>OX382271.1:18515148-19736268 GCA_947507595.1 Pyralis farinalis | reverse complement strand
ATTCGCTTACTGTTAAGTTATTTGTATTAAAATGTGATAATTCGTCTAAATTGATTTGCTGCAGAACCATTTTATCCATTAATGTAAACGCAAACCCTAGAATAAATGTGTCTTTTAACTTTTATATCCTATTGTGTTTATTGCTGTGTCCTTACTGATGATCCAAAATTATAGTTTATAACAATTTCCATCAACATTTGAGCAGTATTACAGTCGTTGCAGATGCTTCGAAGTCTGTAAAGTTATGTAAATTATGTTAAAATATACTCGCTATAAATATCTGAGTTCCGTTGCTTATTCGAAGTATCCAGTGAATGGTCAACAATGGCTACCATAGTAAGACGAGGTTCTATTCCCATACAGAATAAACATTTGCGTGTATGAACATTTGTATTGGCATAGGTATTTTTAAGGGAGATAGGACGCATCAAAGTAACTCGCCTTAGGAAATACCTCCAACGCACAGAAAACCATAGCTAAATTACAGAGAATTCTTCTCAGACGGTTGTCGTATACCTGTGAGTTAGTGAGATTACCGATAAGTTCCTAAGGAGTTGTTATGTTAGTAGTAGAAGTGGCAAGACGCAAGCTATACTCCTTGTATGGCAAACGTAGGTACGTAAGCTTTCTTTGCCTCTCGACGTAGTACAAACAAAAATGTACTCGGTACCCTTCATAGGCTCGGTAACTACTTTACATCAGATGGGCCGTATGATTGTATGTCTCAATGTTGTATGGTAAAATCTGTTGTACTCATTATAAAAAATGTCTTATTTACGATTTAATGATAATAATAAAGATACCAAGTGCGTGGTGCTTATTGCACTTTGCTTACGACGACTGCTGGAAGGTACATAGCAAAAAGGTAAGTATATAAAATCTTTTAAACAAAAACTGAAAGCAACTAACATCATTGAAGTCAATGCATGTTCATATTATCAAATTTAAGTAAAAAAACTAAATCCACTGGAATCAAGTCGCATTAACTTTATTATATATTTATCAACTTATATATCTGACGTATTCGGCTTTTGTTTCGTTTTAAACATCCATATATGCATGACCGGATACGACACGGCCATCCTACTATACGCGCGTAACAAATTACCACACCACAATATGTCATTCGGCTAATTCTAAACCTTTTTTTCCAAATAAACAAGTCATTCTGCTCTATTATCATTTACTTGTACAGCCAAGTGCACTGTGAAGCGTGAAGCATTCATAACTGTACAATCAAAAACAAATATTCAAATTTTTGTATGCAAAACAACTTTAAAAAAAAAAAATATTTTTGAAAATTATGGAGCCCAAGTATCATTGAATGAATTACGCGTACCATTGAAACGTATCAAAATAGATAATGTCATTGCTTGACCATTACCGTCTCACTCCAACCACCCAAGACAATCAATCATATAAAATTCCAGGTATCTTGTCGGTGGTCCTAAACAGCTATGGACAATAGCTCTTAGCAAAACATTGTTGCTGCGTACTTCCTTTTTAGGGTTCCGTACCAAAAGGGTAAAACGGAACCCTATTACTGAGGCTCGGCTGTCCGTCCGCCCGTCCGTCCGTCCGTCGGTCACCAGGCTGTATCTCATGAACCGTGATAGTTAGACAGTGGAAATTTTCACAGATGATGTATTTCTATTGCCGTTATAACAACAAATACTAAAAAATATAATAACATAAATATTTAAAGGGGCTCCCATACAAAAAACGTGATTTTTTTTTGCATTATTTATAGATAATGGTACGGAACCCTTCGTGCGCGAGTCCCACTCGCACTTGGCCGATTTTTTCCATTCCATTCGTTTCCGAACGCGGAAACAAATCCGTGATCCTATGGTCTTCGCTACATGGCAATACCCGACTGTACCACCCATAGCTACCGCTTGCCGCGTACCCACGGACTCAGAGCAGATACCAATTTCTAACAGGCATACAGGTACGATAACTCTGGTACAGTCTCCGACCCAATGAGCCAAGAACCTGTACTGTGACACACGATTTAATCAGATATAATTTCATCATCAATTATTTTATCGTCTACTACTTCAATAGGTACTTGGCCCTCAGGCATCTTTATTATACGATCGTGAGCATATTTGTAAGTACGCTTGTTAATCAACGATTTCATCACTATCGTTTACTATAATAAGCGACAAGTTTTAGCTTACTATCTACGACTAGAATCACAATTGCACAGTAGCCCTCAGCACTGGCATCAGTATGGAGATTCACCGTGTATTGCGTATGGTATATCATAAGCACAGGTTTATTAGTTAAAACCTCGATTACCCTTTAACGTACCTCTTCACAGCTCACCGTCCATTAACTTCCAGAAATCAACTTATAGAGAGGAGCTATTAAACGTCAAATGTTCGGCACAAACTGCCAGAAATATGAGGCCAAACCAATAAATGCTTACCCGTGTAATTGACTCTGGCTCAGGTAATGATGAAAGAGCCTCCATCTTTCGTTTATTTGGTTTAATCTCTCCTGACTGTACCTCGTAACTAAGGAACTCTACGCAGGTTTTAAGGATGGAATATTTCTTAAGGTTAAATGAAAAACCAACGTTTTTAAAACTTCCAGTACTTCGGGTAGCGTTTCTAAACCTTGATAAGTCGAATCTGACATAATTAAGATATCTTCAACCCTACATTGAGACATTCGTCGGGAGATAACCTATACGGGCAGCGTTATACAATGCGACTGGGGTATGTTATCCTAATCTCTAGCTCGCCAGTATTAACACGTGTAGTCGGAAATCGATTAATAAAATAATCTGAGTACTGCTGTAAGATATCAACTAGCTCAGATTATCGTTCGGAAGAAATATCAGTAACGATCAAGTCGAAATTATTCACAGATACACTAATCTCACTCGAAGTACACGTATTTACAACATTGTCTTGTAACAGGCATTGACGTATTGTAACAGGGTAAAATTTGTAGCTGCTATCATGAATACACGAAATTTATCGCTGAAAATCTCGCGGTCTAAAAATGTCACTGCGCAAGTATGCATCCAGTAAAAAGTGAAATAAAATTTCTGTCGTTGAATCATTAATTTCAGCTTGACACAGCAATTGTACAGTACCTTAGTATTGTCTATTCCTACTGACGATATAATACTATCGATCCGTTTGCCTATAAATTTATTTGCAATACTTTCTTTCAAAGGAATATTCAGCACCATTGTCATGGTCAAACCTAAAATACTTATCAGTTTGATTCAGTATCCCCGACGGGCGTTCAGCGGCGCTTAGGTCGACGCGTTTCTCCACCGGCGACGTTGCAGCGCGGCGTGAACTTACATGTGACATTTTTCCCTAGTTTTAATGCATATTTCCAAAGGTATCTTTCGATTTTGGTAAGAGAACGCTAGAAGTTCTTGCCGAAGCTTACGATGGTCTATCCGATATTATGCGGGCGTATGGTGGGTAATTGTGCAATAAGGAATCCAATGCAATTCGTATCACGCTATAATTTTAAATTAACACTTGTAATCAATGTTCAAGAAAATACGAAACAGTCCCAAGACGTCGTCACTTGCCGCCGTTTGCACTAACTCTCCCCATTTCTCTCAGTATCGACCTCTTGAATCTGTCAAAGCATGCCACCATTTGCGCGCTTTTAAACATCCATATGACCGGCTGCGACATATCTATATCTTCACTCCAAGGTTCTTGCTGGATAGGCAGAGATATCTTCTTTGTATTCTTACAAGAGTATATATTGTTATAAAAATATATTGGAAGTTTTAATCAGTTCTCCAAGTAATTCCCTGGCGCTCATGTTTAAGAGTGGATATATTTCTTTTATAAAATAACAATATTTAATATCAATCTTATTTTCCTATAATAGTACATATCCCATAAGACATAATGCTGTGGAAGTAGCTGAAATGACTTACAATTGTCTGATTCCCCTAAATGAAATTGTGACAGAGCTTAGCTAGTATTGGAACTCAGCGGCTGGTATTAAGTTGAACACCTTCTCCGAACACTCCCCATGATACAATTTGTATAGCACACAAAGAGAAGCAACGTTTCTTCGTGTACAAAGTGAGTCTAGACGAGGAGATATCACTGGGTCGCCGACGATTCGAACTGCTGTACGTTGTGTGCGATCAAATGGAATAAGGAAATATTGTGGCACGCCAGCCCAAAGTTGTGAACAGTATTCCATGTGAGGCCGTACCTGGAATTTATAAAGTTGAAGGCGATGTTTAGTCGTCGAAAGTCGACCCGGACGTAAGTGCCACCTAGTTTGATTACCCCAGCTGTGATGATATCAATTCATGCTGACTTTCCATTTTACAAGCTTCGTATCGACAATTTAATCTCATCCATTGTCATATCTTCATCGGACACCGTCAACGTGAAGTGAACATCAGACTCATTGTCAGTGAAAACGAAATTTAATGCAATTTATATGTAATTTATCTAGCATTATTTACAGCGCTGAATAACAAACTTGTTCGATTTTAATCGTAGATAAAGGAATTCTTTCCCTTTTTGGATTGTGGGTCCTCAGAATGGATAATAAAAAATATTAAAAACGATATAAAAACTAAATGGTACATTCATGAAAAATATAATGTTCTGTCACAAAGACAAATTAAATATCTATTATCAGAAGGCGTTTTTATAAATTGAAATCACTTAATACTGTGGTCAGGGATTTTATACCTTTTTCTATTTAAACAGTAACTTTTTAACAACAAAAAATTCGGATACATTTATCACTGTACAATAGTCCGATACGCTTTAGGTAGGGGCGATGATGGTGATGTCGACGATGATGATTGAACAAGTTTTACAAATTTATCGGTTACGGCAGTACCCGGTGGCCCATCCAACTTGCTGGTAGCAGAACCCTGAGCAGCAATTCCCCATGCTTCCATTATGATGGCACGTCCAACCGTTTGGGAGACACGCCAGAACTTGAGTTGGCATTACAACAGCAACAACGACGAAAATGGCGACGAGGATGATCAGGTTGTATTTCATTTTGAGCGATTTATTTTTGCGAGTACAAGCTCAAGGTGGAAACGAGTATTCGATATGGAATTCGAGTCTAATATGATAATTGCATGTTAAGTTTGGCAATTTATAGATATTTTTGCTACCCCTAAGTGGAGCATCGTGTCTTTTCACCGCTATCACATAAAGATAAAAATAATCAAATGCTTGCTGCCTTATCCCACAATAACCCAAATTACTTATTTCGAAGAATATATTATCATGTTTTTATATCAGCTCCTACATATACTACCTGATATGTCCTGCATAGTCTTCCTTATATTATTACAATTTAAGAGGCATAGATACGGTACTGTACACACGCAAGATATTTTATGAGTTCATCGTTGTCCGTGTTGACGACTTGGGACCTATAACAGTAAGAGCAATATAAAATATTATCGAAGCTAAGCATGCTATTGTATACTGTAGAAGAAGTAACTAAGTAGTAAATTCAAATGTCAGTAAAACTAAGAGTACCAACTACGAAATCACACTTAAGAAGTGTCAAATTCATTATCTCAGCCTGTATTCCTGCACTACTGAACATAGGCTTCCCCTCTAGAGTGCCTCGTCTCGAGCCTGTACCACCTGCGTCCATCGACTCCATGCAAATTTCTTGAGGTTTTCACTCCATTTAGTGGGGGGAACCAACACTGTGCACGTATTACCAGTACAGGGACGTCGTTCAAGAATTTTTCTTCCCCAGGGGTTGTCGTTTCTATGACCTATAGTCGGCTCACTGCCACTTCAGCTTGCTTATCCTGTTGGCTATGTCGGTTACCTTAGTTCTACTTCGGATATCCTCTTTTCTGATTCTATCACGCAGAGAAGCCCCGACCATAGCTCTTTTCATATTACATATATACGGCCCGCAGTAAACGGCCACTTCTCATCATCTCTCGCAATTCCCACTGTTCGAAGATCTTGCTCTTCAGGCGTTGAGGTATTTTGGAAGAGAAGATGTGTCGACGTTTCCTGAACGCTGCCCAGCCGAGTTCGATACGTCAGTTGACCTTTCGGTCAATGTTGGACTTACCTAACTGAATAACCTATCCTGGGTAGACATATTCGTCAACAACTTCGAGCTTAGTGCTTCCAACCGTGACCGGCATAGGTATAACATGGACATTTGATATGATCTTAGTCTTGTCCATATTCATCTTAAGAAACGTACTTGGTTAGAAACACCATTGAGGGCATTGAGCATAGCGCTAAGTTCCTCCAGCCACTTCACCATGAGAACTGGTGTCAAATTAGTTACAAGAAATTATCACGGTTAACACATGAGCGCCATTCGTTATGCCATTTGATGCACTGCACTCATTCATGAAGGTGTATTTTATCATCTACTTATTATAAAATTTTGAAAACCAATGCATGTATCATAAAATACAATAATTAATCGATGTTAAAAAAATTACCATATGGAACATAGTTTCACGAATATTCCGATTTCAAACATAAGTCAAAAATGTGTATCATTGTTAAATTATTTTCGTGATCATACTAGATATGATAGCACAACAAAATTAGATTGTTAGCATAAAATGTAGCCTATATCATCTGAACTACATTAAAAAATAGATTAACAACATGCATATATGAAGTTCTAAATCATTTTTGGTTTTACCATAATCGAGCAAAAGCGATGACATTTTATGTAGGGCCTTAATTTCTAGAATTATTAATTAGTGATGAGTGGAAAACAAGCAGATGGCTCGCTTGATATTAAGCCATTACCGTACGCTATTGAGCTTCGCAGGTCCTGAAGGTAATTGCTATTTACGTAAGGAGTTTGTGGGTGTATATGTTATTCCGATCGGTACGTTATGTAATAAAAGCTCTTAACGTTCCTTCATTTTCATTAACATTGCGCGACATTGTTGGCAATGGGAAATTATTAGCAAGTTTTTATAATAGGATACTTTACTTAAGTATTTGTAAAAAAAAATCATGTCGTAAGCATAATTCGGTTTGGTATGAAATATATTAACCACGGATTTATCGCGAATTGCATCTTAGCTAATGTGTTTCACTTATCAAAGAATTTTCAAATGAAGAAGAAATATAAGATAAACGAAGCTCGAAAACTGTTGTCATCAAGCTTCGAAGTCGCTGAAAAAGTTTTGTTACAGTTGGCTGAGCTATTTACTCCACTTCCATGTTTAAAGAAGGCGATAATTTTGTCTATCTTAACTGAAAGCATTTTTTTGAAATGATCTTGTTGCTTAGAACGCTTTATATCTTCATTTGAAAATTCTTTGATAAGTGAAACACATTAGCTAAGATGCAATTCGCGATAAATCCGTGGTTAATATATTTCATACCAAACCGAATTATGCTTACGACATGATTTTTTTTTACAAATACTTAAGTAAAGTATCCTATTATAAAAACTTGCTAATAATTTCCCATTGCCAACAATGTCGCGCAATGTTAATGAAAATGAAGGAACGTTAAGAGCTTTTATTACATAACGTACCGATCGGAATAACATATACACCCACAAACTCCTTACCTAAATAGCAATTACCTTCAGGACCTGCGAAGCTCAATAGCGTACGGTAATGGCTTAATATCAAGCGAGCCATCTGCTTGTTTTCCACTCATCACTAATTAATAATTCTAGAAATTAAGGCCCTACATAAAATGTCATCGCTTTTGCTCGATTATGGTAAAACCAAAAATGATTTAGAACTTCATATATGCATGTTGTTAATCTATTTTTTAATGTAGTTCAGATGATATAGGCTACATTTTATGCTAACAATCTAATTTTGTTGTGCTATCATATCTAGTATGATCACGAAAATAATTTAACAATGATACACATTTTTGACTTATGTTTGAAATCGGAATATTCGTGAAACTATGTTCCATATGGTAATTTTTTTAACATCGATTAATTATTGTATTTTATGATACATGCATTGGTTTTCAAAATTTTATAATAAGTAGATGATAAAATACACCTTCATGAATGAGTGCAGTGCATCAAATGGCATAACGAATGGCGCTCATGTGTTAACCGTGATAATTTCTTGTAACTAATTTGACACCAGTTCTCATGGTGAAGTGGCTGGAGGAACTTAGCGCTATGCTCAATGCCCTCAATGGTGTTTCTAACCAAGTACGTTTCTTAAGATGAATATGGACAAGACTAAGATCATATCAAATGTCCATGTTATACCTATGCCGGTCACGGTTGGAAGCACTAAGCTCGAAGTTGTTGACGAATATGTCTACCCAGGATAGGTTATTCAGTTAGGTAAGTCCAACATTGACCGAAAGGTCAACTGACGTATCGAACTCGGCTGGGCAGCGTTCAGGAAACGTCGACACATCTTCTCTTCCAAAATACCTCAACGCCTGAAGAGCAAGATCTTCGAACAGTGGGAATTGCGAGAGATGATGAGAAGTGGCCGTTTACTGCGGGCCGTATATATGTAATATGAAAAGAGCTATGGTCGGGGCTTCTCTGCGTGATAGAATCAGAAAAGAGGATATCCGAAGTAGAACTAAGGTAACCGACATAGCCAACAGGATAAGCAAGCTGAAGTGGCAGTGAGCCGACTATAGGTCATAGAAACGACAACCCCTGGGGAAGAAAAATTCTTGAACGACGTCCCTGTACTGGTAATACGTGCACAGTGTTGGTTCCCCCCACTAAATGGAGTGAAAACCTCAAGAAATTTGCATGGAGTCGATGGACGCAGGTGGTACAGGCTCGAGACGAGGCACTCTAGAGGGGAAGCCTATGTTCAGTAGTGCAGGAATACAGGCTGAGATAATGAATTTGACACTTCTTAAGTGTGATTTCGTAGTTGGTACTCTTAGTTTTACTGGCATTTGAATTTACTACTTAGTTACTTCTTCTACAGTATACAATAGCATGCTTAGCTTCGATAATATTTTATATTGCTCTTACTGTTATAGGTCCCAAGTCGTCAACACGGACAACGATGAACTCATAAAATATCTTGCGTGTGTACAGTACCGTATCTACGCCTCTTAAATTGTAATAATATAAGGAAGACTATGCAGGACATATCAGGTAGTATATGTAGGAGCTGATATAAAAACATGATAATATATTCTTCGAAATAAGTAATTTGGGTTATTGTGGGATAAGGCAGCAAGCATTTGATTATTTTTATCTTTATGTGATAGCGGTGAAAAGACACGATGCTCCACTTAGGGGTAGCAAAAATATCTATAAATTGCCAAACTTAACATGCAATTATCATATTAGACTCGAATTCCATATCGAATACTCGTTTCCACCTTGAGCTTGTACTCGCAAAAATAAATCGCTCAAAATGAAATACAACCTGATCATCCTCGTCGCCATTTTCGTCGTTGTTGCTGTTGTAATGCCAACTCAAGTTCTGGCGTGTCTCCCAAACGGTTGGACGTGCCATCATAATGGAAGCATGGGGAATTGCTGCTCAGGGTTCTGCTACCAGCAAGTTGGATGGGCCACCGGGTACTGCCGTAACCGATAAATTTGTAAAACTTGTTCAATCATCATCGTCGACATCACCATCATCGCCCCTACCTAAAGCGTATCGGACTATTGTACAGTGATAAATGTATCCGAATTTTTTGTTGTTAAAAAGTTACTGTTTAAATAGAAAAAGGTATAAAATCCCTGACCACAGTATTAAGTGATTTCAATTTATAAAAACGCCTTCTGATAATAGATATTTAATTTGTCTTTGTGACAGAACATTATATTTTTCATGAATGTACCATTTAGTTTTTATATCGTTTTTAATATTTTTTATTATCCATTCTGAGGACCCACAATCCAAAAAGGGAAAGAATTCCTTTATCTACGATTAAAATCGAACAAGTTTGTTATTCAGCGCTGTAAATAATGCTAGATAAATTACATATAAATTGCATTAAATTTCGTTTTCACTGACAATGAGTCTGATGTTCACTTCACGTTGACGGTGTCCGATGAAGATATGACAATGGATGAGATTAAATTGTCGATACGAAGCTTGTAAAATGGAAAGTCAGCATGAATTGATATCATCACAGCTGGGGTAATCAAACTAGGTGGCACTTACGTCCGGGTCGACTTTCGACGACTAAACATCGCCTTCAACTTTATAAATTCCAGGTACGGCCTCACATGGAATACTGTTCACAACTTTGGGCTGGCGTGCCACAATATTTCCTTATTCCATTTGATCGCACACAACGTACAGCAGTTCGAATCGTCGGCGACCCAGTGATATCTCCTCGTCTAGACTCACTTTGTACACGAAGAAACGTTGCTTCTCTTTGTGTGCTATACAAATTGTATCATGGGGAGTGTTCGGAGAAGGTGTTCAACTTAATACCAGCCGCTGAGTTCCAATACTAGCTAAGCTCTGTCACAATTTCATTTAGGGGAATCAGACAATTGTAAGTCATTTCAGCTACTTCCACAGCATTATGTCTTATGGGATATGTACTATTATAGGAAAATAAGATTGATATTAAATATTGTTATTTTATAAAAGAAATATATCCACTCTTAAACATGAGCGCCAGGGAATTACTTGGAGAACTGATTAAAACTTCCAATATATTTTTATAACAATATATACTCTTGTAAGAATACAAAGAAGATATCTCTGCCTATCCAGCAAGAACCTTGGAGTGAAGATATAGATATGTCGCAGCCGGTCATATGGATGTTTAAAAGCGCGCAAATGGTGGCATGCTTTGACAGATTCAAGAGGTCGATACTGAGAGAAATGGGGAGAGTTAGTGCAAACGGCGGCAAGTGACGACGTCTTGGGACTGTTTCGTATTTTCTTGAACATTGATTACAAGTGTTAATTTAAAATTATAGCGTGATACGAATTGCATTGGATTCCTTATTGCACAATTACCCACCATACGCCCGCATAATATCGGATAGACCATCGTAAGCTTCGGCAAGAACTTCTAGCGTTCTCTTACCAAAATCGAAAGATACCTTTGGAAATATGCATTAAAACTAGGGAAAAATGTCACATGTAAGTTCACGCCGCGCTGCAACGTCGCCGGTGGAGAAACGCGTCGACCTAAGCGCCGCTGAACGCCCGTCGGGGATACTGAATCAAACTGATAAGTATTTTAGGTTTGACCATGACAATGGTGCTGAATATTCCTTTGAAAGAAAGTATTGCAAATAAATTTATAGGCAAACGGATCGATAGTATTATATCGTCAGTAGGAATAGACAATACTAAGGTACTGTACAATTGCTGTGTCAAGCTGAAATTAATGATTCAACGACAGAAATTTTATTTCACTTTTTACTGGATGCATACTTGCGCAGTGACATTTTTAGACCGCGAGATTTTCAGCGATAAATTTCGTGTATTCATGATAGCAGCTACAAATTTTACCCTGTTACAATACGTCAATGCCTGTTACAAGACAATGTTGTAAATACGTGTACTTCGAGTGAGATTAGTGTATCTGTGAATAATTTCGACTTGATCGTTACTGATATTTCTTCCGAACGATAATCTGAGCTAGTTGATATCTTACAGCAGTACTCAGATTATTTTATTAATCGATTTCCGACTACACGTGTTAATACTGGCGAGCTAGAGATTAGGATAACATACCCCAGTCGCATTGTATAACGCTGCCCGTATAGGTTATCTCCCGACGAATGTCTCAATGTAGGGTTGAAGATATCTTAATTATGTCAGATTCGACTTATCAAGGTTTAGAAACGCTACCCGAAGTACTGGAAGTTTTAAAAACGTTGGTTTTTCATTTAACCTTAAGAAATATTCCATCCTTAAAACCTGCGTAGAGTTCCTTAGTTACGAGGTACAGTCAGGAGAGATTAAACCAAATAAACGAAAGATGGAGGCTCTTTCATCATTACCTGAGCCAGAGTCAATTACACGGGTAAGCATTTATTGGTTTGGCCTCATATTTCTGGCAGTTTGTGCCGAACATTTGACGTTTAATAGCTCCTCTCTATAAGTTGATTTCTGGAAGTTAATGGACGGTGAGCTGTGAAGAGGTACGTTAAAGGGTAATCGAGGTTTTAACTAATAAACCTGTGCTTATGATATACCATACGCAATACACGGTGAATCTCCATACTGATGCCAGTGCTGAGGGCTACTGTGCAATTGTGATTCTAGTCGTAGATAGTAAGCTAAAACTTGTCGCTTATTATAGTAAACGATAGTGATGAAATCGTTGATTAACAAGCGTACTTACAAATATGCTCACGATCGTATAATAAAGATGCCTGAGGGCCAAGTACCTATTGAAGTAGTAGACGATAAAATAATTGATGATGAAATTATATCTGATTAAATCGTGTGTCACAGTACAGGTTCTTGGCTCATTGGGTCGGAGACTGTACCAGAGTTATCGTACCTGTATGCCTGTTAGAAATTGGTATCTGCTCTGAGTCCGTGGGTACGCGGCAAGCGGTAGCTATGGGTGGTACAGTCGGGTATTGCCATGTAGCGAAGACCATAGGATCACGGATTTGTTTCCGCGTTCGGAAACGAATGGAATGGAAAAAATCGGCCAAGTGCGAGTGGGACTCGCGCACGAAGGGTTCCGTACCATTATCTATAAATAATGCAAAAAAAAAATCACGTTTTTTGTATGGGAGCCCCTTTAAATATTTATGTTATTATATTTTTTAGTATTTGTTGTTATAACGGCAATAGAAATACATCATCTGTGAAAATTTCCACTGTCTAACTATCACGGTTCATGAGATACAGCCTGGTGACCGACGGACGGACGGACGGGCGGACGGACAGCGGAGCCTCAGTAATAGGGTTCCGTTTTACCCTTTTGGTACGGAACCCTAAAAAGGAAGTACGCAGCAACAATGTTTTGCTAAGAGCTATTGTCATAGCTGTTTAGGACCACCGACAAGATACCTGGAATTTTATATGATTGATTGTCTTGGGTGGTTGGAGTGAGACGGTAATGGTCAAGCAATGACATTATCTATTTTGATACGTTTCAATGGTACGCGTAATTCATTCAATGATACTTGGGCTCCATAATTTTCAAAAATATTTTTTTTTTTTAAAGTTGTTTTGCATACAAAAATTTGAATATTTGTTTTTGATTGTACAGTTATGAATGCTTCACGCTTCACAGTGCACTTGGCTGTACAAGTAAATGATAATAGAGCAGAATGACTTGTTTATTTGGAAAAAAAGGTTTAGAATTAGCCGAATGACATATTGTGGTGTGGTAATTTGTTACGCGCGTATAGTAGGATGGCCGTGTCGTATCCGGTCATGCATATATGGATGTTTAAAACGAAACAAAAGCCGAATACGTCAGATATATAAGTTGATAAATATATAATAAAGTTAATGCGACTTGATTCCAGTGGATTTAGTTTTTTTACTTAAATTTGATAATATGAACATGCATTGACTTCAATGATGTTAGTTGCTTTCAGTTTTTGTTTAAAAGATTTTATATACTTACCTTTTTGCTATGTACCTTCCAGCAGTCGTCGTAAGCAAAGTGCAATAAGCACCACGCACTTGGTATCTTTATTATTATCATTAAATCGTAAATAAGACATTTTTTATAATGAGTACAACAGATTTTACCATACAACATTGAGACATACAATCATACGGCCCATCTGATGTAAAGTAGTTACCGAGCCTATGAAGGGTACCGAGTACATTTTTGTTTGTACTACGTCGAGAGGCAAAGAAAGCTTACGTACCTACGTTTGCCATACAAGGAGTATAGCTTGCGTCTTGCCACTTCTACTACTAACATAACAACTCCTTAGGAACTTATCGGTAATCTCACTAACTCACAGGTATACGACAACCGTCTGAGAAGAATTCTCTGTAATTTAGCTATGGTTTTCTGTGCGTTGGAGGTATTTCCTAAGGCGAGTTACTTTGATGCGTCCTATCTCCCTTAAAAATACCTATGCCAATACAAATGTTCATACACGCAAATGTTTATTCTGTATGGGAATAGAACCTCGTCTTACTATGGTAGCCATTGTTGACCATTCACTGGATACTTCGAATAAGCAACGGAACTCAGATATTTATAGCGAGTATATTTTAACATAATTTACATAACTTTACAGACTTCGAAGCATCTGCAACGACTGTAATACTGCTCAAATGTTGATGGAAATTGTTATAAACTATAATTTTGGATCATCAGTAAGGACACAGCAATAAACACAATAGGATATAAAAGTTAAAAGACACATTTATTCTAGGGTTTGCGTTTACATTAATGGATAAAATGGTTCTGCAGCAAATCAATTTAGATGAATTATCACATTTTAATACAAATAACTTAACAGTAAGCGAATATACAAATAATTATTCAGCTTTTCATGATACAATGATATTTTTCAATGCTTAATATTCTAATTTACTATCGGTATATTGCTGGTGACATGTATGACGATGGTCAGCGAAATTTCGTACATATTATCGGTTACGACAATACCCTCGGGCCCATCCCACTTGCTGATAACAGAATCCAGAGCAGCAGTTTCCCATGCTTCCATTATAGTGGCACGTACGACCGTTTGGAAGACACGCCAGAACTTGAGATGGGAAAGCGACAGCGAGCATCGCAAATATAGCGACGAGGACGATCAGATTGAACTTCATTATTAGTGGATGTACAAGTACCAGCACAAGTAAGAAACGACTGTTCAATAACAAATTTGAGTACAGTATGAAAATGAAATGACAAACTTAGCTATTTATAGCTGTTTTTCTTACTCTTCTGTGTCTATTTTCCTGTTCACGTTAACCCTAAGATAAGAAATGTAATAATCATAATAATAGTTGCCTCATTTTTTATCTTAAGTGGAAATATGAGTGTACGATTGAGTTATATGATGTGGATACTAATATGTCTTAACAATACAATTAACTACTTGCCAATGGAAAATGTGTACAAAATTAAAAAGAATGCGAATGAAGAAATATTTAATACAAACCAGAAGTGTAGTTTTATGGGGAATATTCTCACTTCAAGTAGAATGGTGTGTATATATACGCCCATCATACTGCACATTTATTTTCCATACAGATTATTCTAACATTTTACGAACAGAGCTCCACAGATTTCTACAATTAGGTCAAATGTTGGTCTAGCATATTGTTTGTAACGTAACAATATTTACGAAACAACCAAAAGAAAACTGGATAAGATAAAAATGACTAAATGCATGTCGAACTTCTATACTAAAGTGTCCGTACTACAACACGATATTTGACTAGTTAACTACGTGTTAAAGAGAAGTTGAGTAATAATAGGAATTAAGTATAATAAGATATTATACTGTAAAATTATTAAAAAATTATCACTTTCGCAACGCAGGTACATTAAGATGAGCTTTATTTGATAAGCGTTTTGTATAACGTAAGTCTTTGCTTTTTCGCTCCGTTAAGCACACCAAGTTTTTGTAATAAACTTCGCTGGATCTAGATACCAAGAATCCCAATATTCTTGACAATGGTAAGTGGCATATCCTATAATTGAGGAATCACAGCAACAGCTTGCTTTGCTCTGAACGCAGAGGCTTGCGTCTTGATAGGGTTGAATTCAATCAAGTTCAACCGCGCTTATTCGGACACTTGTAAGCGGCTTTCCTCCACCTATTATAATATAGTAAGTGTTCTCGACACTGTCGTCTTCATAGCGGTTGCAGAGAGATTTTTTTTTCCGTATCTCTCTTTGTGGTGGTTGTTATGAGAGTCCCGTTTCTTAGAATTATGCATGAAGTTCTTAAAAAATGCGTAAAGTGGTTTTTATAGGATCATTACTATGCAATTTTGCCCCTGATTTTACCATCTTTTATAGACTATGTACTTACGAACTGTACTTACGAACAAATAAATAAAGAACGAAAGAAGTAAAATCATTTATCTCTTATTTATTATAGTATTATCAGCTCTTTGCTATAATATCAGACATAAAACAACATACGCATAGCAAGAACATAGTATAAACTTATCATAAACACAGCAAACAGTGTTGTGCAATGTAACAAATAGGTCTCGACTCATTATATTGTTGAACCCTGTGTGACAGACCTTATATGGTCTAAATAAGTTCTACGGTTGTTTTACCAGAGGGAGACTTTGTACAAACGTTATCTGTGTGGTTACCTCTGTCTTACCTATTTCTACCGCCATGCAGCTATATTTATATAGCTGTCTTCCGGTTTGCAGGGTGAGATATGGCAGAGAACTTACTGGGTATTGTGACGAAATAGCTTTAGGTCACAAGATTGGCAGCGTGCGAGTAACATCCTCGTGGTGTTGCGAGCTTTAATAGGCTGCGGTAACCGCTTGCCATCTAATGTGGGCCTCATGCTTGTTTGCCAATCTAGTTATATAAAAAACCCCAACTTAGTAAAATATATAAAGAAGTTATTCCCGTGTAAAAGTCAGTAGGAAAAACCGGAGAGTAATTGACAATGAAAATAACCCGGTTTATCTAATTAAACTACGATTCATCACGATCACGAAAAAACAGTAAGTCATTGACTTCTTATGTGACACAAATGGGCAAATCTCGACAAATATTAAATGTAGTCGAATTTAACATAATTGATAAGTGGGACAGGCGTCTATTAGTAGCACTGATAAAAAATATATCGTTCCTTTTGAGCATTGAGGAATTTATATAACCTATGACCCTATTAAAATAAAATACAATTGGACATAACAGATCGCGGATATCAGAGCAAATAGTGTATCGTTCACGATCTCGGGTAATCCAACAAAACAAATCTTAAATGCTTCATATGTTAACAATCGGGCATTATTCCAATCAATGCCGGTACAGTTATTATACTCGTATAAATAACATTAATAGCCTGTGGAAGACCCGGAAGACGTAGCCTATTATTCAACTGCCCCTGGTTCCTAACCAGGTATTGGCATGTATCACTAAATTCGTGTCTTCGGATGTATGTACATATTCGTAATTATCGCTTGTTGGGAATGAAAACATCCTGAGAAAACCCATACGTCCAAGAAATTATATTTCGAAAGATGTGCGGTATAGCCTAAGAAAGGTCTGTCCTGTGGTTTGTGAAAGTCTGTCGACAGTCGCTCTGTAACAAAATTAGTATTACCATTAAATCATTCAGGATAGGTAGCGGATCTCACCAATCCTAATGGCCTAGTCGGAATAACGTTAAGAAAAAAAAAGAAGACTAGTACAAATAACAAACAAATGTGAGTAGCTCGATTTCGTAATTGGATAAGTGGCTCACGTTTACGCAAAACAACTTATATATACAAATATATATATATTACAAAAAAATATTTGTATTTGCTGGTGCATCGCCCATTTAATTTTGTTAACTTACCTGACAAAGAACTGTTTTCAAAATATTCAGCACCGTTTCTTTATATCACTAAGGTGGCAAACCAATGTAAAGCCTGCCTGGCGATAAGCATTTGTCGTGGCTCATAATGTAATCCCTTGAGAAAATCACGACTGGAAGGGTGTTCGTTCCTTAAAAATTTCTTAACAGTTACATACTGCTATATTATTAATATTTAAACTTGGACGAGCTCGGTGTCGCAGGTGTGAATGATGCGACTTTGACACCAACGCTCGTGGGTTCGTTTCCCACTCAGGCTAACATTTTGTATTCATGAATAGGCCTGTTTGTCTTGGTCCGGATATTTTAAGAGAGGTACGGCGCATCAAAGCGATCGTCTAGGCGAGTACCTCCATTTTACAGAAAACTGCAACCAAGTAATAACTCGCTAGAGGGTTGTCTTCTGGTTGTCTTGTGTTCCTGCGTGTGAGTGAGGTCATCAGCAAGCTCATAAGAGGTTGCTGTGTTAGTAGCAGAGGAGATATCGCGCTAGTGGTATTTAATGTATCATAGGCTACGGTAACCGCTTTTCATCAGGTGGGCCGTATGTTTGGATGCCTACCAAAGTTGTACAAAAAGAAAAAAACATAGTCCATCAAAAAACTAAACTGTCTGTTAGTTCTATTTTGTCCCCATCAATGATCAATGATAAAACAAAAATAAAATTCTTTATTCGCCATTGAGCCCTCACGGGCACTTAGACATGTCTTACATTTTTTGAAATGTAACTCTATTGTATCCGACGAATAAATATTATTTATTCGTAGATTGTGTCTTATTCAATTCTCTGATGTTACTATTTTCTTTTTTAATCTGCTAAGATTTCGGATATGACCATTGGCGAAGAAGGACTGCCCAAAGAAACTGACCAATATAGGTCATGAAACTAAGAAACGGAACACGGGTATTCCGTTCAGGGAATAATTTTATTCACTCTATTCGGAACAGTAACACTTTGATTGATAACGCAAGTGTAATACATAATTTATCCTTTTAACAGTTTAATTTATATTTCTATTGCAAAAACAAGATTTAGTGTAATTTATGCGTAGTATTTCTAGCAAATCTAGAGCGCTGAATGACAAACTTTGTCGAGCCTTGGATTAAGGAAAAAATCGGCCAAGTGCGAGTCGGACTCGCGCTCGAAGGGTTCCGTACCATTATCTATAAAAACAGCAAAAAAAATCACGTTTGTTGTATGGGAGTCCCCTTAAATATTTGTTTTATTTTAATTTAATTATTTATTCTTAAAGTGAATATATAACTAAATATTCTGTGAATATTTCTAGCGTCTACCTGTTGTCGTAATCAATATCAAGCAAAAATGAGCAAAAAATTCACATTTGTTGTACGGGAGCCCCCTAAAATATTTATTTTATTCTATTTTTTAGTATTTGTTATTATAGCGGCAACAGAAATACATCATCTGTGAAAATTTCAACTGTCTAACTATCACGGTTCAAAAGATACAGCCTGGTGACAGACGGACGGACGGACGGACGGACGAACGGACAACGGAGCCTCAGTAATAGGGTTCCGTTTTACCCTTTGGGTACGGAACCCTAAAAAAGGGTGTGAATTCCTTAATCCGAGGCTCGACAAAGTCTTCTGGGATATCAGTATGGGTATTAAAAAATATAAAAACGATATAAAATATAAAAGATTCATTTATTTATAGGTTGTTTAGAACATTAACGAAAAATATAATTTTGTATTACAGTAATGACAAATAAAAAAATAATTGTCAGAAAGAGTTTTCGTAAATAGAAAACACTGAATACCGTTTCATTTCAAGTATTTCATACCTTTATCTATTGAACATGTACAATATACAAATATACTTTTTAGAAACAAAAAATTATGTTAAATTTTTCTCTGTACAATATTCCGATACGCTATAGGCTGGGATGTTGATGGC
The DNA here is from genome assembly GCA_947507595.1 of Pyralis farinalis. Lineage (NCBI taxonomy): Eukaryota > Metazoa > Arthropoda > Insecta > Lepidoptera > Pyralidae > Pyralis > Pyralis farinalis. The sequence continues at coordinate 19,716,923 of OX382271.1, read as the reverse complement.
GATATCGATGACAATGATCGAAGAAGTTTCACAAATTTACCGGTTACGGCAGTACCCGGTGGCCCATCCAACTTGCTGATAGCAAAACCCTGAGCAGCAATTTCCCATGCTTCCATTATGATGGCACGTCCAACCGTTTGGGAGACACGCCAAAACTTGACTTGGCATTACAACAGCAACAACGACGAAAATGGCGACGAGGATGATCAGGTTGAATTTCATTTTGAGTGATTTATTTTTGCGAGTACAAGCTCAAGGTGGAAACGAGTATTCGATACGGAATTCGAATATAATATGATAATTGAATAGTAAGTTTGGCAATTTATATATATTTTTATTTCGCCTAAGTGGAGCATCATGTATTTTCCCGCTATCACACAAAGATAAAAAGAAAACAAATCCCCTTATAACCTAAATTATTTATTTCAAAGAAAATATGTTTACATCAACACCTACATGTACTACCTTATTACTACAATAAAAGAGACAAGATATTTCGTCGTACACACGCAAGATATTTTATGTGTTCAAGGTTGTCAGTGGTGACGACTTAGGATACATAAAAGTAAGCAATGTAAAATAGTATCGATGCAAACCATGCCATTGTATATTGTAGAAGAGATAATAAGTAATAAATGCAAATGTGAATTACGTTTAAGAAGTGTAAATCAGACACAAAAAATGGTACAAATTAGTTTGTGTAACGAAAATGCAAACATATGACGTTCTAAATCAGTAGGTACCTTTTAGTTTTTAACCCCCGACGCAAAAAAAGAGGCGTCTTATGAGTTTGATCACTATGTGTCAGTCTATCTGTGACATGACACCGTAGCTCTTAAACAGGTGAACCGATTTGTTGTTTTTAAGGTTCCGTACCTCAAAAAGAAAACCGGAACCCTTATAGGATCACTTTGTTGTCCATCTGTCTGTGTGTCAAGACCCCTTTTCGCAGGGACGGGTGGAGCTTTGAAGCTGAAATTAATATCAAATACTTAGGGCTGCAATCCCTTCAAACAGTGAAAAAATCAATCTTCAACGCAATCGAAAGATACGGCTGTTTATGCCTCGTTTATGCGCATATTTTGACAAAAATCTGAAAACCGTAAATTTTTAATTATATCACAAAAGAAAATACTTTTTTTGGAAAAATAATTCGAGAAAATATTTTTTTACAGAACACTCATGTGCGACCTACCTGCATCGGCCTACGTACTTGATAGCTTTTTTTTTTATTTAAAAGCAGGTTTTCTAGTGCGTTTTCTTTGTTAGTTGTGGTAGGGATCTTAGACGCATAATGTATGTTTACTTTACTTTTAAACATATGTAGGACCAAAAATTTTAACCACCCATATATGCTACATGACTATGCAAGATTATGGAGATCTTGGTCTGATGCTGCACCCAGAATATACCACACTATACACTGTTAATTAAAAAAAAAAACACATAAAAAAACAACTTATATATTGTTAAATTGCATAGGATTTTTGTGTAGGGGGTTATTTAAATTTTTAAGTTACCATAAGTGAGCAAAAACGATAATAATTTACATAGGACCTTAATTTATAGGAATAGGTATTCACGTGTTGTGTGCGGGTTGCCTGTTTTATCAATTAAGTACTCGAGCGACTGTACTGCGCTTAGTTTCTCTTAACTTTTTTTAGCGTAAATTCGCAATTTTCTGGAAAGACACCTACATACTTAAAAAGGAAAATCTTATCAGAATAAAATATTTGACAGATATCGTTACAAACATTTCCGTGATACACGGAATATATTTATACATGTATGTATGTATATTACGAGAATTGCTAGTTTGATGATATAAGATAAACGAAGCTCGAAAACTGTTGTCATCAAGCTTCGAAGTCGCTGAAAAAGTTTTGTTACAGTTGGCTGAGCTATTTACTCCACTTCCATGTTTAAAGAAGGCGATAATTTTGTCTATCTTACCTGAAAGCATTTTTTTGAAATGATCTTGTTGCTTAGAACGCTTTATATCTTCATTTGAAAATTCTTTGATAAGTGAAACACATTAGCTAAGATGCAATTCGCGATAAATCCGTGGTTAATATATTTCATACCAAACCGAATTATGCTTACGACATGATTTTTTTTTACAAATACTTAAGTAAAGTATCCTATTAAAAAAACTTGCTAATAATTTCCCATTGCCAATAATGTCACGCAATGTTAATGAAAATGAAGGAACGTTAAGAGCTTTTATTACATAACGTACCGATCGGAATAACATATACACCCACAAACTCCTTACGTAAATAGCAATTACCTTCAGGACCTGCGAAGCTCAATAGCGTACGGTAATGGCTTAATATCAAGCGAGCCATCTGCTTGTTTTCCACTCATCACTAATTAATAATTCTAGAAATTAAGGCCCTACATAAAATGTCATCGCTTTTGCTCGATTATGGTAAAACCAAAAATGATTTAGAACTTCATATATGCATGTTGTTAATCTATTTTTTAATGTAGTTCAGATGATATAGGCTACATTTTATGCTAACAATCTAATTTTGTTGTGATCATATCTAGTATGATCACGAAAATAATTTAACAATGTTACACATTTTGACTTATGTTTGAAATCGGAATATTCGTGAAACTATGTTCCATATGGTAATTTTTTTAACATCGATTAATTATTGTATTTTATATGATACATGCATTGGTTTTCAAAATTTTATAATAAGTAGATGATAAAATACACCTTCATGAATGAGTGCAGTGCATCAAATGGCATAACGAATGGCGCTCATGTGTTAACCGTGATAATTTCTTGTAACTAATTTGACACCAGTTCTCATGGTGAAGTAGCTGGAGGAACTTAGCGCTATGCTCAATGACCTCAATGGTGTTTCTAACCAAGTACGTTTCTTAAGATGAATATGGACAAGACTAAGATCATATCAAATGTCCATGTTATAAGTTGTTGACGAATATGTGTACCCAGGACAGGTTATTCAGTTAGGTAAGTCCAACATTGACAGAAAGGTCAACTGACATATCGAACTCGGCTGGGCAGCGTTCAGAAAACTTCGACACATCTTCTCTTCCAAAATACCTCAACGCCTGAAGAATAAGGTCTTCGAACAGTGGGAATTGCCTTTTACTGCGGGCCGTATATATGTAATATTAAAAGAAACCCCTGGGGAAGAAAAATTCTCGAACGGCGTCCCTGTACTGGTAATACGTGCACAGTGTTGGTTCCCCCCACTAGATGGAGTGAAAACCCCAAGAGATTTGCATGGAGTCGATGGACGCAGGTGGTACAGGCTCGAGACGAAGCACTCTAGAGGGGAGGCCTATGTTCAGTAGTGCAGGAATACAGGCTGAGATAATGAATTTGACACTTCTTAAGTGTGATTTCGTAGTTGGTACTCTTAGTTTTACTGACATTTGAATTAACTACTTAGTTACTTCTTCTACAATATACAATAGTACGCTTAGCTTCGTTAATATGTTATATTGCTCTTACTGTTATAGGTCCCAAGTTGTCAACACAGACAACCATGAACTCGTAAAATATCTTGCGTGTGTACAGTATCTATGTCGCTTAAATTGCAATAATATAAGGAAGACTATATAGGAATTATCAGGTAGTAGATGTAGGAGCTGATGTAAAAATATGATAACATATTCTTATAATAAAGTAATTTGGGTTATTGTGGGATAAGGCAGCAAGCATTTGATTATTTTTATCTTTATGTGATAGCGGTGAAAAGACACAATGCTCCACTTAGGAGTAGCAAAAATATCTATAAATTGCCAAACTTAACATGCAATTATCATATTAGACTCGAATTCCATATCGAATATTCGTTTCCACCTTGAGCTTGTGATCGCAAAAATAAATCGCTCAAAATGAAATTCAACCTGATCATCCTCGTCGCCATTTTCGTCGTTGTTGCTGTTGCAATGCCAACTCAAGTTCTGGCGTGTCTCCCAAACGGTTGGACGTGCCATCATAATGGAAGCATGGGGAATTGCTGCTCAGGGTTCTGCTACCAGCAAGTTGGATGGGCCACCGGTTACTGCCGTAACCGATAAATTTGTAAAACTTGTTCAATCATCATCGTCGACATCACCATCATCACTCCTGTCTAAAGCGTATCGGAATAGTAGTTTTGTTGTTAAAAAGTTACTGTTTAAATATAAAAAGGTATAAAATCCCTGACCACAATATTAAGTGTTTTGAAGTTACAAAAACGCCTTCTGATAATAGATAGGTATTTAATTTGTCTTTACTGTGACAGAACATTATATTTTTCATGAATGTTAGTAGCCTCTAAATAAATGTACCATTTAGTTTTTATATCGTTTTTAATATTTTTTATTATCCATTCTGAGAACCCATAATCCAAAAAGGGAAAGAATTCCTTAATCTACGATTAAAATCGAACAAGTTTGTCATTCAGCGCTGTAAAAAATGCTAGATAAATTACATATAAATTGCATTAAATCTCGTTGTCACTAAGAGTGAGTCTAATGCTCACTCCACGTTGACGGTGTCCGATGAAGATATGACTATGGATGAGATTGAATTGTCGATACAAAGCTTGAAAAATATAAAGTCAGCAGGAATTGATATCATCTCAGCTGAGATGATCAAACTAGGTGGCACTTATGTCCGGGTTGATTTTTGGTACGCAATCGATGCTGGAGAACTGGAAGTGTCTCAATGTACTGGAGACGAGCAGTCATCTTGCCTCTGTATAAAGGCAAGGGGTCACGCATTGACTGCGCTAGCTATAGGGCCATCAGTTTGGTCAGCTTAGGATCAATAGTATATGGAAAGGTAATTGAAAGGAAAATGAGAATGAAATCTGATGAAATGCTGTGGGAGTCATGGGAAAATTCCGAATTAGAAGGGGTGGTACGGATCAAGTTTTCTCGCTCCGCAATATCAAGGAGAAGTATCTGACCATTGAGAAAGCATATTATATATTTAATAGGGTTGTAAAAAAGGAACTGTGGGAAATATTGGCGAGATCCATGGTTGACGATGAAATGCTCCGTGCTGTGTAGTCCACTTACAAGAATTTGCTTAGCATGTGTGCGGATAGATGATATCAAAATTGGTGTCAAACAGGGTGCATGCTGTCTGCTAGGCTACTTATTATGTCTATCTATAACTTCACGTCAAATCCCTTGCGGGGTAGGCAGAGAGAACCGAGCGCCACGTGACTCGATCCGTACATATATCACTCGCTTCTTTAACATTCATTGCTCTTCTCATGCACGCTCGCCGGTTTCTAGGGCTATTGACATCACCTTCTGATAGAACACGACCAATTTGGTCATGGTAGGTAAGTCTTGGCCTTCCCCGGCTCCTACATCCTTCCACTTTTGCATTGTATATCTGCTTCGTCGTTCTTTCATCTTGCATTCTTTCTACATGCCCGAACCATCGGAGCATGCCTCTTCTTATTTTAACACCGACGCTCTCTTACAGATCAACTCTATTTCTAATATCAACATTGCGAATACGGTCTACAAGCCTTACGCCACAAATTTTGCGCAGCGCTCGCATTTCAACCGCGTTTATTTTACTTTCATGCTCTTTCTGCCATACCCAGCTCTCGCTTCCATAAGTTAGCGTTGGGACCACAACTGCATTGTGTATAGCGAGTTGTGCCTTCTGGCTCAGGTTTTTACTGCCAAGAAGTTTTCCCAACGCTCCATTCACACTATTCCCAGCACTCACTCGTCTTTCCACATCTTCGGTGTACCTTCCATCTCTGCTGAAAGCGCATCCAAGATATAGAAACTCATCCACTTGTTCCAACACTTCATCATCAATCGTAATCTTTACATTAGTTCTGGATTCTTCTCTTTCAAATATCATTATCTTTGTTTTCTTCGCATTCAGTAGTAAGCCTTTCTCCATACATTCGTCTTTCATCGTTGTGACCAGTGTTTGCAGTTTAGATGGTGTATCTACTAATAGCACGGCATCGTCTGCATACAGCAGACAGTTCACCACTAGGTCACCTATGCGCAATCCCACATTCGTTGACCTTATTCTCTGCAGACAACTATCGAGATACAGGATAAACAGCCTAGCAGATAGCATGCAACCCTGTTTGACACCAATTTTGACAGCAAACCAGGGTGACATGCCACCGTCTATCCGCACACATGCTGAGCAATCCTTGTAAGTGGACTGCACAGCACGGAGCAGTGAATCGTCAATCCCATATCTCGGCAATATGTCCCACAGTTCCTTTCGCACAACCCTATCAAAGGCTTTCTCAAGATCCACAAAACCGCAGAAAACCTTCCGGTCTATGGCCAGATGCTTCTCTACGATATTGCGGAGCGAGAAAACTTGATCCGTACATCCCCTTCCATTTCGGAAACCTCCTTGTGCGTCCCACAGTATTTCATCGGATTTCACCCTCATTCTCCTTTCAATCACCTTTCCATATACTTTTGCTGCTAAGCTGATCAAACTGATGGCCCTATGGTTGGCGCAGTCCAGGCGTGACCCCTTGCCTTTATACAAGGGCACGATGACTGCGCGTCTCCAGTCTATTGGGACCCTTCCAGTTCTTCAGCATAGGTTGCATAGGTACCAGAAGGCGTCCCGGACGTAAGTGCCACCTAATTTGATCATTTCAGCTGTGATCAGATCAATTCCCGCTGATTTTCCATTTTTCAAGCTTCGTATCGACCATTCGATCTCATCCATAGTGCCTTCCATTATGCCTTCGCCGGACGCCGTCAACGTGGAGTAAGCATCCGACTCACTCTCATTGTCAGCGTCCGAGGCATACTCATACATTTCCTCAAAATATTCACTCCACCGTTCTAACACTTCCTGAGTGTTCGCAATAATGACACCAGCTTTAGACTTTATCTTATCCATTCTGGATGCCGACGAACCACTCCGAGACTTCTTTACCTCTCTCCAAAAGAGTTTGGTATTTGCCTCGAAGTTTTTCGTCAGCCTCCCTTCCTCATTCATAATTTGTCTTTCACGCTTCTCTTTCACTAAAGCCTTGGTTTCATTCTTGCATAGACGGTACATTTCTTTCTTCTTTTCTCTCATATTTTCATCAGTCAGAACTCGTTATATACGTTTTCCCATACATTTCGCGGTCGTATACGACCACCCGGGTTTCGAAGGGTTAAAAGCAAAGATGATACGTAATCCAGCCACGCTTTCCTCTTTCTTGCTACGGAGGATTCAACCTCCGCATCCCACCAGGCATCTCCTTTCGCTGTTTTGCGTCTCTTTGCGCATCCAGAAGCTTCTTTTGCACTATCCACCATACTTTCTTTCAAAACTTTCCAACAATCATCCACATCTGAGTCGGAGAGGCTTGCATTTGCAAGTCTCTCACTTACTAGATGCACATACATTCTCCTTACACTTTCATCTTGCAATTTTTCGCTCATTATCCTTTCATGATCTCCGAAAGGGACACGCACTCGCCAGTGCCTCCACTTCCTAAAAAGGCCCACAAACCGGCTTACCACCAGGTAGTGATCCGTCTCAAGAGTGGGGCCTCTAAAGGCTCTTGTATTCATTAGAACATTTCGGAGACGTCTATCTATTAAAATCAAATCAATCACACTTTTTTGGTCATTTCTTCTCCATGTATACGTGTGAATATCCTTATGATGAAATAAAGTATTCGATACGAGGAGGCCTCGTTCCATACATAAATCTAGTATTGACTTACCTGCTTCGTTCACTCTGTTATCTCCATACGGACCAAGAACAGCTTCATAGCTGTATCGCTTGGCCCCAACCCATCCATTCAAGTCTCCACACATAATCACTCTTTCATTCCCTTCAGCTAAGTCCAGAACATCTCTCACAGATTCCCAAAACTTCTCCAGTTCTTGAGCACACGCTGAGCTTACGGGAGCGTATGCTGCAACCAAAAATACTCGCGTGATGCCCAGTTTAATACGAACCCAGAGAAGTCTAGGCCCTACCAAACAGTAATCTCTTACACCAGTGGCTAAGCGAGAGGAGAGTACGACACCTATACCAGCACTGGCATGATCGTTCCGGTCTACCCCAGACCATAGGGCCATCATACTACCGGGCAGATCATCGGTATCGCTCCCCTTGCGCTTAGTCTCTGTCACACATAAAGCATCCAAACGTCTATCATTTATTACGTCTATCAGTTCATTCGTCTTATCATTCAATCCACCTCTCACATTCTACGTGCCTTTGCGGCACTCGGCTCCCCTCGTCCTGCCGGAATTGGCGCTGCGTGGTGGGTGGCGGTCCCCATCGCCGCATGCAGCTATATTCGCACCGACGGGGGCAGATCGGTGCGTGTCGCCTATTGGGGACGCCCTAATCCGCACGTCGGTGCGCTCTTGGTCCTGAATTGCAATCGACTGATTGGCAGGGGTCGCGAACGAGCACGCTTCTGGCACATGACCCCCTAACTACAATTATATGTATCTCTCTATAACTACAATTTATTATGTATCTCGATAATTGTCTACAGAGAATAAGGCCGACGAATGCAGGATTACGAATGGGTGGACTAGAGATGAACTGCCAGCTTTATACAGACGATGCCGTACTAATAGCAAAAACACCATCCGAACTGCAAAAATTGATCATAATAATTACAAACAATTGTGTAGAGAAAGGCTTATAATTGAATGCGAAGAATACGAATAGCATTTGTAGAAAACAAAACTAATGCAAGGATTACGTTTGATGATGAAGTGTTTGGACAAGTGGATGAGAATGAATATCTTACACTGCTGATATGTGAATGGAGCATTGGGATAGCTTCTTGGCAGTAAATGATTGACCTATAAGGCGCAGCTTGCTATACACAATGCAGTGCTGGTTCTAACGTTTACTTATGAAAGCGAGAAATCGGTATGGCAGAGAGAGCATAAAAGTAGTATAAACAGCGTCAAAGTGCGAGCGTTACACAAAATATGTGGCGTAACACTTGTAGATAATTGATGATGTTAGAAACAGGGTTGGTCTGAAAGAGTGACTCGGTATTAAAATAAGAAGAGGCATATTCCGTTGATTCGAACATGTAGAAAGAATACAGGAAGAAAGAATTGCGAAACAGATATACAACGCTAAAGTAGAAAGATATGTGTTGAGGAATACCAAGACTTACCTGCCATGACCAAATTGATCTTATTTTATCAGAACGTGATGTCAGGAGCCTGAGAAACTGGCCAGCGATAAGAAGAGCAATGAATGTTAAAGAAGCGAGTGAGTTTTGTAAGGATCGAATCATGAGGAGCTTGATTCTCTTTGCCTAAACCGCAAGATATTTGGCGTGAAATTATAGATAGATATAAATATGTAACTGTTAAGTAACTCTTGACGTACGAGCACCCTTCTAGCATTGATTTTTGTAAGGGATTACGTCATAGTCTATGGCAAGTGTTTATCACCAGGCGTGCTTTATGTTTCTGCTACGGCACGGTATGGCATCGTCTGCATAAAGCATATATTTCACCTCTAGGTCACCAATACGTAATCCTGCATTCGTCAACATTATTCTATGTAGACAACTATCGAGATAAATAATAAACAGTCTAGCAGACAGCATGCACCCCGTGTTACACCAATTTTGACATCAAACCATTGTGTCATGTTGCCATCTATCCGCACACATGCTGAGCAATTCTTGTAAGTGGACTACACAGCACGGAGCAATGCACCACTAATCCCATATATCGCCAATATGTCCCACAGTTTCTTCCGTACAACCCTATCAAATGCTCTCTCAAGATTCACAAAACCATTGAAAACCTGCTGGTCTATGGTCAGTTGCTTTTTTATTTTTTCTTTTTAATTATGGGTTTTCAGTATGAATAATAAAAAATATAAAAAAACCATATACAAATTAAATGGTACATTTATTTACGGGCTACTTTGTACATTCATGAAATATATAATGTTCTGTCACAGTAATGACAAATTAAAAATCAATTATCAGAAAGAGTTTTCGTAAATTGAAAACACTGAATACTATTGTATATTATTTCGGGGATTTTATACTTTGTCTATTGAACAGTTACAATATACGAATATACATTTTAACAATAAAAAAATCCTGTTACATTTTTCACTGTAATATATTCCGATACGCTTTAGGCTGGAGTGATGATGATGACGTCGACGATGATGATTGGAGAAGTTTTACAAATTTATCGGTTTCGGCAGTACCCGGTGGCCCATCCAACTTGCTGATAGCAGAACCCTGAGCAGCAATTTCCCATGCTTCCATTATGATGGCACGTCCAACCGTTTGGGAGACACGCCAGAACTTGAGTTGGCATTACAACAGCAATAACGACGAAAATAGCGACGAGGATGATCAGGTTGAATTTCATTTTGAGCGATTTATTTTTGCGAGTACAAGCTCAAAGTTGAAACGAGTATTCGATATGGAATTCGAGTCTAATATGATAATTGCATATTAAGTTTGTCAATTTATAGATCCCCTAAGTGGAGCATCGTGTCTTATTCCTGCTATCAAACAAAGATAAAAATAATCAAATGCATGCTACTTATCCCATAATAACCTAAATTACTTTTTTCAAAGAAAATATTATTATATTTTTACATTAGCACCTTATATACCTAAATTACTATAATTGAAAAGACATGACATAATGACAAAGACCGAGCTACGGCAATGTACACACGCAAGATATTTTGTGAGTTGAAGGTTGTCAGTGTTAACGACTGGGGACCTATCAAAGTAAGAGCAACATAAAATATTATCGAAGCTAAGTTAAACTACTTAGTTACTTCGACTACAATATAGAATGGTATATTGTAGTCTGATGAAGATGATGAAGTAACTAAGTAGTAAATACAAATATCAGTAAAACTAAGAGTACCAACTGCGAAATTATACTTAGGAAGTGTTTAATTAGGTATAAAAAATCATCACTATAAACACATAAACGCCATTCGTTATGCCATTTGATACACACTTTCGTGAAGGTATATTTTATCATCAACATATGATAAAATTTTGAAAATCAATGTATCATGATCTACTAATATACTCGTAATATGTAATATATTGAAATAAACCTAGTATGAAATGCAATACTGAATTCGATTCCCACACAAAGCAAACTTTTGTGTGCATGAACATGTCTGTTTCTCTTGGTCTGAATGTTTATAAGAGAGGTATGGCGCATCAAAGCAGCCCGTCTGGGGAAGTACCTTCACCTCACAGAAAACCGCAGGTAAATAACAACTCCCTAGAGGATTATTGTGTTCCTATGTGTGAGTGAGGTCACCTGTAAGCTCCCAAGGAGTTGCTGTGTAAGCAGCAGAGGAGGCCGAGTTTTTTGGAAGCTGTTGATATGTCTATGATATGTTGAGCTTCTCAATGTAGTTTCGTTGGTTAAGGTTGCAGCGAATATCCATGCCTTGCATATTCAGGCCATATTGCGTACTGAGGGCAGCGCCCTGAAGACCGGCAGTGGGAAGGAATGGGTACACTTTTGTTGTTAACGCGTACACCTGAGTTTTCTCGGCATTAAACTCATACGGGTTATTGGAACCGCAGTTACTAATAATCCAAAATCCGATTCAGCTCAACGGCAAGACTCTTACGCTTCTTATCGATTTCTGTCGACCAACACCAGGTAGTCCGAAATATCACCCATAGACCGTACCGTCATCTGCATAACAATGAATGTTACCAAGTGGCAGCATGCCATTGACATAAAGAAGAAAGAGGGTGGGCGATAGAACAGAGCCCTGTGAACTTGAATGTACGCTTCATTTACCGCTCGACTCGCATACATCCGAGCGGACATACAAAGTGATCCCGGCTTCGCGAGGAAATTCTTCTCAAGCACGTAGCCGGGGTACTAGAGGTAGGACGTGTCCGCTGGACGTTGAATCTGTGACTCCGTCAGGAAGATCATGGTGGGCCATACCATCTCAAGGTGTTGGTGGACAGCATTAATGCTTGAGTGGAGTTCACGGATGTTAGCGAACTCATCCTTGAATAGGGTGGTGGGGGAGTGCACCGCTGTAACACCACGTATCCTTAATTACGCTGTTATGAGAGGAAAACAGAAAGGAAGGAAGCGGAAGAAAATTGCCACGACATTGGAGAAGAAGCGCGATGGACTGTTTCTCCATTAATTTCATCGACAAAGGAGCTGTACTGATCCGTCGGACGGAAGGAGGTAATCGCCGGGTCACCACCATTCGGTCACCAACCGGGATGACGATCTACTGCGAGATTATGCGCGACATGAAAGAGCAGCCTCTCGAGGTGCGGTTAGGTTGATTGGGCCCCTGTACTATACCGCGGGCGGCCAGTGAAATAACTGTTTCAACTCACTCAGTCTCTTTCACTTACCGACGAGTCAGCTCAGTCCTCCTGAAAATGGATAGACAGAATCCACCACTGTTCAATATCGTATCAACAATCCCACTAGCATTGGTTATATACCAGCTGATCCCGAAACGCAACTTGTTCTTAGGTACGCCACTTTACGGATGATTCGCCGTGTGTACGGTTGTAGCCAACCAGGCGAGTAAATACCCTACCACCGGCGGAGAAGCTGGAATCTCAGGAAATCCCTTAGTCGTCTCTTACTACACCCACAGCAAGAGAGGGGCGGTGATTTTTAGTATTCTTTTTCTGTCACCCCACGTATAAAAATATGTTAAAAAATTCAAATATTATGTCAAAAACGTGTAACATATTATATTTATTGTATTATTTGTTATATTATTTTTATGATCGCACTAAATACGATATCAAAACCAAATTAAATTCACACGCACATATTTTTTGGGTATGTAACATCTGTCATACTGAATTTATTCGCATAAAATGTCGATATCATCTGAACTACGTTAAGAAATAAATTGACAATATGCATACATGAAGTTTTATATCATTACCTAGTAAAAGCGATAATATTTTATGCAGGGCCTTAATTTTGAGGAACATTTACGTGATGAGTGGAAAACAAGCAGATAGCTCGCTTGATATTAAGCCGTTACCATACGCTATTGACCTTTGCAGAGCCTGAAGAAAATTGCTATTTGCGTATGGAGCCTGTGGATGTATATGTTATTCCTATCGGTACTTTATGTATTAAAAACGTGTAATGTTCTTTCATTTTCATTAACATTGCGTCACGTCAACCGCAATGCGAAATTCTTAGCAAGTTCTCTTTTATTGGATACTTTACTAATGTATTTATAAAAAAAAAAACATGTGGTAAGTATAATACGGTTCAAAAAATGCTTTCAGTTAAGAGAGACAAAATTATCGCCTTCTTAAAACATGGAAGAAAAGTAAATAGCTAAGCCAACTCTAACAAAACTTTTTCAGCGACTTCGGAGCTTGATGACAACCTACCTCGAGCTTCGTATATCTTTATATTATTACTTAAAACTAGCAATTCCAGTATATACATATATAATTATATATTCCGTGTATTTCGGAAACGGCTGTAACGATTTGTTTAAAATTTTGTACTTAGATAATGTTTTGCTTTTTAAGTTCATCTATATACGTGCCTTTTCTAAAAAAAATGCAGTTTTACAGAAAAAAAATCTAAAAGGCACCTAGCGAAACCCGGCCCGGCTACTTATTTGATAAAACAGGCAAACCACACACTATTGGATAATAGTAAAGTTTTACAAGTAATAAAAAAGCCTTTCACCGCCAGTTCAATGTAAGGATGAGTTTGAAAATGAATTTGAGGCAAGCAAGCCAGTGGGCCGGCCATATTGCTCGTAGAATCGACAACCGCTGAGACAAAATGGTCTCGAATGGCCTTTCCGTACCGGTATATGTAGTGTGGGACGACCTCCACTAGGTAGAGAGACATCCTCAAAAGATATTTAGGCAGTCGATGGATGCAGGTGGCTGAGGATCGAGGCGAGAGGCTCTCTAGAAGGGAGTCCTACGTCCATCGGGGGACTGAAATGCTGATGATTTCAGCATTGGACATTGGGAACTCCTTATATAATCATACCAGGACTAGTCAATTCTTAATACAGTTAGATATGTCCAATTTACCAACTCATAAAAACTTATTGTTATCATACGTGATATTATATTTACTAGAAACTTAGACACAAAAGAAGAAATTATGTTTAAAAGAATAGAAAAATTTGTGGCGGTAAAAAATCCCCTTGAAGAATATTGTATCAGGTTTTACGGATAGCACTCTACTCGTAGCTTCTTTTTCTTAGCGATATCCCGTTTTCTACTCTACTATGATTGGCGGGGTCCGCTACCTAACCCTAAGGATTTGGCGAACATACTCATTTTTACATGGAGCGACTGACCTGACCTCCGCAACCATATAGCACTCTAGCTATGACAGGGTTTGATACCCTGTTGAATCTTTTGAATTTTTTGATTGAAACGTCAAAGGGTAGGTAATTACTCGTAAAAATTAATATTGCAACTGTTCGCGCTGCATAACGCAGTATGAGTGGCATCGCGCCAGCGATAATTCCTGTACTGTAAGTGTTCATAGGCTACGGTAACCTGTTTACAACAAGTATATTTATCATATTTTCGAGATAGGTATTAAAACCATTATATACGCATTAAAACCGTCCCACTGAAGCAGTCTCACCACTTCACTGGAAACCGCAGCCAAATAACTCCCAAGAAAGGAGAGTTGTCGTGTTCCTGCGAGTAAGATTTACCAATAAGCTCCTAACGAATTGCGGTGGTATCAATACCGGTGGCAACGAACAAGAAATGCTTCATGTATTGCAAGCGTACGTAGGTTATAGTCATGTAGCAAATAACCTACAGAGAATCAATGAAAAACATGTTACGTTATAACTCGAGTCACCACTACGCGTTGGGGAGCAAAGTAGCACGCGTAGCTATTATTGGCTAGTTCGCGGATCAACACCGCGGCATTTACCAGCTTATTGGTTAAAATATTCTGCCATTGGTCAGTAGCTGTGAATTACTGACATATTTAGGCGTTAAAAACAAAGTGTTTTTGAGTGCGAGGTGCCTTCATGCGTAGTCAAATGGTTTATTGTTTGAATATGGTAAACGCTTTACTTAAAAAAACTGCTGTTACAAAAGAAAAAATTCGATAGCAGGTCTATCGAATTTTTTTGAAGTTTCAATTCTTTCAGCAATCTTCAAAAATAACGATGTGCATATTTAGTTCCAATTTTTAAAGAAGATTGGTTACAAAAGTCAATCCCACTATTTCAGTCTGCATTGTGGTCAAATATTGCTGATTTTTGATACTCGTAGTATTCGCCGAATTTGTATGGACGTGAATTTTGTGCCGTGGTATCACTACATCACAAAAAAGAGGAAGCGTTTATATGTCCGGATATGTTATAGACTTAACCTTATGGTTAATTTTAAGTAGTGATAGATAGTGGCTAAAGAACTGCCCTATTGACCAAGTGATGCCCAGATCAAATCCTGGCATGTACCACTAAATTCATGATTTCGGATTTATAGACACATTTGCAATTATCACTTCTTTGGCGGTGAAGGAAAACATTGTAAGGAAACCCGCACGCCGCAGAAATTACATTTTGAAAGACGTGTGATCCTACCTACATTTTTTGATTGATTACCTACAAAAGGACTAATTTTCCTTCTGAGATGTGGAGGTCTGATAAACGTCGCTCCATGTAAAGGTCGCTTGCGTTGGAAACGGGATAACGTTAAAAATAGGAACAGTTGATTTTTAACAAATTGACGTATTACAATATATCATAATATCTATATATTCTATTATATTACTATGTCTATAGCAAATTTTTGGATTCTAATGTACATTGAGCAGTCAGAACCCGTTATATACGTTTTCCCATACATTTCGCGGTCGTATACGACCACCCGGGTTTCGAATGGTTAATCAATCAATCATTGCTATCTGTACTACTAGCGCAGTACATACAGAATTATTTTTTGATTTATAGAACGTCGGGAGGCATACAAATATATGGCCCACCTGATGCAAGGCGGTTACAGTAGTCTATGAATCGATTGAAATCACCTGCGCGATATCACTTCTGCTGCTAACACAGCACCTCCCTAGAAGCTTACTGGTGACCTCACTCACACGCAGAAACACAACAACTCTCCAGTGAATTGTTATTAGGCTACGGTTTTCTGTGAGGTGAAGGTACTTCCCCAGACGGGCTTCTTAGATGCACCCTACCTGTCTTAAAAACACCCACACCAAGACAAACAGACATGTTCATGAGCGCAAATGTTTGTCCTATGTGAGAATCGAACCCACCGAGCTCGTCATTTTCAATTCGTGGTAATATCACTCACTCCACACATAATGTAAACATTCATGGGGATTAACATTTGGCTGCGACTTCTCATTAGATACTTATCAATTTGGACTTCCCCTTATCTCTCTTTGTTTAAACAATAACAACATATGTCAACAATGTTTCAAGGTGTGTAATTGTTAAAATGTATGATATCATTTATTGTAAACAACAGGTAGAATACCGATTAATAAGAAGTATGCTGTTGACCTGATACTGTATCGGGAGTAAGGAAAGTCCCTCATATCAGTAGGTACATATTTTAATATCTGACCTAGAAAACATATGATATTACTCAATCGACTATTTATAAGTTAGTAAACATTTATAAAATCTCAATAGATAAACTCGTACTTATCCTTTATCTTTATTGCTTTATTATTAACTTCCTTACAATAATGCCTACATAATACAAACAGATTATAAGTACTATAACACTCATGCTTATCTATACTAATATATAAAGTGGAATATTTTGTTTGTTTGAAATCGCCAATTTTTAGGAGCTTACTGGTGACCTCACTCACTAGCAGAAACACAACAACCCTCCAGGGAGTTGATATTTGGATGTTCTTTTTGTAAGGTGGAGGTACTTCTCCAGACGAGCTGCTCCGTACCTCTCTTCAAAACACCCAGACCGAGACAAATAGACATGTTAATGCACACAAATGTTAGTCCTGCGTGGAAATCGAACCCACGAGCGTTAATGCCAACGCAGCGTTACTAACCACTACACCAACAAGCTCGTCATGATGATAAGACTACCTTACCATCACGTAGAATGTATACTTGCGGGTACATGGGGTTTCAGTTCCTGGTGGCTATAGCAGAGACGTTCGCAGCAACCGAACCGAGCACCGAAGCAAAAATAACCAGAGTAGCCACGGCAGCAACGGATACCATCTATTAACGCTTGTAGCTCGACGACGCAAGATATGTTTTGTTAATACTCGTACATTCCTAAGAGTATCATTCGAGTTTAAGAGGTGTAAGTAGCTCACAATTTTTTTTCGAACCTAACCTACTAGTGGTTCAGCCTTCTATCTAACAAACGAAAGAGACGAAGGGCGCATCGCTCGACTGCGAAAGTACCACCACCTCCCAAAAGACTGCAGCCAAATGGTGAGTTGGTACCTGGAGCGAGATTACCAGTAAGATTTTGAAAAGTTGCAGTATTGTCAAAGGGATGGCAATGCAAGAGATACTCTTTGTGTTCCAAGCATACCTAGGCAACGATGTAAACTTTTCATCACGTGGAATGTATACTTGTTTATCTCCTAACGTTGTATAAAAACAATCATCTGTATACTTTATTAATTGGGACGAATATTCTATTTGAATTAAATATGTTAATTCGACTTTGAGAGTTTCCCCAAAAAATGATAGAAGACATACGAGAACGTTAAGTATTATGAACATAAGGTACACGTGCTATTTGTTCTACATACAATTAATATAAATAACTAAATAAAATTAAGGCTATTTAAACGCTAATTTTGTTTATATAGTATAAATAAGTAAAAAAAATAAAATGAATATTTAACTGACGTTAATTTTATTAAATATAGTTTTAAACTTATATCAACTAGTAATTAATGTTAATTTTATTTATATGCGCTTTCCAATGTAAAATGTAAACCTCAAGGAAATCATTTTCTTTAGACTTTTCTATTTTTGAGTTCGATTCATTTGTATTTAAATTAAAAGAAGCACTTCTATAATTGAATGAATTTAGTTACATTTACATAAGATTTACAGTTTTGAGTCAATTTATGATATTCGTGTGAACTTTTATTTAACTTAACTCGTTAGTATTATCATTATATTAACACGTTAAGCAAACACCCCTTTTGGTACCCACGATAATTTTGCGGACGGAGGAGTATGAAATTGGGCACAGTTTAAGATTATATGGAGAAGAATTGCAAAAAGCAAATTATTTAATAATATAACTTGGAAAATATAATAAATTAATGAAAAAAGACATTTTCACATACTACCATGACTTTGACACAAACACATATGTACCCAAATACTTAATGTCAAATACTAATACGTCTTAATACATGTCAAAAATACTTTTGTTTGCGGTTGAAGTCTGTATTCAAACTGAGAAAAGATTAATATTATTAGTCTTTAGTATTATTTGCCTGTAGTCTTACTGAATGTCAAAAATAATTATTTATAATTATGATAATGTCATACTCATAGTTTGTCTAATAGATATTTGTGCTTTATAATAGGGGTTAAAGTACGAAACTGCCATTTTATTGTAATAGATTCTTTGAATTGACATTAAACCTTTATGGTGTGAGATTTTCGAGTGTAACTTTTTTCACATGATTCCAATGAGTTTTTTCTTTAAAAAAAGTCCAATATTTGATTTTAGAATTTTAATTGTTTTTTTATTCAGTTTAGACGGGGAGGATACTTCGAAAATCCGAGTAATTTTTGAATACGAGTTCCGACGCGTAACTAACGCGGCAGAAACGGCTCGCAATATCAATGTTGCATTTGGAGACTTCTAATGAACGCACCATGCGTTTTTGGTTTAACCGCTTTTGTAATGGAAACTTAGACTTGAGGAAAGAATCACGTGGAAGACCGCCCACACAGGTGAATAACGCTGAATTGTAGGAGATGGTGGAAGCCGATCCGAGTCAAACTACTAGGAATTAGCGACATGGTTTAACGTCACCTGACCTATAATGTTAACTCGTTTGCATCAAATCAATAAGATAAAAAAATATGAAAAATGGGTCCCTCATGATATGACCGATATGCAGAAAAACGCGTGTTGAAACTGGTGTTGCCTTGTTGAATCGGTACGGAAATGAACGAATATTGTATCGAATTGTGAGATGTGGCGTAAAGTGGATTGTTTACGATAACCGTAAGCGAGAAAAGCAATGGCTGACCCCAGGTCAAACGTCGCTACTGTGCCCTAAAGCAAAGCTTACCAATAAAAAGCTAATTATAACTATTTGGATTTTGGTGGTCTCTTCATGGCGTTATTCACTATAGCTTTCTCATGTCTGGTCAAGCAATAACAGCAGATTTTTACTATGTCGAACTTCGAACAATGATCGCGAAACTGGCAGTGAAACAGACCCGGCTCGTGAATCGATCTTCACCCTTATTGTTCCATGATAACGCAAGACCTCACACTGCACGAGAAACCGTTGTAACTCTACAGGAGCTGCAGTTAGAAGCCATACGTTATCCTCCGTACTCCCCAGACCTTGCTCTAACTGACTACCATTTTTTTTGATTTGAACAATTTTCTACCTGGTAAAAAATTTTCTTTCCAGGAGGTAGTACAAAATGCTTTCTCACAATTTGTCGAATCTAGATCTCCAGAGTTCTATCACAAAGGCATAAATAAACATCCGATTACATCGCAGCAATAGCTATAGTATAGTGTATTTTCTTAGCAGGAAAATACATAAAAAACATAATAAAAAAAACATTACATACACTACCATGCGTTTGACACACAAACACATATATACCCAAAAATATATTTACTCTTTTGTTTATGATTTAAGTCTGTGGTCAAACTAAGTTAGGAGTATTAATACGTGAAGGAAAAGCTTTGCAGGTACCCCTTTTTAGGCATATTGGGTGCACGGAGGAGTATGATATTTGCCATAATTAAAGTACATATGGAGAAGAAGTGCAGAAATAAAAAAAATATGCATTATATGTGTTAAAAATATACTAAATTAAACAAAATAAAACACTCTAGACTAAAATTTGAATGTTGATAAATAAAATATGTCAATGTCAAATACTACTGAGATTCTAGATTATCGCTAAAGCGTCTTTAATATTATACCGAAAAGCGAGCGTTGCGCAAAATTGCGCAATGATGATGTTAGAAACAGAGTTCGTTTGAAAGAGAGCGTCGGTGTTAAAATAAGAAGAGGCATGCTCCGTTGGTTCGTACATGTAGAAAAAATGAAAGAATGGCGAAGCAGATATACTACTCTGTGTAAAAAGTATCGGGAATATGTCAATAAAAAGACCCGCGTAAAAGAGGTCGTTCTAATTTTTTTACTGCATGTTGGTAGCACTGTACTGATTTAGCGCGCAAAATTTGAGCGGGATCTGTCATTTAATTTGTTTTAAACTACACTTTTTGTTGGTCATAGTTTTGAGTCCTCGGCGATTTTTACAATGGAAAATATTGTTGAACAAAGAGTGTGCCTTAAATTTTGTGTTTCAAATGATATTTCATGTGGTGAATCGCTAAAAATGTTGCGAAATACCTACGGCGAATCGTGTATATCGAAAACAAGGGCTTATGAATGGTATAAGGCTTTTAAAGAAGGCCGAGAAGTAGTAGTAGACTTGCCTCGTTCTGGTAGACCTTCAACCGCTACGACCAGAGAAAACATCGACAGAATCAA
Source organism: Pyralis farinalis (assembly GCA_947507595.1). Classification (NCBI taxonomy): domain Eukaryota; kingdom Metazoa; phylum Arthropoda; class Insecta; order Lepidoptera; family Pyralidae; genus Pyralis; species Pyralis farinalis. The sequence goes on along the minus strand of OX382271.1, from coordinate 19,696,199 downwards.
GAAGCTAGTGCTCGAAAATCGACGTATGAGTCTGAGAGAGTTGGCTAGTGAGGTGAACATATCTTTTAAGTCCGTCCACAACATTCTCATTGACATTTTAGGCATGAAACGCGTCGCCGCTCGACTAGTTCCAAAAGAGCTCAATTTTGTTCAAAAAGCGCAGCGAAAGCATGTCGCTGAAGACATGGTTTCCCGAGCTTCTACGGATCCGACCTTTATGAAACGTATAATAACTGGCGACGAGACATGGGTTTATGAGTACGACATGCAAACAAGCCAACAGTCTTCAGAATGGCGTCTCGAAAACGAGCCGAAACCCAAAAAACCGCGGCAAAGTCGCTCCAAAATCAAGGTGATGCTGACAGTTTTTTTTGACTACCGTGGTGTGGTTCACTCCGAATTCCTTCCAGAGGGAGAAACAGTGAATAAAGAATATTATTTAGGCGTCATGAAGCGTTTGCGTGAGAGTATCCGCCGAAAACGTCCAGATTTGTGGCAACACAACTCATGGATGCTGCACCATGATAATGCACCATCACACACAGCCATTATAGTGAAAGAGTTTTTAGCGAAAAATTCAACAAAAGTTCTCGACCAAGCACCGTATTCACCTGATATGGCTCCGTCTGACTTTTTTTTATTTCCCAAGTTAAAATTACCACTTCGAGGAAAACGTTTTGAGTCGATAGAAGCCATAAAAGAAAATTCGCTGAATGAGCTAAAGGCCATACCGCAAATAGCCTATGAAAAATGTATGGAAGACTGGGTGAAGCGGTGGAGATGTTGTATTGCAAGCGATGGGGCCTACTTTGAAGGCGATAAAATAAATTTAGATGAATAATTTGTATTTTTTGTTTTATTGACAAATTCCCGATACTTAGTACACAGAATGTACAATGCACAATTGGAAGGATGAGGAGCCGAGGAAGGCCAAGACTTACCTACCATGACCAAATTAGTCGTGTTCTACCAGAAGGTGATGTCAGGAACCCTAGAAACAGGCGAGCGTGTATGAGAACAGCAATGAATATTAAAGAAGCGAGGGAGGTATGGAAGGATCAAGTCACGAGGCGCTCGGTTCTCTCTGCCTACCCCGCAAGGGATTTGGCGTGAAGTTATACTAGTCTTTAATATTGTTCAAATAAAATATGAGTTATTTAGTTTGTACATACATTGTATATTTTGTAACTGAATTAATGAGAATATGAAATGCAATGTGAATTGACTTACCTAATAAACTGGCAAAAGTTAGTACAGTTTATAATATATTATTATATTAAAATAGACAAATTAACTGAGCATATTGGTGAAACATGTGGCTGGTACAACAATAAAAAATCTAAGAAAATGTCAACAAACTCGTTATTATTTTTAATAGGGCTTAGCCACGCTATAAGTCATATTTTTCCTACGACATATTTGTTGTACTGGTAGCTTACGTAATAAATTAAATTAAAAACATATATGTGCAATGATAATATAGGTACCTATATTCTTTAACAAAATAATCTTAATAACATTCAAACTTAAAGATCGACGAATTACAGTCGAATTTCGACCACGGGGCGACGTCTAGTTTGAATAAACCTAACAAGTCAAATTTGACTTACATTTACAGAACTATATGCAAGAAGCAATTTAGTGGTGCTATCGACGAAGTCCACGGTTGACCCTCTTATTTTTGCTTGCAGTGGTCAATGCGACCCTCTCTTTTGGTTAATATTGTTCATCAAAAGCATTTAATTGCTATAAAATAAAATATATTTTACGTACAAAACCATGTACATCTTTAATTTCTTTTGGTGTCAAGTGTGGGTTGCTTGCCGCCACCAGAAATGGAACCGAAATTGCAATCGTACAGACTACGTTTCGAGGACTCCACCAAAAATTTACCAGTTTTTGATAAGGCTATATAACAATGTAAAAGCATTTGAAACGTAGCTCAAAGATAGGTCAATTTTTTTACAAATCCACTTGTATTTGTAAAAAAATCATAGTCAAAAGTCGTTTTGATTGCATTTAGATACTGGTGTGAATGAGCTGTAATCACTTCCTTCCTTGATAAGTATGACAAATAAGTATGTGCAATTGTTGTTTTCTCTATGTTTATTACTAAATCCAGACTAAATTATCATATTTATTGCACGCAATTAATATTAATCTCTATTATTTGAACGATAAAGTATTAATACATACAAGGAAAGACCTACTAACCAGACATTTTTCTAAGAAAACTCATTTGGTTTGTTTTCAACACTTTGTCTTGCAAATACATGAATTCTAGGAATAAAACATTGTTACTACGTTGACAAAAAATGGTGTGTATCCATCGCAAACCAAGTATCAATTTCCTGAATAAAGCTCGTGACGAGGTACTGCCACGATAGCAGGTGTGACCGCGCATGAATGGCACGCCTTGTATTGTATTGATTTTATTATTTTTTTAAGTAATTATGTTTAAGTGATTCATCATCGTCTTTAGAGTTTAAATCAATATCACCTTTTTTTGAATATAACGTCTGGAGGCATCTAAGCATTCGGGCCACCTGATGGAAAGCGATTACTGTAGTCTTTAAACTTTTACAATACAACACTACAATAGCGACAACTCCTTAGTAGCTTACTGGTGACCTCGCTCACACGCAGAAACTCAACCCTCTAGGGAGTTGTTATTTAGTCGCGGTCTTCTGTGAGTTGGAGGTACTTCTCCAGACGGGCTGTTTTGATGCGCCCTGCCTCTATTAAAAATCCCCAGATCAGGACAAACATGTTCATGCACACAAATGTTTGTTTTGTTTGGGAATCAAACCCACGAACATGGGTTTTCAAAGTAACATTACAGCGCGTTTCACCACTGCACCACCAAGCTCGTCAAAAATGACACGTGTACATGGTGCATCATTTTGATTAGCAAACAAAGCTTTAATGATACAGAAATAGTACACAGTTATATTTAAATAGCGTCGTTGTACGCGAGTGAGTAAGTCCCTCTGAAAGTTGATGAGGAGTAACTGGCATTAGCATATGTAGTGAGTAAAGCACGTACTGGTGGCATTTAGTCAGCTTAAACTTTCTGTGTTCCAGGCGTCTAAATTCTCACCCATTAAGGAAACCCATGGACCGTACTGTCATCTGCATAGCAATGAATTTTACAAAGTGGCAGCATGTCACTGATATGAAGAAGAAAGAGGGTGAGCGATAGAACGGAGGCCTGTGAGACACCGACATTCACTGACACGAACCGTAAAGCACATCCATCTGCAAGAACGCGGATTTTACGCTCATGCAGGAAGCCAGCAATCGAATTAAAAAGCTGGAGGGGCAGACCGTATGCCGGAAGTTTGGAGCGAAATGCCTTTTGTGCCAGACCAGATCAAATGACTTGGCGATATCTAAGCTGACTGCCACGGATTCGCCATATTTATCGATTGCCTCCCTGCAGATATACATGACATACGCTAGAAGATCAACCAATGGTTTCAGTCTAAAACCATACTGGTTATCATTAGGTAGTGATCTTCTAGGTAACGGATCAATTGATTGTTGAGGATCCGTTCGATGACTTCGATGACACAACACTGAAGTTACTGCAATGGGGCGGTAATTTGATGGGCGTAATCTATCCCCATCAGCATCGGCCTCTCTCCAAGCCTCCGGAATGCAACCGGTCGAGTACGAGAGACGAAACAGGTGCGTCAATACAGGAGACATCTCCGCTGCACATTTTGTTAGAACAATCGCTGGGATACCATTAGGATCACTTGCTTTTCGGACATCGAGTGACTGCAGTTTAAAATACACATCGCGATGCCTGATGTGGATATCAAGAATAACGGAACCATTGAGGGTGTTGTTGGTGGCTGCGTGTTACACTCATCGATCCGGGAGTTAGTCGCAAAGAGACTGGCCATAAGGCTTTCTCCTGTGGTTGATGCGCCAGTGAGCCATTAGGGCATCGCAGCGGTGCCAGTGAGGGATGGCAGAAGTTGGTCTGCGCGGCTTTGACCAGACGCCAGTAGTTACGTGGCCAAGTAGGGTACGCCACTAGTTCCGTGGCGACTCGTGTAAAGCGCTGGGCGTCCGCGCTTATGTATGCCCTCTTGTAGACCTTGGTAGCGGTGTTGTAGGCTGATTCCAGTAAGTTAATTCCCAGTCAACGAAATTCATATCTCTGAGGACGAGACCCCTGATCCAAGGGCGATACGCCACCTGTTTGTTACTAACAGCTTCAGCGTACTCGCGATTAAACAAAGGGCGTTTCCGGCTTTTGATGACGATATCGGAGTGAGGAATGTAGTATTTGATGCTAATGCTGATCTCCTCAACAAAGGTTAGTAGGCCGTTAGATTCTTCTCACTGAAACAGTGTTGCCCTCATGGAACGGAAGGCAAGCCGCGCATGCTGTCCCAATCTGCTGACGTGTAGTGCCAGATTCGACGCTTAACCTCCGTGGGTTGTGCTAGAATCGCGCTTGGCACTGTGCTGAATACTAGGCAGTGGTCAGATGTGCCCAGGGGCGACCCGACCTCAACCCGGTAGCCAGCAGGGTGGACAGCAGTAGGTCTAGTAGAGAGGACTCATGGCCAGCGACATACAAGGTTTACCAGTTCCTCAAGGCTGTGCGAAAGAGTGAACGCGTCACTCTTTCGCACATCCTTAAGGAACTGGTCGGTCCTTCCTGCATAATTAGTTGTGGAGGATCCCAACGAGGAGTCATGGTGAGAGTTAATGTCCCCCAAATATGCCATCTAATCCTGTAAGATATGGCTCCTACGCTTCATCTGCCGCGCGACTCGTGTACTCATGACGTCATGGTAAAGACGGTAAAATACCCAAAATTTACCCGACACTACACCGACGATATTCCGGACATCAGCCTGTACGAGATAAAAAGATAAAAATTCTTTATTTGCCACGGGGCCCTCGCGGACACTTAGACACGTTTTACATTTTTTTAAATATAATCTTATTGTATCTTATTTAATTCTCTTATTTTACTTTTTCGTTTTTTTAATCATTTCGGAAATTACCATTGGCGAAAAAAAAAATGGCGAAAGAAACTTGCCAATATATCATATCATAGTCGAGGATAGGAAAGAGCAAGGATTGTGCTAGCGCAAACATATATAATTTCATTAAGAAACGTAAAACTCCACACCGAGCTTAAGCTATGTCAAACACAACTTGTGGAAAGATAGCAAATATATGATGCTGACACAAAATACCTACAATCCAAAATTGAAACATTGGCTAGGTCGCTTAACGACCTAACAGCTAAATACAGTTTATGCCAAAGCCAAATACAAGAACAAATTTTGGCAGTGGATGAACTAATAGACATGAGTAAATACAATGCAGATCGCTTTGAATCTTTGAGTAATCGCTGCACTTGTAGCAATGCAAACATATCTGTGGTCAGTGACACCTGGCCCGTATCAATGGATATCCTAACTGAAAAATCTAAAATTCTAAATTAAGGTATTTATGTCAGGTTCTAATAGCAAAGCGATTGTATTATCAGATAGAATAGGTTCTAATCTAGGCCCTTTGCTAAATAACCACGTTAAAGGCAATATTATTAATTATTGTATGCCATATGCAAATATATAGCCAAATTATAGATAAAATTATGAATATACAGGTGGATGACGAAACGAACATTGTTCTTTTAATAGGAAATAGTATAGGAATTAAAAAAAAGGATGTAACTAATGGATTGGATAAATTGCATAATTTAAAAGTAAATAGGATATTGTTATGCGCACTACCTTATACATGTTGCCAGACACCAAAATTGAATACTAACATATACAATATTAACAATTTATACCACTTGACATGTTGTCATAATGACAATTTTGTATTTTTTGACACTAATAATTTTATTAGTGATTTTTATTTGACAAAAGATATATTATATCCTTCAAATAAGTTTAGAATTAAGATATCCGCTTTAGTGGCTTATAATGTCAATAGTCTTAACAGTTTACTTTGTAAATGACAAACGAATACTAATTTATCGATTTGACTGCAGATTTAAACTGCTCAATAAGACAAAAAGAAAGCAAAACTTAAATCTTGTACACCAAAATATTCAAGGCTTTCCTGGCTGTGAAAATGTACTACAATTTTTTAGGGATAAATATAACACTGATATTTTATGTCTGATTGAGCATTGGTTAAAAAAAGTAAAATGTCATTTAGTATTATAAAATAGTAATTATAGTAATATAAATAGTAAAATAGTATAGTAATTATAAAATAGTCAGTTGCTTTAATAGAGAGTCTTCAATAAGAGGTGGGTCAATGATTATGTTAAAAAATTACCAAAAAGCCAAAGAACGTTTGCATATTGTTAGGCTCTCTATTGAGTGCACTATCGAGGTGTCTTGTGCTGAACCTTCTAGTGACTATTATTTGTTATTTGAGCAAGTAATGGAGGATATTTTAAAAAAAGTTTTTAAAAGCAAAAAAGACATTATCGTCTGCGGTGATTTCAATATTGATATATTAGTAGAAACACAAACAAGTACTTATTAGATTTTTAAATTTATTTAAATCTTTTGATCTAGAAAACCTATTTCTGGAGCCTACGCGTATAACGGCCACATCTGCAACTTGTCTCGATAATGTTTATTGTAATTGTGACCATATAAATAAAACAACAATTGGCAGCTTGCCCTCAGATCATTGCGGTCATTTGGTAGTTTATCAAGGTTCAAATAATACAGAATATAGGGACAGCGTGCATTATCCAGGCCAGCCACTTCGTATAATCAAGGTATACGGCAATACCTTGGTAATTTTCACGCTGTTCCTGTATTTTCTGGACTAACACGTAAATATAAACCTCACCTAATATAGTTAGTAAGCCCAACAGGTTTCATTTGCATACAATAAATTGTACATTACCTGCTCAGCTGTAACATCTTCATAACTATGTACTAACTACGTTACATATTTAAGAAACTATATTTCTAAAGACGTGGGACAACTAAGGAAGGTATGATTTTCCCTCTGGGTTGTGGAGATCTGACAGCAGTTGCTTCATGTAAAAATCAGTATCTTCGCCAAACCCTTAGGTTCAGGTAGTAGACTCCGCCGATCCTAATGGAGTAGGAAACCGGATAACGCTAAGAACAAAAAAAACAGGTTGTATTTCATTTTAATTAACTTGTTTGGGTTTATAACTCTAATATGTAATAATCTCATATGAAATGTAATCATGAAACTTGTCAAGTTATACTTAATTTTCCTCCCTACTTGGACTAAATTTAGCAATTGAGTTACCTCCTAAACAAAGGTAATAATAAAAAATATAATTACTTTATGTTATCACCCTCTTTCTTAATATAGAGGACATAGGAGTACGTCTTATAATAGTAAATTATTTTTGAATAAAAGTTTATTACGAAGACATCAATACCTTCGCTCTATGTACACTTATAGAAAAGTAACTAGACTCGTAGATACAATGCACACGTGCAATGACTTTGGTGAGGTCAAGCTCTTTAATGAACTTTATTGAATCTATATACCTTACATTGGATATAAATTATGAATAGATATAAGTCATCTGCTAACTCCTTTATATTGACAATCTAGCTATCAATCTTGAAGAACACAGATGTCTTGTCGATCAGGCAACAGTAAAACAGATAGCGTTAGCTGTTACTGATGTTCAATATATTTGAGTGTTTTGGCTGTTGAGATAACTGTAGTGTAATTTTATTAAGTATGTTCGTTCAGGTGTGCAATTTTTTTATGAAATAAAGATAAGTTTATTCATGAGAAGTCGTGTTGTCACGCGTGTGTCTTAGCGACGTACTTAATCGGTAAACTTCACGATTAAATGATAAGAGTTATGATATTTTAGTTAATATATTTAGACATAAAACTTTGATACCAATTCAGGATAGAATATAGCTGATTACGATATACAGCGTAGGAGACGTGTGACGCTCCGCCCGCTCGTTGAGGCATACACACGCATGCGGCCTTGGTAAGAAATTGAATGAGAATGTATGACGAGACCAATGGTTAGTATTTACTACTTTAGCACAAAGGCTTTCAACGTTTCGATTTCCACACAGGACAAACATTTACGTACATAAACATATCTGTATGTCTTCGGTTGGGTGATTTTAAAAGAAGTAGGATGTATCAAAGCTGTCTGACTAGAGTAATCGCAGACAAATAACATCTCTTAGAGACTTAATGTGTTTCTGAGAGCGAGTGATGTTACGCATAAGTATCTATGGAGTTGCTGTGTTAATAGCAAGGGTGGTAACGCGCGAGATATACTTCCTATATTACATACTTTCATAGGCTGCGTTAACCCAGTAACATCAGGTTTACATCAGTAGGCCGTACCTATACACCTTCCGACGTTGGATAAAATCATTTATCGTAACCTACACCCACAGGAAATATAGAAGAAAAGAACTTTAGTCGTTTAAAAATATGGATTACTCGCTTGTGACAAGTCGTGTTTGATACTAACATTCATTATAGAAGTAAATTTTGAAACTAAATAGAAATTTCTTTAGTAGGCTGTTTTCAAAACGCTCTCTCTAGCTCAGGAAAATTTTCAGTATATTTGTCAGCAATAAAAGTGTCCAATACAATATTTTAAATGCAAAATGCTGTACGTGTTGATACCATCAAAAGATGATCACTTATTTCTTTATCTCTCAAAGTATATTAATTGCACTTAAATTTATTATTTCAAAAACACACTCTTCCCTTTGTCGGTAAATACCACCTGTAGTCTATCAAACAATTTGTCTGCCATTCGGCGTTCTTTGAAAAAAATATCGCCATAAAAAAAATTATGAATGCGTGAATATTACAATATGAAGGGAAATTTGAAATTTAAACATCCGTATTTTTATGTAAATATTCATATTTTCAAAATAAATTTGTGTTTTAAATCTATGCGTTACACGCAATATTGCTGCGTCATAGACATCACGCAATATTTCTGCATGGCCTAGCAAAACTAATCAAGTTTTACGGATATACAAAGTCTCGTCCATTTTGAGCACGCGCGTTACCTTAACTGAATGATATCACTGCTAAAACAATACGCATCTCATCAATTGACTAAGATGCTATAACAGTATTTTCGTTTTTCGCATTTTAAAATTACATATAAAGTAAATAATATTATCAACGATAACATATTGTGAAACTAGCTACCCACCCCGGCTTCGCACGGGTGATCCGATCGCCACCAAACTTCACACGATCACCCGCTGGGCTAATTTCAAGATTTACTGAAAATTTTATCAAAATCGCGCCTGTCGTTTTCGAATCCATAAAGGATACAGACAAACATTCATTTTTATATATATAGATAACATCAAAGGTAAACAAAATCTATCAAAACAATCGAATCAAGGAAAATTACCGAAAGTAGAATAAGCAAATTAGAGTAAATGATTCGATAACAGGGTTATTAAATATGTAGGTAAATTAATGTTGTTTAATAATTTTAATTTATACTAATTATATTATAAGAGAATGAAACCAAGGCTTTAGCAAAAGGGAAGCGTGAAACACAAATTATGAATGAGGAAGAGAGGCTGACGAAAAACTTCGAGGCAAACACCAAACTCTTTTGGAGAGACGTAAAGAAGTTTCGGAGTGGTTCGTCGGCATCCAGAATGGATAAGATAAAGTCTAAAGCTGGTGTCATTCTTGCTAACACTCAGGAAGGTTTAGAACGGTGGAGTGAATGTTTTGAAGAAATGTATGAATTCGGACGCTGACATTGAGAGTGACTCTGATGCTTACTCCACTGTGACGGCGCCGACGTACGTATAACTATGGATGACATCGATCGGTTATTAACTGGTTCATTATCTACTGGGCTATCACTACATTAATATAACTACTCTGGCTTTTCTTTGAAATATTCCAGGGGTTAAGCTTGGGTTTGTATCGTAATAAGAAAAAGACTGATGACACATACACACATCAAAAGTGTCTAGGGATCAAGCATTTTTATGCGGATTTCTTGAGATTGAGATGTGGCTTTGTAATAAAAAAATATATAAAATATATAAACGTATACGACACTGGAGAACCCCTGGACGCCAACAGCGATTAAAATCCTGCCAGGAAGTCCATCCTTATAGTGGTGGAACCATCATGGTATGGGCGGGTATTTGGATCGGCGGAAGAACTGAGTTGATTTGGATCAGAGGCAACCTCAACGCTCAAATTTATGCTGAGACGATTGTATCAGACATCATCGTTCCTCTACAAGTGCAAATCGGTCCCTTATTTCAGTTAATGCATGATAATGCACGACCGCACACCGCAAGAGTTGTAAGACAGACTCTCGCCGCAGCTAACATCAATGTCATGCCCTGGCCTGCTCAGTCGCCAGACTTGAACCCGATTGAGCATGCATGGGATAGGCTACAGAGAAGAGCTCTGCCGAATATGGAGGGTATCCAGTCGCAAGAAGACATTTTTTTGTTGTTGCAACGAACATGGGCGGCCATTCCACAGCGTGATTTGGATGAACTCATTTTGAGTATGCCAAACCGATGTTCTTGTGTTGTTAGTGTTCGCGGTAGAAACACGGATTATTAATTGTTTAAGTTACCCAATAAAATTTGAAAGAAAACTGTTATTTCAGTCTTTTTTTCGAACTTTAATGTTAGTGGTTCAAATGTCAAAAATCCCTTTATTATGAAAATGGCAAATTTCTTTATTAATGCAAAGGTGACTTGGTTCATCGTTACTGTAGACAAATGAAAACACTTTATTTGATGAATCCTTAAAGAAAATTTTAATTAATATCAATCAGGAGAAAAGTTATTGCAAAAATATATGTTGATCCCTAGACACTTTTGATGTGTATAGTTATTTAGTAATTTTTTATCTTGTTTGTGGTATATCAGAACAATTTACGATGATACACTTATTTGAGGGGTGGGGGAAGTACATATAAACTGCGAAGGGCTATTATTATTTTATTGTTGTCATTCCAATTCGTTATTGTACGTGTCTTTAATTTGCAAATTAATAAATCGCTTATAATGAAGTTCAACCTGATCTTCCTCGTCGTTATTTTCGCCGTGGTCGCTGTCATCATGCCAACTCAAGTTCTGGCGTGCATCCGAAACGGTGGGAGATGCCGTACCTTGGGAAACTGCTGCTCCGGGTTCTGCTACCAGCAAGTTGGTTGGACATACGGGTACTGCCGTAACCGATAAACCTACGAAATTTCATCGATCAACAAATTTAAATATTGTACAACAAAAAATGTGACATCGGACCACGAGCTATTCAATTGATTTCATGTTTTTATAAATCAGTATTTCATGTCTTTATAGATCATTATTTCATGTTTTTCTACTTACAAAAAACCTTTTATGTTGTTTATAATTGTCTTAAATATGTAATCCTAAAATAAACACCAATAAGTAATTCTGTTTTTTTTTTATATATATATTCTAGTTTTTATGACTTGGATTGTTGACTAAGCTTTAAAGCTATTTTAACGGGACGCTAGTGAGAAAGTTACACTTTGCGTAGCAACTGACCATAAGGTGCAGTAACCGGCTTCCTATTTAGCTTTCATATGCATATAGTATTGTTCGACGTGATACAAAAAAAAAATCTGCAAGGACCTTTAGATGAGGCGAGTATATGGACTGTGTTTGCTGTAGCCTATTAAACACTTGTAATATAGGAAGTATCATTCGCGCATGACTCCTCTGCTGCTAATACAGTAACTCAATAGAAGCCGGTACATAAGCACCATTTAGTGGCAGGAGTTCTAAGGAACATTCACTATTAGGAATAACCCATTAGGAAGCTGCTATATAGCTGTGGTTTTCTGTGAGGTGGAGGTACTTCCCCAGTCAGGCTTCTTTGAAACCTCCTACCTCTTTTAAAACACACAGACCGAGACACAAAAATATTTATCCTGCATAGCAATTAAACTCAGGAGTTTAGGTGTCAAAGACGCTATCCACTGGACCTGGTCCATCAAAAATTATAATAACTTTGTAATTATTTCATCTGGTTAAAAGTTGTCATAGATTTTCAAAGGTCCCTTTGCTATTGACCGACTGTAAATCCTTCCTCATTCATCAGTCATTGATTTTTTCACTGCTACGGTGATCAGAATTATTATCTTGTCATTTTGTACTAAAAGTATCGATTTTTGTAGGAAATCACATTCATAGACTATGACATTACAGGACTTAAGGCTAATCTGAAAAAACACCTCACAATTGTCCCATATAGAGTTCTCCATTGCACGAGTTGCAAGTATCCATAGGCTACGTTAACTGTATGCCATCAGGCAAGCCTATGCATATGCATAGCATATGCTTGCTTGCTTAATGGTATATAAAAAAAGACGTCAAGCAGTTTAGGTTACAGGAGAGCAATGGGGCCGACATACATATTCACTCAATAACTCATATTATCTAAGCACATTACACTTTACACAGTTACACTTTACACAGGCCACTTTACAGTTGGCCAAAAATATATAACGAATCTAACTCGCCTCGGCTTAATGGTTCAATCAACGGACCCACCTAACACATGAATGGTAATTTTAGTGGCTATGATAAAAACAAAGATCACTTATTTGTCATTAGGCCCTTGCCGGCACTTAGACACGTCTTATATTCTTTAAACTAGATCATATTGTATCTTATTAATTCTTCATAGTTTTATTCTCTCTTTATTAATTTACCAGTATTGCGAAAACGACCATTGGCGAAGAAGAAATGCCAACAGAAGCTATGGGTCTTTTTTTTCATCATCAATATATATTACAACTAACTGTGCCCTCGACTTCGTCCGCGCGGAATTGAGCAAAAAAGTTATTGTTCAGTTATAATTTTATTCATTCGATGATTTGATTATAAGTATCTAAATAAGCAGAGTAAAATAGCGAACCGCAAAATAATAATAGATATGTATTGTGTACATCGTCCGTGCGGAATAGTTATTTTTTTAAATTTAATTGTAAAATAAAAGTAGCCTAAGTTACTCCTTATTACATCAGCTATCTGCCAGTGAAAGTCCCGTCAAAATCGATCCAGCCATTTCAGAGATTAGCCGGAACAAACAGACAAATACACAGACAGACAAATATTGTAAAAATATTCATTTTGGTATATATACTGTGTATACATCCATATGCATTTAGTAAAAAGCGGTTATTTTAATATTACAAACAGACACTGCAATTTTATTTATCTGTATTGATAAATATTTGTGAGTGTACATATAATGATATTAAGTGGTACAAGTAAAGATATATTAATATAATATATAATCATTTCCAAATATCACTGTTAGTTAGATATTCATCGATTCTGTAATAACCCTTCTTGCACAGAGTATTTTTGATGTACCTTTAGAATATATTGTCACGCAAGGACAGAACTGTTTCAGGTAATTTATTATAGAATCGAATACAATTTACAATAAAAGATCGACTAGTCTTAGCAAGCCGATGTACCGGCATATGCAATCTATTCTTGCATCTAAGATTGTCACTGTATTTTGAAAATGACTCTATATTTTTACGAGCATACGAGTACTTTAAGTTCTCATAAGTATACTGAGAGGTAACCGTGAGAACATTTAGTTCTCTAAGTGATTCCCTGGAGCCCATGTTATAAATAGAGTGGATATCTCCTTTTTGTAGAGCCCTACTGCAATTTGGAGTCTATTGTAAATCCAAGGATTACAGTATCATTGATAAATTCTAGTACGTTATTGTCAATGAGAACTACTGTATTGGCAGAAGCGACATTTGGTAAACTAAATTTAATATATTTGGTTTTAGTTGAGTTTAATAAACCAATTAATGAACCAATTCAGAATGGCAGATAGAACACTATTTACCTTGTTAATATTTTCGCACAGGCGAGTAAAATTAAAAATTAATTAAGTATCATCAGCAAACAGTAGTATATCCGCCATTTTCTGTACCATGTAGTGCAGATCATTTACATATAGTAAAAATAAAAAGGGGCCCAACATAGAGCTCTAGGGCACCCCAATATTAACACTGTTGCCTTTAGATTTGACCCCATTTATATCAATATTCTTGCAATCAAATTATGGGCTTTACTTCTAACTCTATAATAGTACAGCTTGAGCAATAATGTCCAATGGTCGACCCAGTCAATGGCTTTGAAGAGATTATTTTTTTATACTACGTTGGGAGGTATATAAGCATACGGCCCACCTGATAAAAAGCGGGTACCGTAGCCTATTAATACTTGCAATATATTCAATATCACTCGCGGAATGCCTCCTCTGCTGATTACACAGCAATTCCTTGAGAGCTTACTAGTAACCTCACTCAAACTTGTTACCAGCCGTCAAATTGAAATTAGATTAACAAAGGCCTTACAAGAACTCAAGGCATCAAAAGAACTTAGTGAGCGACTGTTGCATGAGAGAGATGAGAGTGAAGAGGAGATCATGAAGGTCTTACAAAAGAACACCCAACTCAAAAGTCAGCTAGATGAATTGGATATTAACTATCATGACATTCTTGACCAGCGTGATTAACTTCAAAAAACTGTTGATACTTTCCACCAATGCAATGACACACATGAGGAAGCCCTCAAACGTATTACTGAGTAAGAACTAGAGTTAAGAGAGGCGTACAAGCTTATAAATCAAATCAATATCAACAAGCTGCAGAGCAATATGAGTCCACGAGAATTACACATTTATTTGAAGAATTAGTCAACAACGCTTCTGCGTCTGCCTCAACAGGTACTCCACAGGTTACCAAAAACTTAATTAAGTCACATAGTAAAATAAAAAATTCGGCCAAGTGCGAATCGGACTCGCTGACGAAGGGTTCCGTACCATTATCTATAAATACGGCAAAAAAAATCACGTTTGTTGTTCGGGAGCCCCCCTTAAATATTTGTTTTATTTTATTCTAATTATTTATTTTTACAGTGAATATATAACTAAATACTCTGTGAATATTTCAAGCATCTACCTCTTGCCGTTATCAATATCGAGCAAAATCGAGCAAAAATATCACGTTTGTTGAATGGGAGCCCCCTTAAATATTTATTTTATTCTGTTTTTTAGTTTTGCTGTTATAGCGGCAACAGAAATACGTCTGTGAAATTTTCAACTGTCTTACTGTCACGGTTAATGAGATACAGCCTAGTGACAGACGGACGGACGGATAGCGGAGTCTCAGTAATAGGGTCCGTTTTACCCTTTGGGAACGGAACCCTAAAAATACCTAAATGTTAAAAAACTGTATCTAAATTAGAAAAATCACAAAAAATAGATATCATATTTACTTTAAAAATAATATAATATAATACACTACAATACTCTTTATTGCACTAAAAGAAAAATATATAAGAAAAGAACAATAACAAAGTATCAGTACAAACGGCGGTCTTATCGCGATGCGATCTCTTCCAGACAACCTTAGGGTAGAGGAGAAGTAAAGAAATAAGGTGCCACCCTACCTTATTTCTTTACATAACTTAAAGGAAATAAAGTAATTATATAAATAAATACACAAACAAACATAACTACATATGTTGTATATAACAAGTACACATATACACACAATTTATCAATTGGATTTGAATAAAATATACACACACTGAATGAGACTGAGGTGAAATACAAGAAAATAATGCTAATTACGTAATGTTAAGGGAAAGATAATGAAGTTTGACAAGATGTTTGAAGGATTGAAGTGAATGAGCATTCCGGATATCGAAAGGCCGAGCATTTCACAGGCGCACTGCTTCAACCGATAAAGAATTGGTGTAGAAATCAGTGGAGTGGTGTGGTGTTTTGAGACGGAGTAACAGTGCGTTACGCAGTGTACGATCATGCGAATCGCTATGAAAGATAAAACGTTCCTTTAAATAGGTTTTGGGGTAGTAGGATCAAAGAGGATGTAAAGAAGCGAAAGGGTGTGCCAGTTGCGACGAAGTCTTATAGGGAGCCACTTGAGCTGAAAACGAAACTTAGAAACATAGTCATATTAACGAAGTCCAAATATGAACCGTATGCAAACGTTTTGAAGGCGCTCAAGCTTATTTAATTGCTCTTCGGTGATATCAAGGTAACAGGAATCAGCATAGTCGAGGATAGGAAGGAGCAAGGATTGTGCTAGCGCAAACATATATAATTTCATTAACAAATGTAAAACTCCACACCGAGCTTAAGTTATGTCAAACACAACTGGTGGAAACTCAGCAAATATATGATGCTGACACAAAATACCTACAATCCAAAATTGAAACATTGGCTAGGTCGCTTAACGACCTAGTAGCTAAATACAGTTTATCCCAAAGCCAAATACAAGAACAAATTTTGGCAGTGGATGAACTAATAGACATGAGTAAATACAATGCAGATCGCTTTGAATCGTTTAGTAATCGCTGCACTTGTAGCAATGCAAACATATCTATGGTCAGTGACACCCGGCCCGTTTCAATGGATATCCTAATTGAAAAATCTAAAATTCTAAATTCAGGTATTTGTGTCAGGTTCTAACAGCAAAAAGATTGTATTCTCAGATAGAATAGGTTCTAATCTAGGCGCTTTGCTAAATAACCACGTGAAAAGCAATATTATTAATGATTGTATACCATGAGCAAATATATGGCCAAATTATAGATAAAATTATGAATATACAGGTGGATGACGAAACTATCATTGTTCTTTTAATAGGAAATAGTATAGGCATTAAAAAAAAGGATCTAACCAATGGATTGGATAAATTGCAGAGGATATTGTTATGCACACTACCTTATACATGTTGTAACACACCAAAATTGAATACTAACGTATACAATATATATAATTTATACCACTTGACATGTTGTCATAATGACAATTTTCTATTTTTTGACACTAATAATTTTATTAGTGATTTTTATTTGACAAAAGATATATTATATCTTTCAAATAAGTTTAGAATTAAGATATCCACTTTAGTGGCTTATAATATCAATAGTCTTAACAGTTTACTTTGTAAACGACAAACTAATACTAATTTATTGATTTGACTGCAGATTTAAACTGCTCAATAAGACAAAAAGAACGCAAAACTTAAATCTTGTACACCAAAATATTCAAGGCTTTCCTGGCTATGAACATGTAGTAAAATTTTTTAGGAATAAATATAACACTGATATTTTATGTCTGACTGAGCATTGGTTAAAAAAAGTGAAATGTCATCATCTTCTTCTTCTTCTTCAATAAGAGGCGGGTCAATGATTATGTTAAAAAATTACCAAATAGCCAACGAACGTTTGGATATTGTTAGGCTCTCTATTGAGTGCACTATCGAGGTGTCTTGTGCCGAACCTTCTAGGGGCGATTATTTGCTATTTGAGAAAATAATGGAGGATAATTTAAGAAAAGATTTTAAAAGCAAAAAAGACATAATAATTTGATTTCAATATTGATATATTACTAGAAACACAAACAAGTATTTATTAGATTATTAAATTTATTTAAATCCTTTGATCTAGAAAACCTATTTCTGGAGCCTACTCGTATAACCGCCACATCTGCAACGTGTCTTGATAATGTTTATTGTAATTTGTGACCATATAAATAAAACAACAATTGTCAGCTTGCACTCAGATCATTGCAGTCAGTTCGTAGTTTATCAAGGTTCAAATAATACAGAATATAGGGACAGCGTGCATTATCCGGGCCAGCCACTTCGTATAATCAAGGTATATGGCAATACCTTGGTAATTTTCACGCTAAACCTGTATTTTCTGGACTGTGACGATTATTCTACGCCACATTATGATCGAGGCTCGTCGTGCATTCGACGCGTCATATTCCAGAGGCCATGAGTCGTGTTCGGCGAAAACATTCTGGCGTCTAACTATCGATCTGGATACGAAGTAACGTGAGTCCCACAACCCCGGGTATGTAGTTTCCCGATTATCTCGTTACAAAGTTTGACCACCCCCCACGGACGCGCGTCGGCGACCTGATCACTTAGTTTATTTAGTTTTTTGGAATATTCTTTGCAAAACACACACATTATACATCTTTTGTGAGCCCATTACTCTTGTTTAGTAATTGGGGCCAAAATTATTTGTTTTAGTAAAGTGAAAGTAAGTCAAGTTTAACACCCCATAGTTATTTCTTTACGGAAGCTTGATAGACCTAAAATAAACTCTTTGTATTTAGCATATACTTAAATTTAAGGCAGTATTACTTATATTGTTAATAACCTTCAACATTGTAACTAGAGTCAGTGTTATACAATAAAATATGATCCACCAATCCAGGAATTATTTCACTCCCCTGAAGATTAAAGGTTCAACACCCGCGGCAGCTATCTGCGAGCATTAAGAGCATCACTGCTGGCGCCCGATACCCCTAAAATCATCCAGCTCAACATTAGGGACCTTTGTTTGTTTGTTTGTAGTGAGCTCAACCTTTGAGGGTCGAGATCCGACCTTATTTATTTAAAAAAAAATTAAAATATATTACAAATTGTCTCCGCGAACAGGGACTTGACTGGATTATTGGATCATACAAGTGTTTGCAAAGAATTTAGCTTTTGTAACTTTGTTCCCAGCCTTTAATATCAGCTGGTTTATTTATTTATAACCTTTGTTGTTCACGCTTTTAAAAAATGGTTTTGGATGAACATTTATATTTTGTTTACAATTTGTTTACTATATTTTTGATGTTTATAAGGTGTAATTTGTTTAACTGGTCTCCTCAAGCCAAAATAATGTATAGTTTTTGAAAGCTGATAGTATTACTCTCTGCTAGGGTACAGAAGTGTATTTAATACCACTATTGTAGTATATATGATAAGTAGTTGCAGTGTAAACAGTTGAAATAGTGATGTAATTAGTGTAAATTGTAGAGAAATAACTTAACTAATAATTAACTTGAAAAATTTTTATTAAACATTTAAAATAACACCTAAACATGGAAAAAGAAACACATACTTCACCGATAGATGGTAGGGAAGGCCCATTACAGAAGAATGTTGAAATGGAAGCTGCGCCACCAGTTGATAGTGCTGATCTTATAGGAATTGATACCCCCGTTGCTAATCCTTGTGGTAGCTCCACACTTAATACTTTGAACTTTGCGGTTAATCAGTATATTAGGAATAATTTGCCTTCTTGTTCCAGAGTTTATGACCTGCGTTGCAGTAAGATTAATTTTGATGGTAGTTCATGTGTTAGAGATTTCATTAATAGCGTTGAAGAATATTATTTATACAGGAATTTTGATGAAACCTTGTTAGTAGGCTCTTTCATAGATCTTTTGAGTGGTATAGCCATTAAATGGTTCCGTTCTGTGCGTTTTCGCATAGCTTCTTGGTCACAGCTTAAGGCTGAGCTCTTAAAGCGTTTTGATAAACAGGATTATGAATATCATTTAGAGTATGAAATTAGAACTAAAAAACAGAAACATAGTGAATCTTTACCAGACTTTATTACAGAAATACTAGATATGGCTGGACGTTTAACAGTTCCACTTTTTGACATAACTTTGGTAAATATAATTAAATACAACATGCTTCCTATTTATTTGCCTTATTTGTTTGGGAAACAGATTGTCTCAGCTGAACAATTTATGGACTTGGCTAGGGACTTAGAGTTATTCATAGACCGCACGCCCCCTGCACCAATGAAGAGTGTACAATACACCAAAGCAGGTTCAGTCGATAGCAGTATGGTTTGTCTGAAATGTAAACAGACAGGTCATTATTTTAAAAATTGCACAGTTATACCGGGAATGATGTATCTCAAGTGTGGCAAGTTAGGCACTATTACTAAAAATTGTGGTGTGTGTAATCCGCCAAAAAACTAATTAGGCCGCATCGAGCATCTGTATGTCATAATTTGGGAGGGGTGTAATGTGACGATTATTTTCGAACGTCACATGCATCGACTTTATTTTTAGCTGTTTCGTTCTTTTCGAAACCTATTTTGTCGTTTATCGAGTTTTATAAACTATTTTTCTTACGAAATCTACCGTTATGGTAGAAATTTGCTTTGGTATCCACGGTCGTCAAAATCGGCGATGTTTTTTTCTGAGAACGGGAAGTCGACACTTTTCTGCCATCTTTGGGACGACAATGTTCTCGGAATATTAATTTGTTAAAATCTTGATAGAACACATAAGAAATGTTCTTTTTCTTTCGTTTTTGTGCTCTGTTAATGATGCAGGGTCATATTGAAGCTTGATTTTTGGATTTCACGGTGGTAAGTGAAATTATATTATTTACGCGTGCCCCAAGTTCGCCATTTTTCATAGGCATTGTTTTTATCTTTTGATTTCTTTTTGTTACAGCAATGGACCTAAATAAGCCCATTGCGCCCCGTTATTTGGAGTAATGTGGTTTTTCAAATTATTCTACGCCACATTATGATCGAGGCTCGTCGTGCATTCGACGCGTCATATTCCAGAGGCCATGAGTCGTGTTCGGCGAAAACATTCTGGCGTCTAACTATCGATCTGGATACGAAGTAACGTGAGTCCCACAACCCCGGGTATGTAGTTTCCCGATTATCTCGTTACAAAGTTTGACCACCCCCCACGGACGCGCGTCGGCGACCTGATCACTTAGTTTATTTAGTTTTTTGGAATATTCTTTGCAAAACACACACATTATACATCTTTTGTGAGCCCATTACTCTTGTTTAGTAATTGGGGCCAAAATTATTTGTTTTAGTAAAGTGAAAGTAAGTCAAGTTTAACACCCCATAGTTATTTCTTTACGGAAGCTTGATAGACCTAAAATAAACTCTTTGTATTTAGCATATACTTAAATTTAAGGCAGTATTACTTATATTGTTAATAACCTTCAACATTGTAACTAGAGTCAGTGTTATACAATAAAATATGATCCACCAATCCAGGAATTATTTCACTCCCCTGAAGATTAAAGGTTCAACACCCGCGGCAGCTATCTGCGAGCATTAAGAGCATCACTGCTGGCGCCCGATACCCCTAAAATCATCCAGCTCAACATTAGGGACCTTTGTTTGTTTGTTTGTAGTGAGCTCAACCTTTGAGGGTCGAGATCCGACCTTATTTATTTAAAAAAAAATTAAAATATATTACAGGACTAACACGTAAATATAAACCTCACCTAATATAGTTAGTAAGCCCAACAGGTGTGTCTTCGGTTGGGTGATTTTAAAAGAAGTAGGATGTATCAAAGCTGCCTGACTAGAGTAATCGCAGACAAATAACAACTCTTAGAGACTTAATGTGTTTCCGAGAGCGAGTGATGTTACACGCATAAGTATCTATGGAGTTGCTGTGTTAATAGCAAGGGTGGTAACGCGTGAGATATACTTCCTATATTACATACTTTCATAGGCTGCGTTAACCCAGTAACAACAGGTTTACATCAGTAGGCCGTACCTATACACCTTCCGACGTTGGATAAAATCATTTATCGTAACCTACTCTATCTTTCCTGTTTCCACACACAGGAAAGATAGAAGAAAAGAACTTTAGTCGTTTAAAAATATGGATTACTCGCTTGTGACAAGTCGTGTTTGATACTAACATTCGTTATAGAAGTATTCGTTACAGAAGTAAATTTTGAAACTAAATAGAAATTTCTTTAGTAGGCTGTTTTCAAAACGCTCTCTCTAGCTCAGGAAACAGAAAAACAGTTCTCGTTTTATAATCTGCTCTAAAATTTTCAGTATATTTATCAGCAATAAAAGTGTCAAATACAATATTTTAAATGCAAAATGCTGTACGTGTTGATACCATCAAAAGATGATCACTTATTTCTTTATCTCTCAAAGTATATTAATTGCACTTAAATTTATTATTTCAAAAACACACTCTTCCCTTTGTCGGTAAATACCACCTGTCTATCAAACAATTTGTCCGCCATTCGGCGTTCTTTGAAAAAAATATCGCCATAAAAAAATTATGAATGCGTGAATATTTCAATATGAAGGAAAATTTGAAATTTAAACATCCGTATTTTATGTAAATATTCATATTTTCAAAATAAATTTGTGTTTTAAATCTATGCGTTACACGCAATATTGCTGCGTAATAGATATCACGCAATATTTCTGCATGGCCTAGCAAAACTAATCAAGTTTTACGGATATACAAAGTCTCGTCCATTTTGAGCACGCGCGTTACCTTAACTGAATGATATCACTGCTAAAACAATACGCATCTCATCAATTGACTAAGATGCTACAACAGTATTTTCGTTTTTCGCATTTTAAAATTACACATAAAGTACATAATATTATCAACGATAACATATTGTGAAACTAGCTACCCACCCCGGCTTCGCACGAGTGATCCGATCGCCACGAAACTTCACGCGATCACCCGCTGGGCTAATCTCAAGATTCCCTGAAAATTTTATCATAATCCCGCCTGTCGTTTTCGAATCCATAAAGTTCATACAGACAAACATTTATTTTTATATATGTAGAACATCACAGGTAAACAAAATCTATCAAAACAATCGAATCAAGGAAAATTACCGAAAGTAGGATAAGCAAATTAGAGATATAAGAAATGATCCGATAACAGAGTTATGAAATATGTAAGTAAATTACCTAATGTTGTTTAATAATTTTAATTTATACTAATTATATTATAAGAGAATGAAACCAAGGCTTTAGCAAGGGAAGTGTGAAAGACAAATTATGAATGAGGAAGAGAGGCTGACGAAAAACTTCGAGGGAAACACCAAACTCTTTTGGAGAGACCTAAAGAAGTTTCGGAGTGGTTCGTCGGCATCCAGAATGGATAAGATAAAGTCTAAAGCTCGTGTCATTCTTGCTAACACTCAGGAAGGTTTAGAACGGTGGAGTGAATATTTTGAAGAAATGTATGAACTCGGACGCTGACATTGAGAGTGAGTCTGATGTTTACTCCACGATGACGGCGCCGACGAACGTATAAATGTGGATGACATCGACCGGTTATTAACTAGTTCATTATCCACTGGGCTATCACTACTCTTAATATCACTATTCTGGCTTTTCTTTGAAATATTCGAAATTATTTTATATGACACAGGCTTGGGTTTGTATCGTAATAAGAAAAAGGCCGATGATACATAGTTATTTAGTTATTTTTATCTTGTTTGTGCTAATTCAAAACAATTTACGACGATACACTTATTTCAGGGGTGGGGGAAGAACGTATAAATTGCGAAGGGCCATTATTATTTTATATATTGCCATTCCAATTCGTTATTGAATACGTGTTTCTAATTTGCAAATTAACAAATCGCTTATAATGAAGTTCAACTTGATCATCCTCGTCGTTATTTTCGCCGTGGTCGCTGTCATCATGCCAACTCAAGTACTGGCGTGCCTCCGAAACGGTGCGAGATGCCGTAGTAATGGAAGCATGGGAAACTGCTGCTCCGGGTTCTGCTACCAGCAAGTTGGTTGGAACACCGGGTACTGCCGTAACCGATAAATCTACGAAATTTCATCGATCAACAAATTTAAATATTGTACAACAAAAAATGTGAAATGACATCGGACCACAAGCCAATCAATAGATTTCATGTTTTTATAAATCAGTATTTCATGTTATTCTACTTACAAAAAACCTTTTATGTTCTTTATAATTGTCTTAAATATGTAATCCTAAAATAAACACCAACAAGTAATTCTGTTTTTTTTTTATATATTCTAATTTTTATGCCTTGGATTGTTGACTAAGCTTTAAAGCGATTTTAACGGGACGCTAGTGAGAAAGTTACATTTTGCGTAGCAACTGACCATAAGGTGAAGTAACCGGCTTCCTATTTAGCTTTCATATGCATATAGTAGTGTTCGACGTGAAACAAAAAAAAACTGCAAGCCCCTTTAGATGAGGTGGGTATATGGACTGTGTTTGCTGTAGCCTATTAACACTTGTAATATAGGAAGTATCGTTCACGCATGACTCCTCTGTTGCTAATACAGTAACTCGATAGAAACTGGTACATAATCACCATTTAGTGGCAGGAGTCCTAAGGAATATTCACTAGTAGGAATAACCCTCTAGGAAGCTGCTATATACGAGTAGCTGTGGTTTTCTGTGAGGTGGAGGTACTTCCCCAGTCAGGCTTCTTTGAAGCCTCCTACCTAGACACACAAATGTTTGTCCTGCATAGCAATTAAACTCAGGAATTTTGGTGTCAAAGAAGCTATCCACTGGACCAGGTCCATCAAAAATTATAATAACTTTGTAATTATTTCATCTGGTTTATAAGTTGTCATAGATTTTCAAAGGTCTTTTTGCTATTTACCGACTGTAAATCCTTCCTCATTCATCAGTCATTGATTTTTTCATTGCTGTGGTGATCAGAATAGTTATCTTGTCATTTTGGACTAAAAGTATCGATTTTTGTAGGAAATCACATTCATAGACTATGACATTACGGGACTAAAGGCGAATCTAAAAAAACACCTCACAATTGTCCCATATAGAGTTCTCCCTTGCACGAGTTGCAAGTGTCCATAGGCTACGTTAACAGTATGCCATCAGGCGAGCCTATGCCTATGCTTGCTTGCTACCTTAGTGGTATATAAAAAAAGACGTCAAGCAAGCAAGGTTACAGGAGAATAATGGAGCCGACATACATGTTCACTCTAAAACTCAAATTATCTAAAAACATTACACTTTGTCAGTTGGGTAAAAATATATAACGCATCTAACACGTCTCGGCTTAATAGTTCAATCAACGGACCCACCTAACACATGAATTGTAATTTTAGTGGCTATGATAAAGATAAAGATCACTTATTTGTCATTAGGCCCTTACCGGCACTTAGACACGCCTTATATTCTTTAAATTAGATCATATTGTATGTTATTAATTTTTTTATTCTGTCTTTTTTAATTTACCAGTATTGCGAAAATTACCATTGGCGAAGAAGAAATGCCAAAAGAAGCTATGGGTCTTTTTTTTCATCATCAATATATATTACAATAAATATATGTGAGTATACATATAATGATTATCGAGTGGTACAATTAAAGATATATTAATATAATATATAATCATTTCTCAACATCTCTGTTAGTTAGATAATCATCGATTCTGTAAACTGACTGACGACTGACTGTAAACACTTCTTACACAGAGTATTTTTGATATACTTTAGAACATATTGTCAGGCAAGGACATAACTGTTTCAGGTAATTTATTATAGAATCGAATACAATTTACAATAAAAGATCGACTAGTCTTAGCTATCCGATGTACCGGCATATGCAATCTACTCTTGAATCTAAGATTGTCACTGTATTTTGAAAATGACTCTATATTTTTACGAGTATTCGAGTTCTCATAAATATACTGAGAGGTAAATGTGAGGATATTTATTTCTCTAAGTGATGCCCTGGAGCCCATGTTAGAAATAGAGCGGATGGCTCTCTCTTGTAATATAAAAACAGTTTTAATTTCAGCCGCTCTTCCCCACAACAGTATACCATACGACATAATACTGTGAAAGCAGCTGAAATAGACTAAACACGCAGTAGCCACATCTGTCAATTGTCTAATTCTAACTGCAGATGTGGCTTACTGGCCAGTTTTTTTTTATGTGAGAGCCCCACTACAATTTGGAGTATATTGTAATTCTAAGAATTACAGTATGATTAATAAATTCTAGTACATTATTGTCAATGAGAACTACTGTATTGGTAGAACCCACATTTGGTAGACTAAATTTTATGCGTTTGGTTTTAGTTGAGTTTAATAAAAGATTATTACATGTTAACCAATTCAGAATGGCAGATAGAACACTATTTACCTTGTCAATATTTTCGCACCGGCGAGTAAAATTAAAAATTCCCAATGAGAACTTCTGTATTGCCAGAACTCGCATTTGGAAGACTAAATTAGTTGCATTTGGTTTTAGCTGAGTTTAGCAACAGATGAACCAGTTTAAAATAGCAGACACAACACCATTTACCTTTTCAATATTTTCACACCGGCGGACCACATTTAAAATTAGACGTATCATCAGCAAATATATATATGTATATAATATACTTATGTAAATAAAAATGGACCCAAAATAGAACCCTGGGGCACCCCGATATTAACATTATTGCCTTTAGATTTAACCCCATCTATGTCAACAGTCTGCAATCTGTTATTTAAATAAGATGCAATCAAGTTCTGGGCTTTACCTCTAACTCCATAATAGTTCAGCTTGAGTAACAATGTCTGATGATCTACACAATCAAAAGCTTTAGAGAGATCACAGAAAACCCCAATAGCATCCTGTGATCTCTCCCATGCGTTAAGGATATGCCTAACCAATGCTACTCCTGCATCCGTAGTAGATTTACCTGCTGTAAAACCGTATTGTGCATAATGAAAAATTTCATTGCTCTTAAAAAAGAGTTGTAATTGATCAAGGATTATCCTTTCGAATATTTTACTCAAAACTGGTAGTATAGATATGGGTCTGTAATTTTCCAGCTCGCTCTTAACCCTGGCTTGAATAAAGGAACAAGTTTACTATATTTCATCAAGTCTGGGAACACACAAATATATACACCCATATCATATGGGTGTGTTCGCAGACTTGTTCCTTTTCAGACAATGTATTCAAAAAGCACATTAAAAATACTCTTTGTAGAAAGGCTTATTATAGAATTGATGAATATGTAACTGACAGAGATGCCTGGAAATAATTCAGCACAGACTACCTGTCCTTAATAATAATTAATAATCTTCAATTTTACCATTTGATATCATTATTGTACCAATATGGTTATGTAAAAAAAAATTGTAATATCTAATTGACAATTTTAAAAGAGACCTATATTGGCAAGTTTCTTTCGACATTTCTTTTTCGCCAATGATTATTTTCGAAATGCTAGTAGATAAAAAAAGGAAAAAAGTAAAATAAGAGAATTATATAAGATCTTATTTCAAAAAATGTAAGATGAGTCTAAGTGCCCGCGAGGGTCCAATGGCAAATAATGAATTTTTATCTTTTTATCTTTATCTATACGCAGGAACACAACAACCCTCTAGGGAGTTGTTATTTGCCTGCGGTTTTCTGTGAGGTGAAGGTACTTCCCCAGACGGGCTGCTTTGATGCGCCCTACCTCTCTTATAATCACAGAAGACAGAACATGTTTGATCAATGCTATCCCTGCATCGGTAGTAGATTTACCTGTTGTAAGTCCGTATTGTGAATTATAAAGAAATCCATTGGTTTTAAAGTAAAGTTGCAATTGGTCAAGCATTATCCTTTCAAATACTTTACTCAACACTGGGAAAATAGATATGGGTCTGTAATTTCCCAGTTAACTTTTTCACCAGCCTTGAATAATGGAATTAATTTACTAAATTTCATCAAGTCTGGAACACACCCATATCTACACATTGATTTTTCAAGATAAAAGACTAATATATGTTATGTTATTAATAATAAAAATTAGGAGTATTTAATGTGTAAGTATAAAAAAATTTAATATACAAAAATTGATAAATCTCGTGTCATAATGATAGCAAAACTCGAAAAGGCTAGTGAAAAATGTTAACTGGGAAATTACAGACCCATATCTATTTTGCCAGTATTGAGTGAAGTATTTGAAAGGATAATGCTTGACCAATTGCAACTTTATTTTAAAACCAATGAATTTTTTTATAGTTCGAAATACGGACTTACAGCAGGTAAATCTACTGCAGATGCAGGGGTAGCATTGGTCAAACATGTTCTGTCTTCTGTGATCTTTTCAAAGCTATTGACTGTAGGACATTATTGCTGAAGCTGTGCCATTAGAGTAGAATTAAAGCCCATAATTTGATTGCAACTTACGTAAGTAACAGAATACAGACTGTTAATATAAATGGGGACAAATCTAAAGGCAGCAGTGTTATTATTGGGGCGCCAATGGTCATTTTCGCAATACTTAGATGCGTTATATATTTTTACCCAACTGACAAAGTGTAATGTTTTTAGATAATTTGAATTTTTGAGTGAATATGTATGTCGGCTCCATTATTCTCCTGTAACCTTGCTTGCTTGACGTCTTTTTTATATACCACTAAGGTAGCAAGCAAGAATAGGTATAGGCTCGCCTGATGGCATATTGTTAACGTAGCCTATGGACACTTGCAACTCGTGCAAGGGAGAACTCTATATGGGACGATTGTGACGTGTTTTTTTAGATTCGCCTTTAGTCCCGTAATGTCATAGTCTATGAATGTGATTTCCTACAAAAATCGATACTTTTAGTACAAAATGACAAGATAACAATTCTGATCACCGCAGCAATGAAAAATCAATGACTGATGAATGAGGAAGGATTTACAGTCGGTCAATAGCAAAGAGACCTATGAAAATCTATGACAACTTATAAACCAGATGAAATAATTACAAAGTTTTGATGGACCTGGTCCAGTGGATAGCTTCTTTGACACCAAAATTCTTGAGTTCTATTGCTATGCAGGACAAACATTTCTGTATCTAGGTAGGAGGCTTCAAAGAAGCCTGACTGGGGAAGTACCTCCACCTCACAGAAAACCACAGCTACTCGTATATAGCAGCTTCCTAGAGGGTTATTCCTACTAGTGAATGTTCCTTAGGACTCCTGCTACTAAATGGTGATTATGTACCAGCTTCTATCGAGTTACTGTATTAGCAACAGAGGAGTTATGCGTGAACGATACTTCCTATATTACAAGTGTTAATAGGCTACAGCAAACATAGTCCATATACCCACCTCATCTAAAGGGGCTTGCAGTTTTTTTTTGTTTCACGTCGAACAATACTATATGCATATGAAAGCTAAATAGGAAGCCGGTTACTTCACCTTATGGTCAGTTGCTACGCAAAATGTAACTTTCTCACTAGCGTCCCGTTAAAATCGCTTTAAAGCTTAGTCAACAATCCAAGGCATAAAAATTAGAATATTATAAAAAAAAACAGAATTACTTGTTGGTGTTTATTTTAGGATTACATATTTAAGACAATTATAAAGAACATAAAAGGTTTTTTGTAAGTAGAAAAACATGAAATACTGATTTATAAAAACATGAAATCTATTGATTGGCTTGTGGTCCGATGTCATTTCACATTTTTTTTTCAATATTTAAATTTGTTGATCGATGAAATTTCGTAGATTTATCGGTTACGGCAGTACCCGGTGTTCCAACCAACTTGCTGGTAGCAGAACCCGGAGCAGCAGTTTCCCATGCTTCCATTACTACGGCATCTCGCACCGTTTCGGAGGCACGCCAGTACTTGAGTTGGCATGATGACAGCGACCACGGCGAAAATAACGACGAGGATGATCAGGTTGAACTTCATTATAAGCGATTTGTTAATTTGCAAATTAGAAACACGTATTCAATAACGAATTGGAATGGTAATATGTAAAATAATAATGGCCCTTCGCAATTTATACGGTCTTCCCCCACCCCTCAAATAAGTGTATCATCATAAATTGTTCTGATATAGCACAAACAAGATAACAAATAACTAAATAACCATGTGTCATCGGCCTTTTTCTTATTATGATACAAATTCAAGCCTGCGTCACATAAAATAACTTCGAATATTTCAAAGAAAAACCAGAGTAGTGATATTAAGTGTAGTTATAGCCCAGTGGATAATGAACCAGTTAATAACCGGTCGATGTCATCCATAGATATACATTCGTCGGCGCCGTCAGCGTGGAGTAAGCATCAGACTCACTCTCAATGTCAGCCTCCGAGTTCATAATTTTTTTCAAAATATTCACTCCACCGTTCTAACGCTTCCTGAGTGTTAGCAATAATGATACCAGCTTTAGACTTTATCTTATCCATTCTGGATGCTGACGAACCACGCCGAAACCTGTTTACGTCTCTCCAAAAGAGTTTGGTGTTTGCGTCGAAGTTTTTCGTCAGCCTCTCTTCCTCATTCATAATTTGTCTTTCACGCTTCTCTTTTGTTAAAGCCTTGGTTTCATTCTCTCGTAATATAATTAGTATAAATTAAAATTGTTAAACAACATTAATTTACCTACAAATTTAATAATCGAATCATTTTTTACTCTAATTTGCTTATCCTGCTTTCAGTAATTTTCCATGATTCGATTGTTTTGATAGATTTTGTTTACCTGTGATGGATGTTATTTCACAATATATTATCGTTGATAATATTATTTACTACTACTATATCATCTTAGTCAATTGATGAGATGCGTATTATTTTAGCAGTGATATTATTCCCTTAAGGTAACGCGCGTGCTCAAAATGGACGAGACTTTGTATATCCGTAAAATTGAAAAGTATTATTTTAGGTCACTATATGGTCTGCCCCGGTGGTAATCATTTTCATAGCTAGGGCCACTTGCAATACCAGAGCTATTTTATATAATGTTAATAAAATTATTAAATCTACGTATAAGTAATGTCAGGTACCGTAATATTTTTTATTAGATTTGGTGCCGAAAATGTAAAAATGTAGCTTAGATCGTGAGTCCGCCTTTCACAAATACTACACGTCCCGCACTTGATTAGTATTGCTGGGCCACGCAGAAATATTGCGTGAAATCTATTACGCAGCAATATTGCGTGTAACGTTTAGATTTAAAACATAAATTGTAGATTATTTCTCAATATTTAAATATGAACGGATATCTATATATATCTGCGTGCATATTTTATGGCGATATTTTTTTTTAACGAACGCTGAAATGCGGATATATTGTTTGATAGACTACAGGTGACAATTACCGAGAAAGGGAAGAGTGTGTTGTTGAAATAATAAATTTAAATGCAATTAATATGCTATGAGAGATAAAGAAGTAAGTGATCGTCTTTTATTGGTATCAACACATACAGCATTTTGGAGTTAAAATGTTTTATTTGACACTTTTATCGCTGACTTATATACTGACAATTTTAGAGCAGATTTTATAATTTTTGTTTTTCCTCAGCTAGAGAGAGCGTTTTGAAAACAGCCTACTAAAGAAATTTCTTTTTAGTTTCAAAATATACTTCTATAACGAATGCTAGTATCAAACACGACTTGTCACAAGCGAGTAATCCATATTGTTAAACGACTAAACAGTAAAAGAAACACCCGTCCCACCTGATGTTAGGGGTTATCGTAACCTACTCTATCTTTCGTGTGTGTGGAAACAGGAAAATAAACGATGTTTTTTATCCAACGTCGGAAGGTGTATAGGTACGGCCTACCTAATGTAAACCTGATGTTACCGGCTTATCGCAGCCTATGAAAGTATGTAACATAGGAAGTATATCTCGTGCGTTACCACCACACACAAATTTTTTGCAGGACCATAAATATAGCGCAAATTTTTAACTTTCTCTACTTACAACAAAACTAAAATTGT
The DNA here is from genome assembly GCA_947507595.1 of Pyralis farinalis. Taxonomy (NCBI): domain Eukaryota; kingdom Metazoa; phylum Arthropoda; class Insecta; order Lepidoptera; family Pyralidae; genus Pyralis; species Pyralis farinalis. The sequence continues at coordinate 19,664,837 of OX382271.1, read as the reverse complement.
CACAAAGTATTATTTAAATATACTATTAATTAAATAAGTTACATTAGTGTGTAATCTCTTGTACTGTATTTTGTTTAAGTTTAGGAGACCGGATAACGCTAAGTACAAGAACATATACTTAGTCTGGCCATAAATACTGTTACAATTAAAAATAAACAAAATATTACATTTGAATTTGGAATCTGTAATTTTTATATAATTGTTCATTGAATTTTCTCATTTTGGCGCCAATACATTGTACAATATTTTGCGATATTAAAATGGAGTGGGGTGATAAAGAGAACCGAATCGCTGTGATTGCATTACACAAAGTAGGTATGGAGCCAAATGGAATTTTTAAAACTCTCCATACGCTTGGTATTAGTAAAATGTTTGTGTACCGGGCTATGAATAGGTACAATGAGACCTCCTCTGTTTGTGACAGGAAAAGATCTGGCCGTCCACGTAGTGTTCGCACGAAAAAGGTGTTCAAAGCAGTAAGGGAAAGAATTCGAAGAAATCCTGTCCGAAAGCAAAATATTTTATCTCGGGAAATGAAGATGCACCTAGAAGCATGTCGCGTATTTTAAAAGAGGACTTAGGACTTCCAGCCTATAAGAAACGTACGGGTCATTTTTTAACTGATAATTTAAAAAAGAATAGGGTGGTAAAATCGAAACAACTACTGAACCGGTACGCAAAGGGAGGTCACAGAAAAACTTTTGTTTACGGATGATAAAATTTTTACAATTGAACAACATTTTAACAAACAAAATGACCGTATTTATGCTCAAAGCTCTAAGGAAGCTTCCCAATTAGTCGACAGAGTGCAACGTGGGCACTATCCGACTTCAGTGATGGTTTGGTGGGGTATTAGCTATGAAAGAGTGACTGAGCCATACTTTGGTGAAAAAGGTATCAAAACATCGGCACAAGTGTATATAGATACCATTCTTGAGAAGGTAGTGAAGCCCGTTAACAACACCATGTTCAATAACCAAGGATAGTCCTTCCAGTAAGACTCGGCGCCGGGTCATAAATCTCGGTCTACGCAGTCTTGGTTTGAAACGAACGTTTCGGACTTCATCAGAGCTGAAGACTGGCCGTCGTCTAGTCCCGATCTTAATCCGCTGGATTATGATTTATGGTCAGTTTTAGAGAGTACTGCTTGCTCTAAACGCCATGATAACTTGGAGTCCCTAAAACAATCCGTACGATTGGCAGTGAATAATTTTCCCATGGAAAGAGTCCGTGCTTCTATTGATAACTGGCCTCAACGTTTAAAGGACTGTATGGCAGGCAATGAAGACCACTTCGAATAAGCTTTTTATATTTTAAATTGTTTTATATTTATGTATTAAACTAACACACTGTAAAAGTAATAAATGTTATTTGCAATAGATTTTTTTTTTCTTTGTTTCAGTATTTATGGCAAGACTAGGTACTCGTATATTCATTTAAACCCTTTCAGTACACAACAGTGGATACCGCGCCTTTGTGTGTCGAAATGAAACTATTTCATTTATGCGACGAGAACCTAGACCTACAGTAGCGTCTTAAGTTCACAACTAACGTGGTGTTTGCAACATCAAGGGACTTCACAACAGAGGATTATATTTAATTATTATTTATTTATTTTATTATATTTTTGATCGTGCTGGTGCCATAAATACTGAATATTTATGGCTAGACTAGGTATGTAGTTATATATTTCATATGTGTATATGAAATATATAATTATATATCTTCTTGTTCTTAGTGTTATCCGGTTTCCTAATCCATTAGGATCGGCGGAGTCTACTACCTGAACCTAAGGGTTTGGCGAAGATACTGATTTTTACATGAAGCAACTGCTGTCAGACAGGACAGGAAAATCATACCTTTGTTAGTTGTCACACATCTTAAGAAATATTAGGTTATGTTTTCCTCACGATGTTTCCCTTCATCGCCGAGCTAGTGATAATTACAAATGTATACAAAACCAGGAAAACACCAGTTTAGTGGTATTTTATCCTCTGGGCTATCACTATATAAAAAAGAATAGTATACAGAATAATTAAATTAGTAATTAAATATTTATTTCGGTGTAAATCCATTGTTTGTTATTAGTACATAATTTGCTTTCAATTTCAATTTATTTAATGCATTTCACATGTAGTTAGTACATAGTTATGAAGATGTTACACCTGAGCAGGTAATGTACAATTTATTATACACATATGAAACCTGTTGGGCTTACTAGGTATATTAGGTGAGATTTATATTTACGTCTTAGTCCAGAAAATACAGGAACAGCGTGAAAATTATCAAGGGTTTGCCATATAACTTGATTATACGAAGAGGCTGACCCGGATAATGCACGCTGTCCCTATACTCTGCCTCCCAAAGCGACTTCAATACAGTGTCTTACTATATTACAATCTATACGACACGTAATTATCTCCAGTATGCTATTAGCGCTGCCCCGCACCCGCTGCAACAGGGAGGCTACTTTTTTTCTAATAATGGCATGAAAATCATCATATCATCATACAATACCCGAGGCACTGCAGTTACGAGGCAGCCCTAATAGCATCCTGCAAATGTTGTTATATTACATATGTATTATATACATATCTCTTCTTTTTTAAATATCAAAATATACAGCTCATATTAAAAAAAAAAATTTGAAAATATAAAAATGTGCATACGACGGAAACGGTCCTAAGCAGAAAGTATCAGCGTTGTTCAGGACTCTAGAATAAGGTGTGTCTATAAATGGCGAACCGTGCATGGAAGAATAGCCGATGAAAAAAACTTGAAACTTGTGCCAGTTTTCATATATGAACTTACATACAAGGTAGGCGTGATTCTTGGGGTTATCTGGATGAACTGATATTCAATACTTTCATCATACAATGAGGAAAGTTTCAATGTTTCAACGTTCATATTATGGATAATTCCGGGTAACTTGCTAATGCTAGTAATAATCCAAACAAACTGTGGAACACAAGTAATAGTATAACACGCCGTATACAAGCTACAAGTCAAAACACAAATCTTTTGCACTTAAAATCGTCAGCTCTGGACTCTGTTAACTGTGTAAATGAATATATAATATTTCACTATATAAATGAATATATAATATAATATTTCATTAGTGTTGGTAAAATGCTAACTGAAAAGGTCACGAGACGCATGCCAGTGGCTTAAAAAAATATTTTATACTTTTTAGTTCATTTTGAAACTGCTTGTTAGGAATGTTTATTTTTTACATTTATTTAATAAAAGCTAAAAAAAAATCTTTTTTAATCATAATTACCTAATTAACCTATTTTTTTTTTAGTCTTTTATGTCTTACTTGAGAGCTCGATGGCCTCGTTGCGCGTGCTATTCTCACCAAACACGCAAGTTAAGCAACGTCGACCGTAGTCTGTCTATAGATGGGTTTATCTACCTCGAGTTTCTCCGAGCGTCGGAGGGCACGTTAAGCCTTCGGTCCCGGCTGTTGTCGATGGATGACAGTCGTTAAGCTAAGTCAATGGCCCTCGGGTGGCTTGAAAACAATGACCACCGCCAATCCGCATTTGAGCAGCGTGGTGAAGTATGCTCTAAACCCCTCGGTTAAAGGGAGGCTCATATCCCTGCAGTGAGATGAGCAAGGGTTAACGTGGAATGTCTTACAAACCGATAAATTTAATGCTCTAATGTTAGATGTTCCGAATATTTTTTTCAGTAATCTCGGTTCATAAGTTTTAGAATGAGTTTTTGGAAATGTGCATCTATATACTAACCTAATCGTGAATACGCGCACTTGTATAATAAGAAGTGCAAAGATGAGCACTGTAGGCATTGCTTATGTCTGCGTAAATCAATAAAGTCTTTAATATTTTCAATTATATGAAAGTTTCAAGCAAGTTTAAAATTTATTTTGAAATGAAATGCAAAGAGTATCGTATATACGTATTATTCTCCTTAATGAAAACTGTTTATTCTTATTATATATATTTTTTAAATTCCTTTATAACTATGACGATTTTTTCACAAAATTAGAGATACACTCTGTACCTCTAATTTTGTGAAAAAAATCTTTGAATTTGACAATGATGATGGACATATCGCTCATAGCGATGCGTTTAGTGAGCTTTGGAGGATACCTGTCGGTCAAGCAATGCGCGTAGCGGACTCTGGTGAATCTCTTACCGATCAAAGCAATGGGTATGGCGGAGTCAGGGGGATCCCTCGCCGGTCAAAGCATAAAACACCTTGGTGTCGGTCTGGTTTTTAGGGTTCCGTACCCAAAGGGTAAAACGGAACCCTATTACTGAGGCTCCGCTGTCCGTCCATCCGTCTGTCACCAGGCTGTATCTCATAAACCGTGATAGTTAGACAGTTGAAATTTTCAAAGATGATGTATTTCTGTTGCCGCTATAACAACATATACTAAAAAATAGAATAAAATAAATTTAAGGGGGCTCCCATACAACAAACGTGATTTTTCTGCTCATTTTTGCTGGATATTGATAACGGCAACAGGTAGACGCTTGAAATACTCACAGAATAATTAGTTGTATATTTACTTTAAGAATAAATAATTAAATTAAAATAAATCAAATATTTAAGGGGAGCTCCCATACAACAACCGTTTGTTTTGCCGTTTTTATAGATAATGGTACGGAACCCTTAGTGCGCGAGTCCGACTCGCACTTGGCCGATTTTTATATATTTTTGAAGATTTTGAAGCACATTTTCAAGTTCTTTAATTGAGGTCAAAGTATGCATGTCACTTTCGAGAATACTCTCTTTGTTTAATTATCGCACGTGGCGGATCCTAAAGAATCCGCCGCCAAGTGAAGCAATGCGCATGTCGAAGCATTTCGCGTGTTGAAGCAATGCGCGTGGCAAAGCAATGCGCATTCAAGCAACGCATATTGCTTTGTCACAAACCAATATGCATAGCGAAGCAATGCGCGTGACGGGCTCTGGAGGATCCGCCGCCGGGCGAAGTAACCGCATGGCCTCAATAGTACCCAAGCGCCGTTCGACGCAGCAGCTCTATAATATTGAATCATATGGTACATAAACTGTAAATGATACAAAAGCGCATCTGCATGCATACAAAGGATATCTATAGATGTAATACTAAGCCACCCTTATGTTATCTTCAAGTCACCTTTAAGTCTTCTTCAAGTTATCTTTACGCCGTTTTTCCGTTTCTCTTAAGATAGTTCAACGTCAAGTTTAATCCATCTTTAAGATACCTTTAAGATATGTTATCATATTCCTAAACTACCTTAAAGCTATATAGGTAATTTTTAAATTGGCTGGGATAATTGCCACATGTCATTTTAACTTTAGTTTTTAGTCATATTTTATCATGTGAGTATATTATTGCTAGAACATACTCGTATTTAATTTCAATCCAGTCGATATAGACCCATATTCATATTGGAATTTATAAGAATCAAAAAGATAATGCTCCTTTTTTAGTTGGCATTATTGGATTTCAAATAGTCATATACGTGTAGCTCTATATACGACTTTTCAAATCATTTTATATCCATATCGAGAAGGCTGTAAAAAAATGTCGTCCACCATTTCGTGTAGAACTTAATTTGAGACTTGGAATAAAGTCGCTTAACTGAATATATTCTACTCGTCATATCCTTTCATTTGATACCTATATCGAGGGGTTGTAAAAAAAGGGTAGTCCATCATTTTGTATCGGCCGCCATATTGAATTTTGAGTAACGTAATAAAACAGATATGTCGAAAAAACTGATCCGCCATCATGTCCGCATATCAGATTTTTAATATCGTTATATAGTTTGTTATGTTCTGCTCGTCTTTCCCTTTCATTTGATACCCACATCGATGGAGATGTAAAGAGTAAGGCATCAGCCATTTTGTGGTGGCGGCCATATTGGATCTATCATAGTATTGAATATACTATACAGTGTTGTCTTCAGAACCAAAGGTGTGTGCAAAATTTTAGCCTGATGATTAGCCTGATCGGATGTCGGCAAGTGGTCGATAAATCGATCGCAAAATTTGTCCCGGACAGACACACAGACAGAAAGTAAACCAAGTTAAATAAAGGCTTGTAAAAAAGCATTTGATACTATCACTATTCCAATACTTGTGCAAAGGCTTGAGGGCATAATAAATGATAGTTGAGTTGCTCTAAATTAGTTTAAGAATTACCTACGTTAAATGTCGTATGGAAAGGGTTAAAATTGGGAATGTAATCAGTCACGAATCAATAGCTACTTATAGTACTCTTCAGGGCCTAAGAGCAGGTTCTCGGCCCAACCTTGTTCTTTATTTATCTATACAATCTATGTAACATACAATTGGAAAGAGCGCAAGTATTCACCTATGCAGACGATACAGTCATCGTTTCTTTAGGTAAAACTTGGCAGACAGTGCAGTAATCAGCAGAAAAGGAGTAGCAGTGATTGCGCATTGGTTAAACTCTAATTTACTTACAAACGCAGCAACGGAGACATTTTTTTCTTATATAGAGCACAGGCCCACAGCTAATATTAACGTATTCCATCGAAAAATGGCATTCTTGCCATTGCCTTGTTAAGAGGTATGGCAGATTGACGGACTGGGACAATGCACCTATCTACCTCCATCTCACAGAGGACCGAAGCCAAATAACAATTCCTTAGAGGGTTGGTCGTTGTTACGAGAATGGCAGTCACCGGAAAGAACGCACGAAATACTTGCAATATGGAAGCATTTATAGGATACGGTAGCCGCTTAAAATCAGGCGCGTTGTATGCTTATTTACCACATGACGTGGTATAAAAAAGTTTAAAATCCAATTATTTTATCTAAATAGTATAAAACAAAGTCCTTAACTGATTCTCGCTGTGAATGATATGCAACCGACATTGATGTGGATTCTGACAATAAAATATGATTTGAAAGAATGGTTCTATCATAATGGTTCATGCAGAAAGTTAGCTGTGCGAGATTCCTATTGTATGGTTGCCTTCTGTATCTATTTCTCTGTTACGTGTACGTGAATATAAACATTTATTATTCGTCATCTTTATTTTCGAAATCATCTCTTATAAGTAAAACATCATCTAAGAGAGATGCAGGTATGAAGATAAAGTTAAGCACATTATCTTCATGCCCAGCTCAAAAACAGTGTGTGCCGTGTCTCCCAAACGGTTAGACGTGCCATCATAATGGAAGCATGGGAAAATGCTGTTCCTGGTTCTGCTATCAGCAAGTTACCCAACTTGCACTCGCACTTGGCCGATTTTTATATATTTTTGAAGATTTTGAAGCACATTTTCAAGTTCTTTAATTGAGGTCAAAGTATGCATGTCACTTTCGAGAATACTCTCTTTGTTTAATTATCGCACGTGGCGGATCCTAAAGAATCCGCCGCCAAGTGAAGCAATGCGCATGTCGAAGCATTTCGCGTGTTGAAGCAATGCGCGTGGCAAAGCAATGCGCATTCAAGCAACGCATATTGCTTTGTCACAAACCAATATGCATAGCGAAGCAATGCGCGTGACGGGCTCTGGAGGATCCGCCGCCGGGCGAAGTAACCGCATGGCCTCAATAGTACCCAAGCGCCGTTCGACGCAGCAGCTCTATAATATTGAATCATATGGTACATAAACTGTAAATGATACAAAAGCGCATCTGCATGCATACAAAGGATATCTATAGATGTAATACTAAGCCACCCTTATGTTATCTTCAAGTCACCTTTAAGTCTTCTTCAAGTTATCTTTACGCCGTTTTTCCGTTTCTCTTAAGATAGTTCAACGTCAAGTTTAATCCATCTTTAAGATACCTTTAAGATATGTTATCATATTCCTAAACTACCTTAAAGCTATATAGGTAATTTTTAAATTGGCTGGGATAATTGCCACATGTCATTTTAACTTTAGTTTTTAGTCATATTTTATCATGTGAGTATATTATTGCTAGAACATACTCGTATTTAATTTCAATCCAGTCGATATAGACCCATATTCATATTGGAATTTATAAGAATCAAAAAGATAATGCTCCTTTTTTAGTTGGCATTATTGGATTTCAAATAGTCATATACGTGTAGCTCTATATACGACTTTTCAAATCATTTTATATCCATATCGAGAAGGCTGTAAAAAAATGTCGTCCACCATTTCGTGTAGAACTTAATTTGAGACTTGGAATAAAGTCGCTTAACTGAATATATTCTACTCGTCATATCCTTTCATTTGATACCTATATCGAGGGGTTGTAAAAAAAGGGTAGTCCATCATTTTGTATCGGCCGCCATATTGAATTTTGAGTAACGTAATAAAACAGATATGTCGAAAAAACTGATCCGCCATCATGTCCGCATATCAGATTTTTAATATCGTTATATAGTTTGTTATGTTCTGCTCGTCTTTCCCTTTCATTTGATACCCACATCGATGGAGATGTAAAGAGTAAGGCATCAGCCATTTTGTGGTGGCGGCCATATTGGATCTATCATAGTATTGAATATACTATACAGTGTTGTCTTCAGAACCAAAGGTGTGTGCAAAATTTTAGCCTGATGATTAGCCTGATCGGATGTCGGCAAGTGGTCGATAAATCGATCGCAAAATTTGTCCCGGACAGACACACAGACAGAAAGTAAACCAAGTTAAATAAAGGCTTGTAAAAAAGCATTTGATACTATCACTATTCCAATACTTGTGCAAAGGCTTGAGGGCATAATAAATGATAGTTGAGTTGCTCTAAATTAGTTTAAGAATTACCTACGTTAAATGTCGTATGGAAAGGGTTAAAATTGGGAATGTAATCAGTCACGAATCAATAGCTACTTATAGTACTCTTCAGGGCCTAAGAGCAGGTTCTCGGCCCAACCTTGTTCTTTATTTATCTATACAATCTATGTAACATACAATTGGAAAGAGCGCAAGTATTCACCTATGCAGACGATACAGTCATCGTTTCTTTAGGTAAAACTTGGCAGACAGTGCAGTAATCAGCAGAAAAGGAGTAGCAGTGATTGCGCATTGGTTAAACTCTAATTTACTTACAAACGCAGCAACGGAGACATTTTTTTCTTATATAGAGCACAGGCCCACAGCTAATATTAACGTATTCCATCGAAAAATGGCATTCTTGCCATTGCCTTGTTAAGAGGTATGGCAGATTGACGGACTGGGACAATGCACCTATCTACCTCCATCTCACAGAGGACCGAAGCCAAATAACAATTCCTTAGAGGGTTGGTCGTTGTTACGAGAATGGCAGTCACCGGAAAGAACGCACGAAATACTTGCAATATGGAAGCATTTATAGGATACGGTAGCCGCTTAAAATCAGGCGCGTTGTATGCTTATTTACCACATGACGTGGTATAAAAAAGTTTAAAATCCAATTATTTTATCTAAATAGTATAAAACAAAGTCCTTAACTGATTCTCGCTGTGAATGATATGCAACCGACATTGATGTGGATTCTGACAATAAAATATGATTTGAAAGAATGGTTCTATCATAATGGTTCATGCAGAAAGTTAGCTGTGCGAGATTCCTATTGTATGGTTGCCTTCTGTATCTATTTCTCTGTTACGTGTACGTGAATATAAACATTTATTATTCGTCATCTTTATTTTCGAAATCATCTCTTATAAGTAAAACATCATTTTCCCATGCTAAAATCCATGGGCAACCGGGTACTGATGTAACCGGTAATTCTACTCGTATGAAAGTCATCAATGACATTCAAAAATTTGTATATAGCGCTTCGAAAAATGTGACATCGAACCAAGAGTATATCAGTATTTCATATTTCTCTAATTTCGAAAAGTAAATTGTGTTGTTGTAATTGTCCTAAATCTGTAACTAAACTTAAAATAAAGTATATTTTACATTCACATTGGTTTTCATTTTATTTCTAGTATCGAAAGTCAAAGAAATGTGGTAACCCAAAAGTAAATGATAATAACATGAACCTCAACCAATTTTTAGGAATAATAACTTTACAAAGTAGGTGACTCTCATGACAATTGCCAAAAAGTATTATTTAAATATACTATTAATTAAGTATAGTTTCTTTTTTAACCAAATAACTATGCAATGTATTATAAACATAAGTTTTATGTTTCTTTATACCTTTTTATTATACATACCACTGAGGTGGGAATCAAACAAACGGCCTGCCTAGTGGTAAACAGTCACCATAGCCTATGGACATTTGCAACATCAGGCTCCATACATGACTATGAGAAGGTGGATAATCAGCATCAATTTTGTATAATTCTAAGAACTTCATAAGCCATATATGAATCATAGGCCTTCCTATTGTTTATCCAACATACCGCAAGATCTTTACGGGTTCGACGAACTTGTGAGGTTATTTTTTTCTTAAAATGGATAATTAATAATTAGATGGCTCTAGATATGAAAAAATCGGCCAAGTGCGAGTCGGACTCGCGCACGAAGGGTTCCGTACCACTATCTATAAAAACGGCAAAAAAATCACGTTTGTTGTATGGGAGCCCCCTTAAATATTTGTTTTATTTTAATTTAATTATTTATTCTTAAAGTGAATAGATAACTAAATATTCTGTGAATATTTCAAGCGTCTACCTGTTGCCGTTATCAATATCGAGCAAAAACGAGCAATAAAATCACGTTTATTGTATGGGAGCCCCCTTAAATATTTATGTTATTCTATTTTTTAGTATTTGTTGTTATAGCGGCAACAGAAATACATCATCTGTGAAAATTTCAACTGTCTACCTATCACAGTTCGTGAGATACAGCCTGGCGACAGACGGACGGACAGACGGACGGACGGACAGCGGAGCCTCAGTAATCGGGTTCCGTCTTACCCTTTGGGTACGGAACCCTAAAAAGAATGCTTTTCTAGATGGATGTAAGTAGTTTGTACATTAGTGAGCAAGCAGGTAATCAGTTCATAATTTTTGGATCTGAGGTAGGTACTTCCGAATTTGTACAGAAGGTGAGTGACACCAGTATCATTATGTTAATGTAATATCCTTTGATGTGTAGGAAAAATTAAGCCTCTCTGAAAATTGAATATAATAATTATTTATAATCATAATCTACATATCTATATGTAACTGTTATAATATACCAAGTTTAAATCAGTCTTTGAAACTACATTTAGTTACCTACAAACATGTCTTCCGATTAAAGTAAACACCCTGTTATACAATTATTCACATTATTTGCCTGTCTCACTCTTTCATTCGATTATTTTTTTATTCCACCACCATGGTAAACAAGCGTACGGTACAGCCTGGTGATAAGCAATTGCCGTAGCCCATGGACATTAGAAACAGTCATGCGTTGCCGGCCCTATCTTCACGCCTATCTTCAAAAACCCCACGCTGTAGTCCCACCCTTCGAAACCCGGGTGGTCGTATTCCGTCATATACGACCACCCGGCCATAGACCGGTCATAGACCGCGAAATGTATGGGAAAACGTATATAACGGGTTCTGACTGCTTAATAAAAAGTCTGCTTGGAGTTCACAACTTGAGAGTTCTCAGAAGAAAACTTCTCTGTGACCGCACATCAACAATGGCAAATAAATAAATATTGTCGGGCAAATTACACAGCGCCACTTAGCCCCAAAGTAAGCGAAGCTTGTGTTATGGGTACTAGATAACTGATAAACATACATAAATACATTTTTTTTTTGTAAATACATACTTATTATACATAGAAAATACCCAGACCAACACAAACAGACATGTTCATACACACAAATGTTTATGCTGTGTGGGAATCGAACCCACGAACGTTAGTGTCAAAGTAGCGTAACAGCGCGTTTTACCACTGCGCCACCGAGATCGTCTGGCAAATGGCAAAGAATGGTATCTGTTCTCCTGTTTCTTGATCGATATGCATATGTGTTCTTTAAAATCGTTAAATAGATTATAAATATAAAGAAATTAGCAGGGATCTTCAATCTATTCATAATTTACATCCAATGTAACATTAGTCGATTGAAAAAAGTTCAATAGGACCTGAACAAAGATATTGCACGTGTGCATATCGTAAACGAGTCTCTTTAAATTCTACTGTGCGCGGTCTTGTTTTTGTGTGGTTCGTGTCCAAAGAGCGCAGGTATTGTTGTAAAAAGTTGGATTTTTGTTTGATGTTAATTTATTCTTATATGACTTACTTACATGTCCTTTGTAATTAGAAAGAGGCAGATAACACACAGTAATTTTGTTTCTGATATCTATCTATGTTTAGGTGGAAGTAGGACAATGATAAAATTAGTCGGAGGGGGGAGAAAAAGTAAATATAAATTGACTAATATGATTATTAATTTTCATGTTGAATTCCAATTAGATATTGAGTTCTCGTGACTAAATTGTAAACAAACGATTTGCTTAAAATGAAATTCAACCTGATAATCCTCGTCGCTATTCTTGTCGTGGTCGCTGTCGTCATGCCAACTCAAGTTCTGGCGTGTATCCCAAACGGTTGGACTTGTCATCATAATGGGAGCATGGGAAACTGCTGTTCCGGGTTCTGCTATCAGCAAGTCGGGTGGGCAACCGGGTACTGCCGTAACCGGTAATTCTATGAAACTAATCAACGATATTTAAAATTTGTATATTGTGCTTCGAAAAATATCGATCCAAGAGTATATCAGTATTTCATATTAATTTGTCTACTTTCGAAAAGTAATTTGTGTTGTTATAATTGTCCTAAATATATGTATACCTAAGCTTAAAATAAAGTGCATTTTATCTTGACATTGTTTTAAATTTTGTTTCTAGTGTCCAAAGTTTACGATACGGTAATTCAAAAATTAATGATAATACTCGTAACATGAACCTGAACCAATTTTTAGAAATAATAACTTTACACAGTCACCATAGCCTATGGACATTTGCAACACCAGGCGTCACTCATGCGTACGGTCGGCACGTCTAAAAACCGCTTCACACATTTCTTAAAGAATTCCGTGCGGTAGACCCTTGGAAAAACGTCGGCTAGGTGCTCATTCCATAGCTTGAGAGTTCTAGGAAGAAAACTTTTCTAGTACCGCACAGTACGCCACCATTGCGTATGAGGGTGAAATCCCCGCCGTCGGCGAGCGGTGCGGTTATAAAAATAAGCTGTCGGCATCATTTCGAACAATTCTTCAGAACACAATCCATTGTACAATCGGTAGAACACACAATGGCAGGCAATATCTCTCCTTAAATTTAAGGGCTCCATACTGTGTGTAAGATTAGGATTATCGATATTTCTCACAGCTAGTCTCTGAATCGAATCACATGGTCCAAGCTGGTACCCGGTTGCTCCCGCCCAAAGGTGACTGCAATACTCCAAGTGCGGTCTGATTTGAGACTTATATAACATAAGTCTTTGAAGTACTGCTTTGCTTTGTTGAGCACACCAAGTATTTTGAACGCCAGCTCGACCTTCTCTTCCATGTGACTACGATATTGACCTTCACTGGAGATCTCTATGCCACGCATTCTAATACTTTTGGTGACGGTAAGAGGTGTGTTCTGGAATTTAGCAACCACGGCAAATGGAGTTTTCTTAGCGGTGAACGCGCAAACTTGTTTCTTCTTGGGGTTAAATTCGACTAAGTTAAGCCGCCCTCAGTCAGATACTTTAGCTAAAATACCATCCATATCAGACACAGGTTTATCGCGGCTTACCTCCACAAGAGAGAACGAGGGATATTTGCGTGGCCTGTATCCCCGGTGTTGTCGTCCGCATAACAATGAAGGCCATCAATTGACAACATATCATTGGTATGCAGGAAAATAGCGTCGGAGTCAGTACAGAACCCTGAGGAACGCCTGCATTGACATCCATACTATAGGAGCATCCACCGTTAACCATGGCTTTCATTTATCTGTTGGACAAAAAGCTGGCAACCTATTTGCGTAAACCCTCGAGCAGCCCGTATGATGGTAACTTCGATAGAAGACTCCGGTGCCAGACCCAATCGAATGCCTTCGCCATATCTAGGCTGATAGCCAAAGCCTCACCTTTACCTTAGTTGAGCGACCATGGCGTAAAATGTTTAACGGTTGCTGTGTAGGCTACCCTACAATATTTAAACTTTGTTATACCATATGTTATACATATAAAATAAGTACCAACTGCACGCCGCTTAGTTCTCTGATGCTTGGCTTTCGCGCTCTCGTATACGCTATACGCTTGCTTGTTATGTGCTTGAATGTTAATAAATACAAAATTCTCCTTCTGTGCTTTTGACTGTGTTATAGCAATAAGACTGTAATTCGATGGGTCTGATCTATCGACCATTTTGGGCACCGTGTGCATATTGGCGGTCTTCCATGAAGTCGGGACTTACCCAGTGGAGTAGGAAAATGGACGAAAAGGCGGGTTAGTACAGAACACAACTCAGGAGCGCACAGCTTTAACACCACTGCCGGTGTACCATCCGGCCCACTCAATTTATGAATGTCGAGAAAAAGTAAGGCCCGCCGGACATCTGGCTGGGTAACAGAGATTTCTAACATTAAGCTACCACACCACGTGACGGTAGGTGGTACAGTCATTCATATTCGAGTTAGATGCAAAGAGATTACCGAGTAAATCGGCGTTTTCCTTGGCGCTATGGGCCAAATTGCCATCTAGGTTTTGCAATGGTGGCAAGGACGGTTGACAGAAATTTCCTCCGGCAGCTTTAGCGAGCGACCAAATAGTATGGCTCCCAGAGGGTAAGCTCGCTAGCCGCTCGCCAACTTTGACGACGCAATCGAATTTTGCTGTGACAACCACACTTTTACTGACAGCATTTAGTTTGCGCTTCAAAACCGAGACATTAGGATCTCCATTAGCACGCGCCGTGGTCCAAGCATTGTAAGCAGCCTGCTTAAGGAGAGATTGGCGTCCCTACAATGCCTATTAAACCATGGCCGCTTTTTTGCTACCGCAGTATCTAGAAGACGGTTGGGAATGTAGCATTCCATGCCATGGAATATCGCCGCAGCCACTGCGGTTGCGCAGGAATCAATGTCGTATGAATTGAAGCATGGCAGCCTCCACGGGTATGATGCGTAGATTTCACGCAATCCATCCCAATCTGCCAACCTATAGTACCGTACGCGACAACATGTGCGGTAGGTAGGTAGGTAGGTCGAGGTAGGTCGCGTCTGGTGCAAGGCACTTGAGTCCGGATGAGACAGTGATTCGACTACATGTCTGAAGCTAGTGTTGATGTTAGCGTGTGTGCCAAGACATTTTAAGGATAATGTGATATTTGATGAGGAACATCCTAATGAAACCGAATCCTTTGTAAGGTACCCGTCTAAGATAGTATCCACAGCGACAAGTATTATTTTAAATATCATAAAGAGTGAATGAGGGTATGCGATATGTTATGCTTCAATTTAACCATCAGCGAAGTTGCCGTAAATTGTTCCAAGTTGTCGTTGCTACTAACATTAGATTATTGATGTAGATATATACATAATTATTATCGTCATACTCGTATCGTCACCCCTATCTCCTATTGAGGTGGGCAGAGATTATAAAACGCCAGGTACACCGATTACCTTTACATACCTCTCTCACTTCTTCCGCACCTATCAACCTCTTCGTGTATGCTCTTTGGTTCTGAGAGCTTTTGATTTTGTCCTTTTTTGCACATCAACAATATGGTCTACATGTGTGCTTGAGATGAGTCTTATGCCCCGTAAATTTAATATAATATTATTAACAAGAGCAATTGTTTAGGGTCTCTAGAACGGTTGAATATATTTAACAACAAATTAAAGTAAAATTGCCGATATATTTTTTGATACTTTGTGTTTGTTGTACTTGTAATATCTACTTGTTTATCTCAAAAATAAGCAGATAATTCAGAAATATAACCTAGTTAATACCTAGTACGGCCATTAGTTCTGTTACAAATCAATATTCATTTTTTTTTTATGAAGTATAGTAATATTAATAAAACTTTTATTTATGGAAGACTCAGCAAAACATAAAAAAATATTCTATTCGAAATGGCCATGTTTGGTTTAATACATGCATTTAATCTGTCTGGCCATGAATCTATGTATTTAGGCACTGATTGGATGGGAAATTTAGCCACTGCTTGCTCCAGAGATTTCTTAAGTGACACAATATAGGCGTGTCGTTTTGAGCAAGCCCTGTCCTCTAAAACTAACCACATTCTTTTTAGTCTAAGAGGTTCAGATATGAACTAGACGAGGGCAACTCTTTAGCTCTTATAAAGTCCGGAACATTGGTCTCTAGCCAGTTGATTAGTTCATGCTTGTGACCAGGTGAAGAGTCCTGCTAGAAACCCCACGGTACATTTTTAAAAAGTGCATTGCTGAGAGGTTTGACAACACGATCTAAGACAGTCTCTTGATACACTTTGGCTGAAGTCTACACTTCTTTTTTGCAAAAATTAAGTTTTCTAACTTCTTTATAAGATGCCCTCCACCAAACGATTGCAGACGCAGGATGATGACTACGTTGTACCTTTCCGACCACGTGGGCGCCTTCATTAGAACTTTGTGCGTAAACTTTGATATTTTATTTGTTGTAGTGCTCTTCAATCGTGAAATTTTTTTCATAAGTAAATAGAATATTTCTGTGCTGAACACCTGCGTATCGGTACAGAAGGCGTTTTGATCGATCCATTTTCTTCAACTGTAGGGATTGATTTAGGGCGTGTCCTGTGTATCGACAATAAGCGCCGACCTTCAAGTATTGTTTTATTATACTCGATAGAGTCCTAGCGGGAATCTTCATTTCTCGCGATAAGATTTTTTGTTTTCTAATGGGGTTTCGGCGAATCCTGGCTTTAACAGCGTTAACAGTCTTTGTAGTTTTAATAGTATGCGGTTGCCCCGAGCTTTTATGGTTTTCGACAGAAGAAACAAGTGAACCGACGTATCTTTGCCCTGGGAAACAGTACCCAGGTGTGACGAATAGACTTGTCTGGAGCCTGTCGGTTATTAAGAAGAATGCCTAATTTTATTACTAATCAAAGTAAATTAGTATGTTTGTGAATTATGCATCATTCGATAAGTTAGGCTTAGTCTGAAATGGATAATGTATTCGGAACCTTACCGTCAAACATTGAGTAGGCTTGACACTACCACTAGTTGTAGACGCAGCGATATGTGGACGCGGGGGGAAGGAAGATGGCGTCTGACTATAATTATATGTGATTTACAGGATTGAAGCGGGACATTTCGCCCTAAGCTGATTGAGAGCAAGATTAACTCTGTGAATTTTAATTTGTTTCATTTGTAACTTAAAAGAATCAGTGTCGTTTTTGGGCTTGTGGCTATAAAGAGTGTTTACAAAACAATCTTTATAGTTTTCATAATTCGCGTTAGTTTGTTTTAAAGTGGCTTGATATTAAGCATTATGATACAATTCAAACTACGTGGTAAACTCACTGTGGCAGCAGAGCGAAGTTTAATCAATCAATCAATCATCATTTATTTGCATAAAATATGGTTACATTTAGAACTTGTTAAATAATATTAGTCCGCATATATTGCCACAGCATTATGACATGCAAAAATACATTATAAATATGATTTCAAATTAGATTAAATAATTACAATTTCCATATAAAATTACATATAAAATTCCGAATTAATGAAATAGTTCCATTGTTAATTTTAACACTACATAATTTTCATTGCGATGTACATATTATTTTACTTATTATATATTGTTACTATCTAGTCATTTTTAATATTTATTTATCATGAATTCTTGGATATTAATAACATTGATTTACTAGCCACCTATAAAGTTTTATTTTAATTTTTTTAATAGGCTTCTTATATCTTTAGGGATTTTATTAAATATTTTTATAGTCATTAAGTAACAATTTTTTTGATATAAGCTACTACTGCAAGCTGGTAATATCAGCCTAGATGGATCCCTATTCTTAACTTTGGATTTTTCCATATCGTTGTAACTATGGAATAATCCAGGATAGTGGTTTACAAAAAGTCCAGCTTGAAACATATATATACTGGTTAACGTCAACAAATTAAATTTCTTAAATAATGGTCTACAAGACATCAAGGGACCGACGCCGTGCAAGGCGTGATACACTTCTTTTGGACAATAAAAGCTCTATTAATATCTGTGGAATTTCCCCACAATAAAAGACCATACCAAAGGACAGATAGGACATATCCATGATACGCAAAAGTGCTATTTTTGAGTCGATATTCGTCTTAGTCTTTTGATTGCATATACAAGTTTGTTTAATTTATTACATATGTAGTCAATGTGTGATTTCCAGTTACAATGTTCGTCAATTATTAAACCTAAAAATTTAATGTCGTTTTCTTGTTCAATTTGATTAGCTTGGCATGTCAAATTATATTTTCTAATATTACGGGTACTATAATTACAGAAATTTATGTACTTCGTTTTCAAAAGATTGGCGCGTAACTTATTATTACCCCACCAGTATAATAAATACTTCCTCAACACTTGCTGTTAAAGTTCGTTCAAATTCTTTTTCATTTTGCTTTTTAGAAACAACGACCGATACATCATCAGCAAACAAGATGCATGGGTTATTTGTTGCATCCGGCAGGTCGTTGATGTATAACAAGAAAAGTAATGGTCCCATAGGTGCCACCTTCTTTGACCATCTCAGCTATAACCATTTCGATTTCCACGGACTTTCCATTTTTCAAACTACGTATCGACGTAATGTCTTCATGGTACGTATCGACGTAATGTCTTCATGATACGCTGGCACTGCCGACTCAATCACAGACTCATTCACAGTGTCAGCGTCCTGGACATAATCATACATTTCTCCAAAATATTCCTCCACCGTTCTAACAGTTCCTGACTGTTTGCAAGAATGCCACCAGCTTTACATTTTATCTTGTCCATTCTAGATGCTGATGAACCACTTCGAGACTTCTTTACCACTCTCCAAAATAGTTTGGTATTAGCCTCGAATTTCTTCGTCAGCCCCTCTTCCTCATTCATAAGTAGTCTTTCACGCTTCTCTTTCACTAAAGCTTTAGATTCATTCTTGTGTCGACGGTATATTTGTTTCTTCTTCTCTTTCATATCATCACTCCGATGCAAAGATGGTAAGTATCCAGCCACGATTTCCTCTTTTTTGCACGGAGGATTCAATCTCCGGATCCCACCAGGCATCTCCTCTCAGTTTTCTACGTCTCTTTGCGCATCCACATGCTTCTTTCGCACTATCCACCATACATTCTTTCAGAACTTTCCAACACTCGCTTACATCTGAGTCATAAAGACTCGCGTTCGCAAGTCTTTCACTAACTAGACATACATACGTACTCCTTACACTTTTCTCTTCCAATTTTTGACTTCTTATTCTTTCATGATCTCCGAAAGGAATACGCACTCGCCAGTGCCTCCACTTCTTGAAAAATTCTACAAACCGGCTTACCACCAGATAGTGGTCCGTTTCAAAAGTGGGACCTTTAAAGGCTCTTGTACCCATTAACGCCTTTCGGAGACGTCCATCTAGTAAAATCAAATTAATCACACTTTTCTGTTCATTCCGTCTCCATGTATACGTGTGATGGAAGAACCTGTTCGACACAAGTAGATTTCATTTCAAATATACGTTTAAAAGTAAATTACCAGCCTCGTTCACTCTCTTATCTCCGTATGGATAAAGCATAGTCCCAACCCATCCATTTAAATCTCCACACATAATTATACGTTAATTTGCATCAGCCAAATCCAGAACACCCCTTACAGTCTCCCAAAACTTCTCGAGCTACAGGGGACTAATAGAGCTTACAGGAGCATATGCTGCAACCAAAAAGACTCGCGTAATCCCCAGTTTTATTTTAACCCAGAAAAGTCTTGGATCTAGATCGTAATATTTCACACCAGCGGCCAAGCGAGATGAAATCACGACACCTTCGCCAGCACTAGCATGATCATCCTGGTTTTACGAAATTCTCACTAAACGGAATTCTCACTATGCCTCCCACTGCATTCCATCGGATTTCAACCTCATTCTCCTTTCCATATAATTTTGCTGCTAAGCTGATCACACTGATGGACATATAGCTGGCGCAGTCCCAACGTGTACGCTTGCCTTTATACAAGGGTAGGATGACTACGCGACTAGTCGGAAAGACTTCCATTGGCAAGTCTTTCACTGACTAGACGTACATATGTTCCTTAAATTTTCATCTTCCAATTTTTACTTCTTATCCTTTCATGATCTCCGAAAGGGATATGCACTCGCCAGTGCATCCACTTCTTGAAAAGTCCCACAAATCAGCTTACCGCCAATTACTGGTCCGTTTCAAGAGTGGGACCTCTAAAGGCTCTTGTATCCATTACAATATTTCGAATACCGTAATTTGGTAAAATCAAATCAATCACATTTTTGTGTGTGAATATCCTTGTGATGAAATAAAATATTCAATACGATAAGATCTCGTTCCATATGTAAATTAGAAATTGGGTTACCTGCTTCGTTCATGCTCTTATCTCCATAGGAACCAAGAACAGATTCATAACTGTCTCGTTTGGTCCCAAAGGCATCCATTTAATGTTACACACGGAATCACTCTTTAATTCCATTCTACTAAATCCGGAATATACTTAACGGGCTCCCAAAACTTCTTTAGTTCTTGAATACATGCTTAGCTTACGGGAGCGTATAATGCAATCAAAAATACTCGCGTGATGCTCAATTTTATACAAACCCAGAGAAGGCCTGGCCCTACCAATGAGTAATCTCTTATACAAGTGGCTAAGCGAGAGGAGAATACGCTACCTACATTAGCACTGGTATGATCATCCCAGTCTAGTCTACCCCAGACCACGGACCCATTATTCCACTGGGCATATCATCAGTGTTGCCCCCAATGCGCCTAATCTCTGTCACTGACAAAGCATATAAACATCTCTTATACATCACCATCGTTAATCTTATCATTCAGTGTATCTCTCACATTCCAGGTGCCTATGTAGCATTTGACTCTCCTCGTTCCGCCGGAATTGGCGCTGCGTAGTGGGTGGGGTCCCCCACCACCGCCACATATATTCGCACCGACAGGACAGATCGGTACGCGTCGCCGCCGGGGTATGCCATAATCCGCACATCGGTGCGCTCTTGGTCACGAATTACAATCGAATTTATTGGCAGCGGTCGCGAATAAGCACGCGAACGTCAATTATGAACATTATGACTATTTTCTTAACGAATGCATACTCAACAATTGCAAATTATTATTATTTGTAATTTATACGTTTTTAATTTTATAATATGCGGTTAATATAACGAATACTAAATGTCCTTTTTGAAATATAAAAAAAAAAAGTGTTTAAAACGTGCTAGCCGCGTCTGGAGGAACAGCAGATCTCAGATCGTCAAATGAAAAATGATTTGTATACACCAAGCCTTCACAAGTGCCATTTTTACGACTGCAGCGATTTGCGGAGTTTTTTCATTTATAAACTGACAAATGAATTAGACATGGTTCTCTTTCGTAGCAAATTCTCAACCTCAAACAACAGCAGCCTGGAGGATGTTTGGGTTAGTGCGAGTAAGTGAGGAGCTGCTTTGTCAGCTGCAGAGGTGATGATCGCGCAAGCGATCCTTAATACATTGCGTATGCTTAATGTACGGTAACTACTATAAATGATCTGGCCTGCACGCTTGCATCCCTTCCACGTTGTAACAAAATATGCGGATTCTCAACCAGGGTATGGCGCATCGCATTTGTCTTATGAGGTATGCCGCATTCCGCTCGCCAATGTTTTACGGATTTCTGATAGACAAGATATCAGCGCAGCACACCTCTCGACACCCCTGAGTCACTCACATCGGTGTTGCCCCCGGCCGAATTTCGCTGGCATATAGGGGGTCCATCTAGTGAGTGGCGAGCCACCGCCTGCCAAATGTAACAGTCAGATATGATAGTTATGGCAGGTGTCCCTCTCTCTTCTGTAATAGCCCAGTACTAATAATCATTCCAGATCTCATTTCAATAGCTCAATTATTTTCGACACATTTGCAATAGTCCCAATTACCTGCTGTGACCTGATCGTGGGTATATTCTCCCATAGATATCCCTTAGAGCAGGTCACAGCGGGTATAATACATTACATCAATCTTTTCTAAGGGGCCTCTACGCGTTGGATCTATATCCCCGCACACGCCTATCAAAAGACCGGGGTTAACACCCGTGATGAAAGAAAAAAAAATAATCCAAATAATAATTCTTTATTATCTCTCCACAATATGTTTATAGTTTTAATTGGAACCATATTTAATTATATTATATTTAGTCCATAGTGTGGGAGACTGGGGCCTGTGATAGGTTAAAAAAATAACCTGAGTTACAAGTCGCCAGGCTCCCACCACGTAACATGACCATCATGTACGTTCCGGGCTCCTTATGTAGTCACAATTAACTTAAAACATGAATATATTACTCCTATAGGTATGTTGCGTTTGCAACTTGATAATTTTTCTTTATTTAGATTAGTCGATATAATTATCAAATAGTTTATGGTTAAGCGAGAGGAGAGTACGACAACTACACTAGTACTAGCATGATCCCCCGGTCTAGTCTACCTCAGACCTCAGGCCCATCATTCCAATGGGCAGATCATCGTCGTTGCTCCCCTTGCGCTTAATCTCTGTCACACACAAAGCATATAAACAGCCCTTATTCATCAGCTCGTTCATCTTGTCATTAATCTACCTCTCACATTCCACGTGCCTTTGCAGCACTTGGCTCTCCTTCTGCCGCCGGAATTGGCGCTACGTGGTGGGTGGGGTCCCCACCACCGCTGCATGCAAGTGCATTCGCACTGATGGGGGCGGATCGATGCGCGTCGCCTACGGGGAACGCCCAGATGATTTATAACTAGGCCGTATGCTTATAAACATATAATGGCAAAGAACTTTATCCGTTTTATTATTTCCTGATCGACAAAATATCTGTATTTTTCAAGATTCATAGATACACTGTTCATATAAAGGAGTTAGCAGTTACCTTAAATCTATTCATAATTTACATATTATGAAACACATGTGAATGCAATAAAGTTTTGACCTCATCAAAATCATTGCACATATCCATAGTATCTACGAGTCTCTTTAACTCGAACTATCCGCGCTCTAGTCACATTTTTGTAAGTAATTGATGTCGCTGCAGCGTAGGTGTTGATGTAAAATGTTAGACTTCTGTTTATATTCAATTTAATGACGTATTTGCATGTCCTTTGTAATAAGAAAGAGGCCGCTAATAATACACAGTTTTTTTGTTTTTCAATCTTATCTTTGTTTAGGCGGAAGCAGGACCATTCACGATGATAAATTTAATCAAAGGGGGGAGAAAGAGTAAGTATAAATTGACAAATTTGATAATTACTTTTCATATTGGACTCCAATTCGTAGTTGAATACTCGTGCCTAAGTTGTAACAAACAAATTACTTAAAATGAAATTCAACCTGATCATCCTCGTCGCTATTTTCGTCGTGGTCGCTGTCATCATGCCAACTCAAGTTCTGGCGTGTATCCCAAACGGTTGGACTTGCCATCATAATGGAAGTATGGGAAACTGCTGTTCCGGGTTCTGCTATCAGCAAGTCGGGTGGGCAACCGGGTACTGCCGTAACCGGTAATTTTACGAAAATTGGTCACACATCATCATCACCAACCAACAGCTAATTCGATTATTACAATAAAAAATGTGACATCAGACCGCGTATTATTTTTCGTTTATGTAGAATATTTCATGGTTTTCCACTTCCGAAAAATAATTTGTATTGATGTGATTATCCTAAACATGGAAGCTTATAATAAAATAACTTTTTCACCATTACATAGTTTTTCATTTTTTTCTAGTATCTATTGCCGATGATATGATAATTTAAAGGTATCGAAATAATATAATGTTATGGACGAAACACTGATATATTTTGCATTGTTGTTTTGTATCTAGGGATAAGTACTTATAGTTTAGGGGTAAACGGGAAAATATTACTATGTATATTATACACCTATTATTGCCATAAATACTGAAACAAAGATAAAAAAAAATCTGTTGCAAATAACATTTGTTACAAAAGAAGCACCCACCCGAAGAGGTATGGAGATCCAATCTATAGGTGACGATGATATAATATAGACGATGATATAGTATAACTATAGACTGAAGATAGTTCAAAAAGTGCTAGCCGCGACTGGAAGAACAGCCGATCTCAGATCCTCAAATGAAAAATGACTTGTGGAAGCCAGGTTTTCACAAGTGCCATTTTTACGACTGCTGCGGTTTGCGGAGTTTTTTCATTTACGAACTGACAAATGAATTAGACGTGATTCTCTTTCGTCGTAAATTCTCTTTTAAATTCTTACTACTGTGAATGCGGCATTTAAGAGAGGAGGAAACAACAGCAGCCTGTAGGATGTTTGGGTTAGTGCGAGTAAGTGAGGAGCTGCTTTGTCAGCTGCAGAGGTGATGATCGCGCAAGCGATCCTTAATACATTGCGTATGCTTAATGTACGGTAACTACTATAAATGATCTGGCCTGCACGCTTGCATCCCTTCCACGTTGTAACAAAATATGCGGATTCTCAACCAGGGGATGGCGCATCGCAATTGTCTTATGAGGTATGCCGCATTCCGCTCGCCAATGTTTTACGGATTTCTGATAGACAAGATATCTGTATTCTTCAAGATTCATAGATGCACTGTTTATATACAGGAACCCTTAATAATTATGGGCTATAATGTAGATATTTTTAACTTCCTGAACTTACCTATTACAAAAGTAAATTTGCAATTTTATATGCTGTAACCAGATATACTCGCGTGATGCCCAGTTTCATACGAACCCAGAGAATTCTAGGCTCTACCAAATAGTAATCTCTTACACCAGTGGCTAATAATAATAATAACTAATAATAATAATGGCCCGCAGGGCAGCTTGTGGCGAGCTGTTGGTGCGTAACGACTATACATTTTTTTGTTATACATTTGTTATATCGTATTTATCTAATAGAAAACAGGCAACAGTCGTAACGAATATTTGTCCAAAGTGGAAACTAGAAGAAGAATATTTATCAGAATACAGGGAAGTAGTATACGGGGTACCACAAGGGAGTGTTTTGGGGCCTCTTTTATTTTTGGTCTACATAAATGACTTCCCCAAATCAATAAATTTCCCAATGGTTATGTTTGCAGATGACAGCACGGCCATTTTCTCTAAAAAACACACGCTAGAACTACAAATTGACATAAATAAATCGTTAATTGATATAATTGATTGGTTAGAAGCAAACAATTTAAAAATGAATGTGCAGAAAACCAAAATTATGACATTTAAAACTAAAAACAAAATAATTAATTTAATTGATGTAAGACATTTAGGAGCTAAGATTGAAGAAGTAGAGAATACAAAATTTTTAGGTTTGACAATAGATAACACTCTAAACTGGAAAGTCCACATAGGAAATGTATGTGCACAACTAAGCAAGTTTTCATATGCCTTGCGTATGCTAGGTAAAGTAGTTGGCATACCAACAGTAATGAAGGCATATCATGCTTACGTTACATCAGTTCTTAGATACGGTGTAATCTTTTGGGGCAATTCAACGGACAAAGAACTAGCATTTAGAGCCCAAAAACGATGTGTACGAGCAGTTTATAAATTGCGACACGATGACAGCTGTAAGCCGCACTTTATAGCTCTTAAAATATTAACTTTACCAAGCCTTTACATCTATGAAAGTGCAATATTCGTTCGTAAAAACATAGGTCTGTATGAAAAGTTCAAAGGTGTTCGCATTTGCAACAGATTAACTAAACCTTCGTGCAGGACAGCCCTTTTCTCAAAGAGTATATTTAGTGTGGCTCCAGAAATTTATAATAAATTGCCAAAAATAATTACTGAAAGTGAGACTATAAATAATTTCAAAAAAAGATTGTTTGAGATGTTGGCGGAAAAAGCATACTACAGTGTAAAAGAATTTCTCGATGATAGATTCTAAATTGTATGGTTTTCATCAGAATTTAGTAATGATTGCAAATTGACATTTATAAATATTAATCAGGTTGACATTATATAGATGTAGTAGTAAGAATAATGTAATTATGTTGCATGCCGCAAGGCAGTTTATGGTCTAAGATCTGAACTTTGTTTGTTGTGACTTTTATAACCCATAGACGCAATAAAGATATTGATTGATTGATTGATTGATGTTACTCGCACGCTGCCAATCTTGTGACCTAAAGCTATTTCGTCACAATACCCAGTAAGTTCTCTGCCATATCTCACCCTGCAAACCGGAAGACAGCTATATAAATATAGCTGCATGGCGGTAGAAATAGGTGAGACAGAGGTAACCACACAGATGACTTTTGTACAAAGTCTCCCTCTGGTAAAACAACCATAGAACTTATTTAGACCATATAAGGTCTGTCACACAGGGTTCAACAATATAATGAGTCGAGACCTATTTGTTACATTGCACAACACTGTTTGCTGTGTTTATGATAAGTTTATACTATGTTCTTGCTATGCGTATGTTGTTTTATGTCTGATATTATAGCAAAGAGCTGATAATACTATAATAAATAAGAGATAAATGATTTAACTTCTTTCGTTCTTTCTTTATTTGTTCGTAAGTATTATAGTCTATAAACGATGATAAAATCAGGGGCAAAATTGCATAGTAATGATCCTATAAAAACCACTTTACGCATTTTTTAAGAACTTCATGCATAATTCTAAGAAACGGGACTCTCATAACAACCACCACAAAGAGAGATACGGAAAAAAAATCTCTCTGCAACCGCTATGAAGACGACAGTGTCGAGAACACTTACTATATTATAATAGGTGGAGGAAAGCCGCTTACAAGTGTCCGAATAAGCGCGGTTGAACTTGATTGAATTCAACCCTATCAAGACGCAAGCCTCTGCGTTCAGAGCAAAGCAAGCTGTTGCTGTGATTCCTCAAATATAGGATATGCCACTTACCATTGTCAAGAATATTGGGATTCTTGGTATCTAGATCCAGCGAAGTTTATTGCAAAAACTTGGTGTGCTTAACGGAGCGAAAAAGCAAAGACTTACGTTACACAAAACGCTTATCAAATAAAGCTCATAGAGTACTACAAATTTAACTAGAAAATTATATTATGTTATGCATTTCTAATATCATTATTTTTTATTCTTAATGTACCTGCGTTGCGAAAGTGATAATTTTTTAATAATTTTACAGTATAATATCTTATTATACTTAATTCCTATTATTACTCAACTTCTCTTTAACACGTAGTTAACTAGTCAAATATCGTGTTGTAGTACGGACACTTTAGTATAGAAGTTCGACATGCATTAGGTCATTTTTATCTTATCCAGTTTTCTTTTGGTTGTTTAATAAATATTTTTACGTTAAAAACAATATCCTAGACCAACATTTGACCTAATTGTAGAAATCTGTGGAGCTCTGTTCGTAAAATGTTAGAATAATCTGTATGGAAAATAAATGTGCAGTATGATGGGCGTATATATACACACCATTCTACTTGAAGTGAGAATATTCCACATAAAACTACACTTCTGGTCTGTATTAAATATTTCTTCATTCGGATTCTTTTTAATTTTGTACATATTTTCCATTGGCAAGTAGTTAATTATATTGTTAAGAAATATTAGTATCCACATCATATAACTCAATCGTACACTCATATTTCCACTTAAGATAAAAAATGAGGCAACTATTATTATGATTATTGAATTTCTTATCTTAGGGTTAACATGAACAGGAAAATAGACATAAAAGAGTAAGAAAAACAGCTATAAATAGCTAAGTTTTTCATTTCATTTTCATACTGCACTCAAATTTGTTATTGAACAGTCGTTTCTTACTTGTGCTGGTACTTGTACATCCACTAATAATGAAGTTCAATCTGATCGTCCTCGTCGCTATATTTGCGGTGCTCGCTGTCGCTTTCCCATCTCAAGTTCTGGCGTGTCTTCCAAACGGTCGTAGGTGCCACTATAATGGAAGCATGGGAAACTGCTGCTCTGGATTCTGTTATCAGCAAGTGGGATGGGCCCGAGGGTATTGTCGTAACCGATAAAATGTACGAAATTTCGCTGACCATCGTCATACATGTCACCAGCAACATAGCGATAGTAAATTAGAATTTATTGTTAAGTTATTTGTATTAAAATGTGATAATTCATCTTAATTGATTTGCTGAGATTTTTATGAATTTTTATTCAATTTCATCTATTAATGTAAACGCAAACCCTAGAATAAATGTGTATTTTAACTTTTATATCCTATTGTGTTTATTGCTGTGTCCTTACTGATGATCCAAAATTATAGTTTATAACAATTTCCATCAACATTTGAGCAGTATTACAGTCGTTGCAGATGCTTGGAAGTCTGTAAAGTTATATAAATTATGGTAAAATATACTTGCTATAAATATCTGAGTTCCGTTGCTTATTCGAAGTATCCAGTGAATGGTCCACAATGGCTACCATAGTAAGACGAGGTTCTATTCCCATACAGGATAAACATTTGCGTGTATGAACATTTGTATTGGCATAGGTAATTTTGAAGGGAGATAGGATGCATCAAAGTAACTCGCCTTAGGAAATACCTCCAACGCACAGAAAAACATAGGTAAATTACAGAGAATTCTTCTAAGACGGTTGTCGTATACCTGTGAGTTAGTGAGATTACCGATAAGTTCCTAAGGAGTTGTTATGTTAGTAGTAGAAGTGGCAAGACGCAAGCTATACTCCTTGTATGGCAAACGTACGTAAGCTTTCTTTGCCTCTCGACGTAGTACAAACAAAAATGTACTCGGTACCCTTCATAGGCTCGGTGACTACTTTACATCAGATGGGCCGTATGATTGTATGTCTCAATGTTGTATGGTAAAATCTGTTGTACTCATTATAAAAAATGTCTTATTTACGATTTAATGATAATAATAAAGATACCAAGTGCGTGGTGCTTATTACACTTTTCTTACGACGACTGCTGGAAGGTATATAGCAAAAAGGTAAGTATATAAAATCTTTTAAACAAAAACTGAAAGCAACTAACATCATTGAAATCAATGCATGTTCACATTATCAAATTTAAGTAAAAAATACTAAATCCACTGGAATCAAGTCGCATTAACTTTATAATATATTTATCAACTTATATATCTGACGTATTGGTATAATTTTTCGGTCGCGTTCGGCTTTTGTTTCATTTTATACATCCATATATGCATGACCGGAAACGACACGGCCATCCTACTATACGCGCGTAACAAATTACCACACCACAATATGTCATTCGGCTAATTCTAAACCTTTTTTTTCCAAATTAACAAGTCATTCTGCTCTATTATCATTTACTTGTACAGCCAAGTGCACTGTGAAGCATGAAACATTCATAACTGTACAATCAAAAACAAACATTCAAATTTTTGTATACAAAACAACTTTAAAAAATAAAAGATATTTTCGAAAATTATGGAGCCCAAGTACCATTTAATGAATTACGCGTACCATTGAAACGTATCAAAATAGATAATGTCATTGCTTGACCATTACCGACTCACTCCAACCACCCAAGATAATCAATTATATAAAATTCCAGGTATCTTGTTGGTGCTCCTAAACAGCCATGACAATCGCTCTTAGCAAAACACTGTTGCTGCATACTTCCTTTTTTCCATTCCATTCATTTCCGAACGCGTAAACAAATCCGTGATCCTATGGTCTTCGCTACATGACAATACCCGACTGTACCACCCATAGCTACCGCTTGCCGCGTACCCACGGACTCAGAGCAGATACCAATTTCTAACAGGCATACAGGTACGATAACTCTGGTACAGTCTCCGACCCAATGAGCCAAGAACCTGTACTGTGACACACGATTTAATCAGATATAATTTCATCATCAATTATTTTATCGTCTACTACTTCAATAGGTACTTGGCCCTCAGGCATCTTTATTATACGATCGTGAGCATATTTGTAAGTACGCTTGTTAATCAACGATTTCATCACTATCGTTTACTATAATAAGCGACAAGTTTTAGCTTACTATCTACGACTAGAATCACAATTGCACAGTAGCCCTCAGCACTGGCATCAGTATGGAGATTCACCGTGTATTGCGTATGGTATATCATAAGCACAGGTTTATTAGTTAAAACCTCGATTACCCTTTAACGTACCTCTTCACAGCTCACCGTCCATTAACTTCCAGAAATCAACTTATAGAGAGGAGCTATTAAACGTCAAATGTTCGGCACAAACTGCCAGAAATATGAGGCCAAACCAATAAATTGCTTACCCGTGTAATTGACTCTGGCTCAGGTAATGATGAAAGAGCCTCCATCTTTCGTTTATTTGGTTTACCTAATCTCTCCTGACTGTACCTCGTAACTAAGGAACTCTACGCAGGTTTTAAGGATGGAATATTTCTTAAGGTTAAATGAAAAACCAACGTTTTTAAAACTTCCAGTACTTCGGGTAGCGTTTCTAAACCTTGATAAGTCGAATCTGACATAATTAAGATATCTTCAACCCTACATTGAGACATTCGTCGGGAGATAACCTATACGGGCAGCGTTATACAATGCGACTGGGGTATGTTATCCTAATCTCCAGCTCGCCAGTATTAACACGTGTAGTCGGAAATCGATTAATAAAATAATCTGAGTACTGCTGTAAGATATCAACTAGCTCAGATTATCGTTCGGAAGAAATATCAGTAACGATCAAGTCGAAATTATTCACAGATACACTAATCTCACTCGAAGTACACGTATTTACAACGTTGTCTTGTAACAGGCATTGACGTATTGTAACAGGGTAAAATTTGTAGCTGCTATCATGAATACACGAAATTTATCGCTGAAAATCTCGCGGTCTAAAAATGTCACTGCGCAAGTATGCATCCAGTAAAAAGTGAAATAAAATTTCTGTCGTTGAATCATTAATTTCAGCTTGACACAGCAATTGTACAGTACCTTAGTATTGTCTATTCCTACTGACGATATAATACTATCGATCCGTTTGCCTATAAATTTATTTGCAATACTTTCTTTCAAAGGAATATTCAGCACCATTGTCATGGTCAAACCTAAAATACTTATCAGTTTGATTCAGTATCCCCGACGGGCGTTCAGCGGCGCTTAGGTCGACGCGTTTCTCCACCGGCGACGTTGCAGCGCGGCGTGAACTTACATGTGACATTTTTCTCTAGTTTTAAAGCATATTTCCAAAGGTATCTTTCGATTTTGGTAAGAGAACGCTAGAAGTTCTTGTCGAAGCTTACGATGGTCTATCCGATATTATGCGGGCGTATGGTGGGTAATTGTGCAATAAGGAATCCAATGCAATTCGTATCACGCTATAATTTTAAATTAACACTTGTAATCAATGTTCAAGAAAATACGAAACAGTCCCAAGACGTCGTCACTTGCCGCCGTTTGCACTAACTCTCCCCATTTCTCTCAGTGTCGACCTCTTGAATCTGTCAAAGCATGCCACCATTTGCGCGCTTTTAAACATCCATATGACCGGCTGCGATATATCTATATCTTCACTCCAAGGTTCTTGCGGGATAGGCAGAGATATCTTCTTTGTATTCTTACAAGAGTACATATTGTTATAAAAATATATTGGAAGTTTTAATCAGTTCTCCAAGTAATTCCCTGGCGCT
The DNA here is from genome assembly GCA_947507595.1 of Pyralis farinalis. Taxonomy (NCBI): domain Eukaryota; kingdom Metazoa; phylum Arthropoda; class Insecta; order Lepidoptera; family Pyralidae; genus Pyralis; species Pyralis farinalis. Next base: position 19,633,156 of record OX382271.1, on the reverse strand, counting down.
CATGTTTAAGAGTGGATATATATTTTATAAAATAACAATATTTAATATCAATCTTATTTTCCTATAATAGTACATATACCATAAGACATAATGCTGTGGAAGTAGCTGAAATGACTTACAATTGTCTGATTCCCCTAAATGAAATTGTGACAGAGCTTAGCTAGTACTGGAACTCAACGGCTGGTATTAAGTTGAACACCTTCTCCGAACACTCCCCATGATACAATTTGTATAGTACACAAAGAGAAGCAACGTTTCTTCGTGTACAAAGTGAGTCTAGACGAGCAGATAACACTGGGTCGCCGACGATTCGAACTGCTGTACGTTGTGTGCGATCAAATGGAATAAGGAAATATTGTGGCACGCCAGCCCAAAGTTGTGAACAGTATTCCATGTGAGGCCGTACCTGGAATTTATAAAGTTGAAGGCGATGTTGAGTCGTCGAAAGTCGACCCGGACGTAAGTGCCACCTAGTTTGATTACCCCAGCTGTGATGATGTCAATTCCTGCTGACTTTCCATTTTTACAAGCTTCGTATCGACAATTTAATCTCATCCATTGTCATATCTTCATCGGACGCCGTCAACGTGAAGTGAACATCAGACTCATTGTCAGTGAAAACGAGATTTAATGCAATTTATATGTAATTTTTCTAGCATTTTTACAGCTCTGAATGAAAAACTTATTCGATTTTAATCGTAGATTTAAGGAATTCCTTCCATTTTTTGATTATGGGTCCTCAGAATGGATAATAAAAAATATTTATAAAAACTAAATGGTACATGTATTTAGAGGCATGCTTAGAACATTCATTCATTCAAAAATATCATGTTCTGTTACAGTAAAGACAAATTAAATATCTAACATCAGAAAGCGTTTTTGTAATTTGAAAACACTTAATACTGTTGTATATCATTTCAGGGATTTTATACCTTTTTCTATTGAACAGTAACTTTTTAACAACAAAAAATCCTGTTACATTTATCACTGTACAATATTCCCATACGCTTTAGGCAGGGGTGATGATGGTGATGTCGACGATGATGATTGAAGAAGTTTTACAAATTTATCGGTTACGGCAGTACCCGGTGGCCCATCCAACTTGCTGGTAGCAGAACCCTGAGCAGCAATTCCCCATGCTTCCATTATGATGGCACGTCCAACCGTTGGGGAGACACGCCAAAACTTGAGTTGGCATTACAACAGCAACAACGACGAAAATGGCGACGAGGATGATCAGGTTGAATTTCATTTTGAGCGATTTATTTTTGCGAGTACAAGCTCAAGGTGGAAACGAGTGTTCGATATGGAATTCGAGTCTAATATGGTAATTGCATATTAAGTTTGGCAATTTATAGATATCTTTGTTCCCCCTAAGTGGAGCATCATGTCTTTTCGCGCTATCGCATATAGATAAAAATAATCAAACTCTTGCTGCCTTATCCCATAATAACCCAAATTACTTATTTCAAAGAAAATGTTATCATGTTTTTACATCAACACCTACTAATACTAACTCATATATACTACTTCCTTATATTATTGCAGTTTAAAAAACATAGTTATGGTAATGTACACACGCAAGACATTTTATGAGTTCATGGTTATCCGTGTTGACGACTTGGGACCTATAATAGATAGAATAGTAAGAGCAATATAAAACATTGTCAAAGCTAAGCATGCCATTGTACGAGTATATTATAGAAGAAGTAACTAAGTAGTAAATTCAAATGTCAGTAAAACTAAGAGTACTAACTGCGAAATCACACTTAAGAAGTATCAAATTCATAGGCCTTCCCTCTAGAGTGCCAGTCGTCTCAATCCTGTGGCACTTGCATCCATCGACTCTTCTTACACTGCGTGATTTCGAAGCTTGATGACAACGGACTTCGAGCTTCGTATATCGGTTTTACTCAATTATGGTATGACTTAAACATTTAAATAACCCTCTATACAAAAAACCCATGCAGTATATAAATTGGTTTTTTATGTGAATTTTTCTATTCAAGAGTATACTAGTGTGGTAGATATTCTGGCTGCAGCATCAGACCAAGAATTCCGTAATCTTGCATAGCCATGTAGCATATATGGGTGGTTAAAGGTTTAGGTCACACATATGTTTAAATGTAAAGTAAATATACATTATACGTCTAAGATCCCTACCGCAACTAACAAAAGAGTTGATGACCTTTAAACGGCTGAAGCGATTTTGATAAAACATATCTGAGAACTATCGCTAGAAAGTCTGCTTTTAAACAAAAAGAAAACCATGAAGTGCAAGTCCGAAACGCGCAACGAGAATTCTGTAAAAAAAAAATTCTCGAACTATTATTGCAAAAAAAAAGTATTTTTTTTTTGTGATGTAACTAAAAATTTACGGTATTCAGATTTCTTCCTTTACTTGAGCTCCATGACATTTACCAAATTTCATATCAATCTAAGTCAACGAGAAGTACCCTATAGGTTTGGATTCCTTTGCGGGTGTCAAACTATGCGCATAAACGAGGCATAAACAGTCGTATCTTTCGATTGGGTCGAAATTTGATTTTTTCACTGTTCGAAGAGATTACTTGCATTTGATAAGTATATGAAATTAATTTCAGCTCGATAGCTGCAGCAGTCCCTGAGGAAAAGGGCCTTGACAGACAGACAAACGGAAAACAAAGTGATTCTATAAGGGTTCCGTTTGTCTTGTTGAGATACGGAACCCTAAAAACAACAAATCGGTTCAACTGTTTAAGAGCTACGCTGTTATGTCACAGACATACACACACATAGTGATCAAACTTATAACACCACTCTTTTTGCGTCAGGGGTTAAAAAGTAAAAGGTACCTACTGATTTAGAACTTCATATATGTTTGCATTTCCGTTTGTACACGAATTAACATATACCAGTTTTTGTACCTGATTTATACTTCTTAAGCGTAATTTACTTACATTTGTATTTATTACTTATTATCTATTCTACAATATACAATTTGGGTTATAAGAATTTGATTTTTTTTATCTTTATGTGATAGCGGGAAAATACACGATGCTCCACTTAGCGGAAACAAAAATATATATAAATTGCCAAACTTACTATTCAATTATCATATTAGATTCGAATTCCGTATCGAATACTCGTTTCCATCTTGATCTTGTACTCGCAAAAATAAATCGCTCAAAATGAAATTCAACCTGATCATCCTCGTCGCCATTTTCGTCGTTGTTGCTGTTGTAATGCCAACTCAAGTTTTGGCGTGTCTCCCAAACGGTTGGACGTGCCATCATAATGGAAGCATGGGAAATTGCTGCTCAGGGTTTTGCTATCAGCAAGTTGGATGGGCCACTGGGTACTGCCGTAACCGGTAACTTTGTGAAACCTCTTCGATCATCATCGTCGACATCACCATCAACATCCCAGCCTATAGCGTATCGGAATATTGCACAGTGAACAAATTAACAGGATTTATTGTTCTTAAAAAATATATTTGTATATTGTACCTGTTCAATAGATAAAGGTTGGGAATATATGAAATAATACGGTTTTCAGTGTTTTCTATTTAAGAAAACTCTTTCTGATAAACATTTTTTTTATTTATCATTACTGTAATATAATATTATATTTTTCGTTAATGTTCTAAACAACCTATAAATAAATGTACTTACCTATTCGTTTTTATAACGTTTTTATATATTTATTACCCATACTGATATCTCAAAATTAAAAACGGTGTGAACTCCTTAACCTAAGGCCAAGTACGATAAAGTTTGTCATTCAGCGCTCTAGATATGCTACACTAAATCTCGTTTTTGCAATAGGAATATAAAAGGAAAATTAAGTATTATAACACTTGCGTTATCGATCAAAGTATTACTGTTCCGAATAGAGTGAATAAAATGATTCCCTGAACGGAATACCCGTGTTCCGTTTCTTAGTTCTATGATCTATATTGGCAAGTTTCTTTCGGCATTCCTTCCTTGCCAATCGTCATTTCCGAAATGTTAGCAGATTAAACCAGTTGAGAATCCGCAAGCTTGCATTGCCAGAGGAACACCTGCCTCGTCAATTATATAACAATTCAATTTTTTTTTTAATTTTTCGGCCATTTTGACCATGTGCCTTAAGAGATAGGAACGGTGTTCCTGAACATTCCTGTTCTACTTTTTTATGCTGAATGTCTGAAGTCAAAATTCGAATATTCGAAAAAAAGCAACAGACAAATGTACAGACAAACGCACGTACAAACGCACAGACAAACATATAGAATTCATATAGGAACGGTGTTCCTAAAAAGAAAATAGTAACACGAGAGAATTGAAAAAGATACAATAATTTCTAAAAATGTAAGTCGTGACTAAGTGCCCGTGAGGGCCCAATGGCAAATAAAGAATTTTTATCTTTTGTTACGTTTTATCACGATGGGGAAAAAAATAGAACTCACAGAAAGTTTAGTTTTTTGGTGTATTATGTTTTAATTTTTATTTATTCAACATAGGGTATTCAAGCATACGGCCCACGTGATGGAAAGCGGTTACCGTAGTCTATGATAACTTGTATTATATATTAAGTACCACTCGTGCGATGTCTCCTCTGCTGCTAACACAGAAACGCCTTAGGAGCTCACTCACACGCAGGAACACAACACAATCCTCAAGCGAGTTGTTATTTAGCTGCAGTTTTCTGTGAAGCGGAGGTACTTCTCTAGTCGACCTGCTGTGATGCGCCTTACCACACGAATGTTTGAACTGTGTGGGAATCGAAGTCACGAGCGATGATGTCAAAGTCGCATCATTCACCACTGCGATGACGTCATGCTGGTCCAAGTTTAAATATTAATAATGTAGCAGTATATAACTGTCAAGAAATTCTTAAGGAATGAGCACTTTCCCAGTCATGGTTTTCCCAAGGAATCACATCATGAACCAACTGCTTATCGCCAGGCAGGCTTTACATTGGTTTGTCACCTTAGTGATATAAACAAACGGTGCTGAATATTTAGAAAACAGTTCTGTATCAACTAAGTTAACAAAATGAAATGGGCGATGCACCAGCAAATACAAATTATTAATTTGTAATATATAAGTTGTTTTACGTAAAAGTGAGCCTTATCCAATTACGTCTATAAAAACCTGTACTAGCATAAAGCTCTTAACTGTCACTGTCTGTGATATGTTTATTAACAATCGCTTAGCTTTTGGTACAATGGAAATATATACATATACATTATTTTATATCAATAATAGCCAAGTGACATACTTGGCAGTGGTAAGTATTGAAACAGTCAGTCCTGGTGTATTTCTAAGAGAGGTAGGGCAGCATCAAAAAGTACTCTGGAGGGTTGTTGTTTCTGCGTGTGAGTAAGGTCTCACCAATAAGTTCCTAAGAAGTTGCTGCGTTAACAGCAGAAGTGACATTACATGAGTGATACTTTAAAGAATTGCAAGCGTTGATGGGATATGGGTCGGACCGTATGCTTGTATGCCTCCCGACTTTCTATAATAAAATCGGCCAAGTGCGAGTCGGACTCGCGCACGAAGGGTTCCGTACCATTATCTATAAAAACGGCAAAAAAAAACACGTTTGTTGTATGGGAGTCCCCCTTAAATATTTGTTTTATTTTAATTTAATTATTTATTCTTAAAGTAAATATATAACTAAATATTCTGTGAATATTTCAAGCGTCTATCTATTGCCGTTATCAATATCCAGCAAAAATGAGCAAAAAAATCACGTTTCTTGTATGGGAGCCCCCTTAAATATTTATTTTATTCTATTTTTTAGTATTTGATGTTATAGCGGCAACAGAAATACATCATCTGTGAAAATTTCAACTGTCTAACTATCACTGTTTATGAGATATAGCCTGGTGACAGACGGACGGACGGACGGACAGCGGAGCCTCAGTAATAGGGTTCCGTTTTACCCTTTGGGTACGGAACCCTAAAAATGACTGCTCTTTGCTGTGCCTGTGTATCTAGGGATTAATTTGTATTTGAGTGAATACTTTTTAAAATAATGTAAATTACTTTTTCGCCTATAAGTTACCTTTTACCATTACGTATATCTTTTGCAATTTAAAAATAATCGAAGTATTATCAAACTATATTGTTTACATAATAATTAAATTAAAAGTAGCTGGGCAATCATGCTACGCCCGCTTTTTGTTTTTTTTGTGTGAAATAGCAATTTTTTTTGTAATACAAATAAACCTAGCTCTGAGGAGGAAGCCTGTGTTCAGCTGTAGACATCCTCGTGGGTTCGATGCCTACACAGGACAAATATTCGTGTGCGTGACATCTCTGCTTGTCTTGGTCTGGGTGTTTTTAAGAGAGGTAGTAATTTAAGAGGTACATCAAAGCTGTCCGTATGAGAAAGTATCTCCACCTCACGGAAAACCGTAGCCAAATAACAACTCCCTAGATGGTTATTGTCTTTCTGCGTGTGAGTCAGCTCTCCAGTAAGCTCCTTAGGAGTTGCCGCGTCAGTAGCAGAGAAGCATCGCGCAAGGAATACTTAATGTATTGCAATCTTTTATAGACTACGGTAACCGCTTTAAAACAGGTGGGCGTATGCTTGTATGCCTCCCAAAGTTGTATATATAGGTACATAAAAAAAAGAAATAATGACGCCGGTAGCCCGGCTGCGATGTACATCCACTTCGCAGCCGGGCTACTTTAATGTACTCTACTCTACCTTTCTTGGGTTAACTTAACGACCGTTATTTATTGAAAACTGCCGGGCCGACTTAACCTCCGAAACACGACGAAACTAAAGACGACTGTACCCATCGTTAGACACGTTGCGATCGTCGCTGTTGAACTTGCGTGTTCTATTAGACTCACACGCGCATCGACTTCATCGAGCTAATCACATTTGTATGTTATTTATAATATTCTTCTTTTTTCCTTAACGTTGTTCCGATTCCTAACCCATTAGGATTGGTGAGATCCGCTACCGCTCCTGAATGATTTAATAGAGATACTAATTGTCACACAGAGCGGCTATGTCAGACCTTCACAAACCACAGGACAGGACCTTTAAAGATAAAGATAAAAAATCGGTCAAGTGCGAGTCGGACTCGAGCACGCAGGGTTCCGTACCATTATCTATAAAAACGGCAAAAAAATCACGTTTGTTGTATGGGAGCCCCCTTATATATTTATTTTATTCAATTTTTTAGTATTTGCTGTTATAGCGGCAACAGAAATACATGATCTGTGAAAATTTCAACTGTCTAACTGTCACGGTTCATGAGATACAGCCTGGTGACAGACGGACGGACGGACGGACAGCGGAGCCTCAGTAATAGGGTTCCGTTTTCTACTTTGGGTACGGAACCCTAAAAAAGATAAAAATTCTTTATTTGCCATTGGGCAATTATTTTTAGAAATAAAACATTAGACACGTCTTACATTTTTTGAAATATAATCTTATTGTATCTTATTTAATTCTCTTTTTACTTTTTTCCTTTTTTTTTATCTACTAGCATTTCGGAAATGACCATTGGCTAAGAAGAAATGCCGAAAGAAACTTGCCAATATAGGTCTCTTTTAAAATTGTCAATTAGATATTACAAAAACAAAAAATACATAGGTAAGCATATTGGTACAATAATGATATCAAATGGTAAAATTAAAGATTATTAAGAACAGGTAGTCTGTGTTGAATTATTTCCAGAGATCTTTGTCAGTTATATATTCATCAATTCTATAATAAGCCCTTCTACAGAGAGTATTTTTAATGTGCTTTTTGAATACATTGTCAGGAAAGGACAGTACTTTCTTAGGGTAGCCCGCACATCTTTCGAAATATAATTTCTTGGACGTATGGGTTTTAAAGAATGACGAAACAGATATACAATGCAAAAGTGGAAGGGTGTAGGAGCCGAGGAAGACCGAGACTAACCTACCATGACCAAATTGGTCGTGTTTTATCAGAAGGCGATGTCAGGAGCCCCAGGAACCGGCGAGCGTGCATGAAAAGAGCTATGAATATCACAGAAGCGAGTGAAGTATGTAAGGACCGCGTCTTATGGCGCTCGGTTCTCTCTGCCTACCCCGCAAGGGACTTGGCGTGAAGATATACATACGTATGGGTTTTCTCACGATGTTTTCCTTCACCAGCGGACAAGCGATAATTACGAATATATATATAATAATAAGTCCGAAAACACGAATTTAGTGAATTTAGTGGTTAGGAACCAGGGACATATTATAAATAAATAATAAATAAATATTGTCGAACAAATTTACAGCGCCACCTAGCCCCAAAGTAAGCGAAGCTTGTGTTATGGGTACTAGACAACTGATAAACATACGTAAATACTTTTTTTTTTTTTGTAAATACATACTTGTTATACATAGAAAATACCCAGACCAATACAAACAAACATGTTCATGCACACAAATGTTTGTACTGTGTGGGAATCGAACCCACGAGCGTTGGTGTTAAGGTAGCGTAACAGCGCGTTCCACCACTGAGCCACCGAGCTCGTCAGTCATTATGGATAATAGGCTACGTCTTCCGGGTCATCCACCGGCTGTTACTGTTATTTATACGAGTATAATAACTGTACCGGCACTAATTGCTAACTCTTAAAACATTTAAGATTGGTTTTGTTGGATTACCCGACGTTTTGTTAGTTTGACGAGCTCGGTGGCTCAGTCGTGAATGACGCGACTTTGACACCAACGCTCGTGGGTTCGATTCCCACACAAGGCAAACATTTGTGTGCATGAACATGTCTGTTTGTCTTGGTCTGGATGTTTTAAGAGAGGTAGGGTGCATCAAAGGAGCCCGTCTGGGAAAATCCCTCCACCTCACAGAAAACCACATCCAAATAACAACTCCCTAGAGGGTTGTTGTGTTCCTACGTGTGAGTGAGGTCACCAGTAAGCTTCCAAGGAGTTGCTGTGTAAGCAGCAGAGGAGGCATCGCGCGAGTGATACTTAATATATTACAAGCGTTAATAGGCTACGGTAGCCGCTTTACATCAGGTGGGCCGTATGCTTGTATGCCTCCCGACGTAGTATATAAAAAAAACCCCTGAGATCGTGAACGATCCACCTACACTATTTGCTCTGATATCCGCGATCTGTTATGTTCAATTGTATTTTATTTTAATAGGGTCGTAGGTTATATAAATTCCTCAATGCTCAATAGGAACGACATATTTTCTATCAGTGCTAATAATTGACACCTGACCCACTTATCAGTTATGTTAAATTAGACTACATTTAATATTTGTCGAGATTTACCCAGTTGTGTCACATAAGAAGCCGTTGACTGACTGTTTTCTTGATGAGTCGTGGTTTAATTAAATAAACCGGGTTATTTTCCTCGTAAACTACCAATCGTCAATTACTCTCCGGTTTTTCCTACTGAGTTTTACACGTGAATACCTTCTTTATTTATGTTATACTACTAAGTTGGGTTTTTTATACAACTAGATTGACAAACAAGCATGCGGCCCGCATTAGATGGTAAGCGGTCACCGCAGCCTTTTGACGCCCGCAACACCACGAGGATGTTACTAGCGCGCTGCCAATCTAAGGCTGTTTCGTCACGTACCCAGTAATTTCTCTGCCATATGTCACCCATCAAACCGGAAAAATATAGCTGCTTGGCGGTAGAAATAGGTGAGACAGAGGTACCCACGGAGATGATTTTTGTGCAAAGTCTCCCTCTGGTAAAACAACCGTATAACTTATTTAGCCTATATAAGGTCTGTCACACAGGATTCAACAATATAATGAGTCGAGACCTATTTGTTACATTGCACAACACTGTTTGCTGTGTTCATAATAAGTTTATACTATGTTCTTGCTATGCGTATGTTGTTTTATGTCTGATATTATAGCAAAGAGCTGTGTATATAATGTCGTACAGTGTTGTGTACAAATAAATTATTTTACTTCCTTCGCTCTTTCTTTATTTGTTTGTAAGTATTATCGTAGTCTACAAAAGTTGGTAAAATCAGGGGCAACAATCGTATAGTAATGATCCTATAAAAACAACTTAACGCATTTTTTAAGAACCTCATGCATAATTCTAAGAAACGACACTCTCATAAAAACCACCACAAAGGGTTTCAATAAAACCAGTTTTAATAAATACGGAAAGAAAAATCTCTCTGCAACCACTATGAGGACGACAGCACCCAGAACACTTACTATATTACAATAGGTGGAGGAAAGTAAGCGCAGTGGAACTTGATTGAATTCAACCCTATCAAGACAAAAGTCTCTGCGTTCACGGCTGACCAAGGTGTTGCTTCTTCAATTACAGGATACGCCACTTACCATAGTCAAGAATATAGGGATCCTTGGTATCTAGATCTCCAGCGAAGTAAATTGCAAAAACTTGGTGTGCTTGACGCAGCAAAAAAGCAAAGACCTATGTTGAAAGACCTATGTACCTTTGGGAAACACCTTGCAAAATCTGAGTTGACGAATAGTCAACGATTTATTGGTAATGTTGGGCATTTTTCTTCTTCAAGTTTAAGGTGAGACCTTGACTTTCTTTGAGTGTTCATACTGTATGTACGGGTTGATGGATATTATAAATGATAAAAATAAATATTTACCTTTGGACACTTGCAGGTAGGGGTAATTAGACATATCATACGTGTCGAAGTGCCCTCAAATAAATTTAATTATCATGATTTTTTAATAATTTTACAGTATAATATCTTATTATACTTAATTCCTATTATATGTAATTTAACTTCCATTTAACACGTAGCTATGTTAGTCAAAATCGTGTTGTAGTACCTACGGATACTTTAGTATAGAAGTTCGACATGCATTTCGTTGCTTTTATCTTATCCAGTTTTCTTTTGGTTGTTTCTTAAATAATTGTACGTTAAAAACAACGTCCTAGACCAACATTTGACCTAATTGTACACATCTGTGGTGTTGTTCGTAAAATGTTAGAAGAATCTGTACAGAAAACAAATGTGCAGTATGATGAGCGTATATATGTACACACCTTTCTACTTAAAGTGAGAATATTCCTCATAAAACTACGCTTCTGGTATGTATTAAGTATTTCTCTTTTCGCATTCTTTTTTACACATTTTTCATTGGCAAGTAATTAATTGTATTGTTGAGAAATATTAGTATCCGCATCATATAACTCAATCGTACACTCACATTTCCATTTAAGATAAAAAATGGGGCAACTAGCGTTATGAGTATTGTATTTCTTATCTTAACGATAACAAGAACAGGAAAATAGACACAGTAGAGAAAGAAAAACAGCTATAAATAGCTAAGTTTGCTGTTTAATTTTCAAACTGTACTCAAATTCGTTATTGAACACTCGATTCTTACTTGTGCTCGTACTTGTAAATTCATTGAAAATGAAGTTCAATCTGATCATCCTCGTCGCTATATTTGCGGTGCTCGCTGTCGCTTTTCCATCTCAAGTTCTGGCGTGTCTTCCAAATGGTCGTACGTGCCACTATAACGGTAGCATGGGAAACTGCTGCTCTGGATTCTGTTATCAGCAAGTTGGATGGGCCAGAGGGTATTGTCGTAACCGATAAAATATACAACATTTCACAGACCATCGTCATACATGTCACCAGCAACATAGCGATAGTAAATTAGAATATTGTGTAATGAAAAATATCATTGTATCATGAAAAGCTGAATAATCAATTGTATATTCGCTTCCTGTTATGTTATTTGTATCAAAATGTGATAATTCATCTTTAATTGATTTGCTGCAGAACTATTTTATCCATTAATGTAAACGCAAACTCTAGAATAAATGTGTCTGCTAACTTTTATATCCTATTGTATTTATTGCTGTGTCCTAACTGATGATTCAAAATTATAGTTTATAACAATTTCCATCAACATTTGAGCAGTATTGCAGTCGTTGCAGATGCTTCGAAGTCTGTAAGACGCGTTAAGTTATGTTAAAATATACTCGCTATAAATATCTGAGTTCCGTTGTTTATTCGAAGTATCCAGTGAATGGTTAACCATGGCTACCATAGTAAGACGAGGTTCTGTTACCACATAGGACAAACATTTGCGTGCATGAGCATTTGTATTGGCATAGGTGGTTTTAAGTGAGATAGGACGCATCAAAGTAACTCGCCTTAGGAAGTACCTCCAAAGCACAGGAAGCCATAGCTAAATTACAGAGAATTCTTCTTAGAGGGCTGTTGTATACCTATGAGTTAGTGAGATTACCAATAAGCTCCTAAGGACTTGTTATGTTAGTAGTAGGAGTGGCAAGATGCAAGCTATACTTCTTGTATGGTAAACGTACGTAAGCTTCATTTGCCTCTCGATGTAGTACAAACAAAAATATACTAGGTACCCTTCATAGGCTACGGTAACTATTTTACATTAGATGGGCTATATGACTGTATGCTTCAATGTTGTATGGAAAAATCTGATGTACTCATTAAAAGAATGTCTTATTTACGATTTAATGAAAATCGTGATAATAATAAAGATACCAAGTACGTGGTGGTTATTGCACTTTGCTTGCACCGACTGATGTAAGTACATAGCAAAAAGGTAAGTATATAAAACATTTTAAATAAAATCTGAAAGCAACTTACTTCATTGAAATCAATGCATGTTCACATTATCAAATTTAAGTAAAAAACTAAATCCACTGCAATCAAGTCCCAGTAACTTCGTTATATATTTATATTTATCAACATATATATCTATATCTTCACTCCAAGTTTCTTTCTGGATAGGTAAAAATACCTTCTTTGTGTTCTTACGTGAGTACATTATAAAAATATATTGAAAGGTAACAATGGGGATATTTAATTTTTAATCAGTTCTCCAAGGAATTCCCTGGCGCTCATGTTAAAGAGTGGATATATCTCTTTTATAAAATAAAAATATTTAAATATCAATCTTGTTTTCCTGTAATAGTACATATACCATAAGACATAATGCTGTGGAAGTAGCTGAATGTCTTGCAATTGTCTGATTCCCCTAAATGAAAATGTGACAGAGCTAAGCTGGTACCACTCTCAATTTTACAGGGTAGGTAGAATATTATGTGGTAATTTGGTAATCAGGCAGACCGTAAGCTTGTTACCATCTTTATAGTATAAAAACAAAGTAAACTTAATCACAATTTTGAAGAGCTCGGTGGCTCAGTCGTGAATAACGCGACTTTAACACCAACGCTCGTTGGTTCGATTCCCACACAAGGCAAACATTTGTGTGCATGAACATGACTGTTTGTCTTGGTCTGGATGTTTTAAGAGAGGTAGAGCGCATCAAAGCAGTTGATCTGATCTGGGGAAGTACCCTTCACCTCACAGAAATCGCAGCCAAATAACAACTCCCTAGAGGGTTGTTGTGTTCCTGCGTATAAGTGAGATCACCAGTAAGCCCCCAAGGAGTTGCTGTGTAAGCAGCAGAGGAGGCATCGCGCGAGTGATAATTAATATATCGCAAGCGTTAATATGCTACGGTACCCGATTTACATCAGGTGGACCGTATGCTTGTATGCCTCCCGACGTAGCATAAAAATAAAAAACAATACCCAACCGATATCCAAGAGACTTGGATGATAAAAAGCGATGGAGAAACGGCTTCTGGAATTATGAAACCACAGCAATTGGTTGGTTCAAATCCCAACAGGAAGGTGTAACTAAATTTATTATCTTGAAATAATTCACATCACTGCTCTCATCAAAATGAGCAGATAGAACATTAATAATAACATTAACATGAACAAAATATTCATGGTTAGTTTGAAAATAGCTTTTCTCTTATCAGTGGTGGCTATTTACTGTTCTGCAACTGTCATGAAGTTCTCCGTCGCAAAAGTTATACTATAATTTTGTCTGTCTTCCAATTGATGAATATTATTGATGTTATTCGAAGCCTGCTACTAATCGAAGGCTCACCTTGTATTCTCATAATCTCAAATCTCAATACTGTATGTATGCATGTATGTATATCTTCACGCCAAGTCCCTTGCGGGGTAGGCAGAGAGAACCGAGCGCCATAAGACGCGGTCCTTGCATACTTCACTCGCTGTGACATTCATAGCTCTTTTCATGCACGCTCGCCGGTTCCTGGGGCTTAACAATAAATTAATCCTTACGGTGCAACTTTGTCCGTCTCTCTATTATAGGTTAACATACGTCTGGGTTAACATTGACGAATAAACTTTACATGAATGTTGTCTTGTGAAAATGCAGCTTCACTTCGAGACTCGGGAATTAGCAATGAGGTAGCAAAAAGATTATAATATAAAATTATAAATATTATAACAACCTCATTAGCTAACCGAAGGTGTTTTGGTGTTTATTATGTTTAGGTGTGACTTTAATATTCATGTTCATATTTTCCAGTCTAACGTCTTGAATACATTCTTCAGTATAGCTATAGCCAGCTTTTGGGAGTTACCCCTGTGGCATTCATCACTATACATTAATGAGCTTAAATGAATCGTTAGAAATATTTTAGTTGCAGGTGGTAAACATCGTCACATTAGGTTGACATCTCAACATCTCGATATAGCGGTATACGAGTACATCTGATGTCGAAAGCATTAAGTGACTATCCAGCAGTAGAATCACCTTCCAATTCACCCGTTCACCCGTCACCATTAGATAATGACGAGGGACATGGAGCTTGCACTAAAGGTTTATAATCATTTTACAATATCATGTCCCATTATATTCTATTATTAATGTTATTTAACTTCCCTTTAACACGTTACTATGACGCCCAAATATCGTGTGCTTGTACAAACTCTTCGGTGTGGGAGCTCGACTTGCACTGGGTCACTTTCATTTTATTCAGTTCTGTTTGGATAGTTTCGCAAATATTTATTAGTTAAAAATAATATACAAGACATGTCGTCGACTGAAATATACTCATCCGTTTAGCTGTGCATAAAGTGATTAAGAAAGTTTTACTGTAGAGTCCATATATATGTAAACAGTTTTCGATCTGAATAATACTCCAAATAAAGCTAGACTTCTACTGTGTATTAAGTATTTCGCCACTCTAGACATAGACAGGTTCAGATTTGAGCTCGGTCCTCGAAGTTGATGTGAATGTTTATTTGCGTCAAACAGTCCAGCTAGGTCCAACTTCGTGAAAGAGGTTTCTCGTAGTGCCTCATTTGTCAAAAGTAATATTAAATTCTTTAATTTTAAGTTATATTCCAATCTAGCGAAGACTGCGTTATTAAGTAAAAGTGTTTTTTTCTAACATGCCTCGCATATACAATAAAATATCTGAAAGCATACGTACATACATATATATAAATGAGATGAATATATTCAAAAATTAACTTCATGATCTGTTGGTAGATAGGTGCTACGAGTACTATGACATAAATGATTTCTTATCTGACAAGGATTTGTAAAATGCATGACATGATTTAATTAGATAACAATAATTATGCCTGAATGGTGGAACACAGAATAAAACTATGCTAAAATTGTAACAACCTTATTACCTGTAGTCCACAATAATGATTATTTGTATTTGTAGTATCCATCTCGGATGGGCAGAGTATGGAAAATTGTGAAAGATTTTGTCATCTAAAATACTATAATGTCCCTAGGCGAAAGTCTTCGACCACTATGTTCTGCCGTGATGGCGGTACAAAAATTTTGTTCCTTATTGGCCACAAACGGAAGCTCATAGTTGCACAGCGATGGAGAGAGTCATGCTCGCAGTTTCTCTGCGAAATAGATTCAGAACTAAGCATATCCGTAGTAGAACTGGAGTTACCGACGTATCTCTAAGAATCGGAAGTAGCCGTTGGGGCAGAAAAGTTCTCGAAATACGACCACGTACTGGAAAACGCAGCGTGTGATGTCCCCCCATACAATGGATCGACGATATCATTAAGATCGCGGGAGCAGATGGATGGGAACGACACAAGACCTCGCTCGATGTGGAAGTCTAAGGGAGTCAGACTTATGTTCAACAGTGGACATCCTTCGGCTTAAAATAATTCCCTTACTCGCATTCTTTTTGATTTGGTATATTTTTTTTTATTTAAAAGTAATACATATTATTCATAAAAATAGTAGTGGTATCCACAGCATATGGATCAATCGTACAATCACATTTTCGAGTTATTACTTGTATAGTTAAGAAATATTAGTATACACGTCATTTAACTCAATCGTACACTCACATTTCCACTGACATACCAAGATAAAAAAATTAGAAACTAGTAATATGATTATTTTGTTTCTTATCACAGCGTTAACGGGAACAGGAAAATAGACTTAGAAGAGAAAGAAAAACAGCTATAAATAGGCAAGTTTGATGTTTCATTTTCATACTGTACTCAAATTCATTATTGAATACTCGTTCCTTACTTGTGCTCTTACTAGTAAATCCACTAAAAATGAAGTTCAATCTAATTCTTCTCGTCGCAATTTTTGCGGTGCTCGCTGTTGCTTTTCCATCTCAAGTTCTGGCGTGTCTTCCAAATGGTCGTACGTGCCACTATAATGGAAGCATGGGAAACTGCTGCTCTGGGTTCTGTTATCAGCAAGTTGGATGGGCCACAGGGTATTGTCGTAACCGATAAATTTACTAACCTTCACGGGTCATCATCATAAATATCACCAGTAACATAACTACTCGTACGTAAATTAGAATATTGTATAATGAATATATCATTGTATCATGAAAAGCAGAATAATTAATTATATATTCGCTTCCTGTTAAGTTATTTATATTAAAATGTAATAATCCACCTCAATTGATTTGCTGCAGAACTATTTAAAATAAATGTATCTTATAGCCTTTATATCTTATTTTATTTATTTCTATATCTATACTGACGATCCAAAGTCTCTATCGTACTTTAATTTATATTGAAATATACACGCTGTTAAAATCTGAGTTGCATTATTATTCGACATGCCCAGAGAATGAATAGTAATGGTACTTATTGTAGTAACCATGAATTACTAACCATTTAAGGCTCGTGGGTTCAATTCCCACACAGGATAAACATATATTTCGATGAACATGTCTAGTTGGCCTTGGTATAGGTATTTTTATGAGAGGTAGGATGCATCAAAGTAGCTTGGCTGGAGAAGTACCTCCAACCCAGAGAAAACCGTAACTTCATAACAGAGGGCTTTCCTTGTTAGTGAGATTACCAGTAAACTTCTAAGGAGTTGTTATGTTAGCAGCAAAGGTGGCAAGGTGCTGGCTATATTTCTTGTATTGCAAGCGTTCATAAGTTTAATTTGTATGCCACTCGACGTTAAATAAAAAAAATCATAAATTACCAATTCCGGTATGAGAAAAACCTTCCACCTTACAGAAAATGCAATCAAATAACAACACTATTTAGAGTTACTACGAGTAGAAAGCTCCTGGTGGATGGCTGTGATAGCAGCAGGAGCCTATTATGACAATAATATGTATTTATTGTTATGTTTAGAGTGGGTGCCTGCCAAGATTTTTGGAAAATTTCCTTAGTTTTACAAAATACATTTAAAGTTACGTTAATGCAGTAACGTAACAATGCCTGATTAAACCTATTTACAAACAAATGCGCTGCCACCTATTCCAAAAAATAACAATAACCTTATGTTATTGTCCAAATATATTGATTTTATTCTAAGTACATAGTCTAAAAATATATATCAAATTTTTGAATTAGTACAAATAAACAATATACGAGTAATATATGTTTATATTATTGTATACCTTTTAGTACATTTTTTTACAGCAGATGTTTTTGGAGGCGGCTTTTTTTTATGTAAATATAATTTTACCTACGATGCAGCCAGTGCATCTATGTGATAGATGTGAGCTCGGCAAGGAATTATTTTAACGTGGTAACTTTTGGTAAACGTCTTGATTGTAATTTAAAAAAATCTAAATCTCCCATTTGTTGTAGTTCCTTAATTACAAATATCGCCTCTCCATCGCCAACAACATTGAGTTTCATTGGTGTAGAGAGAGTTACAGATGGTGGAGAACGCTAAACTACATTTTTTCATAGCAGATGGTTTTGGAGTCAGTACTTTTATTTTTTGTACAAAAAAAATAATTATTGCTTTTTAGGGAATTATCCGTTTTGTGAAACTGATAGTCCAACTAATCGTGCTGCTCATATGAGACAGCGCCGTTAATGAGATGAGCGAAGAAAGGGAGAAGCAGTGATAGCCCATTGGATAAGGAACTGCTCTATTGACCACCTGGTACCCGGTTCGAATCCTGGCATGTACCACTAAACTCGTGTCTTCGGAAATATGTACATAATTATCAACATTGTGAGGAGACCCACACGTCTAAGAAATTATGTTTCGAAAGACCTGTAACCTAACTTAAGAAAGATGTAGTTTTCCCTCTGGGTTATAAAGGTCTAACGGCAGTTGCTCTATGTAAAAATCAGTGTCTTCACCAAATCCTTAGGCTTAGGTAGCGATCTCCGCCAATCCTAATGAATTGGGAAACGGGATAACGTGAGGAAAAAGAAGGCGAAGAAAGGGAGAAACGGCTATCTTAAAATACGAAATCTAGAAAATGGTTCAATATTGTAGCAAAGGTAGACGAATAACTAGTCGGTATCTAAAATTGAGGATACTTTAACTAAAGTATCTGACTACTTTTAGTTAAACTTAAACTCCGCTAAACTTAAAAAAAACACATTTGCTGTGGTGCAAAATATCCAGCGATGTTCAATACCGAAGTCACCTGGATGAGAAGGTCAACTGGCTTCCAAGAAACTGGGTATGCTCTACAGAGCAAAGCAGGACTTCAGTGCGGGCCAAACATTTACATTGTACAAGCAAGTCTCAAGTTAGGCTACATATAGAGTGCTGTAGTCACCTTTGGGCGGGAGCACCTGGATACCAGCTAGTATCATGTGATCCGGTTCAGAGACAAGCTGTGTGAATTGTTAGACACGGTGTTGAGCCTCTAATTTTAAACAGAGATTTTGCCTTCGTTTTTGTGTTCTATGGATTATACAAGAGGTTGTGTACTGAAAAATTGCTCCAAATGATGCTGACTACGTGTTTTTATAACCGCCTCGCTTACCGACGGCTAGGAGTTCACATTCACACACGGGAACCACATTTCTGTTTGATTTTCTTCCTAAAACTCTCAAGTTGTGGAAACTCTCAGCTGAGGGATTACGGCATGGAGCTCCTCGAGAAGAAGTGATTGATTCAAAATCAATTCACAAAGAATTTTCAAAATCAGGTTCAATTGGCGAACATTTTGCGTAACATACGAAAAACCAAAACAATATATAGAAGTCACAGGTCAAACCGCACATGGAGTGCTGTATTCACTTTTTGACGAGCTCGGTGGCTCATTCGCGACTTTGATACCAACGCTCGCGGGTTCGATTCCCAGACAAGGCAAACATTTGGGTGCACGAACATGTCTATTTGTCTTGGTCTGGATGTTTTAAGAGAGAGGGCGCATTAAAGCAGCTAGTCTGGGGAAGTACCTCCACCTCACAGAAAACCGCAGCCAAATAACAACTCTCTAGAGGGTTGTTGTGTTCCTGCGTGTGAATGAGGTCACCAGCAAGTTCCAAGAGTTGCTGTGCAAGCAGCAGAGGAGGCATCGCGCGAGCGATACTTAATATATTGGAAGCGTTAATAGGCTACAGTACACGCTTTACATGAGGTGGACCGTATGCTTGTATGCCTCCCGACGTAGTATAAAAAAAACAATGGAACCGCAAGGTTGCGCACTGTGCGGTTCTAGAAAGGCTATCTTCCGAGAACTCTCAAGTTATGGAATAAACTCCCAGTCGAGGTTGAGGTTCTTCAAGAAAGGCGTGAAGAGTAACACCCCCAAATGTTGTGTGTTTACATCACTGAATGACATATTTTATTTTATGCAGTTATGTTATGTTGATTTAAAAACCAAACTGCTACAACCATTTTAATAATATTTCTATGTAACTAAATTAAACGTATATCCATTCGATTAAACAAAATGTAATCGGTTTACAAATGACGGAGTTCTGAGGTAACAAATATAAAAAATGCTACCGAATTGATAACCGCCTTCTTTTTTGAAGATAAATTAGTACGTAAAATATTAGAAAATCATTTTCTGAAGATGAGCGCTTAACGGTTAAGAATTATTTTACTGAAGGGTCCTTATATATATAGATTGTTCGACCTAAAGGAAGAATACTCCAAATAAAGCTACACGTCTACTTTGTTTGAAGTATTCGTTTTTGAAGATTTTGTATATACTTTTCATTTGAAAGCAAATTTCATTTTAAAATAGTATAAATATTAATATCGTACAATCACATTTCCACAGATGATAAAAAAATGAGGCAACTAGCATTATTATTTTATTTCTTATCTTACCGTTAACGGGAACAGGAAAATATACTAAGAAGGGGAAAGAAAATGGCTATAAATAGACAAGTTTGATGTTTCATTTTCATACTGTACTCAACTTCATTATTGAATACTCGTTTCTTACTTGTGCTGGTAATTGTAAATTCAATGAAAATGAAGTTCAATCTGATCCTTCTCGTCGCCATTTTTGTCGTGGTTGCTGTCGTCCTTCCATCTCAAGTTCTGGCGTGTCTTCCAAACGGCCGTACGTGCCACTATAATGGAAGCATGGGAAACTGCTGCTCAGGGTTCTGTTATCAGCAAGTTGGATGGGCCACAGGGTATTGCCGTAACCGATAAATATACGAAACTTTACCGAGCATCATCATAAATATCAACAGCAATATATTTATCGGCAGTAAATTAGTATAGTCTATATTAAAATTGTATATCATGAAAAGTAGAATAATTAATTGTATGTTCCTTTCCTGTTAATATTGATTATCATACTATAACACAAATAGTGTAACTTGTGTTATAGTATGATAATCAATATTAAATGCATTGCCATAGAACAATTAAATGTTATGTTAATACAATTGATAAGACTAAAATAAATGTATCTTATAACCTTTATATCATTTCGTACTTTTTTCTGTGTCCATACTGACGATGTAAAAGCATGATGTAGAGCTCATAATAATATTCATCACATTTGGTCATCATATTCATCCATTGAAGTCATTGCCGTCTGTAACGCCACTTTCAGTTATGTTCAAATATACCCAGTATAAAAAATCAGCTCCATTATTTAAGTGACGAGCCCGCTGGTCGATTAGGTAGCAATGCTATTTTAACAATAAGGATAGTGGGTTTGATTTCCATACACATCAACGTTTCTTTGAACATGTCTATTTGACTTATTCCGGGAGTTTATAAAAGAGATAAGAGGCATCAAACCAGCTATGAAGAACGAGGTAGAAGCTGGAGAAGATGAAGTCGGCTTCTCCACCTAAAAAACCGCCCTCTTTATATTATACAAAATATATAATATTGTATAAATAAGTATTTCTTGTAACTAACTAATTAGGTTGCGAGAGCAGTACTTGTTTCTGATCACCTTCACAGAGATTTCAAACAGTTAATTTTAAACGTCATCGTGTTTTGAATAAAAATTATAAATACTATAATTTGAATAAGTGAATTTATCCATAAGCATTTAGACTAAAATTCTCAATTTCAAAAGGTCAATTTGTATCCTGTCAACACTTCTAAAAATAATCTACATTCTACTCGTACTATAAATTCGGACTCAATACAGTCGTTTAAAATTTTGTTGAGTATTAAAAGAGACTCTAAAAATACGTTCTGAATTTAGTTTTAAGGTTTTTTGTACGACTAAGGTGTCAAACAAGTGTATTGCCTGATGGTAAGCAATTACCGTAGCCTATGGACATTTACAACCGTTACCGACCTTGTAAAATCTTTTCTCTTTTATGAAGAACCTATAGTTTAATGGGAAAACCTCGGCTGGGAGTTTATTCCATATCTTGAGAATTCTCGGAAGAAAACTTCTCTGGAACCGTACAGTATGCAACCATTGAATTTCCAGTGTGTGAGGGTGAACTCTCTGCCGTCGGCGAGCGGTGGGATTGTAAAAAGAAGCTGTCGGCATCATTTATATCGAACAATTCTTCAGTATGCAACCCGCTGTACAATCCGTACAACACACTAAGGTAGGCAAAATCTCGTCTTTAACTTAAGGGCTCAATGCCATCTGTAATTTTTGGATCGTCGACAATTGTCACAGCGTGTCTCCTAACCGAATTACAACTCCTAGCTAGTATCCAGGTGCATCCGCCCAAAGGTGACTACAGTAGTCCATGTGCGGTCTGACTTGTGACTTGAATATTTTGTCTCGTACCCAAATGTATCAATGAAACCCTGTTACTAAGGATTCGCTGTCCGACTGTCTGAACGTCCATTTGTGACTTGGTTGTCTTTCTCGAACTTTAATAGTTATATACTTAAAATTTTGACGGAGTGCGTATTGCTATGACCTCTGTAACAGCAAATAGCAACAACAAATTAAAGAGGATCCAGTTATAATAAACGTGATTTTGGCGGTTATTACACTGTGGCGCTGAACACATCATGTACGAATACTATATATACTAGTTGGCCTTTTTGTATGTTACGCAAAATAGTCGCCAATTGTGTCCTGATTTTGAAAATTATTTTTTCATGAAGAACCTACGCCCTAATAGGTGGCATATAAATTTCGCCAAGTTCTCTTCACCAACCTACAAAAAAATATTTTTTAAGGATTTTTAAATATTGTATCTATTCATATAAATTTTTGTGAAGCTTCTAGTATTAGCCCAGGCTACACAGGCCTGCCGGGTGGGATCATATGTTGTACTATTTTGGTAGATTGGAATGGCCCAATCCATTTAAGAATTATATCCATGGAGGCAGCCTTGTTTGATATCAGGATACATTACTCATATATAATTGCAATAATTGAGCCGAATATAAAGCATAGAATATTCTTTTACGCCACTATGACCAAACAAGCATACGGCTTCTCTGATGATAAGCAGTTCTAAGTCCCCTTGTTGTAAACAACCAGCGGATATATGAGACTGCCTCTGACGTTGCTGGTCATGTAAAATTATTTTATCGCTCATTTTAATCTGTTCCACAAGCCCTAGCGCTCCCGTTGTAAATTGAGTGAAGAGCTCTTCTTAGTACAATATATATTTTTTCAATATCAACCGTTTTTGCTATATCACTATTATTCCATATGACATAATGCTGTGTAAGTAGTTGAAATGGCGCACAGTAGCCTCGTAATTGTCTGATCCTCTAAATTCCAAACGTGACAAAGCTAAACATACTGCTGTCGCTCATGTTTATACAGGATCAGGAATATACAAGTTTTTACCTGATGTTGTATGCCTCCTACTTATGGCTACGGTAATTGCATATCTCCAGACGTTCCGTACGCTTGATTGCCACCTTAATGGTATAAAAACATATCAGCTAAATCACAAAACCCGACCGACATTCATGGGGTCGAAAACTTGCGTAACAAAATTTGTCAATGCAGTGGATTGAGCTAATACTCTTTAGTAGCTAATGTTCATGTAATATGTGTAGAATTACTATGTATAGCATTTGTTTTACTGTTAAGTATGTATATTGTTTATGTATGTATGGGTATATATGTATGTATGTAATTAGGTATTTATGTATGTGGGATTTATATATATATATGTATATATTAATCTATTATTAATTATTCATATTTCTCATTGGTTTTGCCCTCGCCACTCTGCACTAAAATCTTTAATCACTCAAAGGTTGGCTGGTAGAGATCTCTTATAGAGATAAGTCCGCCTTTGTACATTTATAATTCTATTTTTATGTTTACTGTATTGTTGTTTACTATGAGTGTACAATAAAGAAATTACAAACAAACAAACAAAAGTCTGCACAGAGCTAAACTGCCCTTCAGCCTGCTGCCAGTTTAACGTCCTGCACTAAACGAAGCTTCGTTCTCTACACTAACGAAACTCAAAACTCTTGGCAATGGAAGGGCGACTTCTGGAATTATGGAAAAATAACAAATTAGGGCGAAATCATAAGAAGGGTTAACTAAATTTAGTACGGTAAAATAATTCACAGCTGAGATCCTCTTTTGCCACATACTACTCTGTGTAAAAAGTATCGGGAATATGTCAATAAAAAGACCCGCGTAAAAGAGGTCGTTCTAATTTTTTTACTGCATGTTGGTAGCACTGTACTGATTTAGCGCGCAAAATTTGAGCGGGATCTGTCATTTAATTTGTTTTAAACTACACTTTTTGTTGGTCATAGTTTTGAGTCCTCGGCGATTTTTACAATGGAAAATATTGTTGAACAAAGAGTGTGCCTTAAATTTTGTGTTTCAAATGATATTTCATGTGGTGAATCACTAAAAATGTTGCGAAATACCTACGGCGAATCGTGTATATCGAAAACAAGGGCTTATGAATGGTATAAGGCTTTTAAAGAAGGCCGAGAAGTAGTAGTAGACTTGCCTCGTTCTGGTAGACCTTCAACCGCTACGACCAGAGAAAACATCGACAGAATCAAGAAGCTAGTGCTCGAAAATCGACGTATGAGTCTGAGAGAGTTGGCTAGTGAGGTGAACATATCTTTTAAGTCCGTCCACAACATTCTCATTGACATTTTAGGCATGAAACGCGTCGCCGCTCGACTAGTTCCAAAAGAGCTCAATTTTGTTCAAAAAGCGCAGCGAAAGCATGTCGCTGAAGACATGGTTTCCCGAGCTTCTACGGATCCGACCTTTATGAAACGTATAATAACTGGCGACGAGACATGGGTTTATGAGTACGACATGCAAACAAGCCAACAGTCTTCAGAATGGCGTCTCGAAAACGAGCCGAAACCCAAAAAACCGCGGCAAAGTCGCTCCAAAATCAAGGTGATGCTGACAGTTTTTTTTGACTACCGTGGTGTGGTTCACTCCGAATTCCTTCCAGAGGGAAAAACAGTGAATAAAGAATATTATTTAGGCGTCATGAAGCGTTTGCGTGAGAGTATCCGCCGAAAACGTCCAGATTTGTGGCAACACAACTCATGGATGCTGCACCATGATAATGCACCATCACACACAGCCATTATAGTGAAAGAGTTTTTAGCGAAAAATTCAACAAAAGTTCTCGACCAAGCACCGTATTCACCTGATATGGCTCCGTCTGACTTTTTTTTATTTCCCAAGTTAAAATTACCACTTCGAGGAAAACGTTTTTAGTCGATAGAAGCCATAAAAGAAAATTCGCTGAATGAGCTAAAGGCCATACCGCAAATAGCCTATGAAAAATGTATGGAAGACTGGGTGAAGCGGTGGAGATGTTGTATTGCAAGCGATGGGGCCTACTTTGAAGGCGATAAAATAAATTTAGATGAATAATTTGTATTTTTTGTTTTATTGACAAATTCCCGATACTTAGTACACAGAATGTATACGGGACAGAAGAAACATTAACTCAATATGTAGACATGAACAAAATATTCATGATTAGTTTGGCAATAGTGACATTATTGTATGATACTAATATATTTGTATTGTACTGTATTACAATTGTTTTTGTGAATTATTATATAATGTAATTATATTTATATTGTGTAGTAGTAACATTATTGTACATCAATACTTCATTCGAAGTAGTCTAAAAAACGAAGGCTCAACTTGAATTCTCATCATCTGTCATCTCGGTTCTATAGCTTAAAGGCAATAAAGTAGTCCTTACGGTACAGCTCTATTTATCCCTCTTTTTATCAGACGTTAACTTATGTCTGAGCTAAGGTTGGAGAATTAATTTTACATGAATTTTGTCGCGTCACAATTCCGTCTCACACCACGACTGAGATTTGAGACATTGAGATCGTTAAGGATCGGACTAAAATCTTCCTGAGATTCTGCTTCTTATAAGAACGTCGTTAGTAAACTAAAGATGTGGGATATTTAGGTGCGACTTTAATATTCATATCCTCTATTTTCTAGTCTTACACCTATTTTACGGTCTGGGCAGTTCCAGAGACTTAAACCCCCTGTGACATTCTTCGCTACAAGTCAATAAGCTTAAGATTTATATATAAACTAGCTTATGCCCGCGGCTTCGCACGCGTATATTTTGGAATTTCAGCAGTTTTACTTACTTTTATTTTACTTCTTATTTTTTAGTACAGTCGGCATTAAATAGTTAGTAAAAGTATCAAATATCCTGATTTGTGTAGTAATGAAGATATGTCACGGCCTGTTCGGTTTTCATTAACTATTTGATACTGGCTGTATACACTCAAAGCACCTCTTTATTCTCAACATTGCCTATTTTAAAAACATAAAAGTTTCAAGCCACTTAAAAAAATATCTGCCTGGGTTGAAATTCAAAAAAATCTTCCTTATCTCTCATATGCATTACAAAAGGAACCTATTGGTGAGTCAGTGAATTAGACAGGAACTCCATTTCTATTAATATAGATTGAAAACATTCTAGTTGCGGACAGTCATCATCGCAGCGTTGGCGATATAACGGCATACATGGTCATTATCTTCTCACTCGACCAGTTATATCAAAACTACCTGCCAAAAGTGGGTGGATGTGGAAAGCATTAAATAAGTATCCAGCAGTGGGATCACCCACCCACCCATCATGATCAGATACAGATACAGGCTGATGTATGTGGGACTTGCACGGTTTCAATTCAATAATTCAATTCAATTTCAATAATTGTACTCTATAATACCCTTGTGGTACTATACTAAGTTCCCACCTGATCGTTTTCATTTTATCCAATTCTCTTTAGGTAGTTTCGCAAATATTTATTAGTTAAAAGCAATATTCAAAACATCAGTTCGACCTAATTATAATCATCTGTTTAACTATACGCAAAATATTAGGAAAACCTTAACTGACGACGGGAGTATTACGGACAAGTAAAAGTTTAAGGTGTGTTTGCTGTAGCCTTTGTATGTATATAACTTTCAATAGTATGTATGTATATAACTTTCAACTTCAATGGAGTATCAGTTGCCAATAAAAACTCGATTTGGGGATTACTGTTAGACAAAGGTTTTAATTACATTGAACACATGAAAGCAGGTTGAAGAAAAAGCAAAAAAAAAATGGGTGCGTGTACTTATGTATGCGCATGAGAAGTTATACTTCTCTGGCATTATTAAATAAATATTTAACATAATAACTTAATAATTTTTAGTATTAATTATATTAAATAATAATATTTTAATTTATAAGAAGGGTTATTGGAGTAAAATTACAAAACGTCTATCAAGTAGTAGCGGCGATGTTTATGGAATGTCAAACATACATAACATACAAGTCAAATGTAAAATACAAATGTTATACATTTTTAACTATAGCGCCATCTACCCGTAATACCGTGAAACATTTAGCAGTTTTAACCTATTGTACATTTTTAACTATAGCGCCATTTACCGGTAATATCGGGAAACATTTAGCAGCTTCACTCTCGCTCTGTCTCTTTCTATTCCCCTCCATGGTAGCATTAAACGTTTAACGCAACCTTGTTGGAAGTCGCATTAGAAGGATAACTTCAAAAACATTTATGCGTTAACTCGAGTTTCCACCTCGACGTGGGGCTTAAAAATTATTTACACAGCCACAAATTTAGGATGTATTACGTACGGTTCACCTGCATGGGCTGATAGGGCTACCGTAGGTGCTGCGCGTCGTAAGTTGCGTTGTCAGCGTCTCGCTTTAATATTCTTACTTACATCGTTTAGAACTGTGAGCACCGAGGCACTACTAGTGTTGGTAGGCGAGTTACCTGTTGACTTAGAAATTTGACACCGCGCTTCAATGTACTA
Organism: Pyralis farinalis; assembly: GCA_947507595.1. Taxonomy (NCBI): domain Eukaryota; kingdom Metazoa; phylum Arthropoda; class Insecta; order Lepidoptera; family Pyralidae; genus Pyralis; species Pyralis farinalis. The sequence continues at coordinate 19,605,440 of OX382271.1, read as the reverse complement.
CACATCTAAAGCATGCACCCTGACTTTCTAAAACATTGCGAATTTGACAAAATACTTAGATTGTTCAAACCAATTGACGAGGTCCTTGAAACTTTGCTGTTTGAATGGCAAAAAGATGGGAAACTTCTACTATAGGACGCCACTTGTAGGTACCTGTTCTTTAAATCAGTGCGAGACAGATTAAGTAAAGAGTGGTTAGATGTCGATCATCCCGTTGCGCAATTTTTAACAGGACATGGAAACTTTAGAGCTAAGCTCTTTTTGTTTAGACTTGTGTCATCGCCTTTATGTGAGTGTTCTACGACAAATCATGAATTCTAGCAAACAGCACATCATGTTCTCTGGGAGTGCGATTTCTAGCGTCGGAAGCAGGGCGATATGTTAAATTCCTTGCATGTCACATCCGAGGTAGTATACTATTCTGATTTGGTGGCAACAAGGGAGAATTACCAGGCGTCTAGGCGGTTCTACAATCTATAGTATTGGAATCGATGTGTTAGGTAACAACTCACAATTTAGGTCCCAAAAGTGTTAGATATCTGATAAACCGTGGTGCACGGCAGTTGAGCTTCACTTGACCCAGCCATCTCTTTGAGGTTTTTTAATGCCTTATTTGTCATATTATTATTGCTGTCTCTCACTTTGCCAAGAGGGGAAGTCAATTCCAAACTTCCCATTCTTACAAGATTCTTCTGATTAAATTCGTTGTGAGTTCCAAGGCAGCTGTGAGTTCCATAACCCCCGGGACAGCAATGAAATTCTTTTTTTTTATACTACGTCGTGAGGCCTACAAGCATACGGCCCACCTCATGTAAAGCGGGTACCGAAGCCTATTATTGCTAGCGCGATGCCTCATCTGCTGCTTACACAGCAACTCCTTGGAAGCTTACTGGTGACCTCACTCACACGCAGGAACACAACAATCCTCTAGGGAGTTGTTATTTGGCTGCGGTTTTCAGTGAGATGAAGGTACTTCCCCAGACAGGCTGCTTTGATGCGCCCTACCTCTCTTAAAACATCCGGGCCAAGACAAACAGACATGTTCATCCACACAAATGTTTGCCTTTTGTGGGAATCGAACCAACGACCGTTGGTGCCAAAGTCGCGTCATTCATGACTGACCCACCGAGCTCGTCACTTCACTGTTCATTGCCTTTTTTATGGTCGCCGCTGTTAATTCTGGCTACACAGAAGACACAGTGATGGGAAAAAGTACTCCAGATACGATGTAGACTTCTACTTTGTCTGAAGTATTCACCCATTCGCATTATTTTTATTGTGTATACATTTTTAACTCGAAAGTAATAAATTTCATTCTTAATATTATTAATATGAATGTCATATATCTCAATGGTTCATTGAAATTTGCATTGAAGATAAGAAATGAGACAATTAGAATTATGATTATTTTGTTTCTTATCTTAGCGTTAACTAGAACAGGAAAATAGAAGGCGAAAGGAAAATAGCTATAAATAGACAAATTTGATATTTCAGTTCCATACTCTACAAACATACGGCAAGAATACAATTAAGTATCACTAGCGAGGTGCCATCTCTGTTGCCAATATAGCAACTCCTTAAAAGCTTACTGGTGACCTCACTCACATGCAGAAACGCAACAACCTTCCAGAGAGTCGTAATTTAAATTTAGCTGCGCTTTCTGTGTGCGGATAGATCGTAGCATGTCAGCCTGGTTTGATATCAAAATTGATGTCAAACAGGGTTGAATGCTATCTGCTAGGCTGTTTATTCTGTATTTCGATAGTTGTTTGCAGAAAATAAGGTCAACGATAAGAATGTAGGATTGCACATGGGTGAACCTAGTGGTTAACTGTCTGCTGTATGCAGACGATGATATTAACAGAAACACCATTGGAACTGCTAACACTGGTCTCAATGATGAAAGACGATTGTATGGAGAAAGGCTTACTATTGAATGTGAAGAAAACAAAGATAATATTATTTGAAACAGAAGAAACCAGATGCAATGTAAGGATTACGGTTAATGATGAAGTGTTGGAACAAGTGGGTGAGATTGTGTATCTTGGATGTGCTTTCGCGGGGATGGATGGTACACCGCTGATGTGGAAAGATGAGTGAGTGCTGGGAATAGTGTGAATGAAGCGTTGAGAAAACTTTTTGGCAGTAAAATTTTCAGCCAGAAGGCACAGTTCGCTATACACAATGTAGTGCTAGTCCCAACGCTAACTTATGGAAACGAGAGCTGGGTATGGTAGAGAGAGCATGAAAGTAGGATAAACGCGGTCGAATGCGAGCGTTGCGCAAAATTTGTAGCGTAACGCTTGTAGACCGTATTCGCAATGATGATAATAGATACAGAGTGGGTCTGAAAGAGAGCGTCGGTGTTAAAATAAGAAGAAACATGCTCCGTTGGTTCGGGCATGTAGAAATAATGCAGAATGAAAGAATGACGAAGCAGATATACAACTCAAAAGTGGAAGGATGTAGGAGCCGAGGAAGGCCAAAACTTACCGACCATGACCATATTGGTCGTGTCCTATCAGAAGGTGATGTCAGAAGCGTTAGAAACCGGCGAGCGTGCACGAGAAGAGCAATATTATGAATGTTAAACAAGCGAGTGAAGTGGTAAGGATCGAGTCAGGTGGCGCTTGGAACTATCTGCCTTCCCTCAAAGGATTTGGCATAAAGTTATAGATAGATAGATAGCTTTTCCGTGAGGTGGAGATACTTCCCCAGATGTGCTACTTTAATGCGCCCTACCTCTCTTGAAAAAAGTCTTATCTTCATCCTTCCACTCTCTTCTTCCTAGCGTTGCCAGTTTAGTATCTGCGAGGTTCTCAACTTAAGCCTAGCAAATTGGCGAAGATACTGTTTATTACATAGGGCAACTACCGTCAGACCTTTACTACCCAAAGGGAAAACCAGACGTTTAAACTTCCCACATCCTTTCACTATTCTCATTTATTCACATGCCATAACTGGGTAATACGTCATCAAATCTAATAATTTTATTACTTTAAACGTACAACTATATACATTTCGTTCATTTTCGAAACAGTTCTAATGATTTGAATAAAATTTTGTATTTAGATAATAATTTGCGTTTAATACTGACATCAGTTTAGCAGTTTTTTACAGTGAACACATATAAAACGATAGATACGGCAAAAATTAAAATTTTCTTTCTTTTTTAAAATCGGATATAAGTGACATTTATTGCAATTCATATATCACACTCACAAATCGGTATTAAATTTACCAACCTGCAATACATTTTACGTACTGGGTTGCCTGGAAGATACCTCTGCGTTATTTAACTACCGGTTAATATAGTTACTGGGAATAAACTGTGCATTTGTATTCTTAAGCAGACACGTCGCCGTCGTTGTTGTCGTACAGGTCGTTGTTTACGAGATAAATGTATACAAATGTTTATTATGATTTTCTATTTAAATATGTATAGGTATTGTTATGGGATGCATTGTCGAATCTAGAATTGACTAGCGATTTACACAATATAGCTATAAGGAATGTTCGTTCCTAAGGAAATAGGTATTGGTAACTGGCTGAAAAGTATTACATCACTGTCGTGGCATACAAGATTTATTTTATGTGTAATGTTAAGTAGTTATAATTGTCTATGGATGCTTAAAACAAACGTACGTTGACAGCAGCGGACACGCAAAAACACAACAACCTTCAACGGAACGTTTTGTAATAATAACTACCAGTAGATTGACCCATTCATAGATAATTAATAAGTGCATATTGTTTTATTGCCAAAACGATATTTACTATAATGTAAATGGATAACTGTGTTATAAATGGATATAAGCTTTACTGAAAACTAGCATGTACGATGACGAGTTCGTTGGCGCCGCTGTTAATAACGCGACTTTGACACCAACACTCGTGTGTTCGATTCTCTCACAAGACAAACAATTGTGTGCATGAACATGTCTGTTTGTCTTTGTTTTGATGTTTTTTAAGAGAGGTAGGTTACATCAAAGCAGCCCTTACGGGGAAGTACCCCCACCTCACAGAAAACCGCAGACAAATAACCACTCCCTAAGTGTTGTTGTGTTCCTGAGTGTGAGTGAGCTCATCAGTAAGCTCCTAAGGAGTTGCTGTGTAGCAGTAGAGGAGGCTACGGTAACCGCTTTATATCAGGTGGGGCATATGCTTGTAAGCCTTCTGACGTTGTATAAAAAATAGGATAGAATCTAACGTGTTACCTAAGAGTTTAAATAATGTAAAACACCATTGTTTACCTTAACATACAACATTCATTTTTATAACTGCAACAAAAAGTATGAGTTTTATGATTTACAAAGGCAGGCCTATTCCTTTGAGGAATCTCTTTCAATTAACCATTGCTTTTACCGGTTCCTATTGCCTGGCGTGGATATACCGCTAAATTCGTGGTTTCGGATATTTGAATATACACACATCAAAAGTGTCTAGGGATCAACATATATTTTTGCAATAACTTTTCTCCTGATTGATATTAATTAAAATTTTCTTTAAGGATTCATCAAATAAAGTGTTTTCGTTTGTCTACAGTAACGATAAACCAAGTCACCATTGCATTAATAAAGAAATTTGCCATTTTCATAATAAAGGGATTTTTGACATTTGAACCACTAACATTAAAGTTCGAAAAAAAAACTGAAATAACAGTTTTCTTTAAAATTTTATTGGGTAACTTAAACAATTAATAATCCGTGTTTCTACCGCGAACACTAACAACACAAGAACATCGGTTTGGCATACTCAAAATGAGTTCATCCAAATCACGCTGTGGAATGGCCGCCCATGTTCGTTGCAACAACAAAAAAAGGTCTTCTTGCGACTGGATACCCTCCATATTCGGCAGAGCTCTTCTCTGTAGCATATCCCATGCATGGACACGGAGACAAGACCGATACATTTGGAGACTGTTTGCAAATACTGCCATTTAGTAATTTTTTTATTAACATGATGCATCATAAGTGTATTGCAATGTAGTGTAATTGTGAAATGTATTATTTGCAGTCAGAGTCAGTGTACTGTTGTTTATCATTTAACAAATGAATAGTGTACCGCTGGCTTGTTATTTCACCATATTAAGCGTAAATAAATTATCCATCGACAAATCTGTTTGATACTCATGTACTCAGGTGATATTGGATAACATGCACAAAGAGATCGATCTATAAATATATCTATAGCTTCACGCCAAGTCCCTTGCACGATGAACAATTTATTTAAATAAAACTGTTTATGTTAACAATACTCAACTTAGAAATAATAAATAACTGTTTGTTAGCAACTTTCATAAGCGCTTGCATAAATTTCCCTAGGTTCAATTGAAATTTATAATGACGTCTAAAAATGACATTATTATTATTTGAAGAGCTTTAAGTTTAACGCTTTGTATTATTATTAAAAATTTACATGATCAGATCAAAGATAGGAGCAGTACTTCACGTGGGACCTGTACTTCAAAATCATAGAAGCAAGAAAAGTTTCAGATCTCGATAACCAAACCTAACTTTTTAAAAAGCAAATTTGTACGGATATATCTATCTCTGTTATCTTCAAATGAACCAGATTAGGTCTGCCACAAGCCGAGGTCCTCTCTAGAGCTGTTTCGATGTAATTTATTTCTACATTATTTCAACTGGTGATAATAACGCTGCATTAGCCTTTATGGGCATCGTCTATCTGTTCATATAGCAATACATGAGGTCATCAGATAGCACGTTATATATTTCCTATATAACCTATGGGATATATAGGAAATATATAACGTATTCCTATGGGATATTTGCATTAATGTGCATGAAGTTTGAACATCTGCTGTCAATAACAACTTCAATGCTCTACTCTGATATAAGCTAGCATTTACATCGCACAAACATACAGATAGTCTGTACAAATTTGATGAGCTCGATGGCTCAGTCCTGAATGAAGCGAATTTGACACCTGGGTTCCCACGTGGGACCACGTGGGTTCGATTCCCACACAAGACAAACATTTGTGTGCATGAACATGTCTGTTTGCCTTGATCTGGATGTTTTAAGAGAGGTAGGGTGTATCAAAGCAGCCCGTCTGTGGAAGTACCTCCACCTCACAGAAAACTGCAGCCAGATAGCAACTCCCTAGAGGGTTGTTATGTTTCTGCGTGTGAGTGAAGTCACCAGTAAGCTCCTAAGGAATTGCTGTGTAAACAGCAGAGGAGGCATCGCGCGAGTGATACTTAATATATCGCAAGCGTTAATAGGCTACGGTGCCTGCTTTACATCAGTATACCTGTATGCCTTACGACGTAGTATATAAAAAAAAATACGGATAATGTGACAAGATGGTTTGAGGTCTAAAAAAACGACGAATTCTTAGTCCATACTGAAACAACAGGAAGAATGATACAAGATTCTCCTGTCGAATATAATGTATCATGGAGATACACTTACATATATGTATACATGGAGATGGAAAATGCAAAAAAGTGTAATCGATTTGATTCTGGCAGATAGATAACTGAAATATTACAGCGGTAGCAAGAAAGAGATCAACAAGTGAGCAAAGTGAGCACGTGTGGCGCCTAAATATCAAACTATTTTGTATGTACTAGACTTTCAAATAGGTCAAAACTGTTTTGTACTCAATCTCTAGCTATTAAGCTATATCGTAGCTGCTAATAAGCCGATCAGATTCCACTTTTTCAAAAATGACATCGACGTTATCCGTTGCCAGTCGACCAGAACGAGCTTCAATTTTGACATCAAAATTCCCGGGCTGAAAACGAGTAAACCAATTTTGTGCTACTCTTATTGACACTGCGTTAAGAGGCATAAAAGGCATATTTTTTTCAGGGCTTGTGTCTGATTTTTCCCTTTTTGGATCTTTGGATTGGAAAATCGATACATTGTAAAGTTTTATAGCAAAAAGGGAAAATCAAGCTCTGAAAAAAATATGCAATTTCACCGTTAGATTTTGACGAACAGAAAAACTTACTTTACTTTTTTCATGCAACAAAATGGCAACAAAAATAGCCAGATACGAACAGTGTAATTAGAGAGATTTTAGTGCAACATTTCAATTACAAAATACGATAAAACGTTCCCCGACCTACTATATATGAATATAATATAATATCAGTATCTGGTTACACAAGTTATACTTACCTTCAGGTAAGTATCAGGTGGGCCGTATGCTATATGCCTCCCGAGGTAGTATAAAAAAAAACAAAGATATCTTTAATAGAAATCCACTATCATCATATTCATCATTCATGAATTGTCAACGAATAATAGTTCTTATCGATGATACTTGTATTGGTCTACAAATGTCCGTATGCACTACTTCAAGTATTATGTACGAAATGAAGTAATTGCCTTGTATACTCTGAATCATAAAATACTTTCGCAAGTTTTTTCCACAGGTATTTACACGTTGACTCTTTAATCTTTAAATCTATAGGATACAAAACGTTCAGTCAACAGGTAGTCATATTGTAGCCAGTTTAGCACTTTTTTTTGTGCGTATGTGGTGTTGTTTATTCTCCTGTAATTGACATACCTAATGTATTGAAACATTCCTACTAGGACAAAGAAGTTCTACATAATCAAATACTTTTTTTTATAAAGTGAAAAAAAAATAAGGGACTTTTTGTAATTTGCTAATAGATAATACGCGATCCCGCCCAGTTTAATAATATATTTTGTGATAACCTTTGACATAAGACGAGATAGCGCGGTCGCTCGATACCGGCGTGGTATGCGGGGCTTTTCCCCAGGCGGGCTAAAGAGTAGGGAAATTAGCCAATTGATTAATTTCATGGTAACAGCATGCGGGTATTCCCTGGATTCGGAGCAACGATAGATTCTGCTTCTTATGGCCAGTATGTTAAAATTTCAATTACACTGAATGCTTCCCTGTGGATGAATGTATGCAATTCTTACGCTATGTAATTTCCAAATGTTGATTTTTATATGAATGAGTTGTATCGATCAATACAATGATTTGATGTTAAGCGAACCACGGGCTCAAACTTAATCATTGCGAAGAAAATGTCGTCATTTTACACGCTTTATTCAACTACAAAAGTAATCATATTGCCGGTAATATGATTGATACATCAGGATTATTAAACCAGTAAATTGGTACGAAGTTTGACGAGCTCGGTGACGCAGTTGTGAAAGATGCGCCTTTGACAACGCTCGTGGGTTTGATTACGACACAAGACAAACATTTGTGTGCATGAACATGTCTGTTTGTCTTAGACTGGATGTTTTAATAGAGGTAGGGCGCATCAAAGCAACCCATCTGTGGAAGTACCTCCACCTCACAGAAAACCGCAGCCAAATAACAACTTCCTAGTGGGTTGTTCTTATCCTCCATGTGATACTCTGGTGCCAACACAGATACTCTCTAGGAGCTAACTGGTGACCTCCCCAGTTAGCTCCTAGAGAGTATCTGTGTTGGCACCAGAGGAGGCATCGCGGGAGTGATACTTAATGTATTACAAGCGTTCATAGGCTACGGTAACCGCTTTACATCAGATGAGCCATATGCTTGTATGGCTCCGACGTTGTATTAACAAAAAACGGGTTGCACTCCGGGAGTGCCGGCAGAAGTGAAAACTTGAACATTAACGTTGTGCATTTTTGAATGGTTAGGGAATAATTTCGCACGAATTGCTTTATTTATCAGTATAAAAGTACTATCATGTATGTGGTAAAATACAATATTCATTTATTGCGTTATCGTACAAAAACATGACAATTTATATTATATTTAAAATTCAACACATCAGAACTATTACAATTATTTTACATTAAAAAGTTTACCTCTCAAAAAAATCAACTTTCATCCATAATTTCAACGACTCACCATCCTCATTACCGGCATCATTATCGCTAATCTCTAAAACTCAAACACACACGCACACTCGCGCAAGCGCCCTGCGCCGCTTAAACCAAACAGAGATGCTTTTTTGAACCCCGGATCACGGGACTGCTTGAAATCTTAAGATTGCTATGAATATTACAATACACACAATACAATACAATTATAATATTATCAATATATGAACGTCTAAATATGTTAGTCGGGCATATTATTTGATATTCCATATTTAATAATACCACATTTTATGTGAAACACATGATTATTTTAATTTTTATTTATTGAAAGGAAAAAATCGAGAAGTTTAAGTAAATAAGCCCTGGATCACTATTGTATATATATGTCCTTATATCGTTTAATTGTTAGAAATAATTATGTAAGTTCCTGTTCTTTCGTTTCGCTGAGACTTAAGATCATGTTTATAACATGATCTTAAGTCTCAGCGTCAGTCCGATTTGGCATAAGCCTCAAGCAATTCACATTACGTAAAATGGCTTAAGGTGTGCACGCCATAAGATCAATTGTATGTATTTTAATGTACCTAGCTGCGTATCTTAAAATGAATATACTTAAATGCCTACTTTTTTATCTTTCTAAATTTAATCTCTTGCAGCTAAGTCCAAATTACAAAATATAAATAGGTATTGTTTTGTCTTTTAAGTATCCCTGAAGACCTCCACAATAACGTATTCTTCCGGATGTAATGCATGCACCAGCACGATCAAAAATAATTTTCCTCTGTTGTGAAATCCCTTGATGTTGCAAACACCACGTTAGTTGTGAACTTAAGACGCTACTGTAGGTCTAGGTTCTCTTCGCATAAATGAAATAGTTTCATTTCGACACACAAAGGCGACTCCAAATTATCATGGCGTTTAGAGCAAGCCGTACTCTCTAAAATTGACCATAAATCATAATACAGCGGATTAAGATCGGAACTAGACGACGCTCAGTCTTCAGCTCTGATGAAGTCCGAAACGTTCGTTTCCAACCAAGACTGCGTAGACCGAGCTTTATGACCCGGCGCCGAGTCTTGCTGGAAGGACCATTCTTGGTTATTGAACACGGTGTTGTTAAGGGGCTTCACTACGATCTCAGGATTGGTCTCTTGATACACTTGTGCCGATGTTTTGATACCTTTTTCACAAAAGTATGGCTCAGTCACTCCTTTGTAGCTAATACCCCACCAACCCATTACTGAAGTCGGATAATTGGGAAGCTTCCTTAGGGCTATGAGCATAAATACGGTCATTTTATTAGTTAAAATGTAGCTCAATTGTAAAAATTTTTTCATCTGTAAAAAAAATTTTTCTGTGACCTCCCTTTGCGTACCGCTGCAGTAGTTGTTTCGATTTTACCACCCTATTCTTTTTTAAATTATCAGTTAAGAAATGACCAGTACGTCTCTTATAGGCTGCAAGTCCTAAGTCATCTTTTAAAATACGTGACATAGTTCTAGGTGCTATCTTCATCTCCCGAGATAAAATCTTTTGCTTTCGGACAGGATTTCTTTGAATTCTTTCCCTTACTGCTTTGAGCACCTTTTTCGTACGAACACTACATGGACGGCCAGATCTTTTTCTGTCACAAATAGAGGAGTTCTCATTGCACCTATTAACCCTTCGAAACCCGGGTGGTCGTATACGACCGCGAAATGTATGGGAAAACGTATATAACGGGTTCTGACTGCTCAATAGCCCGGTACACAAACATATTACTAATACCAAGCGTATGGAGAGTTTTAAAAATTGCATTTGGCTCCATACCTACTTTGTGTAATACAATCACAGCGATTCTGTTCTCTTTATCACCCCATTCTATTTTAATATCGCAAAATATTGTACAATGTATTGACGCCAAAATGAGAAAACTCAGTGAACAATCATATAAAAATTACAGATTCCAAATTCAAATGTAATATTTTGTTTATTTTTAATTGTAACAGTATTTATGGCCAGACTAAGTACGAGTATAATATATCAGGTCACTCTTAACCCTTCGGAACCCGGGTGGTCGTATACGACCGCGAAATGTGTGGGAAAACGTATATAACGGGTTCTGACTGCTCAAAGATTTCATTCATTTTTAGTATCGAGAAACTGTTTATGAAAATTTCTAGAACTAAATCATTATCTTCATGTTTGTAGCTAAGGCAGTACTCATTTGGATTATTCCAAAATTATTTCTACGTTAAGGTCACATTTAAGGATTAATTCTTGTGTTTTATTTTGCGTTGAACTATGCAGAAAATGATAATAGCAGCCGATCTGAACATAGATACGAGTGCAATACCGAAAACTAAGTTTTACATAGTTACCCTTGAAATAAGTAAGCGGTCTACTATGTATTCTCTTTTAGTTTCAAGATGTATTCGATACAAGTATTGCTATCCTATTAGACCACCTCACTCATTCGCAATTCAACAATCCTCTATTGCTTCTTACCTGGGGATTTTTGTAGCGAAGATAAACTGGTATGATGCCAGCTGTGTTGCTAAATCTATGTCTATAAAAATCTCTGTCACGGTGTTTGTCGTTGCAGTCCTCCGAAACGGCTCGACCGATTTGTATGAATTTTTTTATGTATATTTTGTAGGTATGAGAATAGGTCGTAAAATATATTTCATAAAAAAATTAGTAAAAAAAATAATAAGAAATAATTTATATGGCAGAAGAACGTTTGCCGGGTCACCTAGTTATACATACAATTGTGAGATTTCTTTGTAAAAGTTTCTATTGTTAAAATATTGGGTGTACGAAAAGCATGTGAGGCTTTATTTACCTCTAAAGATGTTACCTGTGTGATCTGTTAATATCTCAAACTACCTACTAGTATTTAGGTCACCTAAATACTCTAGGAGTTGTAAGTTGCAGCAATATCAAGACTACTTTTCACGGTTGAAATCTTTTCTCAATTACTTGAGAGTCACATGTACAATCTATTTGCCACCGACTTTCCGAAATATATATATATTCGAATTCTTAATACATTTCTTCCAGAGGAAAACGGTCTACATAGGGCTACTTATCTGAAGTCTTTTATGAATTGGAAATAGTACCTACGCTCCCAGCGGCGATGCTACATAATAATTGTACGCTTCCAACAATAGGGTTTCATGGCTTCAGACAATTTTCACAGTTGAAATTCTCTCTCATTTGCTTTGACTGAGTGACCAGCTATGGATTGTAAACTTAAAACTGAAAGGGATAGATGGCTGAGATATTAATGTTGTGACCTAGATCTATATAAAATATTAGTACCAGCCGACCTAAAGATAGAAGCGTAATAGTAAAGAACCGTATACGTAATCTGTCTTTGCAGTGAGCATATATTACTATCATATATTCACTAATGTGTGCATATCAGGCCGTCGACATGGTTTCATAACATGATTTACAGAGTGACAAAAGTCAACAATTAACTTTCTTTAGGAACACAAAAACAAAAGCATGAAGTTGTAAATAGTGACACAAAATTTCAGTTCTTAGTTGATTTCAATACAAGAATAATTTCCTTAGCAAGCAAATAATTCTATATTTTTTAAAATTAAATTTTGTAGTTTTCAGAGCATTATAGCACTACCTCTAAATCTTTCCTTTTTTTTTTGTGACGCGGGGAACAATGCGTTACGCACACCACCGGTGCCTGGGTGGCTTCCGGTGGTAGTGTGGGACTCCCCGTCGGCTGTCTGACGGTATACCCACTAAACGACCCCGCGAAATGCCATCGGCCGCGTTGGTGTGGTGCCCCGGATCTGTCAGCAACAGGGCACCACTGCGAACCTCTAAATCTTTCCTGATAAAACAGATAATAGTATTTTTTTCTATCTTTTCAGTGACAGAACGCTAACATTGTCAATATTTTCACACCAGTGTGTCAGTTTCCAAACAAGTTAGGTATGATCGGCAAATAAGCCTAACATACACAAACACTCCGGGGAAATCCTGGACACACTCCAATTTTAAATTCATAACTTTAGATTTACTGCTATTTTTGTCTACATTCTGTTAATAAAATAGAGCATAATCAAATTCTGGACCTCAAGTCTATTTTTATAATGGCACAGCTTCAACAGTAATGCATCGACAGAATCGAAAGCTGTGGAGAGAGCACTGAAAACCTCAATGGCGTCATGTGATCTCTGTCGTGGATTAAAGATCTGCTTCGTTGATGCAATTTCCTACGTTTATAGTCGATGTACTATGTATAAAACTATATTTATTGCACATCATGTCATCGGTCTTAGAGATAAACTCAAACAAGTTTTTCTTTCTTCTTTAGTCTTCTTCGTCTTTCTTTAGTGTTGTCGTTATAAAATTTAACTAACGAAATATCGTTGAAAAACGTTAAAAAACGTAGGAAATTGCATCAACGAAGCAGATCTTTAATCCACGAGAGAGATCACATGTTTGTAACGACAACACATATCTATTGATACGTGTTAGCTTGAATTGAAATCAATGTATCAATTTAGTTTTAATCAAAACTGAAAACAAACAGTCATAATATAATATAAAGAGTATGTGGCATAGTTACGAGTTATAATCACAATTATCTAAAAAAATACTTTCATTGAACATCAATAATCAATTTCAATAATCTTCTAAACTATTAATGTTTAACTTTTAATATCTAAAACTTTACATTTTGTTGTTACATTAATGTCAATTAAAAAACAATTCACGATATGCATTCGCCTTCTATTATACCTCAGCAGTAAAATATAAAGATGATTTAAGAATGTCTACGGTGAATTAATATAGTAATTGATCTGTAAAAAATTAAATTCTAATTGTAGCCTATATTTATGGAATTGTCAGTATGCTATAAAGTTATATCTGGCAGGTAAGAGTGAAGAAAAGTGTATGGAGAATGTGTAAAGTGGATGAAAGTTTGAAATGAAAGAGCTGATATGTATAATAAACAAGAGATACCTAGATGTTTTGTGTAGAACAGAGTCTAAGCGGAGGTGAAGCGATGCTAATGATCTTACCGGTGACATAATGTCCCTGTGGTATGCAAGACAAGTATGCCAACGTGAGCATAGATATCGTATCACCGTATGCTTAAACTGTGTGAATTACGCTTTGATTTGGTTGAGAGGATAATTATTTGACGAGCTCGGTGGCTCTGTCCTAAAGAACGCGACTTTGATACCAACGCTCGCGGGTTCGATTCCCAGACAAGGCGAACATTTGTGTGCATGAACATGTCTGTTTGTCATGGTCTGGATGTTTTAAGAGAAGTAGGGCGCATTAAAGCAGCCCGCCTGGGGTAGTACCTCCACCTCACAGAAAAGCGCAGCCAATTAACAACACCCTAGAGGGTTGTTGTGTTCCTGCGTGGGAATGAGGTCACAACTAAACTCCTAAGGAGTTGCTGTGTAAGCAGCAGATGAGGCATCGCGCGAGTGATAATTAATATATCGCAAGCGTTAATAAGCTACGGTACCCGCTTTACATCAGTATACCTGTATGCCTCACGACGTAGTATTTAAAAAAATACGGATAATGGGATAAGTTGGTTTGAGGTCTAAAGAAACGATGAATTCTTAGTCCATACTGAAACAACAGGAAGAATGATACAAGATTCTCCTGTCGACTATAATGTATCATGGAGATACACTTACACATTACATATATGGAGATGGAATATGCAAAAAAGTGTAATCGATTTGATTCTGGTAGACAGATAACTGAAATATTACAGCGGTAACAAGAGAGAGAGATGAACAAGTGAGCACGTGTGGCGCCTATATATCAAACTATTTTGTATGTTCCAGACTTTCAAATAGGTCAAAACTGTTTTGTACTCAATCCCTAGCTATTCAGCTATATCGTAGCTGCTAATAAGCCGATCAGATTCCACTTTTTCAAAAATGACATGGACGTTATCCGTTGCCAGTCGACCAGAACGAGCTTCAATTTTGACATCAAATTCCCGGGCTGCAAACGAGTAAACCAATTTTGTCCTACTCTTACTGACACTGCGTTAAGTCCATAAAAGGCATATTTTTTTCACGGCTTATGTCTAATTTTTCCCTTTTTGGAATTAAACTTTAAAATCGATACATTGTAAAGTTTTATTGCAAGAAGCTAAGAAACAGAAAAACTTACTTACTTTACTTTTTACATGCAACAAAATGGCAACAAAATTCATTAATTAATGGCAACAAAACCAGCCAGACACGAACAGTGCAATTAGAGAGATTTTAGTGCAACATTTCAATTATAAAATACGATAAAACGTTCCCGGACCTACTATATATGAATATAATATAATATCGGTATCTGGTTACACAAGTTATACTTACCTTCTACTTAACTCCACTATATTATGCGGCTGACAGTCAAAAAAACTAACACAGTGTAAACTTTTGCTATACTTATTTTTAACCTAGAATAACGAAGTGACGAAGTATGTATTAAAAGTATATTTTACATAACAAATTCAAATATAAATGTCCATAATAAATTCAGTTGTGAAACAAGACTGATACTACTACTAAAAACGATGCAGCCATATCCTCCATTAATAAAAAACCATGGGCCTCCTTTTGATAAATTACTTGGTCGTATAGGCTACAAAATATTAAATTAACATGCATTACTAAAATGATCTGCCTCAAAAAGCTGGTAGATAGACAAAAAATTAAAACTATAAGCAATGTAATACAATTAAGAACATTATATTGAAATCACTTATAACTATATGTCTGCAGCAGTACCCGATTTTTTATAATAATTAATACATTTTTCCATAAAAGACAAAGTGATCACTGTGAAATGTCAATGAAGAAAATGTGTAATATGCCTCATCTTAATATGATTTTGATTCGATGATTTCTAGTCTGGTTAGTGAAAGGTAGGTATTGAATCTTTTATTATTTTCCTGTTACTGAGCATTCGATAAGTCACTCATAAAATTTAAAATAATAGAATAATAAAATAAATATAATAATAGTAATATATAAAAACATATTATTGAAACACCTGTTCTAATATTTACTGCGAGTAATAAGATTACATTCTAGTTTATTTGCTTTTACCGAGTTATCTTATAAAAATAAATAATGACATAGATATCATCTATACGTATAATATTGTTCATATCTTCATATATTTGCATTCCTAACTTCCCAAGATATTACCACTAATGCCCTTAATCTCAACAAACTTGCGCGTGCGCGTCTTTAATTATTTTCTGGGGTCAATATTAGGTAAACATTGCATGAAATAGGCAAAGTCTAATTGATGTCATGTGACGCAGTCTGGTAACATTCATAACAGAAAAGTAGCACGTGTTTCTTTGTTTTTATCATAAGGAAAATACACAATGCTTCATATGGTCGGAGGGGGAGGAACAGTTTCCTATATATTGCCAAGAGTAATATTTAATTTTCATATTAGACTCGAAGTTCTTATTGAATACTCGCTTATACCTTGAGTTGGTACTCGCAAATAAATAAATCGCTCAAAATGAAATTCAACCTGATTCTCCTAGTTGCCATTTTCGTCGTAGTTGCTGTTGTCATGCCATCGCAAGTTCTGGCATGTCTCCCAAATGGCCGTACTTGCCACTATAATGGAAGCCTGGGAAACTGCTGCTCAGGGTTCTGCTACCAGCAAGCTGGATGGGCCACTGGGTACTGTCGTAATCGGTAAATCTATGAAAATTCAACGCGCATAATCTGCTCTATCATCATCAACATGTTTATTACCAAAAAATGTTGGACAATAAAAATTTGTAACATAGAAAAATCAATATTTCAGGAGATTTTAAATCCTATTTCTGTATTTTTTTATTAATGATACATTATTTATATTCATATTTTTTATTGAGCCTTACAGATTATCAATCTTAAATATGTAACTGCGGTATAAAAATGTTATATTTATTTGCATATTTCCTAAGACTATTAAATGTACATTTTTAGACTTATATTTTCTTTTATTGTGTTTCTGTGTACCATCTTTCTTTCTTTTATATACAACGTCGGGAGGCATACAAGTATACGGCCTGCCTGATATAAAGTGGTTACCGTAGCCTATGAATACTTGCAATACATCAAGTATCACTCGCGCAATACCAACTCTGCTGCGAACACAGCAACTCCTTTGGAACTTACTGGTGACCTCACAGAGTTGTGATTTGGCTGTGGTTTTCTGTGAGGTGGACTTCCCTAGAGGGCTGGCTTCGATGTGCCCTACTTCTCTTAAAAATTCTTCATCTCTCATCTTCTTTATTATTATGTTCATGTAACAAATGTATATTTTTTTATCACAATTCGCGTCCCCCAAATATCGGGAAAATAAATGATAACTAATTATAGCCTAAAAATGCTATGTTGTCAAAGGTCTTATTGTAAGAAGTTCAACGAGCTTGAACAAAATGGGCTTAGGTAGGTACTGCAAACCATTGAGCAATCCCTGGCTACCTCACCTTCAGCATCAGATCAGCTATATCATCATACTGACAACAACTATACACAAGCTCTAAATATTATTATGATACAACTAGTGGTTGAAATATGGCTCCATAGTCTTTGTTCCTCAGTTACATACAAATTACTGTCAATGGGACGTTAAATTCCGACCAATAGTTGACTTGCATGGGACATTATTCTTTGATTTTATGAAACCTAATAAACCAAATTTGTGTACAATTCTAATTGTTGGTTCATAGCAAAACAAATACCAGAGACTACTGAAACAATTTTTAGTGTTAAGACTTCTTTTTGTACGTCTGTATGTCCTATGTATAATATTTCATAAAATAGACTGTAGGAGTATGAATGTAACAATAGTTAGATTCATAACGCTATTTTGATACCAATGGGTTCGATGCACATACAGGAGATACATTTGTGAGCATGAACATGTAATTTTTCAGGAGTGTTGTTGTATTCGCGCGAGTGATATTTAATGTATTGCAATCGTTCATAGGCTACGTTAACCACTTGCATACCTCCGACGTTGTATAAAAAAAACGGGGTTTGACTGTGTAATGGACACATCGGAGATTTTACGTGAATACGTCTTTAACGCGTAAGCGAAAGAAAGTTACACTAAAATGAATTTATATGATGTAGCGAAATTGTTACAAAATGGCGGCGCTTCCTTTTCAAATTATTCACCTATTTATCTTCATTTGCATATTTTTTTGTCTCCTGTTACCTGTAAAAAGCTCTTCATACCTTACGAATTATTTAATGCACGTTGATACAGGATGAACTACGCGTACATTCAAGGTAACCCAGAACACGTCCACAACAAGTATCGCTGAAGATGTAAATGCTTACCCCAGAAAGATGTAAAAAAGGATGCTCCCCTGATATAGAATACCCTGATGTTATAAACTTTACGTTAATTGTATATGTTTGGCGAAGATAATGATTTTGATATAGAGCGACTAACGTTAGACCTCCATAATTCAGAAAGAAAACCAAGCATGTCTTCGGTTAGGTCACTCATCTTTCGATCCATTATTCCTTGCATGCTCGTGTTTATTTACGAAGTTTTTATATATCTGATCTATAATTGAAACATACTCAATCTCTCGTTCTTCTCGACCTACCCCGCAAGGGATCTGGCGTGAATATATACATATCGTATTCGTATGATTTTTCGGTCTATCAGATATTATGCGGGCGTATGTTTGGTAGTTGTGCAATGAGAAATCCAATGCAATTCGTATCACACTATAATTTAAAATCAACACTTGTAATCAATGTTCAGGAAAATACGAAACGAGAGGATAGTTTCAAGACGTCGTCACTTGCCGCCGTTTACACTAACACTCCATTTCTCCCAGTGTCGTACGCTTTGGCAGAATCAAGTGGTCACTCTTGATTCTGCGAAAGCGCGCCACGATCGCGCGCTTTCGTTTCGTTTTAAACGTGACCTCATGACCGGATGCGACACGGCCATCCTTCTAGACGCACGTCCTCGTGTGTGCTCTGCAACAAATTACCACACCACAGTATATTGTTCGGCTATTCCTGCGCCCCATGGCGCATAGGATGAGCGGATGTGACATACATACAAACTTGTTCGTTAAAATCTAACGGTGAGACCTATGTTCAGCAGTGGATGTCCTTCGATTGAAATGGTGATATTCGTTAAAATCAACTTTCAGGATGTTGGTTTCGGGACCCATGTGTTTTATATGTCGTTGAACTGAACAGAAAATGCTAGTAGCAGGCGACTGGAATACTCGTGAAATACAGATATGAGATGCTCGGTGGTGCAATGGTTAGTAACGCTACATAGACACCAAAGCCTGTGGTTTCCAATCTTTCTTTTTTTTATACCACGGCCTACCTGATGTAAAGCTGTCACCACAGCCTATAAACGCTTGCCATACATTAAGTATCACTCGCGCGATGCCACCTCTGCTGCTAACACAGCAACTCGACAGGAGCTTACTGGTGACATCACTCACACGCAGGAACACAAACAACCCTCTAGGGAGTTGTTATTTGGCTGCGGTTTTCTGTGAGGTGGAGGTACATCCCCAGATGGGCTGATTCGAGGCGCCCTACCTGTCTTAAAATACCCAGACCAAGACAAACAGACATATTCATGCACACAAATGTTTGTCCTGTGTGGGAATCGAACCCACGAGCGTTGGTGTCAAAGTAATGTAATAGCGCGTTTCGCCACTGCACCACCAAGCTCATCAAAGTTAAGAGCTCGTCATTTGCACACAGGACAAACATTTGTGCACGAACATATCTGTTTGTCTTGAACTGGGTGTTTTTTAAACGTGGGAATGGGACGCTTTAAAGCAGCCCATCTGGCGAAATACCATAATCTCATAGAATACCTCAGCCAAATAATAACTTACTGGAGTGTTGTTTTATTTCTATGATTAAGTGAGGTCACCAGTAACCTCCTAAGGAGTTGTTATGTTAGTAGCAGAGGTAGCATCACGCGAGTTATACTTCATGTGTTGCAAGCATTCATAGGCTGAGATAACCTCTGTATATCAGGTGCGCGGTATGTTTATATGCCTCCCCACGTTGATAAAAATAAGGTAGGTAAGAAAGTTTCACATAGTCTGCCCTTGGTACATATTCTTTTTTAGTTAATAGCAGCGACGGTGGTGGTGGGGGCATGCGGATTCTGTTCCAGATGGCGAACGACCGCAGCAGCCGAGGCAGAGACTACCGGAGCTGCCATGGCAGCGTCGGCATGTAGCACGCACTAACAGTAGTGGGTGGGTGCCGGCCGGCGCTAGGCCGCATGAACTAATTGGTGGCGGAAGCACACAAAGCAGGTTAGATCAAATGGCATATTCTTTTTTAACTTCTGGAGCTTTCATGACAAGTATTGCTATCGGTTGAACACCATTTCCGTTAGTTCAGCGTTTTTATGGTTTTTTACATATTCGCAGGAGCATAACAATTCTACATCTTATCTGACGTCTTTGACGACGACGAGCTCGGTGGTGCAGTGGTGAAACGCGTTGTTACACTACTTTGACACCAACGCTCGTGGGTTCGATTCCCACACAGTACAAACATTTGTGTGCATGAACATGTCTGTTTGTCTTGGTCTGGGTATTTTCTATGATAAGTATGTATTTACAAAAAAAAAAGAAGATACATACATACTTCACTCACAGAAGCGAGTGAAGTATGCAAGGACCGTGTCTTATGACGCTCGGTTCTCTCTGCCTACCCCGCAAGGGACTTGGCGTGAAGATATACATACAAAAAAAAAATGTATTTACGTATGTTTATCAGTTGTGTAGTACCCATAACACAAGCTTCGCTTACTTTGGGGCTAGATAGCGCTGTGTAATTTGTCCGACAATATTTATTTATTTATTTTATTATTAGAGGTAGTATGTCCCAGCCCCAATTATAATGCATAATAATTGTGCGCTCTCTATTGTAAGAGCTTCGTTTGCTTTTAACTTTAGCTTTGCCTTTACGGACGCAGGTGGTATGTTTATATCATAAACTACTAGTAATACGAAATGAACACATCGGAACATGGAAGTAATAGTTTCATAGCATTAGTCGTTTTCCACAGTTGAAATTCTTTCTCATTTATTTGTGAGTCACCGGTTTGGGATTGTTCAATTCCCAGACGAAAATGGTCTACATGAGTGATGTGTCATCTTTAATCACTAAACGGGGATTTTTCATGTGACATGTGTGTGTTGTTGTAAATGTACATTATTGTACGTTTAGCTTGTTGTTAAATTGGAAAAGAGATTATTTATGTAACCACGATCTATAGAATATGTAATCCATAGATTGCGGTACATATTTATGTACAATATTTATAACAGGTTTATATATACGAGTATGTATATCTGTCGATGGTAAGATATCATAAGGCTGATACGATGCTTTTGAAGTTCTATGTAACAGACATAGAACCTTTTTTTCAACTTTTTCATTATTTTGAATTTGTAACAGAAAGAACAGATGGATGTAACAGACAGAACCTTTTTTTTCAACTCTTTAATTATTTTGAATTTGGAACGCATGTATTATGCTAACAACTTCTTTGGATTCCCCACGGTTTTACATATTTTATTCGTGTTTATTATTAAATTACAATATGGAATGGGGTGTTAAAGAAAGTAAGATTGCAGTGATTGCCTTGTACAAAGTGGGTATGGAGCCGTCGGTTATATTCAAGACATTTCAAGAACTTGGTATCAGCCGTATGCTCGTATATCGTACTATCGACAGATATACCATCACTCCTTCGTTGAAGACCATAAAAGATCAGGGCGACCGCGTGCTGTTAAAACTACAAGGGCTGTTAATGCTGTTAAAGCCAGAATTCGCCGAAATCCCATAAGGAAACAAATAATCTAATCGCGAGAAATGAAGATTCCCCTGAGGACTCTATCACGTACAAGTCTTATCGACGATATGCAGGACATGCCATAAATCAATCTCTACAGTCGAAGAGAGTATTTAGTTCAATTTTAGAGGACATGGCCTGCTCGTAACGACACGCCGACATTGTGTCTCTAAAGATATCTCTGGAGCAAGCAGTGGCTAAATTTCCCATGAAAACAGTACATAAATTTCGATTCGTGGCCAGACAGATTAAATATCTGTATTAGGCAAAGGTGGCCATTTCGAATATAATATTTTGCTGACACTTCCATATTCGTTTTATTAAGATTACATTACTTCATGCATATTCATTTATAACAGAACTTAGGCCGGACTAGGTATATATGATAAACATGTTTATCATAGCCGAGGAAGGGCAAGACTTACCTAGCATGGCCAAATGATCGTGTTTTATCAGAAGGTGATGTCAGGAGCCTTAGAATCCGGCGAGCGTGCATGAAAAGAGCTATAAATGCCAAAGAAGCAAGTGAGGTGTGAAGTATCGAGTCATATGGCGCTCAGTTCTCTCTGCCTACTCCGTAATGTATTTGGCGTGAAGATATAGATCTATATAAAATCTAGATCTACCTGTACTAGCAAGCCGATGTACCGACATATAGAACTTATTTCTACTTGTAACGAATAGAAATTGCTGATCCGTTCATTTCCTAACTTGGCAACCAAATCGTTGTGCCGTTAGGAAATAAAATAGTTGATCAGTTTTCATTTGATCGGTTTAGTTGATTGGAATGGAAAATTAGAATGGTTTTTCGCTGAAGTTTGAAAACGACTTTAAATTTTTGTGAACATACATTATATTTTCAGAAATATATTCAGAAGTAACAGTAAGGATATAGTAGTGTAGTATATAACTGTGAGATATAGTGTCTATTGAAGTAACTCATAACTATATGTAGAGTAATTAAAAACTAACTTATCGTTGTTAAAGTGAAAGAAAGGGTGTAAAGAGAAAAAAACGTATAATTTGCCTCTTCTTGGGGCGAGTATGATAGTTGTTGCGCGCGCGCGCGCATTCCTTTCTATCTATTCATATTCAATCTATTTTCCTATATACCTAATTGCCCCAATTTTCTTTAGTAGAGAACTACATATAATACAGTTTCTAATATCAAAGATAGGTAAACGTATTGTTTGAAAAATGCCAATTGTAGTTTTTGTTGTGTGACACACACTGGTGATTCCCCTACAACAGAAAATACGCACATGTTTACTTTGTTTCTTATCACAACGAAAATATACGATGCTACACGTCGTCGGAGGGGGAAGAACAAATTCCTATATATTGTCAAGTGCAATATTTATTTTTCAGATTAGAGTCGAATTTCTAACAGAATACTCGTTTCTACCTTGAGCTCGTATTCAAACGCAAAAGAAGTCACTCAAAATGAAATTCAACCTAATCCTCCTCGTCGCTATTTTCGTCGTAGTTGCTGTTGTCATGCCATCACAAGTTTTGGCGTGTCTCCCAAATGGCCGTACGTGCCACTATAATGGAAGCATGGGAAACTGCTGCTCAGGGTTCTGCTACCAGCAAGCTGGATGGGCCACTGGGTACTGCCGTAACCGGTAAATATATTAAAATTCGGCGAGTTTCATCTGCAACATGATCATCAACATACTTTTTACAGCAAATAGAGATACCGGACAATAAAAATGTTTAACTTCCAAATGTAAACAATTTTGTAAATTTTATATCCCGCTTCTGCTAGGAACTCCTTGCTTTTCTCCCTTCGTTTTATAGTTAATATAGAGAATATCGAATTGTTCACTTATTTATGGTCATTTAATTTTTTGGGTCTCCAAATATGTTACATTTGTACAAAATTGTTATTTATGAGAATATTTCTTTAGCCTATAATAAATGTAAGTTTTAGTTTGTATTTTGCCTTTTATTCGCCTCGTATAATTATTATCATTATTAATTGTTAAGAGCTACGAATGTTAAAGAAGCGAGTGAAGTATGTAAGGACCGGGTCTTATGGCGCTCGGTTCTCTCCACCTACCTGGCATGAAGATATACATACATACATTATTAATTGTTTATTTTAAAAAAATATCATTACCATTCGGATGGTCATGTAAACGGAATTAGTAATTTCGAAACCATGATTTTAAAAGTAATTAAAACTTTGGACAAAATAGTGATATTTAAATTACAGTAAAAAAAAAATGTGTTGTCGCTTATAATGGCAACTTAAATGTGCTGAAAAAAGGCAGTCTTACTGTAAATCATTGAAGAGTCCCTATGACCACTTCAGTCCTTCTATATCACATCAATTAAATTTTTGTGATAATGTAATAACATGGTATTCCATATTATTGTTTTGCCGCCGGAACTATACACAACATTAAAATGTTATAAGGATATCAATTTGAAATGGTTGTTTGAAATACGGCTCTATAAATTTTATTCCTTAGTTGCATATAACCAACCTACCTGACGGGAGGACGTTAAATTCCTACGTGTAGATGACTTGCATGTGATTTTATTCGGGGCATGAAGTTTCTTAGGGGGTCATTTGCCAGAAGCGTGCTCGTTCGCGATCCCTGCCAATCAATCAATTGCAATTCTGAACCGAGAGCGCACCGACGTGCGGATTAGGGCGTCCCCCGGAGGCAACGCGCACCGATCCGCCCCCATCGGTGCGAATATAGCTGCATGCGGCAGTGGGGGCCGCCACTCACCACGGAGAGCCAATTCCGGTGGGGCGAGGGGAGCCGAGTGCCGTATAGACATGTGGAATGTGAGAGGTGGATTGAATGATAAGATGAACGAACTAATAGACGTAATGAATGATAGAATGATAGACGTTTGAATGCTTTGTATGTGACAGAAACTAAGTGCAAGCGGAGTGACACCGACCATCTGCCTGGTGGTATGATGGCCATATGGTCTGGGGTAGACCGGGACAATCATGCCAGTGCTGGTATAGGTGTCGTACTCTCCTCTTACTTAACCACTGGTGTAAGACATACATAATTACTGTTTCGTAGGGCTCAGACTTCTCTGGGTTCGTACTCTGCATCACGCGAGTATTTCTGGTTGCAGCATATAACATGGCAATCTTACTTTTGTATTAGATAAGTTCAGGAAGTTAAAAATGCGAGCGCTTAAGAACTAGAAAAGCTTTGGGAGTCTGTGAGGGATGTTCTGGACTTAGCTGAAGGGAATGGAGGAGTGATTATGCGTGGAGATTTGAATGGATGGGTTGGTCCGTATGGAGATAAGAGAATGAACGAAGCAGGTAAGTCAATACTAGATTTATGTATGGAACGAAACCTCCTCATGTCGAATACTTTATTTCATCGTAAAGATATTCACACGTATACATGGAGAAGGAATGACCAAAAAAGTATGATTGATTTGATTTTAATAGATAGACGTCTCCGAAATGTTATAATGGATACAAGAGCCTTTAGAGGCCCCACTCTTGAAGCGGACCACTACCTGGTGGTAAGCCGAAGTGAGTGCCTTTTTAGGAAGATTTGAAAGAGACACAACCGGAACGTTACAGTTGATAATGTAGTATTGGAGCAAGTGGATGAGATTGTATTTTTTTTTATATTAGTTCAGCATAGTGGCTCCTCTATGCCTGATGGTAAGCGAAAGAGGAGCCTAAATCGCATCTGCAACTGATAAAAGACTACACAGTGTCCAGTCAGTTGACGCTGCCATGCCGACCCGCAAGATGCTTCTTCATGCTTCGTTTGAAGGATCCCATATTGTAGGAAGGAGGGAACACATGTACCGACAAGGCGTTCCACCTTTTAATGAAAAAAATGCGGTCGAAATGAGAGCATTGCGCAAAATTTGTTGCATAACGCTTACTGACTACATTCGTGATGACCATTGTTGACGTAAGAGAGAGAGTTGGTCTGAAAGAGAGTGTGGGTGTTAAGATAAGAAAAGGCATGCTCCGTTGGTTGGACATGTAGAACGAATACAGGATGAAAGAATGATGAAACAGATATACAATACGAAAGTGGAAGGATGTAGGAGCCGAGGAAGCAAGACTGACCTACCATGACCAAATTGGCCGTATTTTGTCAGAAGGTGATGTCAGGCTCGGTTCTCTCCGCCTACCCCGCACGGGACCTGGCGTGAAAATATCCATACATACAAGTATGTACTCGTAGGTTCAAATAGGAAGATTCAAATAGAAAAAAAACTTAAAAATGTCGCGAATATCAGCTAGAAGTCTGTCCGACTCAGATGTGGATGATTGTTCGAAAGTTTTGAAAGAAAGTATGGTGGATAGTGCAAAATAAGCATGTGGATGCGTAAAGAGACGTACAACAGCGAAAGTAGATACCTGGTGGGATGCGAAGGTTGAATCCTCCGTAGCAAGAAAGAGGAAAGCGTGGCTGGATTACGTATCATCTTTACACCAGAGTGATGGTATGAAAGAAATGAAGAAAGAAACGTACCGTCTATGCAACAATGAAACCAAGGCTTTAGTGAAAGAGAAGCGTGAAAGACAAAATATGAATGAGGAAGAGAGGCTGACGAAAAACTTCGAGGCAAATAACAAACTCTTTTGGAGAGAGGTAAAGAAGTCTCGGAGTGGTTCGTCAGCATCCAGAATGGATAAGATAAAGTCTAAAGCTGGTGTCATTCTTGCGAACACTCAGGAAGTGTTAAAACGGTGGAGTGAATATTTTGAGAAAATCTATGAGTATGCCTCGGACGCTGATGAATGAGAGTGAGTCGGATGCTTACTCCAGGTTGACGGCGTCCAGCGAAGGCATAACTATGAATAAGATCGAATGGTCGATACGAAGCTTGAAAAATGGAAAATTAGCGGAAATTGATCTGACCACAGCTGAGATGATCCAACTAGGTGGCACTTATGTCCGGGACGTCTTCTGGTACTTAAGCAATCTGTGCTGGAGAACTGGAAGGGTCCCAAAGGACTGAAGATGCGCAGTCATCGTGCCATTGTATAAAGGCAAGGGGTCACGCATGGACTGCGCCAGCTATAGGGCCATCAGTTTGATCAGCTTAGCAGCAAAAGTATGTGGAAAGGTGATTGAAAAGAGAATGAGGGTGAAATCCGATGAAATGTTGTGGGACGCACAAGGAGGGTTCAGAAATGGAAGGGGATGTACGGATCAAGTTTTCTCGCTTCGCAATATCGTGAAGCACCATCTGGCCATAGACCAGATGGTTTTCTGCAGTTTTGTGGATCTTGAGAAAGGATTTGATAGGGTTATGCGAAAGGAAATGTAGGACATATTGCCGAGATATGGGATTGACTGTTCACTGCTCCGTGCTGTGCAGTCCACTTACAAGGATTGTTTAGCATGTGTGCGGATAGATGGTGGCATGTCATCCTGGTTTGATATCAAAATTGGTGTCAAACATGGTTCCATGCTATCTGCTAGGCTGTTTATCCTGTATCTTGATAGTTGTCTGCAGAGAATAAGGTCAACGAACGTGGGATTGCGCATGGGTGAGTTAGTCGTTAACTGTCTGCTGTATGCAGACGATGCCGTGCTGTTAGCAGATCTGAACTGCAAACACTGGTCACAACGATGAAAGACAAATGTATGGAGAATGGCTTACTACTGAATGCGAAGAAAACAAAGATAATGGTATTTGAACGAGAAGAATCCAGAACTAATGTAAGGATTACGGTTGTTGTTCATATCGGTATTACAATAAGAAGAAGCACGCTCCGTTGGTTTGGATATGTAGAAAGAATGCAGGATGAAAGAATGACGAAGCAGATATACAATGCAAAAGTGGACAGATGTAGGAGCCGAAGAAGCCAAGACTTACCTACCATGACCAAATTGATCGTTTTACTTCGAAAGTGATGTAAGGAGCCTTAAAAATCGTCGAGCGCGTATGAGGAAAGCATTGAATGTTAGTGAAGCGAGTAAGGTGTGGAAGGATCGGGTCATGTGGTGCTCAGTTCTCTCTGCCTACCATGCAAGGAATTTCGTGTGAAGTTATAGACTTATGAAATATTATAATGTACTCATTTAAAAAATAAATATTAATTTAAATTAGAGGTACGGAACGCTTAGTGCGTGAGGACAACTCGATGAACTTTTATTTATTTATGTTAGCATAAAGTTCAATTGACTTGAAATTGATACCGTAGTTCATGAACTTGTTCTTGGATCTTCTGCTAAAGAATAAAAAAACTGATACCACATTTCATTTTTCAAAAAAATGTTGAAACATCAGTTCTATTATTTACTGCATATTTATTACTGAAAATTGGGTAAAATTAAATAAATTTGAATGTAATCATATTACATTCGAATTTATGTGCTTTTACCGAATTTTCATATGTTAATGACAACAACAATAACAATGACATAAATAACACCGGCTTAAATTGCGCATATCGTATTGCATTCTTAAAATTTAATTCGACGAGCTCGATGCTGCAGTGATGTCACGCGTTGTTGCGTTACTTTGACACCAACGCTCGTGGGTTCGATTCTCATACAGGACAAACATTTGTGTGCAAGAACATGTCTGTTTGTCTTACACTGTATGTTTTTAAGAGAAGTAGTACGTATCAAAACAGTCCATCTGGGGAAGTGCCTCCACCTCACAAAAACCGTAGCCAAATAACGTCTCCATGGAGGAGTGTTGTTTTCCTGCGCGTCAGTGAGGTCACCAGTAAGCTCCTAAGCAGTTGTTGTTAGCAGCAGAGGTGGCATCGCGCGAGCGATACTTAATGTGTTGCAAGCGTTCATAGACTACAGTAACCGCTTTACATCAGGTGGGTCGTATGCTTGGATGCCTCCCGAAGTTGTATATATAAAAAAAAACAAGTCTTTAACAGTAATGGCATTAATCTCAATAAAAATCTTGCATGCGCATGTACATCTATCGCAGTTTTCATTTAGTGATAGATTCCATAGAACGCAGTTTCTTGTGTCAAAGGTAGGTAAACATTTTGTTTAAAATAGGTAAATAGGTAATTGTAATTGTTTTTGTGTAACACATTCTGATGTTTCCCACATAACAGGAAAGTGGCACGTGTTTATTCTGTTATTTATCTCACGGAAAATACGCGATGCTGCGCATACATGGAGGGGGCAGAACAGTTTCCTATATATTGCCAAGTGAAATATTTAATTTTCATATTAGATCCGAACTTCCTATTGAATACTCGTTTCTATCTTGAACTCGCACTCACAAACAGATAAATAATTCAAAATGAAATTCAACCTGATCCTCCTCGTGGCCATTTTCGTCGTAGTTGCTGTTGTTATGCCGTCTCAAGTTCTGGCATGTCTCCCAAATGGCCGTACGTGCCACTATAATGGAAGCATGGGAAACTGCTGCTCAGGGTTCTGCTACCAGCAAGCTGGATGGGCAACTGGGTACTGCCGTAACCGGTGAATCTAAAAGAAATTCACGCGCTTCATCACCAATATCATCAACATTTCCATAGAAAATAGAGATATTGGACAATAAATATATGTAACATAGAAACATAAACAATTCAATAGATTCTTACCTACCACTTTTGCTGTGTATTTCCATGATTTTTCCCCGCATTATAACTATCATTTGTATCGAATCATTTTTATTTATTAATAAGTCACTCCAGTACAAAATTATTATATTTATTTATAATTACAATATAATGTTAGTCTGTATATTGTCTTTTATTTGCCTAGGATAATTATAACCTTCTTTTTCATTATGTACAAATAAAAAAAAATATCATCACCATCTATCTATCTATAACTTCACGCCAAATCCCTTGCGGTGCAGGCAGAGAGAACCGCTTCACTTCTTTAATATTCATTGCTCTTCTCATGCACGTTCGCCGGTTTCTAGGGCTCCTGATATCGCCTTCTGATAGAACACGATCAATTTCGTCATGGTAGGTAAGTCTTAGCTTTCTTCGGCTCCTACATCTTTCTACTTTTGCATTGTATATCTGCTACGTCATTCTTTCATCCTGCATTCTTTCTACATATCCGAACCAACGGAGCATGCCTCTTCTTATTATAACACCGACACTCTCTTTCAGGCCAACTTTGTTTCTAACATCATCATTGCGAATACGGTCTACAAGCGTTACGTCGCAAATTTTGCGCAACGCTCGCATTTCGACCGCGCTTATTCTACTTTCATGCTATGTCATATGGCATCCTTCAAGACACATTTCCCGAAGATCACGATACGTACAGGAACGCGAAACGTAGCACGAAGTGCTAAACAATACCGTTACAAACTTTGTATATTAAGTTGGAAGCTGTAATTTAGCACGTTCCACGGTAAAAGCTGTATAGGACATATCCAGATGTCGCTGTATTAGAAATCTCTGTAGTAACCAATTATACAAGGACTAAGAGATGGCGCTCATATTTTCGTGAGCTACTGAATAAGCAGTATGAAGGGGTGCAGCCACCGGCTCTACCTACAAACCAGCAACTAGAGTCACCTATATATAATACCGTAAGAAGAAGTGGTATGTAAAAATTACAAGGGTAACTAACAACAAGGATAAAATAACTGCGCATCTGCAGTCCATTGGGACACGTCCAGTTCTTCAGCATAGATTGCTTGAGTACCAGAAGGCCTCCCGGATGTAAGTGTCAACTAGTTTGATCATCTCAGCTGTGATCTTATTATTTCCTGTTGACTCATTCAAGCTTCATATCGACCATTTGATCTCATCCGTCGTGTGCCTTTATCGGACGCCGATAACATGCAGTAAGCATCAGACTCTTAGTGTTTACATCCAAGGCATAGTCATACACTCCCTTAAAATATTCACTTCACCGTTTAAATCTCTCTGAGTGTTAGTGTGTTAATTTCACCTTTACATACGACATATTGGTGTAGTTTAATCTATCGTTGTTAGCACACTTGTTCCTAGGTGAAGTGAGTAGTAGTAGCTATTATATATTAAAATTACTCTTGCTTATAGTCTCTCTCTAGAGATGTTACGATATCAGATGGTTTATTTCTACTCTTTCAACTGGTGATAATACAATATTACAGGGTATCCCCTGTTGTCACGCTGTCATCCGCATAACGCATGCGGATATCAAATATTATAAAACAGGATGAACAGTGTAGAGAATAGGATACAGCCTTGTGGAACGTGCATAAAATCTATCATAAGTATCTACTGCGATCTTGTTAATCTGTTCTGATGCATGCTGGCAATTCAGCCACACAAACACACATATTGTTTATACAATATGTATAAAATAGTAACTCTAATAGAGATCTAATGTTAAACCCTATCAAATACCTATAGATATAAAGATTAGTAAAATGGGCGGATAATCATCAACAAACAATAGAATGTAGAAACTCTCGATACTTCCAGTTATTCACAAATCCCCGCAAGCTTTACACTTTCTATATTATCTGCATAATAGAATGCATTCCTGCTAAACTCATAGAATAAACTTTTAGGCGTTTCCACAGGTTTTTACATGTTGATGTTGATACTTAAGCCAACACTAAATCATGTTGTTAATTGTCATGTCATGGTCAGTTTAGCACTTGGTTTTCTCCACATCTACAATATAATTAATTTTTCTGCAACTGCAAATGTAACAGTAAAACATAATGCGTTGAAACATTTCTTCGAACACAATAAAGGTCTCCGCTTCAATAGTTAATTGAACTTCAATTGTTGAGTAGTTAGCAACTTTAAAACCACGGATAGTTTTGATTCTCGTACAAAGCAAACACGTCTGCCCTTGAAAATGGATGTTCCTCTTTTTTATGCAACGCCGGTAGGCATACAAGCATACACCTGATGTAAAGAAGTTACCGTAGCCTATGAACGATTTCAATACATTAAGTATCACTCACGATGCCACCTCTACTGCTTACTGGTGACATCACTCACGCGTATTAAGACATATAGAGCGCATCAAATCCGCCTGTCGGGGGAAGTACCCCCACCTCACAGAATACCACAGCCAGATAATAACTCCCGAGAGAGTTGTTCTGTTTCTGCGTGTGAGTAAGGTCACCCGTAAGATCTTAAGGAGTTGCTGTGTAAGCAGCAGAGGAGGCATCGCACGAGTAATACGTAATATATTACTAGCGTTAATAGACTACGGTAGCCGCTTTACATCAGGTGGGCCATATTCATGTATGCCTCACGACATAGAATAAGAAATACCGAAACACTGTAACTATTTTTTGGCTGGATATCTGCGAGGTGAAGGTCCCAAGACGGTTTCCTAGACGGGCTGCTTTGATGCGCCCTACCTTTCTTAAAATCAGCCTGACCAAGAAAAATAGATTCAAACATACAAATGCGTGTATCGGAATCGCACCCACGAGCGTTGGTGTTATGTTAGCGTTACTAACCACTGCTTCACCGAGATTATCATATGTGTCTTCGTCTGGGTATTTTATATATATCATAAGTAAAAATTACTACACCTATACTATTACTGGTACATGTACTACAAACATTACTTACTTTAATGCTGGATGGCATTTAATTTCTACACAAATATTTATTTGTTTAATCAAAATGTAGTTCACAGAGACTTCCGTTTTCAAATTTCATAATTTGTTTTTACTGGATCTTTCGATCTTTTTCTGGGGAAGTACCTCCACTTCTCTTCAGAAAACTGCAGCTAAATAACAACTTCTGCTGTACCAGCAGCAGTTACTTCCTATGCAATTGCTAGTTTATAGGCTATGATTATACAGTTTACATCTGATGTACCACATACTTTTATGCATTCCGCCGTTGTATAATGAAATAACATTATAAAGCCAAGGCAAAACACAACTTTATTAATAGTATTGAAAATAATTAACATGTACGTATTAGTGTTGAGTGTCTCACGTAGATACTAGGAGGATTGTCTCTGAATAAAAAGAAAATACGTGAGACACTCAACACATACATACACTAGAGACTCGGCCTCGCTACACATGTATAGGTAGCTAAAAAGATAAATTAGTACTTTAATGGGAAAGGAAATATTTATTTACATAAGGATTAATATCATGTCATAACAAAAAACCGCTATTATTACTTAAATATAATAGGCAATTTGATCTACACTCTAGTATATGTGCTTTTGCTACCGAAGCACAAACTAGTTTAGATCAAATTTAAATTAGATTTTCGCAAAATAACGCCTTAGCTATTGACTATAATAGTTATACATATAGCCTCGCGCACTTTTTTGTAGATATGTACCAAATAATAACTTTTGCAGGCAAGTTTTTTGATACCTAGGTAACATTATTGCGGTCGTAAGGATCTCTATTGTTTTTTAAAATATAATACAGCCCATGTTACTATATGTTAGGTAGATTATGTAGTTTTCGATAGGTGAATGAATTTATATAATCAGTTTTGTAAGTTTACCCATTACGAACGAACAAACAGAAATTAAAATCTTTTGCCTTATGTTATTAGTTTAGACAAACTTAGGTCTCAATGCCAGTCCGATTCGTCACAAGTTAGTTATGATAAACAATAGATATTATGTAAAATGCTCAACGTGTGCACGACCTAAGAAGAATTGACCAATGTAGGTATTATAGTTATTCTATTTGTGTATAGTCAAATGAAATAGGCTAGAATAGAATTTTAAATAATGTTACACATTCTTCTTTATCTGTGTCTGCATATATTATTTTATCAAGGTTACTTGGCTCAAAGAGCTATAAATGCAGGCACTACTCAAATTGTACTGGGGCATTGCCTGTAAAATCTTTAATGTCTTCGAGGCTTGCATCTACGTGAAATTCGGGTATAGCCTATATGATTCATGCGTACCGAAAATTGCAGTAGGTACTTGAAACAGGTCACCTTGAAGACGTCGATATAAAATATTACCAGTCGCTATGTATACACTAAGCACAAAAGAATGCTCTCGCTTGTACTTGGGTAAAGTAACTGGAATGTGCTAGCAGGTCAGACATTTACATCCCCATCAAATAAGTAGTCAAGTGTGCAATGTCAAAAAGTTGTGGACAGCATTGAGATTGGTATAGATAGACTGATGTTGCAAAATCTATGTTAGTTGGGAACGCGGATGCTGCTGTATATCAAAGTTTTGCTTTAAATAAGAAATTTAATCATTACATTGACAGCACAGGAAACAGAAAACGCACTGTAACTGCATTGTGCAGATTGCGGTAGCTGTATAGTATATGGCCTCTGATCTCGCCTGCCGCAGCAGCCGTAGCCGGTTCCATCCTAGTTTTCTTCCCCGGTATAAGAATTAAGTACAACAAAATTACAACGACTAGAAAAATATTAAGATCGTGAATTTTGCTAAGAGAGCTACACACTGCAAGTATTTCATGAAGTTTTTCTTAGATTGGATCTATGTTCATCATTTTGAAATGCTGTGTGAATGTTTTTATTGTTTTTTTTTAATAAGCAGCACAAGAAAATAGCCTAACGTTTTCATTGCAACCTGTTTATATAATATAATATGAATGGATTCGTGCAGGAATATCTTGAGCTCTCTTTGGCATTCAATATAAAATGGTAATTGAAATACACAGTCGTTGTTAACTAAGCACTGAAATAAAGTGATAAGAATTTGCTACTATATAGGTATATACATATATATACATATACATATCTTTTTTATTGTTTTATTTACATAAACTGCGATACAACTTAATTTTTCCAAAACCGGTACCGCTCGATAAGAAGGCTATAAAACAGAAAATAACAAGTTGTTTTTTAATTACTACTATTACCATATACTTTACGATATACAATCGATAAATTTTCGAGCAGTGACAGCCTAATGGATAAAAAACTGGCCTATTGACCAATTGGTCCCCGGTTCGAATTCTGGCATGTACCACGAATTTCGTGTTTCCTGATTTATGTACACATAATCACTTGTTCGGCAGTGAAAGAAAACATCGTAAGAAAACCCGTATGTTCATGAAATTATATTTCGAAAGACGTGTGACCTATCTTAGAAACATCTGATTTTCATTTTGGGTTGTGGAGGTCTGACGGCAGTCGTTCCATATAAAAATCAACATCTTTGCCATATACTTAGGCTTAGATATCTCCTTAGCGGATCCCGCTAATCCTAATGTATTAGGAAACGAAATAGCGCTAAGATTAAGAAGACAAACCATAAATCTTCGTTCATTCTATATTGATTACATTCGCTGTAATTAAATTCACAACTACATTAAAGCATCAACGATCCCAAAACCGCAGTTTTTTGCATTATTGCAATAAATAATCATACAACTACATAACAATGCCTGTTCTGTTACATAGTCATCAATAATGAATAGTACGTGAATCGAAATGGAAAAGCACTTGAAGTTTGGCATGTACCCGCTAATATAAAAAGTCACCAGACATTTTATAGACAAATACTAATACACTAACTACAGTGTATTAGTATTTGTCTATAAAAACTGATACAACTAAAAACCATGTGACTTTGTGTTTGTAACATAGATAACATTCTAAAATTTTACATTTTGGTATTAGTGGTAATGAGTGACGATGATGATCAGAAGGAGCAATTTTTATCTGTATCTTTTAATAGTGACAGCTTTCTGAGCATTCCTTTAATTCTGTGAGAGTCTTTGCATTCGCATTTCTCAGACGTTAAAACTTTAATCTAGTGCATATAAATGCTCAAAGTATACCAGCGAATTACACTCGAGTCATTCGATTTAAATAATGTTCATGCCGGACTCGTGTTAGAAACCTGGTTCAAACCCCGTTTACCTTCTTCTGCACAGTCCTTGCCTGGCTTTCAGCTTATACGAAATAACCGCGTTGGAAAGAGTGGAGGTGGTGTTGCCATCTACTTACATTCACATATCCCCTTCAATATTATCGCTTCTTCTCACGTCTCTAATCTTGCTAATGAGGCAGAATATTTATTTATTGATGTTACACTTTCTCATGCTCAAATACTTCTTGGCGTAGTGTATACTCCCTCTCCTACTATTTATCATTTTTCTTCTCTTGAAAACATCATTGAAAATTTAAAGGTTAGAAGCTTTATGACTAATTCGCTTTGTTACTACATAGGGGTGTGACTAGATCGCTTTATTACTAAATCTCGATTTGACTCCCTCCGGCCGTTGTCGCAACTACGATAGGTACGACGACGAGCGAAGCGAGGAGTGTTAGGTAGAACTGCGATCCTACAGCGCGCGAGCCGAGCGAGCGAAGCGAGCGTGCCGCGGCAGCGGCCGGCGAAGCGCCAGAACCGATCATTGTCAGTTGTAAGAATTATTGAACATTGTAAGTGGTTGCGAATCGCAGTTGCGACAACGGCCGGAGGGAGTCAAATCGAGATTTAGTCATAAAGCGATCTAGTCATACCCCTATGTAGTAATAAAGCGAATTTCCCTTCGCCTATAACGCCATTTCACTCTTTGCAATATTACGCTAAGTCGTTCTCGGTACGAGCTGTGCAATAATGGAATGCTTTGCCAATTTCTATCCACTGTACACAATCTCTAGCCTCCTTTAAAAAGCTACTTAAATCTCACTTTCTCTCTATTTAGCTGTTATAAATATAAGTATATTTATGCTATTATGTATGTGTGTATTTATCATAATCTTACTTTGGTATTGTTACCTGTTGCTGACCATTGTGACAATGGGCTTTCTCATCAAAGTCATTTCAATAATTTATTCGAGTAGGTAGGTAGGTATAAATGTAATTGGTTAGAATTTCTGTTATATGTGTATATAAGTACATACATATGTCCATGTGCATAAATATGTATATTATCATAAATGCGCTACCTACCTACTTGTTGTTAACGATTGTTTCTATTCCTTGTAGGGCTATCTGGAAGAGATCGCTTAAGTGATAAGACTGCCTATTGTACTCTTCTTATGTCCTGTCTATCAAATGTATTTCTTTTGGTGCAATAAAGAGTAAAAATAAAATAAATAAATACATATTCATGCTCGACGTAAGTCAGGGATAAACCACTCATTATTTTGCACATGTTTCATGATTATACTATTATGTTGATTGTTTTTATACACGCAGTAACCACTTGAGCAAATATTTTAACAACTATTTTGAAGATGGGCACGCAGGAGGAAAGTACGTTATACATAGTAGTAGCTTTGAATTTAGTAATAATCTAAACTATTATTACTATGGGTCATTCACTGCTGAAAAAGAAGTATAGAATCATAAAGTTAAGCAGTAATTTCGTATTTCTTAATATTAATGTAAAAATTCGTAAATTAATATTTAAGTACATAAATAAATATAGTAATATTAGCATAAATATTAACACAAAATTGTTAGTCCCAAGTGCAATGCAAACTTAGCTCTTCTTCGCAATTCAAGAAATCGATTTCATATAATAGGGCTTTAAGTATAAAATCACAATTACATGGATACACCTATGACGGTTTTCTTTAAAAAAATGCAACGTTTCATTTTCGAATTTCAATTGTTTTTTTATGCAGCTTAGACGGGAAAGATGGATACTTCGAAAATAAGAGTAATTTTTGAATACGAGTTCCGACGCGGAACTAACGCGGTAGAAACGGATCGCAATATCAATGCTGCATTTGGGGAGGAGACTGCTAATGAACGCACTGTACGTTTTTGATTTAAACCCTTTCGTAATGGAAACTTTGTCTTGAAGAACGAACCACGTGGAAGACCGCCTACGCAGGTGAATATCGCTGAATTGAAGGGGATGGTGGAACCCGATCTGAGTCAAACTACTCAGGAATTAGAATTAGCATGGTTTGACGTTACCTCACCTACAATATTGACTCATTTGCAATCAAATCAGTAAGATAAAACAATATGAAAAATGGGTCCCTCATGATTTGACTAATCTGTAGAAAGAAACGCGTGTTGAAACTTGTGTTGCCTTGTTGAATCGGTACAGAAATTAAGGAATATTGGATCGAATTGTAACATGTGATGAAAAGTGGATTCTTTACGATAACCGTAAGCGAAAATTGTAATGGATGACCCCAGGTCAAACGCCGCAACAGTGATCTAAAGCAAGTCTTACCAATAAAAAGGTAATGGTAACTATTTGGTGGTCTATTCATGGCAATATTCACTATAGGTTTCTCAGGTCTGATCAAGCAATAACAGCCTGCAGATGTTTACTGTGCCGAACTTCGAACAATGATGGCATAACTGGCAGTGAAACAGGCCCGACTAGTGTATCGATTATCACAATTATTGCTCTATGATAACGCAAAACCTCACACTGCACGAGAAACTATTGTAACTCTACAGGAGACGCAGTTAGAAACTATACGTCATCCTCCATACTCGCCAGACCTTGCTCCAACTGACTACCATTTTTTTCCGTGATTTGGATAATTTTCTACGTGGTAAAAAAAATTATTCCCAGGAGGCACTGCAAAATGCTTTCACACAGTTTGTCGAATCGAGATCCCCAGGGTTCTATCGCAAAGGCATTTAAATAAAAATCCTTGATAGATGGCAGCAATGTATAGATAATGTAAACTAAAAAATATAAAAAATAAAATAAAAATAGTGACCCACTCGGATTCGCACAGGTGCAATTTACTAATAAAAATAAAAAATTAGAAATAATAAAGTATATAAATACTGTAAGAAGTATCTACAAATAACGCCCATAATTACAATAGTTACTACAAAGAAGTTTATGACTATTCAACAACAGATGGCGCTGTCGCTTAAGTAGATCCGCTGTGGTTTGTCTTGTACGAATAATAACCTCCTCGGTGAATAATTGTAAGGCTATGTTGAAACTCAGTGACGACGCTCATCTAAGGGTTGCGTCCTACTTGGAACGGCCTCTTGGGAAACGCCTCACTATTTTCTACGGCCAGGACTTAAACTAGCAGTGCATCCGCCGCCATCGTCCTATTTGGAAGTAGTTGTGTGGGACACCACTAGATAGGCTTAAGTTACGCCCGTCCAATCACTTTTTTTGTAAATCACTTTATTACACCACTTGAAAAGATATCGGACATCGACTGAAGAAATTTCTTTCTTTGGCTGCCGCCGCATCCCACGCAGCACCCACACTTACGATACTATATATAAAAAAAAATATTTGTATGTATTGGTCTAGGTGTATTTAAAAGTGGTAGGGCCCATCAAAGCAACCCGTCTGGGGAAGTACCTCCAACTCACAGAAAAAAAGCCAAATAACAACTCCCTAGAGGGTTGTTGTGTCGTGTGAGTGGTCTCCAGTAAGCTCCTAAAGAGTTACTGTGTTAGCAGCAGAAGTGGCATCGCGCGAGTAATACTTAATGTATTGCAGCAAGCGTCGTTAGGCTACGATTGCTTCACACCAGGTAGGCCGTATGCCTCCCGATGTTGTATAAATGTTAACTTATTTTCCTTTCATGTTTAGTGGCTTTGGCAGTACGTTGTCTGTCATTTTTTTTTTCAGTTGAAATTTGAATTAAAATTGAATAGATATTTCGAAGCCTCACTGAGTGCGATATTATTCTCATAATTCAAATTGAATGCGTTAAAGTACTGTATCACAAAATATGAATAATCAATGCGATATTTGTTTATGATATGGAGACAACTGTGTGTGAACTGAAAATCTGTCAAAATAAATATCGCATTTATATTGAGAAATTCTTTCAAAAATACTACCGAATTTACACAATAAAAAAGTTACATTATTAAAATAACTTACATGCGGCAATTGATTTTTTATTTATATAGATAAAAAAAAATCGTAACAATTTCACCTTTATTCCACCACTAGGTACTTCTAAAACGTTCCTGAAATAGGACAAAAATAGAACAAATAAAAATTCATTATTTGCTATTTGACTCACATGGGCACTTCAACAAGTTTTACGATTTTTAAACACAATTATATTGCTACTTACTTATAGTTTTGTTATTTTTTCTTTTAATCTATCAGCATTTTGGGAGAGACTATGGTATTATTATTTGGTATTGTATATTGACGAAAAGCACTGTGAGAATCTTGGCTATATAGATCTTTTATCATATCATTAATTTCATATTACAATAAATAAATGTCAGTATATCGGCCCAATAACAATGACACCAATCAGACAAATTAATGTAGACACCAGTGCAATTGTTCAGAACGAACATACAACCGACCTGCCTTGCGTATAGAGGCCGGGCGAAAACGTCGCGTCAGCGCAACAAAAAATGAACTTCGACCACGAGCAATGAGTTGACTGCAAAATCACTGTGTCGACAAATCACACGCACGGCACACTAGTTAATAGTTACATTAGTGTATAGTATTTGACATTAGCATTTAAGAACATGTTTTTGTAAATAAATTCAGTCATTATCCAGAAGCCGTGTTTGACTCAAGCAACACCAGAAGTACCCAACAAGCCGTTGGAAGAGCCGGAGGAGGCTATACCTGTCCAGTACCACTCTGGACGGAAGACTCTCATGAGTTTCAACATCCTCTCTCTGTGGCCAAGACACCCTTAGCCGTCAGTACGATCAGTCTTGTGAGTCTGCTCGACCGGCAGTGAGAAAACCATTTCCTGTGTACATTGCACGACGTACACACACCCGATCCCTACCCAAGTTCCGTCTGTTACTGTAGGTCTCTAGTAACAGATATCCTGTATATATTTATATACGTACTGATATACAACGTTACACTCTAACGTTGCACACTACCGTGTTAGCCGTTACATGTATGGTTAGGATAGGGAGGTAGGGACAATAGGGTGAAGTAGGGAAGAGTTAGGAGTACAGTAGGCTATATTTGTCTGTGTACGTGTATACACACAGCGATACACCTTAACGATGGTATGAGTTGTACCTACCTGTTCTTACCATCACATGTATGGTTAGGACAGGGTGCTAGGGACGTTAGGGCCTAGTAGAAGAGAGATAGAGGTGTGGACAGAGAAGTAGGGAGTGCAGCTAGGTAGGCTAGCTATTCTATTCTGTACAGTTGATGGTTTTTTTTTATATTACGTACACCCCTGCCGTGGGCAAGGCGATTTATATAACAATATGTATACGTTATACACACATTTTTTTTTTAAATCATTAAAATATAAATAAATAACACATTCATACATCATACTCTCTTTCATTCCGCAATTCATTCTTCCATTCATCATCTTGCAGTTTTATTTTCTAAAAAAATTGATTTTGCCCATTTTAGAACGCCGGTAAAACGATTATAACTTTTTCCAAATTTCCCTCCCCATACTGCGTCGGTCCATCCACGGGCGACAGAGAGCTTCACAGCTCCACCTAGC
Organism: Pyralis farinalis; assembly: GCA_947507595.1. Classification (NCBI taxonomy): domain Eukaryota; kingdom Metazoa; phylum Arthropoda; class Insecta; order Lepidoptera; family Pyralidae; genus Pyralis; species Pyralis farinalis. Next base: position 19,564,472 of record OX382271.1, on the reverse strand, counting down.
CACCACGACCCCATCGGCTATACAGAGTATAGCCGAGGTATACAGTATTAGTCCTAGGTGGAGCCGCTCTGCTTGTTACGGTCAATGACAACCATGGCTAGACCGACGCAGTATTTTAAAAATTTTGTCAGAGTTTTGCCCACCACTAATTCGGAGACTGTGTTTTCGGTGACCCGCATTCCCAACTCCTGCTCCAAATCGTACCTCTGTTTGGAGAATGCGGGACACCGAAACAATATGTGCTGCACTGTCTGGTCCACGCCGGGCTCGCAGAAGCACGATGGGTCACCCGCGCGCTTGAATCTGTGCAAGTACGCGGAGAACCCACCATGTCCCGAGAGTACCTGCGTAGTGATGCTCGACGGCACCATTTTACCCACGATGCCGTACGCCGCCGCCGCACTCGGGAAGAACATCTTCGTTGTCGAAGCTGTAGTTCCCGATGTGTATCTCCTGTCCCATTCGTCAATGGTCCCCTTGCGGATCATACCTTTGACGAATGAGACAGGGCAGCGGTCATAATCTGGCCGCCTCCGCAACCCCAGTGCGGCGATCCTGGCGAGTTCATCGGCACGTTCGTTCCCCTCCAACCCCGCGTGTGCCTTAATCCAAAACAACGAGACGCTCTTACCCTTTTTTTTTTTTTTTGTGACGCGGGGAAAAATGCATTACGCACACCAACGGTGCCTGGGTGGCCTCCGGTGGCAGTGTGGGACTCCCCGTCGGCTGTCCGACGGTATACCCACTAAACGACCCCGCGAAATGCCATCGGCCGCGCTTGTGTGGTGCCCCGGATCTGTCAGCAACAGGACACCACTGCGACTGGCCAGCCCCTCAGAAGGGGCCGGACTTCTTCAATCTAGGGGCCGTCCCGGCAAATTGGGACAGCCCCTCCGGCGGCGGGACCATTATGGGGCCAGGTTCCCATCCTGACCCCTAGTCCCACAAGTTAGGGAGGCGGCAATAGGTGCGCGTAGCGCCTACGCCGCACTCCCGTCCGCCGTCTCCGGAGCGGGACAGCCTCGGGATCATCCTCCCTGTCCCGCTCCGAGGCCTCCTTCTGGGACATGACCGTCTCACAGAAGGAGGCCATCGCCTGCCAGGCACTGTCACTCCCGAGCATGGAGCGGACCACGCTCGGGAGTGAGAGGTCCGCGCTTCCAAGCGCGGACACCAGATCATGGCGTTGCCGAGACCATCTGGGACACTGCTCCAGCGTGTGTTGGGCAGTGTCCTCGGCCGCGCCACAATCGTGGCAGCCCGGCTGTTCCTCCCGCCTCGCGACCCGGTGCAGGTACTCACCGAAGCACCCATGCCCGGTGAGCACCTGCACCATACGGAAGGTGAGGGGTTTGCGCCTGCGGCGCATCCACGCCTCCAGGACCGGGCGCAGCGCATCCGCAACGCGGACTCCATACTGCGGCTGCGCCAGGTCCTCCCCCCACCTCCGCATCATCTCTGAATGCCCTCGCTGGCGACACCGCCCCACTTCCTCCAACGTGGGGCGCTCGCCGAGTGCCCTCCTACTAGCGACAAAGCTATGCACTTCGGCGAGCACCTCCGCCACCAACTCCCAGGGCGGGTTGCCAGCAAGGGCGGTCGCGGCCGTCCACGCTACCGTCCGGTACCCCCTTATCGCCCTCTGCGCTATGACCCGCTGCGCTCTGCGCAGCTGAGTCCTGTTCCGAGCGCAGAGAGCGTCCGCCCATATGGGGGCACCGTACGTGGCCATACTCCGGCAGACGCCGGAGTACAGCCGCCTGCACGCGGCCCTGGGTCCGCCCACATTGGGCAGGAGGCGACCCAGCGCCGCCGCAGCTCTAATGACCTTCGGTCCCAACCGCTCGAAGTGGGGACCGAAGGTCCATCTTCCGTCAAGGGTGAGGCCCAGGTACCTCATCTGGGCACTCACCCTTATACTCTCTCCTCCTATTTGGAGGTGCGCTCCCGAGGGGGGGCCCCGCCTACCGGTCCCGCGGAAGAGGAGGGCCTCGGTTTTCTCGAATCGGACCCGAAGCCCAAGCCTCTCTATACGGCTGACCACCAGTCCTACTCCGACTTCGGCCAGCCGCGCCGCCTCCACAAAGGTCTTACCCCGGGACGTAACAAGGGTGTCATCTGCATAGCAGATGACACTCATCCCGGGGAGGAGACGGCACCGCAGGACCCAGTCGTATGCGAGGTCCCACAGGATGGGGCCCAGAACGGACCCCTGTGGGACACCGCACACGACGCGTGTTCTGACCATCTGACCCCTCGCGTCCTCGTAGCGCACCTCCCTGTCCTCCAAGTATGCCTTCAACAGTCTCCCCAAGTACGGAGGCACCTCAAAGTATTTGAGGGCCTCCAGGATGATACTGTGGGGGAGGCTGTTGAAGGCATTGGCGATGTCCAGCGACACCGCCACCACCACGTCTCCCTCGCGCTCCGCATCCTCCGTCACCGACCTTAGGCGCCTTATGGCGTCGACGGTCGACCGTCTGGCCCGGAACCCGAACTGGGCATCCGAGAGGCTCGGTCCCGGGCCACCCTCCAAATGTTGAGCGAGGCGGGAGGCGACAACCCTTTCCAGGGCTTTGCCCGCCTCGTTCAGCAGAACGACTGGTCGAACCGCCGACCCCGAGCCCGGGGGCCGGTCTCCCTTTGCCAGAAGTACGAGCCGGCCCACCCTGAAGGGTCCCGGGCAGCATCCCGACCGCAAGCAGCAGTCAAGGAGCTCCCGAAACCCGTCTCCGAGGTGCACGAGGGCTAGGGCTAGCACCCTTCCGTGCACCCCGTCCGGACCCGGCGCCCTCTTCTTGCTTCGGAGGCGGTCAATGACCGCCTCCATCTCCTGGACGGTGACGGGCGGCGGAGCGCCCTCCACCTCCCCTCTGGAGTCCAGCGATCGGGCCATCCTCGGGGGAGCGAAACCCCGCGGGGTGTCAGGGAAGAGTTCCCCGACAACCCTCTCCAGCAGGGCCGGCTGGAGGGTCTCCGTCAGCGGGGCCGACTGAGCGCGGAGCTTGTTCCGCGCTCCTCTGTACGGTCGGCCCCACGGGTCCCTGTCTAGGCCCTCCAGCAGCTCCTGCCACGCCCCCTCCTTGGCCCTACTTATAGCCATCTGCAGGGCTCTCCTGCTCTCCACGTAGATACCGTGCAGATGGCTATCCCTTCCTTCGTCCCGGGGGCGGCGACGCCTGCTCCGGGTATACGCTCTACGCGCCCCGTTGCAGTCGTACCGGAGGTCGGCTATCTCCGCCGACCACCAGTAGACCGCCCGCCTTGGGGGCGGACGCCCAACGTTGGGCATGGCCGCCCTGCACACCGCCGTGAAGGCGTCGCAAAGACGACCAGCCCCCTGCTCCGCCCCCAAATCCTCCATTGGCGGGAGGCCGCAGCGGCCGACAATAGCCGCCTCCTCTGCCAGTTCCCGGTCGAGCCTGGTGAGTGCCCAACGCGGGAACCGGCTCCGCCACCGGGACGAAATCGCCGGACTCCCGGGGGCTCGAGACACCTCAAACCTGATGTACCGATGGTCCGAGAGTGTCTCTACCCCCGTCTCCACCCTCCAATCCTCAATTCTGCGTGCGGTGGACGCGGTGGCGAAGGACAGATCCACCACCGACCCTCCATTCCACCGCACGCACGTATGGACCGTCCCCCTATTTAAGAGGGACAGTCCCGCGGCCAGCGCCCACTCCTCCACCTTCCGCCCTTTGGCTTGCGTGGCCGGGTTGCCCCATGCCGTGGACTTGGCGTTGAAGTCCCCGGCCACGATAACCTGGGCGGGCGCTAGCCGCCTCACTGCCGACCCAAGAGCGTCGAGCAGCCGCTCCAAGGCCGGCAGGTCGCGGTTCGGGGAGAAGTACACACCGATTATTGCGTACTCTCCCCGAACCGCCGCCACGTAGCCCGCCCCCCTCCCCCTCACCACGAGTGGGGGGCTGGCGCCAGGCCTCGTGACGATGGCCACGGATCCGTCCCGGTCCCCGGCCCAGTTAGGCCGGGAGGGCACGTAGTATGGTTCCGCAATCACCGCCACGTCCACGTCCCACTGCGCCATGGACTGCAGAAAAAGGTCCTGAGCCCCAGCGCAGTGGTTATTTATTTATTTATTTATTTATTTATTTATTTATTTATTTATAATACAGATACTAAAGTCATTACAGGTTACGTAAATACCCAATGCGACTTATAGCTAGATACATAGTCGTAATTATAATATTACTACAAATTGGGTTAATTATATACCTACTTAAATTATACAATGGCAAATATATATATATATATAAATTATATTTAATACAATGTCCCTGTTTAATAATATAATTAAATTAACCAAAAATACATTCGTTAAATAAAATTAAAATCGCGATCAATAGTAGTCAATAGTTTTCAATGAATGTTTACATATACATAGTCAATTTATTTTACATAGTCAATCTACTTTCACTCCATCTAGGAATCTATAAGCTACGTCAAGTAAACGAAATTCACTGTCTGCAAAGAGATCCAAATCATCGAATTGAGTGAGCATGTCACCGATCAGCTGAAATGCACGGGCGGTGGGTGCCTGGGAAGCGTGTTTAGTACGGGCGTGAGACCGCTGCAGCAAGCGTGGCCGTCTACGCGGCGCTACTGCTCCCGAAACATCTTGTGGAATACGAGTGGGCACTAAAAGACATAGCTTCTCAAGTACTTGAGGGCTATCAACCCTGTAATGTAGCACAGATAGATAATGCTTGATGAGAAGCATTTGTCTCCTAAACGCTAGAGTTTCTATCTCAACCATGCCAGAAACAAAAAGCGAGGGATACAGATAAGGGTAATATCCGTAACTCTTTTTGTAAAGCCAGCGGGCATATTTACGCTGCACTTTCTCCAACATAATACTATACTTAGCCTCATACGGAGACCAGACTATAGCTCCATATTCCAGTTTACTACGAACATAAGCATTGTATAGTACCTTTGGTACGGTCGTATTATCAAATTCAGAAGGTGTTCTTATAATGAATCCTAGAGTTCTGCTGGCTTTTTTACATGTGTCTGTTACATGTTTATGGAAGTCAAGTTTATTATCCAACATTACTCCGAGGTCAAGAATATTACTAACTTTATTTATTGAGGTGCCAAATAAACTATAGGTTGTCTGTTTTGGACAACGTTTCCGAGAGAAAGTGATGCATTTGCACTTGTCAATATTAAAAGGAAGACGGTTGGTTTCGCTCCAGTCAGACACGGAATCAATATCCGCTTGCAGAGCTTCAGCATCGCTATCATTACCAACTCCAAGGAATAACTTGAGATCGTCAGCAAATAAGAGGCACTCAGCAGCCCGTACAGTTACTGGTAGGTCATTAATCATAACCAGAAAAAGTGTAGGACCCAAGGTACTTCCCTGACTTACACCGGACCTTGTGTAATAGTTCTGGGAGACATACCTGTCTACACGCACAAACTGACGACGATTGTCAAGATAGCTTGCGAAAAATTTAAGTAGATTAGGCATGAATCCCATTATAGCCATTTTATCCAGCAAGATGTCATTATCAACAAGGTCAAATGCCTTCCTAAAATCAAAGTACGCCGCGTCAACCTGCCGTCCAGCATCCATTTCAGCTGACACATAGTCTACTAAAGTAGCTAGATTAGTAGAAGTAGAGCGAGCCCTACGAAAACCATGTTGACTGTTATGGAGGGAACTATCAATTTGCCGGCTAATATGAAGGTTGAGAATTGCCTCGAAGATCTTAGCAAATACAGAGAGGACGGCTATTGGTCTGTAGGACGAGACATCTGTACCGGGTTCACCCTTAGGAACTGGTGTCACTCTAGACAGTTTCCAGCAGTCAGGATATTTCGATTGAGCCAGACAGAGATTGAAAAGGTACAATAGGGGACCACTGAGAACGGGTAAAGAGTCCTTGACCAGAAATATTGGTATCCCATCGGGACCGACTGACGAGCGTGACTTAAGACGCCGCACTGCCGCTTTCAGATCGGCTTCATCTATATAGGTGACAGTGATTGAATGTGTGTCAGGATGGGAGTAGGCAGCTCGCGCGGCCTTCGCTGCATCTAGACGCGGTTCTTCATTATGGAACACGGAACTGAAATATTGCGCAAAAGCGTCAGCTGCAGCTTGGCCTGAAACTTCCACCCCACCATATTTAAATGCATCTATACGCCTCCGATTTTTTTTCTTGTCCTTCACATAGTCCCAAAAGTTTGCTGGATCGTCAATTATATTTCCTTGAATATTCCTAATATGCTGCTGATATGCATTGTCAATCAATATTTTGGTACGCCATCTGTAGTACCTAAATAATTCTTTGTCATATTCTTTACCGTCCGATTTATATTTTTTTAGATGAAAATGCTTACGTTTTAGGTTGTGTATTATCTCGCCCGTATACCATTTTGGGTACATATATTTGGTATTATGTGGAGAGCAGTTTTTGGGTGGTACGAATAGGTTAATATTTTCATACAGTTTTGAGTATAAGATATCCACAGCTGAATCTACATTAACTGTTTTGTACAAGTCAGACCAATCGATTTCGGCTAAGGCCGCATACAGTGCAACAAAGTCGGCCTTACGCCAGTTCCAGTCTATATTATCTACAGGTTGCGGCGCATGAGAAGACGAAGGCAATGGTATCATATTGTATGATAGCTTTACAGTTAACTCAAGTGGAGGATGGTATTTATCAATAGGAACTAAGGGATCACCTAAGGAAACTGTGATCTGATCGGAAGCAAGATCACTCAGCACGAGGTCCAACATGCCACCTCTACTATTCAATACATTATTATATTGACGAAGCCTACAAAATTCCTGAAAGTGATCAAATTGCGTCATAACATTAGCACTAAAAGAATTCAAATTAAAATCTCCTAGTATTATGAAATTTAAGTCAGGATTCGAACATATAGCATTTTCAATACATGTCAATACATTTAAAAATTGATCGTCTCTATAGTTAGGAGGTAAATACGCTACACAACACAAAAAACTTACATTATTTTTATTTATGATCGCAAATAACAGTTCCATGTCCGATGTGTAGCCGTCGATATCTGTTATCGCACATATAGTATAGCAGTTACGTACTGCTAGCAGAACACCACCCCAGCCAGTATCTCCCGCGCGATCCCTACGGAGCACAGTGTACTGGTCCGGAAACAGTTCACCATCGGATACAGAACTAGTTAAAAACGTCTCAGTCAAAGCAATTATGTCATGGGTGCACTCAATCACACTCTTATTAAATATTGCAGTTTTAGAACGTAAACCACGGACATTCTGATATAAACACTGAATTTGCCTGTGTCGATAACGACTTTTACTTATCCGTTTGTTTAGCGCGAAAGTTCTGCCGCCAGGGCTTAATACATATGTCTACAGCCCAGTTGGTAGGAGACAGAATAAATTCAGCCATCTTACTGGGCACTCCAAGTTTGAACGAAGCGTAACTTCCACGGGACTTCAGCGCCTCAACCGTACAGAAATCTCCGCCACAGATGGTATTAAGATGAGCACGCACCTGATCTACCGTGGTACCTTCCCGAACATAAAACAAATGGAAGTACCTTCTCCTTTCAGCGGCACATAGCGGTGTAACACCCGGGTCTGCAGTACCCCTAAGTACGCCAGGCTGTGACGAGCGAGTTTTTTTTCGCCTTACTTCAGTCCACTCCATACTACCATCTTTATTGTTAGATGCGGAAACAGGAGAGGGTCCTCCTGAAATGCTGTCCTCTAAGGAAGTTTGCCGGTTTCCCGACGGAATATTGCTATCCTTTGGGAGGGAATTCTTCTTCACATTGTCACTCCTTTTCATTTTTTGTTGTGGCTGTTGTTGTGTACACTGCGCATACGTAGTCTTTGGAGATTCTTGAGCAGCAGGCGCTAATACGTGCGTTGCGTGTGCGTTAATCAATTTATTTGGATTTGAATTGTCACCCATGCTTACTTTTGCAGCTGTCTCAGGTTTATTTATCTTCGTCAGTACAGTAGAAAGGATATTTTCCATATTACGCATCGTAGTCGCCTGATTTTGTACATCCTTGTGAAGTTGAGGAAGTGAAGACAAAGGCCCCAATAGTACGGCATGTAATTCTTCCCTTATGATTTTCCTAAGTACTTCGGAATCTCCACAAACACATATTTTGCCCTTGATTTGTCCCCGGCGCAAAGTAACATTGTCGAATTCCATCGTAGTATTATCGATAGAAGTGTCGTTGCATATACTTGTACTCATCAGTTGACGAACAGGAGTACTCAAGTCACTAGTTTTAGGTACTTTACAACGGCAAGACATGCATATCCAGGTGCGTTGAACATCTTTACTAAGTAAAGCAAATTTTTCAATTGTTATACCGGCGCATAATAAATCGTAAATATTGTCACATCGAGAACATTTCATAAAATCATTGCTATCAATCTTATGGTTGCATCCACCACAAACAGCCATTACAGATAATGTATTTCTTCGCCTTCAATAAGTATCAAATGTTACAACTTAAAAAGTATGAAGTTATGTAAAATATGTCTTTTATTTTTGGCGGGGATCGAACTCGGGCCCTTGTACAACGACGCCTCAACTAAACCAACTGTCCAGAGTGTGACTCAATTGAAATATGAAAATATCTGTCTTATAGGCATATATTGACAGGTCAGGTGCTTATTTCTTTCTTCCGTCTACACCAGATGGCGTTGTGTACAACTGGAATGCTTTGAAATCTGCTGTACTGCTTGTTTATTTTAATTTTAATTATTGTCCTTGGTATGCTGTGTATAAGTGTATGCTTCTGTAGTCCGTATTAAATCTTGCTGTGTGCTTATTAGTCTGCTATTTATTGCTTTTCTATGGTAGATTGGTACGTTTTAAATATAACGATATTTAGATTCGTGCAAATTCATTACATTAGAAATAAAGTCCATATAGTATATGTTTTTAGATATAATTACTCACATGTATGAGAGTTTGAAAATCCATTACACTATTTTTGTTCACAATTTGAAAGTCTCAGAATTTTGCACTATTTAGTTAGATGTATTGAACACACATTACTTTCTATTTTACTTGTTTATTATTCAACAGATTTCTTGGATAACATTTACTGGTGTTAATTAGTTTCCACACTTTCAGATTTTACATATTATATTAACCAATATGTGTACATTTATTTTATTTCCACTTTAAAATATAGATCGACTGTTATGGGTATGTTTACTTTAGAGCGCCCTCTAGCGGAAAAAAAGGTTGACGTTGGCCTGCAGGAAGCGAGGATGTCCGGCCATTACTCGGACATCCTGGCCTCAGGCGCCTGCTGCCGCCCACTCCCGCGAGAGGTGGGGGGCGTTCTCCCGCAGATGGATGGGGGGTTGCAGAGCCGGCTCCCCATCACGTGGCTCGCCTTTCGTCCGGCGTCGGTACACACGGCACAGCGGGCCTGTGCCGAGCAGCCCGAGGCGATGTGCCCCGGCTGCCCGCACCTGTAACACAGGCGGCTGCGGTCCGCCTTGGAGGGGCACAACTCCGCTGTGTGCCCCTTCCCCATACACTTAAAGCAGTGCATGGGGCGCGCCTTCAGCAGGTGGAGCTGCACCCGGCTCCAGCCCACCCCAATACTGCCCAGTTCGAGCAGCTTCTTCGCTGCCGTCACCGGGCAGCGCATCAGGGCGGAACTGGAGTTCCGCCAGTCCGGGCGGATTTCGCCCACCCGGACCTGCTCGGGGGCGCAGCCCCCCTCGCGAGCGACCGCAACCTGTACCCGCTGTACTGTGGCGGCGTCATCCAGCCCGGTGATTCGGAACTCCGCGCACTTCACCGGTCTGGATACCTCCACGACGCCGGACAAGGTAGCCGTCAACTTGGCTGCCAGGGCGTCTGCCTTCTCATGGCTGAAGGAGCCGGGGACCTCGATCAGTCTTGCTCCGGTCGCAGACTTGCGAATCCGGAGCGAGCTGATCCCCAGCTCCCCCAGATTGACCTCCTGCTCGGCCTTTAGTAGGGCCGAGGCATACGTTGCTCCCCCAGTGGCTGCCTCCGGCCGTAACTTTAAAATTACGGCCGTGGAGCCGGGGAGCACCACTTTAGCCTTACGGCCCTCCTCCCTGCCTGCGGGAGCAGGAGGTGCTGACGCCCTGGTAGGTGGCGCGGGTGCCGCAGGAGCAGCGAGTACCGCGGTTTTCCGCGGCCCGCGACGGACCACATCGGTCCACGACGGCTCCGCCGACGGGTCCGCCGCAGCCGGTTTACCCATTGATGTGGACGGGCCAAAGCTCGTCCACGACTCCTCCCGTGTACCACTGCGGGCGGGACCCGTTTTGGCGGCCGACCTCGCCTGAGGGCGCACCTCGAGCTCGGCTGGCGCCTTCCGCGGCTTAGGTGCCGGTCGTCGCGCGCCCTCGATGGCCGCTCTCGCGGCTTTCGCCACCGCGGAGCTGTCTCCCGCTAATGGCGGACGGGTGACAGTCGGAGGAGGCAGGCGCGACTCTAACTCGGCGAGCCGCCCATCCACCAAATTGCCGACGAGTTGGACGATGTTCCGCTCCAGTGACTGGACATCGCCCGAGCTCATCGGCCCCTGCGTCCTCCTTTCTTTTCGGAGCTCCTCGAACTCCCGGCGGTGCGCCTTGACCTCTTCCCTCAGGGAGGCCACCTCCCTTTGCAGCCGAGCGTTGTCGGCTCGGAGGCGGTGGGTCTCCTCCGCCTCCGTGCGCACCACCAGGGCCTTCAGGATCCCCCGGATCCCGCCCGCAGCCTTCGCGATCTTTGCGGCGTTCCCCCCCTTGAGGCTCGCCGACTTACCTGTGAGGTCGAGGATGACGCCCAGCATCTTCTCGCCCTTCACCATCAGGTCATCGGCTCTCCCCGCCGTTGGGTCCGCCGGTTTCCCCTCAGGGCTTTTCCCTTCGGGGCTTTGGTTTTCCGCCTCGGGGCTCACCCCCTCGGCGCTTCCGGCCACTGCCGTGCTGCTCTTCTGGCGGGCCCGCCTCTCAAGGAGCGCCTGGATGGCCGCCTCCTTGGCCTCCTCCGTTCGCTCCTTGAGCTGACGGCGGGCTCTGGCCAGACTGGGGGCATAGCCGACCCTCTTCCCGCGTCTGGCCGTGGTCAGCTTCGCCCTTTCATCGGGCGTGTCCGTCTCTGAGCCGGAAAACAAACGCTTACGGCCCAGCTCCGACTCTGAGAGGGTGGTGACCGACATAGTGTCCGTCTCCTCCCCTCCCCCACACCGTCTCTCTATTGCCACCGTCTGTGGCTCTTCCGGGAGGCCACTCTCCCCGGGACCCTCCGGCCCCCGCATCGTCCCCCCTCCCGGTAGCACCGGCAGGTCGCGGCACAGATCGTCGCACCGCGACAGCAAGACTCGCACCTCTCTCTCTGCTCTATTTTTCGCCTCCATTGCGTTCGCACCGAATCGCCCACAAGTACCGTACTTCCAGATTTAGTCACCACCCACCGGCCACTGCGTTACCGCGCACCAGGTGGAATGGGTCCAGGGCAGACGACGAGGACGTACTGGAATACACTTGGGGCCTGCCCCAAGACGCTCTTACCCTGGCTTTTGCACAGTTTAAGAGCGCCCCGTGTCTGCACCGCCAGGGGATGGGGGGACTCGACGTTCGCCACCGCCTGGAGCGCCGCCATGGAGTCGCTGAAGATGCCGATACTGGGTCCATCGCAGCTCAAAGCGTACTCAGCCGCCGTGCAGATAGCCAGGAGTTCCGCCTGGTAGACGGTACAGTAGGACGACAAAGCAAGCTTGACGGCCTTGGGGTCGGCGTCACCGTTCCATATGGACACAGCGGCGCCAACCCGGCCCTCAATCTTGCTGCCGTCCGTGAATATTCGCAGGGCAAAGTTGGAGTGCCCTGCATTGTTCCTCGTCCACCAGGCTGCCAAACTCCAAGCTATCTAGCTCCGCGGGATGCGGGGCCTCGATCTTCGAAGCCATCCGCTCGATCTCCCTGTCCCCGAGCAGCGGATGGGGTAGCCCCCTCCTGGCCTCGTATAAAGAGGCGACTTCGCGCACTCTGAGGTCAAGAGGCAGCACCCCAGCCAGCAGCAGTGCGGAGTTCAGGGAGACCGTGCGGTAGGCTCTACAGATCTTCTGAGCGAAGCCCCGCTGTACGCTGTTGAGCTGTTTTTGGATACCCAGCTTATTGACCGCTGGAGCCCATGCGGCGGCAGCGTACAATATCGTAGGTTCCACTACGGCTGAATATAGGATCTTCACTACTTCAGGGTTGAGTCCCCAACTGACGCGGGCCGTACGCGCAAGACGCCCGTATATGGCTATTGCCCTTTTACAGACAGTAGCCACGTGCGCGTTGAACGTCAGACCCGCGTCAATCGTCAACCCCAGCAGTTTGATCTGCCGAGACATGCCAATGTCCATCCCGCCCATGGTAAGCCGCGGGGTGTCATACCGAAGTTTGCGCGTGATCAGCATAGCGCTGGTTTTATGCGGCGCAAACTTCAACCGGTTTTTGACACCCCACGCCCTCACATGCTCGAAAGTGGCATTGGCCTGTCTCTCTATATCCAGCGCAGTGTTACCGTCGAACATCAGCACGACGTCATCGGCGAAGGTCTGACAGTGCACCCCCGCAAGGTCGAGTTGCTGCAGAAGAGGGTCCAATAGGAGGTTCCACAAAATCGGTCCTCCCATGGACCCTTGGACGCACCCTTTGGTGGTGGACCGCAAGGTTTCCTCCCCGGCGTACCTCACTCTGACCGTCCTATCGCTGAGATAGCTGTCGATCACTCTCCTCAAGCCCAGAGGACAATTTTCCTCAGCCAGTCGCAGCTTGATGGCGGGCCACCAGGCGTTGTCGAAGGCTCCCTCTATATCCAGCGAGACGAGAGTGAGCATTCTCCTCTCGTCAAGCTTGGCGCGGATGTGCTGCACCAGGTTATAGAGGGAGTCTTCGGTTCCCCTTTGTGGCATAAACCCGTACTGGCGAGTACTAATCCTCGGTAGAATGTGGTGCTTGAGGCGAGCGATCAGCATTTTCTCGTATACCTTGCCCAAGACAGGCAAAAGCCCAATCGGCCTGTACGATTTGGGCAAGGTATACGAGTCTTTGCCTGGTTTCCGAAGGACAATTACGAGGGCCCCCTTCCACAGCCGAGGAAAGTAGCGGAGGGCTCGACATTTATCAAGAAGGGCCAGGAAGAACTCAGGGTCACTGTTGATGGCCCGAGCGCAAATGTCAGGCGTGAGGCCGTCGGCACCGGGAGCCCTCTTTGGGTTGAACGACGATACAGCCGCTAAGAGCTCCCTCATGGTAAATGGCGGGTCATGGTCATCATCGACCCGCTCGTTTACCTCGCGGACCTTTTTCCTTATTTCGCGGTGATCTGTATCGTCGTCCAACTCGCTGTCGGCAGGATAGAACGTATCCGCCAACAGCTCGAGGGACTCCCTGTGATCCAACGTCCTCCCGCCCTCCTGGAGGAGTACATCCTCCTTGCGCTCGGTTGCCCTCCCAATGACCCTATATATACCTTCCCAGACGCCTTCTTTGTCTTGCCTCCCGCAAAATTTCCTCCAGCTGTCTGTCTGGGCATCCCGCACTGCGGCCTCGTATTTGCCCTTCTGTTCGAGGTACGAACTGACCACCATTTGTCTCCGGTCCGGCGCTGCGTTTCGGATTCTGCGTCGCTTGGTGTTGGTTTGCCTCTTCAGCTCCTCGAGTTCCTCCGACCACCACGGCAATCTAAATGAATCCCCGCCTTTGAGTTTGGACATCGCTGCCTGGCAGGCCTCGGCTATGGCTCGGGTATACCCGTCCACGATTACCTTCAGGTCCTCCCACACCTGGACCGCCTCAACGCTCTCCACGTTCAGGCGGTCCCTCCGCATGATTGCTGCCAATTTCTCACAAAACTGACACCAATCCGCTTTCCTGGTGTTGAAGATCCTGGTGGTCCTCGCCACGGATACCCCTTTCGCCCGTGCCAAGTTGATTTCAAATAGAATGCCGTTGTGGTTAGGGCCTCGGAGACGCGCCAGCCATCCACCAGGCTCAGCATATCCTCAGAGCAGGCCGTCACGTCGACATGGCTGCTGTACCTCTTCCCGCCTCGAACGGTATCGAATGTCGGGACGTCCCCCGAATTAAGTATTTGCAGGCCCAGCTCCCCTAAGGCTCCAGTCATCATCTCCCCCCTGGAGTCCTCTTGGGAGCTGCCCCACCAGAAACTCTTCGCGTTGGCGTCCCCGCCTATGACCAACCTTCCAGGTCCGGTTTCCCGCTCAACCTGTCTAAGCTGCTCCAGGTATGGCTCCATGGGTTTGTCAGGTTCGAAGTAGTAGGAGACCAGTGTAATCTTCCAGGCACTAGTCCGGATCCCCACCACAACGATGTTGTTTGTGGTGAGTTGTGGGTACTGTACGACATCAAGTTCGTGATCAAAGACGGCTATTGCCGCCTTCACAGTACCCTCTCCGTTCCCCAGTGCCTGGAAGACTCTCACTCCACGATAGTCTCTTACGCTTCCAACTCGACCCACATAGGGCTCCTGTAGCAGTGCGACAGATATTTTGCGCTCCTTTGCCGCCAGCAGCAATTCGTGCGTTGCTAGCTGGCTTCTCTGTAGATTGGTCTGAGCCATTCGATACTGGCGGGTGGTCCCCAAGGCAATCTCAGCAATAGGCGACAGAGGCCCGCGCCAACCCGTCCCACTTCTTTCTTACCGGGCAATCGCCGCTGAACGCGTTGTGTTTCGCGTTCAGCAGCTTTGCCCGGGTGCAATTCTTGCATGCTGGCGTCCCCCCCGCCCTGGCGTGCGCGCACTCCGCCTTGAGGTGCGGGCCACCACAGTGGCTACACAGGTCGGCGGGTTCTTTGCAGAACCGCCGACCATGTCCGAACCCCAAGCAGCGTGTGCACTGGACGAGGGGCGTCTGGTCCTCCACGACGCACCTCTGGAGGTCGATACGCAGCTTTTGCTCCGCTATCGACCTCCTCCAGATCACGGGCGAGACGCTCAGCACGACGTGGCGGTTGTGCGGGTTTCGCGCCTTCCTACTATATTTGACAGCGACGCGGTCCTCCCCGCCGTCGTGGCCCCGAAAGACGTCCCGGTTCTGGTTGCTACAGTTGATGGTTGCATCCATGTATGTTGGCCGCCGACTGTACAGCAATTATTTTAAACCCACTATGAACTTTCGTTACTGTGCCACTAGTATTATTAACCTTACCTAAGTATACACTTTCTGAAGTAAATATAAAACACATTCGACAAGCTTGACAGTCTCAGATTATTGTACAAGCATTACTGACTTACTTTACATGAAACTGTTACATGCAGAGAGTATTAAAAGTATTGAAACATAAAAATAATAGGTTCTTACATATGAAATTGGCGTTTTATATGAAAAAAGTAAAAATAAATAAATTCGAATAAGTGTGTACCAATATTATCCATGCACATTCGCCATTGTATAGGTAGTTCATTGATTCAATTGAGGAAAAAATTGGTGGTAAATCAATAAAATCTTTTAAGGTGATTTGGACTGCTCCATCGGAAATGAATTTTTTTCCTTGCAAGTACTTGTCCAAATCGCGAATAACCTGGTAATCTATTGGAGCAAGATCTGGCGAGTACGGTGGTTGTCGGATATATAATCCTCGTCTAATTTAGTGACCATCTGTAGTGAAGTGTGAGGTCTAGCGTTGTTCTGAAGCAGCAGTGGCTAGAGCAATTGACCAGTCTCAGTTATTGAATAGCGAGCTTTTTCATCATGGTTTGCAATTGTTGACTATACAGATCTGCCGAATCGTCTGGACAGATCTTAAGAAGCTATAGTATATGACACCAGCACTGGTGAGTGCACCAGTACATTTTTCTAAGTCCACTTTCGCTTGGGATAGGATTTAGCCAGTTCTCCTGGGTGCAACCACTGTAATGAGCATTTCCGATTGTCGTACAAGATTCATTTTTCATCACAAATAACAATACGATTCAAAAATTACTGGTTATTGCGACGGTTGAGTACTCTTCCAGAACGAAAATGTTGGGACAAATAACGCATCGTGTTTTGTTTTACAGCTTTCCCATATACATAATTAATCCTTCGAGCTGTTTCTGCAGCGTTGGCATCACGGTGGAACTCGCATTCTTAAAAAACGCGACATTTTTAGTTTTCCATATTGTGAACAGACCGATGACAAAGAAAATCAAATAGCATAAAAACAAATGAATCACTAAATTCGAAACAAAAATACACAAGCCTAAATTTGAAATAAAATTGAATTTGTAATTCCTAAAACGCCAGATATTTGATATCAAAGGGGCCAGTTTAACAAAACACCCATTTCAAATGGAAGGACCTTATACACTGTCCATCTTATAATTAAACTTTTGACAGGTAATCATTTTAATCAAAAAGTAAAATGGTAGTCAAAAAGAGACAGGTACCTATTAAGTGTCACGTATCTCATAAATCAGAAAGAGATAGAATGATCTGTCAAAAGTTGCTTAATAAAATGGACGCTGTATAATAATAATATTGCAAATAAGTAACTACAGATATCTTGGTCTCTAGGGTACTAAATGCTTGATTTATATGCAGAAAAACTTACAAACCCAGATTTTATTGGGCATGTTGAAAACTAATCCAAAATATTTACCCAAACATGTTAATGTGAGCCACACTATAACAATCAAACTATTACTTTTAAACGAGTAGCAAATCTATTGAAACAATGCTTTATTCAAACCCCTTATTAACACTAAATCATTTAATTCATCTCCACATATTGCTACTGAGTTATTAATAGAGAATTTATGGCATTATGTGATTTTTTTTCAGTTTTAACATATTCAAACACGTATAATAATTAAAACTTTTAGTATGTACATAAAATATCAGAGAAAGATTTCGATTAAAGTACCTACCTGTTTATATTATTGAGGCAATAACTTTACACTTGGCAGTTATATTTAATTCGTGTAAAGTGGTGGGTATGTTACCAGAGTAAATAAAATTTGGGACTATATATACCTGTCTTCAAGTAAGGAAAAAAAGAGTGAATTAGCGAATTAGGAATTATTTATTTTGTCATATTTGAGTAAATTATTCGAAATGGTAATGCTTAATCAATGCAGCTCTATACAATAGTAACGACTCTTTTATTTGTTGCGCAATACTGTTTTATATCAGGTGGATCGACTACAAATTGACCTACGGAGGAGTGGTATTGATTAACCATATCCTTAACGCATAGGAGAAATCACAGGACTATTGGAATTTTTTGTGATCTTCAAGCTTTTTTAGTGTGTCGACCAACGGAGATTTAACTCAAGGTGTGCTATTATGGAACTTGATGAGAAAATCAGAAATTGATTGATGGACACTGTTAACATAAATGAGGTTAAATCTAATGGCAGTTCCGTTAATATCGGGGTGTCTTAGTGTCTATTTTGGAGCTTTTTTATTTTTGCTTCAAGATTACCTGCCTAATATGGTACAGAAATTAGCAAATATCATTTACTATTTAATGATGACTCTGTAAAATTGAATACAGCTCGTCAGCGTGAATATATTGACAAACAAGTAAAGAGAGTTGTATCTAATACATCGAAATTCAATCCATAATCCCACTCCTCTCCTTCCAACTACATTTTCAATGAAAATCTTATAAGCAGAAGCAAGTTGCGTTTGCATACATCATTGAATTGCTGTTGATAAATTGTTTTCTATTCCATAGTAAAATGTCTGAGAATGTTCTATCTGGCAGATCTAAAATATTCTAAAATATCTAAAAAGTTTATCTAAAATTAATAGATTTATAAATAATATTAATTGTATACGTATAATTTTATTCGTCATTATCGGCATGAAGTACGAGTATATGAATTACGTACTTTACTAGTTTCAATAGAAAATTATTTCATTAGCAAGTGAATACATGTTAACTATGAAATGCTATGAAATAGTAAGCTAGTTCTTCTTTGCACTTCGTGTTCCGTACAACGGTAAATCCTTTGGAACCCTTATTTAGTTGTCTGTCTGTCTATTTTTCAATGCCTTTTTCTCAGGAACGCGTTGAGCTGTTATGTTTAAAATAAAAACTAATACAAGTCTACGGAGAGAACTTGCAAAAAAAATACTTTTTAAGTCAACGTAATCAAAAAATACGACCGTTATGAATTATAAAAAAGATACAAAATCATTTATTTGTCATTAGGCACTCACGGGTACTTGGATGCGTTTTACATGCTTCCTTTTGTTTCAGTTTTAATTTCTCTTTTTTAATCTGCCAGCATTTCGAAAATGACCACTGGCGAAGAAAAAATGCCAAAAGAAACTTAACAATACATGTAGGTCATTTTCAAGTCGCCAATTTCACATCAATTAGTGCAATTAGCAATGATACAATGATGTCAAATGGCAAAATTAAAGATATATTAATACATATACTGAACCATTTCCAAATATCTCTGTCTGTCATCGATTCGATAAGCATATACATAAGAGTATTTCTGATGTGCCATTTGAACATATTGTCAGGCAAGGACAGAACGGTTTCGGGTAATTTATTATTGAATCGTATACAATTTACTTCAAAATGTATTAAGGCATTAAAATTTATCTACTGGTTTGAGCAAGCCGATGTACGTAGCCGGCATACGCAATCTATTCTTGCTTCTCAGAATATTGGTATAAAGGTACAGTGATTATAACACTTTAATCGCTGTAATAGATCTCTACAGTTGTCTTTTTGAAGTGATAACTTCTTATGGGGGAGTAAATCGCATCGTTACGTAACGCGTTACGGCGCCAGTCTGTCTGGCTTCGCTTTCTCTCACGCATACGGCAGCGGATTAGTTTAAATTATCACTTCTGTCGGGCATCCCGAGATGCACTTGTTTTTTCAATATTTTTTTAGTGATTTTGACAAAAAGTCTCTTAAATACCATCTACAATAAATATTAACTTTGCTCTACCATATCATGTGTGAAAATTATTTATACGTTTTCGAAATATTGCCCCATACCACAAAGTTCAGACAGAATCATCGTCAGAATGATTGATAATCCGCTAGTATCTAAAAATATATACGACTAATTTCTAAATATTTGTTTAGATTTAAATATTCCTGAAAGATTTAAAAAAATCTAGAAAATATACTTTTATCAGCTGGTTACGACAAAACTACGAGTAATTCGACCTTCAATGATATTTACTGGGAATTTAATTTTAAAAATAACCCCTTAAAGAGTCCTGTAATACTTCTACGAGTATGAATATCAATATATGATAGAATCAAATACGTACCCTGCAAAAATATGCTGCTTTGAAAAACTTCGAGACCACGAATTTAGTGGTAGGTACATGTCCCAGCTAGGATTCGAAGCGGGGACCAGTTAATGAACAAGCCGGTTTCTAATCCACTGGGCTATCACCTCTTTTATTTAGCGTAAACTGTGCTAAAAGCCTAACTATGCCTTTTGCTATATTGTTTCAATGAGCTGTAAAAGAAGGCATTGTTCCTACATCATGGAAATTCACTTTTGTCACTCTTACACATAAAAATGGTAGCAAAAGTGAGGTAAATAATTATAGAAATTATGTTAACTGGCAAAAAATCTTGAGGGTCTTGTCTACACTCAGGTTTACAACATACTGTCAAGTATATTTATTCAACAGCAACACGATTTCCGTTCAACTACGACAAATTTGCTGTCATTTACAAAATGCGTATCATCAAGTATAAAGTCTGGTGGCCAAGTTGATTATTTTTCTAAATATAGTGAAGAGTTTGATCAAGTAGACCGCAACATACTGTTACTGAAGCTTATCACTGTGGAGATACATTGTTGTTGTCCAGATGATTTTTAGGGTTCCGTACCCAAAGGGTAAATTGGACCCTATTACTGAGTCTCCGCTGTCCGTCCGTCTGTCACCAGGTTAAATCTCATGAACCGTGATAGGTAGCTAGTGAAAATTTTCACAGATGATGTATATCTGTTGTCGCTATAACAACAAACACTAAAAAATAGAATAAATACATATTTAAGTGGGGCTCCCATACAACAGACATGATTTTTTTTGCCGTTTTTATAGATAATGGTACGGAACTCTTCGTGCGCGAGTCCGACTCGCACTTGGCCGGTTTTTTTTTACATAGCAATTCGTTCACAGGCTGTTGTTGTGAACAGTTACTCCTCTGATTGGTACAGTATCCCTTCTGGTGTTATCCAGGGATATTTACTTACCCTACGGCTATTCAACCTTTTCGTCAAAGATACCAGTTCCTGTTTCATTTTATTAAATTTTCTTCTATATGTAGATGACATAATGCATGTTACGATGTTTCATGCACTCTCTTGTCTCTCCACATCAGCGGAGTTACTTTTGTTTGGGCTCGTTTAACTTGCATAAGTAAGCCCCCAGATTAACAATTTTGTTATTGGGTCGTTAGTGAAATTATTAAGAAACATAATGCTCAAAGATAAATTTATTGTGGTATCAGAAAGTATTGCAATGAATAATAAAAGCACTCGTCTACAGCAATGAGGTAAATAAGATTAATTATAACAATTTCATTGGATATGAATTACATATCGTAAGCATAAAGTACATATCAGAAATGGTATATAAAAAGTGCTGAACTGCTTACATTGCGTTACCAATATCCCAATTTACTATAGGAAAGTATGTTGACTATGATGTCGCTGATGAAGTTGGCTAAGGTGTCGTAAATTTAACGGTTACTGGCAGACCCCAGTAGCCTGCCCACTTTGCTGGTTGCAGTACCCAGAGCAGCAGTTTCCCAGACTTCCAGTATATGTGCAAGTAACACCGTTTTTGAGACACTCCTGAGCTTGAGAAGGCATGAAGACAGCAAGTACGACGAAAATGGCGACGAGGAGGATCAGGTTGAAATTCATTTTGGCTGATTTCTTTGTTTTCAAATACCAGAACAAGTTGGAAACGAGTATTCAATGACGAATTCGGATATAATATGTTAATTTAGTGAAAAATTTGGCAATATATAGGATGTTTTTCTTCCCCTTCTTACTGTTTAGCATTGTGCTTTTTTCCTTAAGATAAGAAACAAGTTAAAACATACATACTCGTACCTTTGCGAGTATAAACTGCTCAATTTGGACTCTATTGCCAAAATAAAATAGGTAGTTCAAGTGCACCTACAACATGTTGATTACGATCATGGCCATTAGCATTAACAACTGGGAAAGTTAAGTATACAAATATATGATATAGATGAGAGTAATATCATGCTTATCGATATTGGAATAAAGATAAAGATTGCGTACTTGTCTGTTTATAGTTTTCATATAAATTGTAAGTGTATCTTATACATTCCTCCCATTTTTTTATTCACCTACCAACATTTTGATATTGACTATTAGGAATGCATTTATATTAAGTATATTATATATAAGTATATTAACTTGTACGTAAAAGTAGAATTTTTGATGAGTTCGGTGGCATAGCTGTTAGTAATACTGTGACACAAATACTCGTAGGTTCAATTCCCACACTGGATAGACATTTGTGAGCACGGACATGTCTGTTTCTCTGGTACAAGGTGTTTTTAGGAGAGGTAGGGTGAACAAAGCACCCAGTCTGGGGAAGTACCTCCATCTTACATAACAACTCACTGGAAGTTTATTGTGTTACTGCGAGTGAGTGATATTAACGGTAAGCTCTTAAAGAGTTGCTAACACAGCAACACAAGTGATGCTTAATGTGTTGCTGTAATGTTAGCGTTCGTAGGCTACGGTAGCCGTTTTACATAATAAAAGTTTTTTTAACGGCTGTGCCTTCGCTTAATGTATATCGTCATTTTTTTAATGAGAGGTAGGGTGCATCAAATCTGTCCGTCTGGGGAAATACCTTCACTTCACAGCAAACCGCAGCCAAATAACAATTCACTCGCAGATTTTCGTATTACTGCGTGTGAGTGAGGGCACCATTAAGTTCCCAAGGAGTTGCTGTGTTACCAGTAGAGGTGGCATCGCGTGAGTGATACTTGATGTATTGCTAGCGTTAATAGGTGACGGTAACCAATTTACATCAGGGGGTCCGTATGCTTGTATGCCTGCCGACGTTGTATAAAAAAAATCTTAGTGTGATAAAAAATAACTTATTTGCTATTAGGCCTTTACGGGCACTTAGACACGTCTTAAATTCTTTAAAATATATCATGTTGTATCTTAATAACTTTCCCTAGTTTTTTGTTAGTTTTTATCTCTCTTTTGTAATCTATCAGCATTTCGAAAATGGCCATTGGCGAAAAAGAAATGCCAAAAGAAACTAGCCAATATGGGTCTTTTTTTCATCGTCAATATATATTACAATAAATACTATGTGAGTGTACTTATAGTGATATCAAGGGGTACAATTAAAGGTATATTAATACATGTGCTGAATCATTTCCAAACATCTCTGTGAGATATTCATCGATTCTGTTATAACCCTTTTTACACAGAGTATTTTTGATGTTCCTAAGAAGATATTGTCGGGCAAGGACAGAACTGTTTCAGGTAATTTATTATAGATCGGAATACAATTTACAATAAAAGATCTACTAGACTTAGCAAGACGATGTACCGGCATACGCAATTTATTCCTGCTTCAAAGTTTTTCACAAAATTTTGAAAATTACTGTATTTTTTTATTAGTATACATTATGTTCTCATAAATACACTGAGAGGTAACCATGAGGAGTACATTGGAACTCTTCCAGTTCTCCAGCATAGATTGCTTAAGTACCAGAAGGCGTCCCGGACGTAAGTGCCACCTAGTTTGATCATCTCAGCTGATTCCCGCTGATTTTTCATTTCTCTAGCTTCGTATCGACCATTTGATCTCATCGATATTTATGCCTTCATCGGACGCCGTCAACATGGAATAAGCTTCAGACTCACTCTCATTGTCAGCGTCCGAGGTATACTCATACATTTTCTCAAAATATTCACTCTACCGTTCTAACACTTCCTGAGTGTTTGCAAGAATGACACCAGCTTTAGACTTCATCTTATTCATTCTGGATACCAACGAACCATTTCGAGACTTACTTACCTCTCTCCAAAAGAGTTTGGTATTTGCCTCGAAGTTTTTCGTCAGCCTCTCTTCCTCATTCATAATTTGTCTTTCACACTTCTCTTTTACCAAAGCTTTGATTTCATTCTTACATAGACGGTACATTTATTTCTTCTTTTTTCTCATATTTTCATATAAGGGCAAAGATTATACATAATCCGGGCACGCTTTCCACTTTCTTGCTACCTAGGATTCAACCTCCGCATCCCACCATGCATCTCCTTTCACGGTTTTATGCCTCTTTGTGCATCCACATGCTTCTTTTGCATTATCCGCCATAATTTATTTTAAAACTTTCCAACAATCATCTAGATCTGAGTTGGAAAGTCTCGCATTTGCAAGTCTTTCACTTATCAGATGCACATACGTTCTCCTTACACTTTCATCTTGCAATTTATCGCTCCTTATCCTTCCATGATCTCCGATAGGGATACGCACTCGCCAGCGCCTCCACTTCCTGAAAGGTCTACAAACCGGCTTACTACCAGGTAGTGGTCCGTCTCAAGAGTACGACCACTAATGGCTCTTGTATCCTATATAGCCTTACGGAGACGTCTATCGATTAAAATCAAAATCAATCACACTTTTTGGTGAATATCCTTGTGATGAAATAAAGTATTCGACACTAGGAGGTTTCGTTCCATACATAAATCTGTAATTGACTTACCTGCTTCGCTCACTCTCTTATCTTCATGCGAACCAAGAACAGCTTCATAGCCGTATTGCTTGGTCCCAACCTATCCATTCAAATCTCCACACATAATCACTATTTCATTTCCTTCAGATAAGTCCAGAACATCCCTCACAGACTCCCAAAACTTCTCTAGTTCTTGAGCACACGCTGAGCTTACGGGAGCGTATGCTGCAACCAGAAATACTCGCGTGATGCCCAGTTTAATACGAACCCAGAGAAGTCTAGGCCCTACCAAACACTAATCTTTTACACCAGTGGCTAAGCGAGAGGAGAGTACGACACCTATACCAGCACTGGCATTATCGTGCCGGTCTACCCCAGACCATAGGGCTATTATTCCACCGGGCAGATCATCGGTGTCGTTCCCCTTGCGCTTAGTCTCTGTCACACACAAAGCATCCAAACGTCTATCAGTTCGTTCATCTTATCATTCAATCCACCTCTCACATTCCACGTGCCTATGCGGCACTCGGCTACCCTCATCCCGCCGGAATTGGCGCTGCATCGTGGGTGGCGGCCCCCACCGCCGCATGCAGCTATATTCGCACCGACGCAGTTACCTATCTTTTTTCAATATTGTTTTTAAGTGATTTTGACAAAAAAATCTGTTATATACTATCCATAATAAATATTGACTTTACCGTGTCTAGGTAATTTATCAGCTGGTAGATACCTGTGAAAATGATTTATATATTTTCCAAGTTTTTGCCCCTAACGACAAAGTTCAGACAGAATTATCTTCAATTGCGGCGATAATCTGTTAGTACCTGAAAATATATACGTCTAATTTCTAAATATTTACTTAGATTCAAATATTCCTGAAACTCTTAAAAAATATCTAGACAAAATACTATTATGAATCAGCTGATTACGACAAAATAAATTCATCCTTCAATAATCATCATCATCATCATATTAACCCTTACTCATCTCACTGCCGGGATACAGGTCTCCCTTCAAGTGAAGGGGTTTAGAGCATACTCTACCACACTGCTCTAATGCGGATTGGCGGAGGCCAGTGTTTTCAAGCCGCCCTTGGGCCACTTAGCTTAACGATTGTCATCTATCGACAACAGCTGGGACCGACGGCTTAACGTGTCCTATGAAGCACGGAGAAACTCGAGATAGAAAAACCCATCCATAGACAGGCTGCGGTCGACGTTGCTTAACCTGCGTGTTCGATCAGAATTACAAGCGCAACGACGCCATCGAGCTCTCCCTTCAATGATATAGACTGGGAATTTCATTTAAACAATAAACCCTTAAGGAGTGTTGTAAAATACTTCTACCAATATCTATTCATGAGAGTCAAATACGTGCCCTGTAAAAATATAAATATTTCAACGTTTCCGCTATGGTACAGTGCTGCTTCGGAAAAACTTGCTGGGGCATGTACCACGAATTTAGTGGTACATGCCCCAGCTAGTATTCGAAGCGGGGACCAGTTAGTCAATAAGCCGGTTCCTAATCCACTGGGCAATCACTTCTGTGCATCTGGCCCAGATAACATACCTCCTT
Source organism: Pyralis farinalis (assembly GCA_947507595.1). Lineage (NCBI taxonomy): Eukaryota > Metazoa > Arthropoda > Insecta > Lepidoptera > Pyralidae > Pyralis > Pyralis farinalis. The sequence goes on along the minus strand of OX382271.1, from coordinate 19,539,175 downwards.
TATTTAGCGTAAACGATGCTACAAGGCTAACTTACCTTTTGCTATATGGTTTCAACGATCTGTAAAAGAAGACATTGTTCCCACATATGTAAATTCGCTTTTGTCACTCCTAAAAAATATGTCACTAATAAAAAAAATGATAGCAAAAGTGAAGTAAATAATTATTAAAATTATTATGTCAGCTGGAAAAAATTCTTAAGCACCTTGTCTACATTCAGGTTTACAACGTATTTTCAAGTATCTTTATTCAAGTGCAACACGATTTCCGTTCAATTATGACAAATTTGCTGTCATTTACAGAATGCGTATCATTAAATTTGCATGTTTCGTTTTGTGTTTCTCATATTTGTACTTCATAGAAGAAAAGTGTTACAAATTTTAACGTATTTCTTATCGGAAACTAACTACACGTTGCTAAACATGGTCGGAAGACGAAGTAGAATTTCCTATATATTGCCTAATTTGAAAGTAAACGAACATATTAGATCCGAATTCGTTACTGAATACTCTATTCTAACGTGCTCTAGTATTTGAAAACAAATAAATTACTCAAAATGAAATTGAATCTAGTCCTCCTCGTCGCCATCTTCGTCGTGTTTGCTATCTTCATGCCTTCTCAAGCTCAGTGTCAGTGTCTCGCAAACGGTGCTACTTGCACAGTAACTGGAAGCCTGGGAAACTGCTGCGCTGGGTACTGCTACCAGCTAACGGGTCAGGATACTGGAGTATGTCAGTAACCGGTAAATTTATGAAATTTCAGCCAGCTTCATCCGCAACATAATCATCAACATACTTTTCTATAGTAAATTGGTATACTTGTAATGAAAAATGTAACATCGAGACGTAAGAAATTCAATAACTTTATATAAGTATTCTAATATATATATTGTACATTTCTGCAGCATTTGATAATGTTCAATCTTATAATTTAGAAGAGTTTCATTTTTATTTACTATAATAGTTCTATGGCTACAATAAAGTACATTTGATTATACTATTTTTAATTATGTTTTATTGTCTTTACTTCATCCTAGCATTGTCCCATTTTCTAATTCATTAGGATTGGTGGAATCCCCTAGCTAAGCTTACGAATTTGGTCAGGATACTAATGTTGACATATACGACTACCGTTAGACCTCCACTACACAGGGGGAAAACCAGATTATTCTGCCGTGGGTCACACGTATTTCGATATATATATATATATATATATACATATATCTTTTCCTCACGATGTTTTCCTTCACCAATCAAGTCATTACAACAAATTACAAATAGGTATCTGAGGACACTGGAATTCGAATTGGGGGACCGTCGATTAGTAGGCTGATTCGATATCTGCTTGACTGTCACAATGTTTCTAATACCTTGATTATACACTGACTTACAAAAATTGACTTCATCCTATCATTATTCCTAGCCGGGCCGGGGTCTGCTACCTAAGCCTAAGGATTTATACATTTAGCGACTGCCGTCTAATCTCTACAACCAGAGGGAAATCCAGTCCTTTCTTAGGTAAAGTGACGTGTTTCTAATTATAATTTCTTGAAAATGCGGGTTCGTCACGATGTTTTCTTTCATCGCCGATAAAGTGATAATTACAAATACGTAACTTTGGCGTTTCTGGCTACTATTATATAAAAATATAAAATAGTAGCCAGAAACGCCACATTAATTACTACTACTTTATAAAAACAACCGATAACAAAACAAAGGATACATGGAATGTAATCAATAACAGTAAAAGGGTAGTCCTACCCAAAGATAATATTCAACAAATAAAAATAAAAGGTAAAATGATAACTAATCTCATAGAGATAGCCCAGACTTTAAATAACCATTTTATCGATAAAATAATGCCAAGTAGTCATCAAACCTACAGAACTATCAAAACATCTGTTAAAACCAGCAAAACATTTTTAAGTCACCGGCTACACCTACACCACATGAAATAAAAAAACATATTTGATCATTAAAACACAACACAAACATAAATAGTACAGGCTCTGATGACATATCTACTAAGGTAATAAAATATGTATGCTTACAAATAGCGCCTATACTTTCTTATATTATAAATCTGTGTATAGAGTGCGGAATCTTTCCTAATAAACTAAAGAATACGATTATTAATTCATTGAGGCCCATTATATACTTGTTGCCGTAACGTGCATGGCGGAATTCAACCGTCTGGGCCTCAACGGGTTAAGCCACTTTTTAAAAAAGATGACAAAGAAGACTTAAACAATTGTAGACCGATAACGCTTATTGCCATCGGTTCAAAAATATTTGAAAGAGTTATTTATGACAGACTATACCATGATTTCGAGACCAGCAATATTTTAGTTGATCAACAACACGGTTATAGGAAAAATAAAACCGTGGATAAAGCCATCTTTATTGTGATGACGCTTTATCCCAAGCTTCGTAATACCCAGGTACCACACACGCGTACTAACACACGTAAATGCTTGGACCCTGTAATAATCACCGTATAATACCTTCTATCAATCTCTATCTCTGTCTCACACATGGTAAATCCTATGTATATGTAGTTGTCTCTTTTTACTGTCGCTTTTTCGTTTCATCGAGATTCGAATCACAACGAAGCTAAAGAAGTTTTCACGTCAATAATATTGTCTGGTTAATATTACTATATATTATTAAAATAATTTTGAATACTTACATTCTTGAAATTCATCAACTGAATCATAACATTTGTACAATAGTAGCCGGAATAGGTTTCTTTAAAACAAGTTCATTTGACGAAGTGGGTGGCTTAGTCGTAAATGACGCGACTTTGAAACCAACGCTCGTGGGTTCGATTCCCACACAAGGTAAACATTTGTGTGCATGAACATGTCTGTTTGTCTTGGTCTAGATGTTTTAAGAGAGGTAGGGGGTATCAAAGCAGCCCGTCTGGGGAAGTACCTCCAACTCACAGAAAACCGCAGCCAAATAACAGCTCCCTAGAGGGTAGTTGTGTTCCTGCGTATGAGTGAGGTCACCAGTAAGCTCCTAAGGAGTTTCTGTGTAAGCATCAGAGGGGGCATCGCGCGAGTGATAATTAAAATATCGTATGCCTGTATGCCTACCGACGTAGTAAAAAAAAAAGTTCGGTTTGTCACAACATTTTGTTTCATCGCCGATAAAGTGATAATTACAAATATGTAACTTTGGCGTTCCTGGCTACTATGTATGATTTCGAGTTCATCAGCGGCAACTCTTCAACCGAATACTTATATAGTTTTGATGTTTGATATGGAACACTAGTTGATCAACGGAACGTTGTGAACACGCGTGTAAGTCTCGAACTTGACTCGACTTGTTTTTTTGTTTCTTGTTATTTTAAGGAAATTAAACAATCCTCCACTTTGTTGAAAGGAGAAGAAGAATTTTCTATTAGCTGACTACTTTGTTACTTCATTTTCATTTGGTACTCCGAGTAGTTATTGAATAATTACTCGAAAATAGTAATTGGGTACAAATATTGGTAATTGATCCGCAGAATATGACGTCACTACGCTGGTGAGTAGGATTTTTTTTTATTGATACAAAAAAGAATTCTGCTCTCCAACACAGTGAGAAGCAATCTGATATAAAGTAGTTACCGTATCGCATATGTAGCAACTCTTCGTAATCTTCTAACTTTCAAAGGAATCGTTATCTTTTAAAACGTTGGTAGATTTACCGTTCGATAAACGAGTAATAAGTACCCATTTTATCAAAACCAACATATACTGTGTCGTCTTTGGTAAAATCTAGCATGTAACAAGTACCAGTGATATTCCAAAAATATATTTCATTTTACCATTGCTTAGCTTTACCACTTGGTAGGTCTGAAGATTTACAGGTACATATGTGATGTGAATAACTTATTATTCATACAACAAGAACATGTAAAAAATATTTGTAACAAAAAAAATTATCTTGATTTGCTCTCTTATGCATTTTGATGACCTGTTTATAAAAGAAATCCTAACGACACGACTGTTTTATCGACAGAAATATGGTTTAACTTTTCCCCCTATGTTTAATTTTGTAGAATTATTCTTCAGGTATTTCTAAAGATTTGTCTATCTATCTATCTATAACTTCACGCCAAATCCCTTGCGGGGTAGGCAGAGAGAACCGAGCGCCACGTGACTCGATCCTTACATATCTCACTCGCTCCTTTAACATTCATTGCTCTTCTCATGCACGCTCGCCGGTTTCTAGGGCTCCTGACATCACCTTCTGATAGAACACGACCAATTTGATCATGGTAGATAAGTCTTGACCTTCCCCGGCTCCTACATCCTTCCACTTTTGCATTGTATATCTGCTTCGTCATTCTTTCATCTTGCATTCTTTCTACATGTCCGAATCATCGGAGCATGCCTCTTCTTATTTTAACACCGACGCTCTCTTTTAGACCAACTCTGTTTCTAACATCATCAGTGCGAATACGGTCTACAAGCCTTACGCCACAAATTTTGCGCAGCGCTCGCATTTCGACCGCGTTTATTCTACTTTCATGCTCTTTCTGCCATACCCAGCTCTCGCTTCCATAAGTTAGTGTTGGGACCAACACTGCATTGTGTATAGCGAGTCGTGCAAAAGATTTGTAATCTATATAACTCTCCAAATATTATAAACACTTTGTCTAAAAGTTACTATTACTTAAAAAAACCTTCATTATCATCTTAAGAGTCAAAGCCAATCTCACCTGTACGCGACGCACCCTGCTTAGTAACAACTCTTTCGCCACACCCTCTGGGGATAAAGAATTAAAGTGCAAATTGGACGAATGCACCGAGGGATTCGTGCAGTTCTTACATATATATAACTGTTGATGAACTCAATAATTATATACTCACACGCAGGAACACAACAACCCTCTAGGGAGTTGTTTTTTGGATGAAGTTTTCTGTGAGGTGGAAGTACTTCAACAGACGGGTTGCTTTGATGCGCCCTACATCTATTTAAAACACCCAAATCAAGACAAAAATACATGTTCATGCACACAAATATTTGTACTGTGTGGGAATTGAACCCACGAGCGCTGGTGTCAAAGTCGCGTCATTCATCACTGCGCCACCGAGCTCCTCAACTTATCGTCTATGGTGGATGAATATCAATGCCGGTGTTCCGCAAGACTCTGTGCTATCACCGAGACTGTCTGCTGCATATTAACGATATGTTGTAAATTGACGGCATAAATTGCTATCTGAGCGGCAGTACCGGGAGTCATACTATTTAGGCTAACTGCCTTCGTTCACTAATAAGAGAGCCGCTATTAACTTACAATACGATTAGAGGACATTTGTTTTCAATTTATGGCCGTATGTTTGGTATACAAGTATTGTCATTATGTATTTAAGGGCTGTGGATTTTGTATTAAAATAAAATAAAAATTAAATTTATCTTACTAATAATTTCATAATCAAATTTGAGAAGTAAATTACTAATCTATCTTCAATTGTCTATCTAACGGTGCGAAGTTGAGGTCAGTAGGAAGTCGATGAGGATTTTGACGTCCTTTTGCCGGGTAGTAGTAGACAGTATGTGACTAAAGTATAAAATCCAGATACGTATTACAACTACATTCAATTGTTTCATCATTGTAACATTTATATATTTTGTGTTGTTATACGGAGGTGGACATAGGGATTGCTCAATCTTTAATAGTAAATAACTTTGAGAACCGAGCGCCACGTGACTCGATCCTTACATATCTCACTCGCTTCTTTAACATTCATTGCTCTTCTCATGCACGCACGTCGGTTTCTAGGGCTCCTGACATCACCTTCTGATAGAACATGACCAATTTGGTCATGGTAGGTAAGTCTTGGCCTTCCCCGGCTCCTACATCCTTCCACTTTTGCATTGTATATCTGCTTCGTCATTCTTTCATCTTGCATTCTTTCTACATACCCGAACCATCGGAGCATGCGTCTTCTTATTTTAACACCGACGCTCTCTTTCAGACCAACTCTATTTCTAACATCATCATTGCGAATACGGTCTACAAGCCTTACGCCACAAATTTTGCGCAGCGCTCGCATTTCAACCGCGTTTATTCTACTTTCATGCTCTTTCTGCCATACCCAACCCTCGCTTCCATAAGTTAGCGTTGGGACCAACATTGCATTGTGTATAGCGAGTTGTGCCTTCTGGCTCAGGATTTTACTGCCAAGAAGTTTTCCCAACGCTCCATTCACACTATTCCCAGCACTCACTCGCCTTTCCACATCTGCGGTGTACCTTCCGTCCCTGCTGAAAGCGCATCCAAGATATACAAACTCATCCACTTGTTCCAACACTTCATCATCAATCGTAATCCTTACATTAGTTCTGGATTCTTCTCTTTCAAATACCATTATCTTTGTTTTCTTCGCATTCAGTAGTAAGCCTTTCTCCATACATTCGTCTTTCATCGTTGTGACCAGTGTTTGCAGTTTAGATGGTGTATCTGCTAATAGCACGGCATCGTCTGCATACAGCAGACAGTTCATCACTTGGTCACCCATGCGCAATCCCACATTCGTTGACCTTATTCTCTGCAGACAACTATCGAGATACAGGATAAACAGCCTAGCAGATAGCATGCAACCCTGTTTGACAGTTGCTCCGCTTTGCCCGATGGTAAGCGAAAGAGGAGTCCAAATCGTAACTGCAACTGATAATAGACTACATAGTGTCCTGTCAGTTGACGCTGCATGCTGACCCGCATGATGATGCTTCACGCTTCATTTGAAGGAAGTAGGGAACATATGTACAGGCAAGGCGTTCCACTTTCTAATGGTACGACAAATTTAGGACTTGCCGAACTTTTTGGTATGTGAAGGAATGTTCTCAACAGTCAACCAATGACATCGCAAACATGCATGTGTGGTTCTATGACGGAAGGGAGAGGGTGGGATAAGGGAAAACAGTTCTTCAGATCACTCGCCATGGTAAAGGCGATGAAATACGCTTAGCGAGCCAATGTCCCTACGGAATTGAAGAGGTTCTAGGTTTTTGGTGACCTCTTCGTCATCGATTATGTGGACAACCCGTCACTGCAACCTATCAGGAGCCTCGAGAAGATACTGTGCGGAGCCGTCCCAGAGATACGAGCAATACCAGGCAGGCCCGAACTTGATTCTTATAAAGCAGACAAAGCTGGTCCGGCGTGAAGAACTGTTAAACGAGTCTCTCGATGTAATTACGTTGTTAACGGTCGCAACAAATATCAATACCTAACATATTCAGGCTATCTCGCACACTGAGGGAAGTCCCCTGAAGACTGGGAGTGGGGAAAGAATGGGTTATTGTTTTGAAGTTATTGGGTCGTTAGTGAAATTAATAGAAACATAATGCTCAAAGATAAATTTATTGTGGGATCAGAAAGTATTGCAATGAATAATAAAAACACTCTTCTACAGAAATGAGGTAAATAAGATTAATTATAACAATTTCAATACATATGTACTACATATTTTAAGCATAGAGTACACATCAGGACCGGTATATAAAAAGTTCTGAACTGCTTACGTTTCGATGTTACATTTTTGCGTTACCAATATCCCAATTTGCTGTAGCATGTTGAAGATGATGTAGCTGATGAAGTTGGCTGGGGTGTTGTAGATTTACCGGTTACTGGCAGACCCCAGTATCCTGCCCACTTTGCTGGTTGCAGAACCCAGAGCAGCAGTTTCCAAGGCTTCCAGTATATGTGCAAGTAACACCGTTTGCGAGACACTCCTGAGCTTGAGAAGGCATGAAGACAGCAAGTACGACGAAAATGGCGACGAGGAGGATCAGGTTGAAATTCATTTTGGCTGATTTATTTGTTTACAAATACCAGAACAAGTGGAAACGAGTATTCAAAGACGAATTCGGATATAATATGTTAATTTAGTGTAAAATTTGGCAATTTATAGGAAGTTTTTCTTCCCCTTCCGAATGTTTAGCATCGTGTTTTTTCCTTACGATAAGAAACAAGTTAAAAATTGTAATGTTTTTCTGTTCTACAATACATACATACCTTTGCGAGTATAAACTGCTCAATTTGGACTCTATTGCTAAAATAAAACGGGTAGTTCAAGTGCACGTGCAATATGTTTATTACGATCATGGCCATTAGTATTAACAACTGGGAAAGTTTAGTATACAAATATATGATATAGCTAACGAATAAAGATAAAGATTGCGTACTTCTCTGTTTATAGTTTTTATATGAATTTTAAGTGTATCTTATATATATTTTTTTTATTCACCTACCAACATTTCGATATTGACTATTAGGAATGCATTTACGAGTATATTAAGTATATTATAGCCTGTACGTCCAAGTAGAACTTTTGATGAGCTCGGTGGCGCAGTTATTAGTAAGCCTACTGTGACAAAAAAACTCGTAGGTTCAATTCCCACACTGGATAAACATTTGTGAGCTTGGACCTGTCTGTTTATTTTGGTTTTTCGGAGAGGCAGGGTGAAGAAAGCAGCCCGTTTGGGGAAGTACCTCCACCTTATATAATAACTCACTGGAGGTTTGTTTCACTCCTGCGAGTGAGTGAGATTAGCGGTAAGCTCTTAAAGAGTTGCTGTGTTACCAGCAGAGACGGCATCGTGCGAGTGATGCTTAATGTGTTGTTGTAAGCGTTCGTAAGCTACGGGAACCGTTTTACATAAAAAAAAGTTTTTTTAAACGACTGTGCCTTCACATATTGTAAATCTTCCTTTTTTAATGAGAGATAGGGCGCATCAAATCAACGTTTCTCGGGAAGTACCTCCACCTTACATAAAAGTGCAGCCAAATATCACACAACAATAACCCAATTGTGTTTCTGCGTGTGAGTGAGCATTAAGCTCCCAAGGAGTTGCTGTGTTACTAGTTTAGTACCACTAGTACCACTTAACATCAGGGGGCTATGCTTGTATGCGTCCCGGTGTTGCATAAAAAAATCTTATTGTGAAGCCTTGGTAATTGCTGTGTGAAATTTATGAATATACTATTAGTTTCAGTGTAGCAGTGTCAATCTAATTACATATGTTAATTTAATAATAGGCGCACTAAATATATTAGTACTACCTCTTGTTACTTAAGATTATTTATCATAATCCCTAGATAGGTAAATCCATCTATAGACATCTATGTAGAGTAACTTCTAAAAAAGTACAATCAATAATCATGAAAGTTTCTCGACTGCCAATCGTTTATAATGAAGATGTCCCTATATTCATTTAGGTATTCCGAAATCATCTAGGGGAAAATGCTCGAAGAGTAGTAGCTTTTCGAATAATATTTTCAATTGCGTCTTCAACCTAAAAATATTTTTTTTATACAACGTCGGAAGGCATACAAGCATATGGCCCGCCTGATATAAAGCGGTTATCGTAGCCTTTAAACGCTTGCAATACATTGAGTATCACTCGCGCGATGTTACCTCTGCAGCTAACACAGCAACTCCATAGATGCTTACTGGTGACCTAACTTACACGCAGTATCACAACAACCCTGTATTATTTAATATCTAGTAATATGACAAAATACTACGAAAAAATACTACAAAATACTTTTAGTGATACGTAATTACGCTCGAGACATATACAGTGTTATTTTTTTTTCATCTAACTACTATTTTATTATATCCCACATTGGCTACAATTGTCATTAAAATAATATGGCTAATTCTATGATCCATCCAAAGGGGCCTGGCGACCTGTATTACAGGTTTATACTAAACCTACTTCAGGCGCCATTCTCACAGGAAATAAACTAGCATATAAAGATATACATGTACTGTAGAGAGAGAAAAATAAAATCTATCTATCTATCTATAACTTCACGCCAAATCCCTTGCGGTGTAGACAGAGAGAACCGATAGCCACGTGACTCGATCGTTACATAACATACTCGCTAAAAAACATGATTTTTTTAATCTGCTTTACATCTTAGGCTTTTTGATAAAGCAATTCGTAACCAAATCGGATACGAGGCTTACTCAATCCTGTTAATATAATTTATATTTTGTTTGTCAATTAACAATGACATCAATTAACTAAGACTAATAAATGGCTAGGAAGAAGAAAGAAGCTAGGAATATATACGTTTACGTATGGGTCATGGTGTAACATTAGCCAGTCGATTCGTGCATAAGACAAATGTTTCTGGGAAGATGATGGAAAGAGAAGCAGGAATGGCAACGTCTGAGGAATATTGCTTGTATCCTATTGTACAAGCAATGGACGTGGATCTTGTGTGGTAATAGTAACTACTGCAATATTGCGCAAGCTGTACGGATGTCCAGAGCTGTAGATAGAAAGGCTTCTTTACTAAATTTCCAGCAATTTGTTTGTATGAATATTGAACACAGGAAAATACAGTCATCGTTATCTTTTTTATTACTTGCCTTACTTAGATTAAACTTATTGTTTTCGAAAACAGGTTGGTTAGAAAAACATGATATAAAAAAGTGACGACTTGTTTTCAGTTATTTTAAATTACTATGTACATATCTAATGTAATTAAATTCGCGTCGCATTAATTTGCACGATTCCGACAATTTCAAGCGGGGTGATAACATGCATGCAACATTACTAATTGATGATTGTAATGTCTAGTTATCAGGGGGCACGGCAGTGCCCCCGCCAAGTCGAGCGCGAAGCAAACACTGCCGTACCATCCTTTACTGGAACCCTTTCGCCGCATTTTCAGGCCCCTATTTGAGAACCTCTGGATAAGACCAGAACGCAGAAATTTTCGTCATCCAGTAAGCTATAATCACATACTTAAAATCCAAAATTTCAACTCTGTAGGTCATTTAGTTCCGAAGTTAAGCGAAAGCAAAGTTTGGCATTTATGACACTCACTCATGATCATCAAAATAGAACTAGTACTTCCCATAAACTCCGAGAGCTAAAATTTGGTACAGAGTTAGGGTTTAATGGCCACATAAAGAAAAAACTATAAAAACTAGGATAATCGAAGATCTGGAGTACCTGGTGACCCTGATTAGAAAACACAAGAGCCCAACCAAACTATTAGAAATCGACATACCGCCTTTACAAAAAATGTTCAACTTGGTGGGCCGCTTCATTTGATGTCAAAAATCGAAGGTCTGAAGTATCTGATGAAGAACCCTCAGCTGGTCTCAGCTGTATTAGAGATATGGTAATGCCCCCTTCTACTATGAGAAAAAAACTGTGTCAAATAAGAAAAACTAATAAAATAAATCAATATGTCCACGTTTCTACAAAAAGAAGTGAAATCCCACCAAAAACATTCTGTAAAAAACTAGCCAAGTCTCGACGGAGCTGCTTGTTTATCTCTAAAAAGTAATGAAATCTAGACAAAGTCGTGCCAAGTCTAAGGTTCCTTACTGCGATTTCTTTATTATTATAGTTAATGTTGTGTGACTTGGCCGTTGAAGGGTACACAAGGGTACAAAACCAGGTGCTCCATGACACCATTGTACCAATCTGTCGCCAGAACCGCTACCCATTAACGATGGAAAATTGCCACTTGGAAAACGTTGATTCAATAACCAGTCAATTGTAGGCTTGATAAAGCTGCGGATTTCAATAATACTTACGTATAGGCGTGCCTGAAACAAACAATATAAAAAAAATATTTCCAGTACAGACGGACTTCTAATCATTGATAGAAGTCCGTCTGTACGTCTATTTTATGTTGGATCGGTGGTCGATTTGACGCTCCAAAAAGAAGAGAGCAGAAGTCAGCATTGTCATTGCTGAATGCATGTGTTGCACAATCAACAACAGCCTAAAATGAGACACTATCGTTGAATTACAAATACAAGTATGGGCTATTATCTCGCTTAATAAACATAGGTAGTTACAACAGATATAACATTACGTGTAAACAAAATTGACTTGTACCCACTAACGTATAAAGAATTTTCAACGGCCAAGTCACACAACATTAACTATAATAATAAAGAAATCGCAGTAAGGAACCTTAGACTTGGCACGACTTTGTCTAGATTTCATTACTTTTTAGAGATAAACAAGCAGCTCCGTCGAGACTTGGCTAGTTTTTTACAGAATGTTTTTGGTGGGATTACTTTATCAGCATCATATTCAGCGATGCATATGAGAATCTGATGTACTTAAAATGAATGTAAAAGGTTTAACAATAAGTAGTTTGTCAGGCCATTCTTAAAGATTTTGACCAAGGATTTTTTTAATTTAATATCAAGACGTTGTATACTAAAACAGTTATAACAAAACCATTAATGACAATAATCATTTTTTACTTGAGATATGGTCAAACCATTCTTTTGTACACTTGTCTTCACTATATAGTTTGCTAGAGTACATGCAGCAATACCTATGAAGACACATTGCCAATTACGTACATACTGAGTTGTTCCATCATTGTTTCTTCGCAAAATCTACAGAGGCTGCTAGTTACAACTGACCTGAAGGTAGGTGCGTTACTAACATAAACGAAAGTTTTACATAGTCTACCAGTATTCAGATCGTATTTGTTTACAACACAAGTAATGCTAGCGTATTAACTACGCTTCTATTATAGAGTCTCGTAAGTAGTCCTTCTAGTTACGTCACTCATTTATAGGAATACAACAACCCTTATATGTTATTTATCTGGAGTCATTTACGCGGTCGAGATAATTGCTCCTAACTACACTGCAAAATACATAATGCTGAGTGCAATGTGCATTTTTGGTTAACTTTGACAATACATACGTGAATTTGAGTTACGTACATTATAAACTACATAATATCTCAGTGAATAGACTTGGATACTTTAGGGACAATACACTGGTTCTACGTCTGCCACTTTTCATAGTTGATGTCCTCTTTTACAAATGTAAGTAAGTATACAGCTTCAACTTTAAAAATCACAGCAAATATCATACAAATTTACTGTTTGAGGTTATCCTCCATACAGCTCCATGGCGTGGAGTTTACAAAGAGTAACTTTAATATGCCTCTAAGTCTTTTTTGGTTAAGGAGATAACTATGTCAGGTAATTTGTCGGGGGGCACAGTAGTGTCCCCGACAAAACGAGTCAAGCGAAGCGAAGGGCACTTCCTACCTTTTCTCGAAACACTTCGTCGTTTTTTGAACCTTTATAACTTGTGTTTTGATCATATCAGATGAAGAAAATTTCCAAAATATGATGCCAATAGCAGACTTATTAAACATATAAAGTTTCAATTGTATAGCTCTTGTACTTTAAACTTTATTGATATCTAAAAAATCCCCGATTTCGTCACTGGCTCCCTGATGATCATCAAAATTCTTAGGGTATTTCCTGAAGTCCTAGGAAGCTGGTATTGAATATGTAAGCTATTAATAGTACAAAAACAACAAAAAAAAACCGAATACTTGGAACTTTTACCCTCCCCAATCCCTTAAACTAGAGGATGGAAGTTTGTACGAAACTTCCACAAATTTTGATGCTAGAGGTCTGAAAATTAATACAGGGACTCCTTGTTATAAATAATGAAATGCATATTTCAGGAATTTTAGTAAATCAACTCCCACCCTTTAGACTAGGGGATGGAATTTAAGCTCACACAAAACGCTTAATGTGTACACACTGTGATTGATGATGAAGCAAAGATAGAGGGTGGGCTATGAAAAAAGGCACCTCTGATGTGCAATAAATGCACCCCAAAAAAAGAGAGAAAAGAAAGCAAAATAAAAAAATATTGTCATATGTAACTAACAAAAAGAAGTGAAATCCCACCAAAAATATTTTCATATAAAATATTGCCAAGACGAGGCCACACGGCTCGCACTGGCAAAAAGTTATCAGATCCCATGTTGAGCCAAGCTTCTAACTCTACAGGCCCTAACTTCACAAACTCAACACCTTAGTCAAAATATGCTGATGTGGAAATACTAGTGAGCGCTAGGAATAGTTTGAACTGAACAGTCGAATAATATAGGGAAAGATTTAAGGCGAGCATAAATTGGTGAGAAAATAACGGAAAAGAAAGAGAAAGACAACCTACAATGAAATTTAGATAAAAAGCTGGGAGAAAACATTGCAGCAAGATAGAAAGAAGAACCAACTAGGAATGGAAAGAAAAAGAGTCAGTAGTGAGAGAAGGGAGTCGGTACTTTCTAGAGTATCTCAGTTTTCCATTTCCACCTGCCACCCGTTCTGAAAGCGCCAGTAACTTTTTAATTAGAGAGTAAAGTTAATTTTCATCAACAATTGGTCATTTCTTTCTAATAATAATATCATCACGATAATTAAACTGAGAGATTAAATAGATTTCCTTGAAAGCTCAAGAAACCAAACAACTTTAATAAGAAAACAATTTCATGATACACGATTAGCTGTAAAAAAAACAATGACGTTTGATCGCGCATTTTTTTAAGGAATAATAGAGATAACGTTTACTCATTGTGAGCGTAATATTAATAAATAAATCAGAATTTAATTCAAAGTAACAATAATATTGAACAATACGAAGTGATGCACTAGCGCCACTTCGAATTGAATTCAAAAAACGAAATATACTAATATTTTGTTCTTCAAATTCAATTCTGTATGAAGGTAGACTACACTAAGTATTAATACGATATTCATATATTCAATAGAGGAGAAAAGAGACGTTAATAAAAAGACATTTTGTTGTGGCAAGCTATCTGCAAATATTTTTATATTAATTGGAGTTACAGTTCTGCGGAAAAAAATATGTTTACACGAGTTTCATTAGTACTCGTATTTACATTGAAATAAGACCACGATTGTTGTTTGAATAAATTATGTATACGTATGTATGTATGTATGTATATCTTCACGCCAAGTCCCTTGCGGGGTAGGTATAGAGAACCGAGCGTCATAAGACGCGGTCCTTGCATACTTCACTCACTTCTGTGACATTCATAGCTCTTTTCATGCACGCCCCCGGTTCCTGGGGCTTCTGACATCACCTTCTGATAAAACACGACCAATTTGGTCATGGTATTAGTCTCGGCCTTTCTCGGCTCCTACATCCTTCCACTTTTGCATTGTATATCTGTTTCGTCATTATTTCGACCCGCATTCTTTCTACATGTACGAACCAACGGAGCATGCCCTTTCTTATCTTAACACCGACACTCTCTTTTAGACCAACTCTTTCTTTCACGTCTTCATTACGAACGCGGTCAGCA
This sequence comes from Pyralis farinalis, assembly GCA_947507595.1. Classification (NCBI taxonomy): domain Eukaryota; kingdom Metazoa; phylum Arthropoda; class Insecta; order Lepidoptera; family Pyralidae; genus Pyralis; species Pyralis farinalis. Next base: position 19,524,046 of record OX382271.1, on the reverse strand, counting down.
AGCGTTATGCCACAAATTTTGCGCAATGCTCTCATCTCGACCGCATTTATTCTACTTTCATGCTCTCTCTGCCATACCCAGCTCTCACTTTCATAAGTTAGCGTTGGGATTAGCACCGCGTTGTGTACAGTGAGCTGTGCCTTCTGGCTTAGATTTCGGCTGCCTAGAAGTTTACCCAACACTCCATTCACACTATTCCCGGCACTCACTCGTCTCTCCACATCAGCGGTGTACCTGCCATTGTTGCTAAAAGCACTTCCAAGATATAGAATCTCATTCACTTGCTCCAACACTACATCATCAACCATAATCCCAGTGTTCGTTCTGGTTGTCTCTCTTTCAAATACCATTATCTTGGTTTTCTTCGCATTCAATTGTAAGCCTTTCTTCATACAATTATCTTTCATTGTTGTAACTAGTGTTTGCAGTATGTATACGTATAGTTTAAAAAATGTTTAATAAAGGTGCATTCCTTATTGTCAATATCAAAATGCTGGTAGAAGAAAAAAAAGAGTTGTAAAGTTGTGATGAGCTCAGTGGCGCAGTGGTGTATAAAGTTACTTTGACGTCACCGCCCATTGGTTCCTTTCCTACTCAAGACAAACATTTATATGTACATGAACAGATATCTTTGTCTTGGGTCTGGGTATTTTTAAGAATAGTAAAGCAGCTCGTCTGGGGAAGGATCTCCGCGTCACAGAAAACTGCAGCCAAATAACAACTCTCTAGACGGTTGCTGTATTCCTGCGAGTGAATGAGATTCCTAGTAAGCTTCTCAGGAGCTGCTATATTAGCAGCAGAGATAGCATTGCGAGAGTTATACTTAATGTGTTGCAAGAATTTATAGGCCACGGTAACCGCTTTACACTTATTCTTTGTATGTTCTTTATATATAGGGAGACCTATATGAAAGCTGCATGTTAATTTTGTATTAAAAAAAGTAAAAACTATGAGGAACATCTAATATAAGTAAATCTATCTACATGAATAAAAATCCAAGTAGGTAAAAAAGGTATATTTGTTCTCTATGGACTCGAAAACGGCTGGACAGAGTTTGATAAAATTTTCAGGGGATCATCAGATGAGTCCTGTGGGTAACTTTGTGATGTTTGGTAGCGACCGAATCACCTGTGCGAAGCCGGGACGGGGCGGTTTTATATAAAAGTTTTATATAAAAATTTAAAACATTAGACTCGCGAGAGAATAAAGAATTTACATATTCTGACATTACTCTTATATTCATATTATATACTCAACTTCACTAATCGATAATGCTAATTGTCTTGATTTCAAAAAATTACTACCGAGTGCACGTCCTGTATCTGTTGATGTGTGGAAAATTTTAGAAAAGTGGAATTGTAGATGTGTGACGCAGACTAGCGTGTCCTTCATAGCAGAAAAGTGATACATATTTTAATTTGGTTCTTATCTTAAAGAAAATGCTAAACGTAGTCGAAGGGGGAAGAAAAATTTCGTATAAATTGCTATATTTGACACTTAATATTCATATCAGACTCAAATTCGTTATAGATCACTCGTTTGTTACACGCGCTCTTTCGCAAACAAAAAAAAACTGCCAAAATGAATTTCAATCTATTCCTCCTCGTCGCCATCTTCGTCGTGTTTGCTGTCTTCATGCCTTCTCAAGCTCAGGATTGTCTCGACAACGGTGTTACTTGCACATCTAGTGGAAGCCTGGGAAACTGCTGCTCTGGGTACTGCTACCAGTTAACGGGTCAGGATACTGGGGTCTGCCAGTAACGGTAAATTTATCAAACTTTACCGGCGAAACCATCATCATGTGCAACATCATCAACAACTTAACTTTCTACAGTAAATTGGAATATTTGACAATAATGTAATTAATGACATTTTATTTCTGACATGTTTTTCTCTGTACGTGTGTTTCATCGTGTTTTTCTCTTTACGACATATCATATGTATACAAACAAATTGTTATAATAAATCTTATAAATGCCACTGCTTTACAAAAGTGTTTATTTTTAGGATACTCCAAAGCCAACAATAACTTTGAATTTCATATTATCTACATAACTTCGAGGATCATGCAAAAATACGACCCACTTAATATAAAGTGGACGCTTGTATTACGAAAAGTATGATTTGCGTACCGCCACATCCACTACTCACCTCAGGTGCATAATGGTAATCTCAATCTCTCACACGAATACAGTAACATTAAAGGAAGTTGTTATTTAACTGGGGTTTCCAGTAGGCTGCAAATCCTATGATCTAGTATGCGCTTCCTCTTTTAAAAATAATAATAAATTATTGTAATGTTAAATAGGTATATCTTCTTTTTAACATTATTCCGTTTCTTGATCCATTAGGATCAGCGCCAGTAACTTCTTGATTAGAGGGTAAAGTTATTTTCATCAACAATTGGTTATTTCTTTCCAATAAAAATATCATCACGATCATTAAACTGCGATATTAAATAGATTTCCTTGAAAATTCAAGAAACCAAACAACTTTAATAAGAAGACAATTTCATGATACACGATTAGCTGTCAAAAAAAACATGACGATTGATCGCATTTTTTTTTTTAAAGTATAATAGAAATTACGTCCACTCATTGTGAGCGTAATATTAATAAACGAATAAGAATTTAATTCAAAGTGACAATAATATTGAACAATACGAAGTGATAGTTAATAGATTCAGGCGTTATTTTGCGATAGTCAAATTTACATGCAATTTGATCTAACCTGATTTGTGTGCTTCCACCACCAATTAGTTCATGCGGCCTAGGGCCGGCCGGCACCCACCCACTACTGTTAGTTGATGCAACATGCCGACGCTGCCTTCGATAACGCCTGGTGGCCGGCCATCAAACTACGACTGGCTGAGGAAAATTGTCCTCTGGGCTTGAGGAGAGTGATGGACAGCTATCTCAGCGATAGAACGGTCAGAGTGAGGTACGCCGGGGGGGAAACCTTGCGGTCCACCACCAAAGGGTGCGCCCAAGGGTCCATAGGAGGACCGATTTTGTGGAAACTCCTATTGGAACCTCTTTGCGGCAACTCGACCTTGCGGGGGTGCACTGTCAGGCCTTCGCCGATGACGTCGTGCTGATGTTCGACGGCAACACTGCGCTGGATATAGAGAGACAGGCTAATGCCGCTCTCGAGCATGTGAGGGCGTGGGGTGTCAAAAACCGTTTGAAGTTTGCACCGCAAAAGACCAGCGCTATGCTGATCACGCGCAAACTTCGGTATGATACCCCGCGCCTTACCATTGGCGGGATAGACATTGGCATGTCTCGGTAGATCAAACTGCTGGGGTTGACGATTGATGCGGGTCTGACGTTCAACGCGCACGTGGCTACTGTCTGTAAAAGGGCAATAGCCATATATGGGCGCCTTGCGCGTACGGCTCGCGTCAGTTGGGGACTCAATCCTGAAGTAGTGAAGATCATATATTCAGCCGTAGTGGAACCTACGATGTTGTACGCTGCCGTCGCATGGGCTCCAGCGGTCAATAAGCTGAGTATCCAGAAACAGCTCAACAGCGTACAGCGGGGCTTCGCATAGAAGATCTGCAGAGCCTACCGCACGGTCTGCCTGAACTCCACACTGCTGCTGGCTGGGGTGCTGCTTCTTGACCTCAGAGTGCGCGAAGTCGCCTCTTTATACGAGGCCAAAAGGGGGCTACCCCATCCGCTGCTCGGGGATAGGGAGATCGAGCGGATGGCCTCGAAGATCGAAGCCCCGCATCCCGCGGAGCTAGATAGCTTGGAGTTCGGCAGCCTGGTGGACGAGGAACAATGCAGGGCACATTCCAATTTTGTCCTGCGAATGTTTACGGACGGCAGCAAGATTGAGGGCCGGGTTGGCGCCGCTGTGTCCATATGGAACGGCGACGCCGAAACCAAGGCCCTCAAGCTTGCTTTGTCGTCCTACTGTACCGTCTACCAGGCGGAACTCCTGGCTATCTGCACGGCGGCCGAGTACGCTTTGAGCTGCGATGGCCCAGTATTGGCATCTTCAGTGACTCCATGGCGGCGCTCCAGGCGGTGGCGAACGTCGAGTCCCCCCATCCCCTGGCAGTGCAAACACGGGACGCTCTTAAACTGTGCAAAAGCCAGGGTAAAAGCGTCTCGTTGTTCTGGATCAAGGCACACGTGGGGTTGGAGGGGAACGAACGTGCCGATGAACTCGCCAGGAGCGCCGCACTGGGGTTGCAGAGGAGGCCAGACTATGACCGCTGCCCTGTCTCATTCGTCAAAGGTATGATCCGCAAGGGGGCCATTGACGAATGGAACAGGAGATACACATCGGGAACAACAGCTTCGACAACGAAGATGTTCTTCCCGAGTGCGGCGGCGACGTACGGCATCGTGGGTAAAATGGTGCCGTCGAGCATCACTACGCAGGTCCTCTCGGGCTATGGTGGGTTCGCCGTGTACTTGCACAGATTCAAGTGCGCGGATGACCCATCGTGCTTCTGCGAGCCCGGCGTGGACCAGACAGTGCAGCACATAGTGTTTCGGTGTCTCGCATTCTCCAAACAGAGGTACGATTTGGAGCAGGAGTTGGGAATGCGGGTCACCGAAACCACAGTCTCCGAATCCACCACTAGGTGGGCAAAACCCGAACAATTTTTTTAAAATACTGCGTCAGTCTAGCCCTGGTTGTCATTGACCGTAACAAGCAGAGCGGCTCCACCTAGGACTAATGCTGTATATATATATTGATGGAATCGCGATAGGTGGAGCTGTGAAGCTGTGTGTCGCCCGTGGCTGGACTGACGCAGTATGGGGAGGGATGTTTGAATTGAAAACAGACATAATAGTTTCACCGGCGTTCAAAAATGGCCAAAATTAAAATTTTTAGATAATTGTAAGATGTAAGATGATCGATGTAAGAATGAACTGAGGAATAAAAGAGTATGATGTATGAATGTGTGTATTTATATTTTATTGTAAATTTGTTTCTAAAAAATTGTGTGAAAATTTTCTATTGTTTTAAACAGTGCCTTGCCCACGACAGGGGTGTACGTTTAAAAAAAAAAACATGTTGACGCTGCCATGGCTGCTCCGGTAGTCTCTCCATCGGCCGCTGCGGTCGTCCGCCATCTGGAACAGAATCCACATGCACCCACCAGCACCGTCGCTGCCAGGACTGGCCTGGTCGTCGCTGCCAGGACTGGCCTGGTCGTCGCTGCGACACGTGTTTCGCCTCTCCATGAAGCATCATCAGGCGCTGTAGATGTTAATCGTAAGAACAACATGCTACAAGTAACAAATCCATCGTAGTGCCGTCCCTTATATTGAACTGAGGGTGGGGGTGGATGGTGTGAGTGAAAAGATATTTAATAGAGGGGAATTGTTTACGTCAGTCTGTTTGTTCATGAGTGTAATTTTCGAATTTTTATGTTTAATCATTTCTAATTGTTCCCTAATGTTTAGTTTTAAACCTTTGTCTATGGTGTGTAAAATTTGATACTCGTATATGTTAGTGGGGGATAAATTATGTCCTTTGTCTATGAGATGTTCGGCGAAGTGCGACCTGTCTGGGCGATTATTTTTATACGCCGATACGTGTTCGTGAAACCGTGTCTGAAATTACGACCCGTTTGACCTATATAAACGTGTTCACATTCGTTTCAGAACAGCTTATAGACGCCGGATTTTTAATTGGCGGGATTTTATCATTTGTGGCGGAAGCACAAAGAGCAGGTTAGATCAAATTGCATGTAAATACGAAGTGATGCACTAGCACCACTAGCACAATATATTGTTTTTCAAATTCTATTCTTTAGGAAAGTAGACTACACTTAGTATTAATACGATATTCATATATGCAATACTCCTCTATTATCTATATCTAAAAGAGACGATAATAATAAGACATTTTGTTGTGGCTAGCTATCTGCAAGTATTTTTATATTAATTGGAGTTACAGTTTTGCGGAAAAAAACTATGTTTACACGAGTCTCGTTAATATTTAAATAGAATTAAGGCCACGATTGTAGTTTTGATAAATTATGTATACATATAGTTCGAAATGCTGGTAGAAGAAAAAAAGAGTTGTAAAGTTTTGATGAGCTCAGTGGCGCAGTGGTTTGTAACGTTACTTAGACATCACCATTCATTCATCATTGTATGTAGAAAGGCTTATAATTTAATGCGATGAAAACCAAGATAATAGCATTTGAAAGAGAAATAACTAGAACGAACACTAGGATTACGGTTGATGAGGTAATGTTGGAGCAAGTGAATGAGATTGTATATCTAGGAAGTGCTTTTAGTAGCAATGGAAGGTTTAGTAGCGCTGATGTGGAGAGACGAATGAATGCAGAGAATAGGGTGAATGGAGCGTTGGGTAAACTTCTAGGCAGCCGAAATGTAAGTCAGAAGGCCCAGCCCGCTGTACACAACGCGGTGCTAATCCCAACGCTATCTTATGGAAGTGAGAGCTGGGTATGGCAGAGAGAGCATGAAAGTAGAATAAATGCAGTCGAGATGAGAGCATTGCGCTAAATTTGTGGCATAACGATTTCTAACCGCGTTCGTAATGAAGACGTGAGAGAAAAAGTTGGTCTGAAAGAGAGTGTCGGTGTTAAGATAATAAAAGGCATGTAGAAAGAATGCGGACGAAATAATGACAAAACAGATATACAATACAAAAGTGGAAGGGTGTAGAAGCCGAGGAAGACCGAGACTAACCTACCATGACCAAATTGGTCGTGTTTTATAAGGTGATGTCAGGATCCCCAGGAACCAGCGAGCGTACATGAAAAGAGCTATGCATGTTACAGAAGTGAGTAAAGTATGTAAGGATCGCGTCTTATGGCGCTCCGTTCTCTCTGCCTACCCCGCAAGGGAGCTGGCGTGATACATTTTATATAAAAAATATAAAACACGAGAGCCCTATAGAGAATAAAGAATTTACATGTTCTGACATTACTCTTGTCTACTTTTGTGAAAAGTGGAATTGTTGATGTGTGACGCAGACTGGCGTGTCCTTCATAGCAGAAAAGTGATACATATAAAGAAAATGCTAAACGTAGTCGAAAGGGGAAGAAAAAATTGGTATAAATTGCTATATTTGACACTCAATATTCATATCAGACTCAAATTCGTTATAGATCACTCGTTTGTGACACGCGTTCTTATTCGAAAACAAATAAATCAGCCAAAATGAATTTCAACCTATTCCTCCTCATCGCCATCTTCGTCGTGTTTGCTGTTTTCATGCCTTCTCAAGCTCAGCAGTGTCTCGCAAACGGTGTTACTTGCTCATATACTGGAAGCCTGGGAAACTGCTGCTCTGGGTACTGCTACCAGCAAACGGGTCAGGATACTGGGGTCTGCCAGTAACGGTAAATTTATCAATGTTTACCGGCGAAGCCACTATCAAGTGCAATATCATCAAAAACTTAATTTTCTACAGTAAATTAGAATATTTGATAGTAATGTAATTAATTACATTTCATTTCTCACATGTTTTTCTCTGTACGTGTGTTTCTTCGTGTTTTTCTCTTTACGATATCAAATGTATCCAAACAAATTGTTATAATAAATCTCCCTACTTTACTAAAGTGTTTATTTTTACGGTACTTCTGAAGCCTACAATAATAATAATAAATAAATAAAAATCTTTTAATTCAGACTAATTTAAAATTGGTGTGAACATGTATGTGTGTGGTAGTGTGTGTGTTTGTGTGTGCGTTTGTGTGTGTGTTTGTGTGTGTCTTTGTGTGTGTGTGTGTTTCTATTTTAAATTTATGTGCCAATTCCTAGATGTACACGCTTTTTAACATGTAAATTCAGGAATCGGCTAGACAGCAGAGTCCAACAATACTTTTGAACTTCACATTACCTATATAACGTTGAGGATCATGCAAAAATACGATCCACTTCATGTAAAGTGGATGCTTGTGACACGAAAAGCATGATTTGACGTACCGCCACACACACTACTCATCTCAGGTAATCTCAATATCCCACACGAATACAGTAACATTAAAAGAAGTTGTTATTTAGCTGGGGTTTCCGGTAGGGTCAAAATCCTCTTTCAGGATGATCTAATATGGGCTTCCTCTAAATAATAATAAATTATTGTAATGTTAAATAGGTATATCTTCTTCTAAACAGTAGTCAGATTTCTAATCCATTAGGATTAGCGGGGTTCACTACCTAAGCCTAACAATTTAGCGAAAATACTGATTTTGACATGGAGCGATTGACAACCATGTTATCAAAGAGCTTATTAAGGCAAGTTAAACGAGCATCTGACATCAGCCAGATTTACTCTGAACATATACTTACGATCTACTTGTTTTCAAAATTTCTAGGTCTCTGGTTACTATTTGGCAAATACCTTCTTCACTTCGGTCAATACAGTTTGTCTTGACGATGACCAAACATTTTTCTTTATTACTGTGGGCGTCATTTTGAACAACTCAGTACACCAAATCCTTTGAACCTTAACCTTCTCCTCCAGGTGATTTCGGGACTAAACATCGCTTGAGACCTCGTTTCGTCAACATCATCAGTTATCAGAGATGTTGTCTTGCACTATGTTTATTATTCAAAACACCAAATGTAAACAACCAGAAGTTCGCTTCGGCGAGCGCCGACGGCGGAGTGTTCACCTCACATTCAGGAACCGCAATGGTCGCGTACTGTGCCTGTGTACCTGTGTTATCAGAGAAGTTTTCTTTTGAGAACTCTCAAGTTGTGGAATGAACTCATATTAAATAACTTAAGTTATTTAATATCATTAAATGGTTTTTTGTGTTGTTTTGAAATAAATGCTTTCAAATAAAACGAAAACCGACTACTTTGAGCTCGATGCCATTAAAGATTTAAACCACGAATTTGAAGATGTAACTTGGGTTAAAATTAATTCGAATTTACTTCTTTAGTTTGGTCATGTCTTTAGCGTTAACCAGTTTTCTAATCCATTAGGATTGGTGGGGTCTGCTGCCTGAACCTAAGGACATAACGAATATACTTTGACGTGGAGCTACGAGTTAATATAATTTAGACATGGGGCGTGTAATACTCGTATATGCAACCTTTTTTATTGTCTTTCTATACATCTATGAAATGTATGTATATCTTCACGCCAAGTCCCTTGCGGGGTAGGCAGAGAGAACCGAGCGCCATAAGACACGGTCCTTGCATACTTCACTCGCTTCTGTGACATTCATAGCTCTTTTCATGCACGCTCGCCGGTTCCTGGGGCTTCTGACATCACCTTCTGATAAAACACGACCAATTTGGTCATGGTAGGTTAGTCTCGGCCTTCCTCGGCTCCTACATCCTTCCACTTTTGCATTGTATATCTGTTTCGTCATTCTTTCGTCCCGCATTCTTTCTACATGTCCGAACCAACGGAGCATGCCCTTTCTTATCTTAACACCGACACTCTCTTTTAGACCAACTCTTTCTCTCACGTCTTCATTACGAACGCGGTCAGCAAGCGTTATGCCACAAATTTTGCGCAATGCTCGCATCTCGACCGCATTTATTCTACTTTCATGCTCTCTCTGCCATACCCAGCTCTCACTTCCATAAGTTAGCGTTGGAATTAGCACCGCGTTGTGTACAGCGAGCTGTGCCTTCTGGCTTAGATTTCGGCTGCCTAGAAGTTTACCCAACGCTCCATTCACCCTATTCCCGGCACTCACTCGTCTCTCCACATCAGCGGTGTACCTTCCATTGCTGCTAAAAGCACTTCCAAGATATACAATCTCATTCACTTGCTCCAACACTACATCATCAACCATAATCCTAGCGTTTGTTCTGGTTGTCTCTCTTTCAAATACCATTATCTTGGTTTTCTTCGCATTCAATTGTAAGCCTTTCTTCATACAATCATCTTTCATTGTTGTAACTAGTGTTTGCAGTTCGGATGGTGATTCTGCTATTAATGCCGCATCGTCTGCATAAAGCAGGCAGTTGACCACTGAGTCACCCATTCGCATTCCCACATTCATATTTCTTATTCTCTGAAGACAACTGTCCAGATACAGGATGAACAGCCGAGTCGACAGCACGCATCCCTGTCTGACACCAATATTGACATCAAACCAGGGCGACAAGCTGCCGTCCACCCGCACACATGCTGTACAATCCTCATAAGTGGATTGCACAGCACGGAGTAGGTCACCGTCAACCCCATATCCGGGCAAAATGTTCCAGAGATTCTTTCGCACGACTCTATCAAATGCTTTCTCAAAGTCCACAAAACCGCAGAAAACCTTCTGATCCAAAGCCAGATGCTTCTCTACGATGTTGCGGAGTGAAAAAACTTGATCCGTACATCCTCTGCCGCTTCGAAATCCACCCTGTGCTTCCCAAAGCATTCCATCGGATTTCACCCTCATTCTCCTTTCAATGATTTTTCCATACACTTTAGCTGCTAAGCTGATCAAACTGATGGCCCTATAGTTGGCGCAGTCCATACGTGAGCCCTTGCCTTTATACAAGGGCACGATGACTGCGCGTCTCCAATCGCTCGGGACCCTTCCGGTTCTCCAGCATAATTTGCTCAAAAACCAGAAGGCGTCCCTAACGCAGGTACCACCTAGCTTGATCATCTCAGCTGTTACCATATCGATTCCCGCTGACTTTCCATCTTTCAAACTTCGTATCGACCATTCAATCTCATCCATAGTAATGTCTTCATGGTACGCTGGCACTGCCGAGTCTATCACAGACTCATTCACAATGCCAGCGTCATGGACATAATCATACATTTCTCTAAAATATTCACTCCACCGTTCTAACACTTCCTGAGTGTTAGCAAGAATGCCACCAGCTTTACATCTTATCTTGTCCATTCTGGATGCTGACGAACCACTTCGAGACTTCTTTACCTCTCTCCAGAAGAGTTTGGTATTTGCCTCGAAGTTCTTCGTCAGCTTCTCTTCCTCAATCATATGTAGTCTTTCACGCTTCTCTTTCACTAAAGCTTTGGAGTCATTCTTGCATCGACGGTATATTTCTTTCTTCATTTCTTTCATATGAAATGTCAATTGTCAAAATAGGAGGTAAAAATGAATTTGTAAATTCAAATATTTAAAATTAAAGATGTTGAAGTACTAATGTAGAAAGAGTAATGTAGAATAGACGAACGACTAGGAAATAAGGCAGCTACAGAAAGATTTGATCGGGAACGCACGATGTACCGCGTCTGAAACCACTTGCCCCTGCTGTGTTGGCTACGCGGTGAACTCGTCGGCATATTATTCTCTTTTACCGATCCCCTGAACCTCCGGATACTTTCTTAACTGTATATTATTTGAATAACTCCAGCCCCTGCTGTGTTAAATAATAATAAAAAAATAAAAAATAATTTATTTCCTGTAAGAGTTTCTAGGTATACATTTTGTACTTGAAGTTTCCTTTTAGGCATAACAATGCCTGTATTAGGAAGCTCCGCTCTTCCATAACTAAACTATTACTCTTAATATATAAAGCATAATTAATATATAAAGCACGTGTGTGTATGTGTGTGTTTTTGTGTGTGTGTGTGTAAGAGTATTTTTGTATGTCTATGTGTGCTGTGTGTGTGTGTTGACTACGCAGTAGACTACGGGGAGGCCGGCATATTTTACTACTGCGGCGTTCGACCGCAAGGCGGTCCTCACCGATTCCTGCCATCTTCTGCATCTTGGACTGTGACGTCCGTGGGTCCCTCACGGATCTGCGTGCTGGCTGGTTCCCTGGCGTGCCCGTCTACAGTCGGCGGCCCACTACAGCCGGCGGCCACTTACTATATTCGCGGGTGCTTCGGACAGTGAACTTCGGTTTAGATCGTTTCATCGCGAATTATTAAAGACTTAAATTAGCCCAACTTTTAAGAAAATCATATATATATATATGATACTGTGAATAATACCCTTAATAAATTTGTAACTCTTTTTAGAACTCCCTTTTCTTTTCAACTAGTATATTATAGGCGACTACCCTCAGACTTCCAAAATCGAGTGGGAGAAACAGAAACTTTCTAAGGTTAGGTCACACACGTCTTTCAAAATATATTTCTTGGAATTGCGGGTTTCCTCATGACATTTATCTTCACCACTCAGCAACTGATTTTAAAGCGGTCAAGTGAAACCTATGAACGCTTGCAACATAGCATTATTTTATACAACTTGATGGGCAAACAAGTATGTGGCCTTCATTAGATGGTAAGCGGTCTTTGCAGCCTATTGACGCTCGCAACACCACGGGGATGTTAATCGCGCGCTGCCAATCTTGTGACCTGAGGCTGTTTCGTCATAGTTCCCAGTAATTTCACAGCCATAACTCATCTTTAAACCGGAACACAGCTACATAAATATAGCTGCATGGCGGTATAAATAGATGAGGTAGAGGTACCCACGCAGACGAATTTTGTACAAAGTCTCACTCTAGTACTGGCTGCTACTAACAGTACCTCATTAGAAGTTGATTGGCATCGCCATTAGTCATAGGAATACAGGTAAATGACAACTCCCTGTAGGTTTGTTACCTACAAAGAGTTGTCATTTGGCTGTAGGTTTTCTGGGAGGTGGATGTATTTCCCCAATACAGTGCATATGTTTATTTTCTTTCTGTGTGACCCAGATCGTCTTTGACTCTAGATGGGTACTTCTATTAGGCAATAAGTGCTCATTTCGACGAGCTCGATGGTGATGTGGTTATTGAGCAGTCAGAACCCGTTATATACGTTTTCCCATACATTTCGCGGTCGTATGCGACCACCCGGGTTTCGAAGGGTTAATGCTACTTACATATTTTTCATTTCAGAAACGTATTGTGACGATTATCGACGATACGTGAGCATAGGACCAACATTCGGTATTAAGCCCTTAGGTTATAGAATAAACTTTCTGCCAAGGTTTTCTTCAGGTATTACAACGTGAGGGCATTTGAAAAACGCGTAAATATATCTTCACAGGATCGGCTACGCATGCCGCTGATGTTACAAGTGTCCATGCGTATTTGTGTAACAATTGTGTTTAGTTAATTATATAAAGAAACACATATAAAAAAATCATATTTCAAATACTTTCCAACCAACCAAGTATATCCATCTTACAAAAAGCCGTAGTCAAATAACAACTCGTTGGAGTATTGTTGTGCTTATACAAGTGGGTGAGTGTTTGTCGTCCTGAGGAGTTGGTGTATTAGCAATGACGTCATAGACTTTGACATATACTAATTGATTGTACTACATACAGATGATGACCATTTTGTCTTTAAATATGACGGCGATCCATAGAGATTTAACAGATAAAAGCAAAAGTCTGGGAAAGTCAAAAAATAATAACTACCAGGAGAGTTGTTAAGTTCCTCCTTATGAGCGAGGCCACCACTAAGCTCCCAAGCAGTTGCTATGCTAGCAGCAGAGGTAGCATCATGCGAGTTATACTTAATATATCACGAACGTTCATAGCCTACCTTAACCTATTATAGACGTAGTAATAGTAATGACGTAATAATAGTTGATTTTGGTACAAATGTATACATAAGTTGTCAAAGTCGTAGCAGAAGGCGTGTTAGTACATGAAAAATCGATATGGAAGTCACAACAGTATGTTTTTTAATGTTTGTGAGTATATCTACTGTATATATATATATATTCTTCGCAGAACATGGAAACTATTTAACGGGTTTTAATGAAATTTTACAAAATGATAGTGTACACTTTACGTACTTTGTGGAATGAAACTTGATCTAGTGACAAAAATTTAAAAAGGTATGCTGAGGCAGTTTGGTTATTTAGAAAGAATTAATGACAAAAGAGTGACGAAAGAAGTGTATCAAGCAAGAGTGAATGGTGATGTCGGGAGGGGCCGCCCTAGACGCACACATTTAGACCAAATTGGTGATGTGTTGAAAAAGGGCCAAATCAAAAGTACCCAAAACTGAAGAGAATGCAGGAAGAGGTTGATGAGTGTGGAAGAAGCGAGAGCGATAAATTTGGATCGGTGCACCTGGCATTCTCTCTCTAGTATCTGCCTATCGTAATGGGAGACAGGCGTGATGATATGTATGTATGTATGATAGTGTACACTCAGGCTTCTGTTTATCTCGTAACTATTCAGTGTTTTACGTAAAACCTGTACAAAGCATCTGGCATCAGTCAGTTTCACTTTAGACACATAGCTACTAAGGAGTATTTGTGGACTTAGTGTGATTGATAGAGTAAGAAATAGCATGATACGAGAACAACGTGGAATGAAAGATGATGTACAGACAAAAATTTAAAAGGGCATGCGAAGATGTTTCGGATATTTGGAAAGAATGAATGACAAAGGAGTTACGAATGAAATATATCGAGCAAGATTGAATGAACATATTCATCAAATAGCTGATGTGTTGAAAAAGGGCTTAATCGAAAGCACCCGAAACCGAAGAGCATGCGAGAGGAGGTTGATGAGTGTGAAAGAGGCGAGAGAGGTATGTTGCACCTAGTGTTCCATAGTCGGTGCCTACTCCAATGAGAGACAGGCGTGATGGCATGTACGTATGCACATAGCTACTATTCACTTGTCTTATAAAAATTCCTTTCATTATAGAGATGCAGAATTTACGTGAAGTTTCTGCAATGATCTGTTAAATGTTGACTGTCGGGTACCTCTGTTTTGTATAGTTGCTATTTGGTTTCATTTCGTTTAGTACAGTTTGTCTTCATTAACACACAATCGGTAGAAGACAGAAAGGAATAATTCAAAATCATATCTGTGCTTAGGATATCGATCGATAATTCTCCCAACTTGTCTTTGTAACGAATCACAAGTTTCTAACTGGTATCCATCATGTGCTCACGCCTGTGGTGACTACAGTACTCCATGTGCGGTCTGACTTGACATTTCACTCACAATCACGTACTTGTATAATAAGACTCTTTGCCTTGAGCAGAAGTACTATGCCGTTCTATTCAGCACACTAAGTTCCTTGAACGCGAGTTTGATCTTCTTCTTATATTCTTGGTTTGTAGGTTACTACAGAACTGAACTTCGCTGGAGATCTCGTTTCTTCAACATAGGTGTTTTTCAAAGACGTTTTGATACCCTATGTTAACTTTTCAAACCACGAAAGGTAACCAAGAGGTGAATTGAAGCGTCGTTGTAGTCATAAGCGCGTAGTAAGTGGATGGATGCATTTGGCATATGATAGAGATCAATGACACTCTAGAAGAGAGGGCTATGTTCAACAGAGAACGAATATGGAGTGCTGAGATGATGATGCTGTTATGCAATGTGGCGATATTCTGTAATATACATTCTGTTCAAGATCGCTAACTAGACTAATACACAACCTACAATCTTGATATCAATAATTGATATCAAATGTGATAAATTCAAAGTTTGTCAATATTATTACAATTAAATCAGTATATGATAAAATTGTGTAACCGGGTATATAGCTTCTGCGAAAAGTATAACATTTTTGATGACAGTCAAAATGGTTTTCGAAAAAAAAAAGATCCACAATCTTGGCAATTTTCAAATATATTCAAAGAATTCTTGACATATTAAATAAAAGAAAGTACGCAATAGGTATATTATTGGACATGACAAAGGCCTATGATAGAGTACAATATGACATTTTACTGAATAAACTATATGGTATAGAAATTCGAGGAACAGCCCACATGTGGTTTAAATCATACTTATGTAATAGGGAACAATTCGTATATATAAAATATTTCAATCACGGAAAACTGCAGATAGAAAACATTAGGTCTAACAATAGGAAAATAAACGCAAACACAGACCACAGGGCAGCGTCATTGGATGCCTTTTATTTCTTATTTATATCAATGACCTGCCTAAAATATTGGAAGAATATTGCGTCCTCTTCGCTGACGACATCTCAATGCTTAGTTCATGCGAAAACGAAAATAACCTAACAGATAAACTGGTTAAAATATTGCAATGTGCGTCAGAGTGGATGAACGAACACAACTTAGAAATCAACTCCTCTAAAAGCAAATTGATGATTTTTCATCCGCACCAAAAGCGACCCTTAAATATAAATTTTAATTTTAATGGCACAGAGATATAATTAGTTAATGAATTCACGCTTCTGGGAATAGAAATACATAAAAACATAAATTGGACACATTAAAAAATTGAAAAATAAACTCTCTAAATTCACATACGCACTACGAGAAATTAAAAAAACTACAGACATGCAAACGTCACTTGCCTTATACTATGCTTTTGTTTATTCCCTACTTACATATGGAACAATATTATGGGGGAATAGCACAGACTCGAATAGTCTTTTTACGAGCCAAAAGAAATTAGTAAGGATACTGGCTAACATAAAAGCTCCTGAAAGTTGCAAACCCTACTTCAAAAAACTTAGAATTTTAACCCTGCCTTCCATATACATTTTGGCATTATGTAAATTTGTTCGAAAATACCCTGAATTTTATACAAGACGAGAACAAATTACACAGGACCGCTCTCTCAGACACAGAAACAAATTGATCATGACAAATTCTCGATTAGCTCTGCACTCTTCGGGCCCTCTTGCTATGTCCATAAAAATATATAATAAAATCCCACAAATAATTAAAAACTTAAATAGTGACATGCAATTTATAAAGCATTTAAAAATATTTTTAATAGACAAAGCCTATTACAATTTGAATGAATTTCTAAATGACATAATAAAATAAATTAATGATTTTAAATTATTTATCTACTGTTTTTTTTATATCTTTTTTTATGATTGGTTAATTTAAAATTATGTTCTGATTTTAATGGATTTGGTTTCTTCCTCTCTTCTATTGCAGTGCCCATCAGAGTCCATAATGATCTGAATGTGTTTTACTATTGTTTGTTTGCTGTTTTTCTATTTACACCACGTGTATGTAACATTATGGAAGCAATAAAGACATTTGATTTGATTTGAAATATAGCAATTAAAATAAAACATCAACATCTTTATCAGTTTCGATAGCAAGAATGTTTACAAACAATAACCCTTTATCGATTATCAATGTTTTGATTTAAACAATTGGTTATTGTTTCGTTATTTGTAGTACTATAATCTACAGTAGTAAGCCGATACATTGACATTCCCAAGTACATGATTCTATATCCTGTTTAAATTTGTCGAGTGGTAATTCATTACCATTTTTATTCTTCCTAACATAATGGTATTGTATGTAGAAATTGTAGAACTGACTACTGTCCGTGATTTCAGGCATATGAAGTTCCATTTTTCAAGTATTACAAAGCAATCCCATTATTTC
This sequence comes from Pyralis farinalis, assembly GCA_947507595.1. NCBI lineage: Eukaryota > Metazoa > Arthropoda > Insecta > Lepidoptera > Pyralidae > Pyralis > Pyralis farinalis. The sequence continues at coordinate 19,506,805 of OX382271.1, read as the reverse complement.
CAAGATAAAAGTAACTTAAATTGTGACAGTATATAGGATTAAACAGTTACCTAAAGTTTTATTAAATCCTGTACTTTAATTATAGCGGGGAATGGAACCAGTCGGTCTATTGTTCACAGACACAATCGGTCAATTGTCAGAATTAAAAAATATATATTTTCACTTTCAAATGCTCCATTGTAAAGTCTAAATTTACTCCACCCTGGTAGGATTTTATTTGATACTAATTTACCGCCGTGCTTTTACTTAGTAATTCGATATAATTTTGAGATAAAATGCAGCCAAATATTCTATGTATACATCTATCTGTAACTTCACGCCAATTCTTTTTTAGGGTAACATTATCCTTCTACGTTCGCGTGGTATATCTATTTCGTCATCCTTTCCTCATATATTCTTTCTACATGGCCGAACTTATTCTTACTTCTTATTTTATCCGTCCGCCGTTTATCTATAGATATAATAATATAATTCTGTTGTGATTCAAGTAGCCTTTTTTAACACAAGGATTACAGCTAACCCAATGATACATTTCAAGTTAAAATCTAATCAAATTAAATATTAAGTTAAAATCCGGCCCTAGCTAAGGGTTTTTTGAGGACACATGGAATTGAACTTGAATATACATTACAGAAATAGCCAATGTAGTAATTATAAGTCCCTCCTTTTTTGTGTGGCGATGGGACACTTTTAAATTTTCTTTTTTATACAACGTCGTTGGGCACACAAGCATACGACCCACCTGATGTAAAGTCGTTACCGTTGTTTATATACATATATATAAACATAATTATTAAGTATTTCTTGAGCGATGCTACCTCTGCTGCTAACACAGCAACTCCTTAGAGCTTACTGGTAAACTCACTCACTCGTAGAAACACATAAGAACATGTCTTGCGAGTGACTCTCTAAGGTCGTCTACGATGACGAAGGTAAGCAAGGATGCTGTGTTACAACGCATTACGCAATCTTGAAAAACATTCCAGGAAGTTACCCAATAAAAAAAAATCGAATTTATGTACATTACGTATAATCGAAGCAGATTAAAAAACAAGAGAACATATCTTTTAAAATATCTAGGAAGTGATGCTTCCATTACAACTCCAAAGAGAGGTGAAGTACGCATGTATCCATTTCATTAGCTACAAAAATAAAAAAAAGCTCTTGAGAGTAAGTCGGAGTAAGTTGAATTGTTTTTGCATGTCGTTTGGCACACGTTTCCGTTGTCTTAGATATATTAATTAATGCATGATTGTTTCTTACATACCTAGTCGGAAGAGGAAGGGAAAATGCCTAAGTATAAACAGCTTGACATTTCATTTTCGTACCGTACTCAATTTCCTTATACTGCATACTCCGTTCTTGCTTAATCTTACTTACAAATAAATAGTGCATAATGAAGTTCAACCCGATCATCCATGTCGCTATTTTCATCGTAGTTGCTGTCGACATTCCAACTCAAATTCAGGCTATTTTTTCTGTGTATTTAAGTGGATTCGAGAATGGTTTGGATTCAAATTTTTACCTGGTAGACGGCGCCGCAATCAGGTTATAGGACTTATTGTTTGTATTTTTTGACAGGACAACGTCTGTCGGGTCGGATAATTTATATATATTACACAAATATCAACACCTAATATTACATTCATAGTTTTGTTGACTCGTGCGTCTTTATGATATACTTCAGGCGGCGGCTGAAAATTTGTGATTTGCCTTCAAGCAAATAATACTCATCGATATTTAGTTATCAATCTTATGTTGATACTGCTGATTGTAGGCACTTGGTGGAATTTTGAAGACATCGCGTTAATGTTAATACTTGCACTTGTATAGATTCCACTTCACAATTTTATTTAATAATTATTTTTACCGACCGGTTTCGCCTTTACGGCATTATCAAGGTATTTTATACAACATATGTTCTTATAACATATGTTGTAATGCCGTAAAGGCGAAACCGGTCGGTGAAAATAATTATTAAATAAAATTGTGAAGTGGAATCTGTATAAGTGCAAGTATTAATATTAACGCGAGTTATCTATCTATTTCTCTAACGTACCTAACGCTATACTTTCGCTTTTGGTCCGAATTATTTTTGAGAATTTGATGCTGGAATATGTGGAAGTAAGAATGATACAAAATTATGCAAAATTCTCGTGTATATCTATAATAATCTCTGGATTAATGTCCATTACATATAGACGGACAGGTAAGTGACCTTTAACAGGTTCCGTTTTTTGTCTTTTTATGGGACACTAAATACCTGAAGGCGTGATATATACATTTGGCTTTATATTCTTAATTTTATGATGTCGTTGTCGATTGACGATAACGTAAAATCGGTTATTTCATATTGTATTTGAAAGGGCTATTTCATATTGTATTTGTATTGCATGTCGTAGTATTTTATTTATATATACAACGTCGGGAGATACAAGCATACGGCCCACCTAAAGTGGTTACCGTAACCTACGAACGCTTGTAATACATTGAGTATCACTTGCGCGATACCTGCAACTCCTTAGGAGCTTACTGGCGAACTCACTCACATGCAGGAAAATAACAACCTGCCAGAGAGTAGTTATTTAGCTGCAGTTTTCTGTGAAATGGAGGTTCTTACCCAGATGGATTGCTTTAACACACCCTACCTCTCTTAAACCCATCAAATTACCGCCCCATTGCCGTAACTTCAGTGTTGTGCAAAGTCATGGAACGGATCCTTAACAATCAGTTGATCCGTTACCTAGAAGATCACTCCTTAATTAATGATCGTCAATATGGCTTTAGACTGAAACGATCGACGGGTGATCTTCTAGCGTATGTGACGCACCTCTGTGGGGAGGCAATTTATAAACATGATGAATCTATGGCAGTCAACTTAGATATCGCTAAGGCATTTAATCGGGTTTGGCATAAAGCACTTCTCTCCAAACTTCTGGCATACGGTCTGCCCCTCCAGCTTTGTAAGTCGATTGCTGGCTTCCTGCATGAGCGTAGAATCCGCGTCCTAGCAGATGGATGCGCTTCGCGGTTCATGTCAGTGAATGCCGGTGTCCCACAGGGCTCCGTCCTATCGCCCACCCTCTTTCTTCTTCATATCAATGATATGCTGCCACTTGGTAATATTGATTGCTATGCAGATGACAGTACGGTCTATGGGCGATATTTCGGGCGGCCTAATGCTGGTCGGGCAGAAATCGGTGAGAGGCGTGAGAGTCTTGTCATTGAGCTTAATCGGGTTTTAGACCTCATTCGTAAATGGGGTTCCAATAACCTGGTTGAGTTTAATGCTAGGAAAACTCAGGTGTGCGCGTTCACAACAAAAATGCCCCCATTTCACCCCACTCCCAGTCTTTAGGGCGCTACCCTCAATATGCGCGATAGCCTGAATGTGCTAGGCATGAATATTCGTTGCGACCTAAACCAACAAAATTACATCGAGAGCCTCATTTTAACAGCTTCAAACAAACTCGGAGTCCTAAACAGGGTGCGCCGGTTCTTCACGCTGGACCAACTTTGTCTTCTTTATAAGACTCAAGTTCGGGCCTGCATGGAGTATTGCTCGCATCTCTGGGACGGCTCCGCACAGTATCTTCTCGAGGCTCTCGATAGGTTGCAGCGACGGGCTATCCGCATAATCGACGACGAAGAGGTCACAAAATACCTAGAACCTCTGCAACTTCATAGGGACATAGGCTCCCTAAGTACATTTTACCGCCTGTACCATGGTGAGTGCTCTGAAAAACTATTTTCCCTTATCTCACCCTCTCCGTTCCGTCATAGAACCACACGTGCAGGCTTGTGATGTCATCATTCCACTGTTGAGGACATTTGTTCTCGTACTAAAAAGTTCGGCAACTCCTATCTCTGTCGAACTATTAAACAGTGGAACGCCTTGCCTGCACATGTGTTTCCTCCTTCCTACAACATGGGATCCTTCAAACGAAGCATGAAGAAGCGCCTTGCGGGCCAGCATGGTAGCGTCAACTGACAGAACACAGTAGTCCTTTGTCAGTTACTGCTGCAATTTGGGCTCCTCTTTTCGCTTACCAACAGGCGAAGAGCAGCCACTATGCTGAGCCAATATATAAAAAAAAAAATACTCAGGCCAAAACAGATATGTTCATGCACACAAATATTTGGCCTGTTTGAAACTCGAATCCACGAGGGTTGGCGACAAAGTCGGGTTATTAACCCCTGAGGCACCATTATACATTATTATATAATATTATCAGATTAAAAAAGCGAGATTAAAAGTAAAAAAACTATGGAAAATTATTAAGATATAATATGATTTAATTTAAACAATGTAAGACGTGTCTAAGTGCCCGTAAGGGCCTAATAACAAATAAATGATTTTACCTTATGTTCATTTCAAAAAATATCTACCGAGTGCATGTCCTGTATCTGTTTGATTTTAGCAATAGAGCAGATTCCAAATAAAGTACGAGTAGCTTCTGGTAAAACGCATGTAAAAAATTGTGTGTGGAAAATTTGTAAAAAGTGGAATTGTTGATGTGTGACGCAGACTTTGATAGCAGAAAAGTGATACATATTTTAAATTGGTTCTTATCTTAAGGAAAATGCTAAACGTAGTCGGAGGGGGAAGAAAATTTTCGTATAAATAGCTATATTTGACACTTAATATTCATATCTAACTCGAATTCATAATAGATCACTCGTTTGTTACACGCGCTCTTATTCGAAAACAAATAAATCAAATAAAATGAATTTCAACCTATTCCTCCTCGTCGCCATCTTCGTCGTGTTTGCTGTCTTCATGCCTTCTCAAGCTCAGCAGTGTCTCGCAAACGGTGCTACTTGCACATATACTGGAAGCATGGGAAACTGCTGCTCTGGGTACTGCTACCAGCTAACGGGTCAGGATACTGGGGTCTGCCAGTAACGGTAAATTTATCAAACTTTACCGGCGAAACCATCGTCATAATGCAACATCATCAATAACTTAATTTTCTACAGTAAATTGGAATATTTGACAATAATGTAATTAACTGCATTTCATTTCTGACATGTTCTTCTCTGTACGTGTGTTTGTTCGTGTTTTTCTATTTACGACATATCATATGTATCCAAACAAATTGTTATAATAAATCTTATAAATGTCACTGCTTTGTTTATTTTCACGGTACTTCCGAAGCCTACAATACCTTTGATCTTCATATTATCTATAAAACGTCGAGGATTATGCAAAAATACGACCCACTTAATATAAAGTGGACGCTTGTAATACGAAAAGTATGATTTGCACACCGCCACACCCACTACTCACCACAGATGCTTAATGGTAATCTCAATCTCTCACATAAATACAGTAACATTAAAGGAAGTTATTTAGCTGGGGTTTCCTATAGGCTCAAAATCCTCAGTCCGGATAATCTAGTATGCGCTTCCTCTCTTAAAAATAATATTAAATTATTGTAATGTTAAATAGGTACTTCTTCTTCATAACTTTATTCCGTTTCCTGATCCATTAGGATTAGCGGGGTTCATTACCTAAGCCTAACAATTTAGCGAAAATACTGATTTTACCATAGAGCAACTGACAACTATGTTATCGAAGAGCTTATCAAAGTAAGTTAAATTAGCATCTGACATCAGCCAAATTTACTCTAAACATGTACCTATTATCCTCTTGTCTTGTTCTTGTATCCGTTGTTGTATTATAATCTTGTCGTCAAAATTTCTAGGTCTCTGGTTGCTATTTGGCATGTACCTTCTTTACTGTGTTCAATACAATTTATATTGATGATGACCAAACATTTATCTTTATTGCTGTGGGCGTCATTTTGAACACATCTTTACAACCTATACAATACTAAGTGAGGATCTCTCCTTAAACGCAAAGGCCCAATATCATGTTGGTGCTCAAGCTGATCGGCGATTCTCACTGAATATCTAGGTCTTACCTGGTACCCAGGTGGTCACACCCAAAGACAGATGTGCGGTCTGACTTGATAGTAGTATAATATAAGATTCTTTGTCTCGCGCTAAAGTACTGTATCGCTCTATTCAGTACACCAAATCCTTTGAACCTTAACCTTCTCCTCCAGGTGATTTCGGAACTGAAATTCGCTGGAGATCTCGTTTCATCAACATCATAACTTATCAGAGATGTTTTCTTTCACTTTGTTTATTATTCAAAACACCAAATGTAAACAACCAGAAAGTCGCACCGCTCGCCGACGGCGGTCACTTCCCACGCAGGAACCGCAATGGTCGCATACCGATAGAAGTTTTCTTTCGAGAACTCTCAAGTTGTGGAACTAATTCTCAACCGAAGTTTTCTCAAGGAACTACAGCATGGGGTTCTTCAAGAAAGGCATAAAAAGGACTTTGGAGGATCGGCAACGCATGAGTGAGGCCCCTGGTGATACAAATGTCCGTAGGCTACGGTAATTTTACCATCAGGCAGGCCATATACTTGTTTTCTACCGTGGTATAAAAAAAAATAGTACACCGGTGGACTGAAGCGGATCGCTAACTACCTATAGTTTATGGACATAACATCTTCTCACGTACGTTTTGGTGACCACACTTACTTACAGGAATACAACACTGACACTGAACTGAACCTCTGATAGGTTGTTGTTATCCTGATTATTATTTGATGTCGATTTCTGTAATATGAACAAATGTATGAAATTATATATGTAGGAAGCGCTTTTAGCAGGAATGGAAGATAAACCGCTGATGTGGAGACACGAGTGTGTGCAGGGAACAGTGTGATGGAACGTTGTCTAAACTTCCAGGCAGTCGAAATCTTAGCGAGAAGGCAGAGCTCGCTTACACAATGCGGTGCTAATTTCTATTTTACCTTATGTTAGTGAAAGCTGGTTATGGCAGAAAGAGCATGAAAGAAGAATAAATGCTGCCGAGATGCGAGCATTAAACTTGTGGCATTACGTTTACTGACTGCGATCGCAATGACGGTGTAAGAAATGGAATTGATCTAAAAGAGAGTGTCGGTTTTAAGATAAGAACAGGAATGCATTCATCTCTTGGATCGGACATGTAGAAAGACTGCAGGATGAAAGAATGACGAGACGGAATACCTCGACTTACTTACCATGATCAAATTTGTCGCGTTTTATTAAAATGTGATGTTTTCATTTGTACTTGGTTAATCCTGTCGATTAATCGATCTGAAGAGACTTGTGCAATAAATATAGCCCATTTACTCGACAAGTATCACAAAGTGATCAGTTTGTCAACGTACAACTGTGATAATATCAAGCTTGGTCAATATTGATTACAATTACATAATTAGAAACATAGCAATGAAACATAGTAAAACAACGGTAATATTTTAGTTTCTAAAAAAAGAATTGTTTATTGGGCGCAAGATTGATATTCTCCCCTATGTGACTACGAAACTGAACTTCGCTGGAGATGTCGTTTCGTCAACAATAATAATTGACGCAGATTCCTGTGAGGTGACGGTGACATGTTTGTCCTGCATGCGAATCGTGCTTACAAGCGACGAGCGTTGATGTCAAAGTAGCATTACAATAGACTATTAAAAAAAATCAGCCAAGTGCGAGTCGGACTCGCACACCAAGGGTTCCGTACCATTATCTATAAAAACGGCAAAAAAAAAAAAACACGTTTGTTGTATGGGAGCCCCCCTTAAATATTTGTTTTATTTTAATTTAATTATTTATTCTTAAAGTGAATATATAACTAAATATTCTGTGAATATTTCAAGCGTCTACCTGTTGCCGTTATCAATATCAAGCAAAAATGAGCAAGAAATTCAGGTTTGTTGTATGGGAGCCCCCTTAAATATTTATTTTATTCTATATTTTAGTATTTGTTGTTATAGCGGCAACAGAAATACATCATCTGTGAAAATTTCAACTGTCTAACTATCACGGTTCAAGAGATACAGCCTGGTGACAGACGGACGGACGGACAGCCGAGCCTCAGTAATAGGGTTCCGTTTTACCCTTTGGGTACTGAACCCTAAAAAGGAAATTTTCATTGTCAGTGTTCCGTTAGTACTTGTATTATTAATGATTTAATTTTACCTATTCTTTCATTGGTGAATATTGATGAAGATATAAAAAATCGGCCAAGTGCGAGTCGGACTCGCGCACGAATGGTTCCGTACCACTATCTATAAAAACGGCAAAAAAATCACGTTTGTTGTATACCCCCCTAAAATATTTGTTTTATTTTAATTTAATTATTTATTCTTAAAGTGAATATATAACTAAATATTCTGTAAATATTTCAAGCGTCTACCTGTTGCCGTCATCAATATCGAGCAAAAACGAGCAAAAAAAAATCACATTTGTTGTATGGGAGCCCCCTTAAATATTTATGTTATTCTAGTTTTTAGTATTTGTTGTTATAGCGGCAACAGAAGAAATTTCAACTGTCTACCTATCACGGTTCGAGAGATACAGCCTGGTGACAGACGAACGGACGGACGGACGGACAGCGAAGTCTCAGTAATAGGGTTTCGTTTTACCCTTTGGGTACGGAACCCTAAAAACCATTTAATGATACTAAATAACTTAAATGTTTTTAAATAAATGGTTTTCAATAAAATGGAAACCGACCTCTTTGAGATCGATGCTATTAAAGATTTAAACAACGATATTGAAGAGGGAACTTGGATTAAAATTATTTCTAATTTACTTCTATACTTTGGTCTTAACTTTAGCGTTAACCAGTTTTCGAATCTATTAGGATTGGCGGGATCCGATACCTAAGCCTAAGGATTTAACCAAGATACTTTAACGTGGAAATATCTTAAAATGGAGCGACTGCCGTCAGACCTCCACACACCGGATGAACATACTATAACATATAATACATGAACGAAACTGAATTCATATAACTTTTGGGAACAAACTCTAGTATTTAAAAGATTCTAGCTTCTGAGGTAGGTGAGGTTTAGTTTGAAATAGGAGAAGTCAACTATTATTGTATGACGGAGATTGGTTTTTCCCACATACCATTAAAGTAGCCGATGTTTACTTTGTTTCATATTAAAAGGAAAATAGAAATCGATCAGTTTGTCATGTCATTGTCATAGTCGTTTCGTTATTGAATACTCATTTCGATCTTGGACTTGTAAACAAGTAAATTCCTTAAAATGAAATTCAACCTGATCCTCTGCTCTGTTAAATGTTGACTGTCGGGCACATCTGTTTTGTATAGTTGCTATTTGGTTTCATTTCGTTCAGTACAGTTTGTCTTCATTAATATACAATCGGTAGAAGACACAAAGGAATAGTTCAAAATCATATCTGTGCTTAGGATATCGATCAATAATTCTCCCAACTTGTCTTTGCATCGAATCACAAGTTTCTAACTGGTATCCATCATGTGCTCACGCCTGTGGTGACTACAGTACTCTATGTGCGGTCTGACTTGATATTTCACTCACAATCACGTACTTGTATAATAAGACTCTTTGCCTTGAGCAGTACTTTGCCGCTCCATTCAGCACACTAAGTTTTTTGAGCGCGAGTTTGATCTTCTTTCTATGTTCTCGGTTTGTAGGTTACTACAGAATTGAAATCGCTGCATATCTCGTTTCTTCAACATAGTTGTTTTTCAGAGACCTTTTGATGCACTATGTTTACTATTCAAAACACCAAAGGTAACCAAACAGAGGTGAACTGAAGTGTCGTAGTAGTCATAAGCGCGTAGGAAGTGGATGGATGCATTGGCATATGATAGAGATGTATGACAAGTCTAGAAGGGAGGCCTATGTTCAACAGTGGACGAATATGGAGTGCTGAGATGATGATGCTGTTATGCAATGTGGATCTGGAACAGTATGTATATTATGTAATATACATACTGTTCCAGATCGCTAACCAGACACAACGTATGTGCAATCTTGATATCAATAATTGATATCAAATGTGATAAATTCAAAGTTTGTCAATATTATTACACTTAAATCAGTGAATAATAAAAATGTAGCAATTAAAATAAAACAACAACATCATTATCAGTTTCGATAACAAGAATGTTTACAAACAATAGCCTTTATCGATTATCAATGTTTTGATTTAATCAATTAGTTTAGGTTGTACTATAATCTACAGTAGTAAGCCGGTACATTGACATTCCCAAGTATATAATTCTATATCTTGTTTACATTTGTCGAGTGGTAATTCATTGACATTTTTATTCTTACTAACATAATTACACACTAGCGGCGAATGGACCCAGTCGGTCTATTATTCACAGGTACAATCGATCAATACAACAGCCAAAATTAAAAAAAATATATATTTCCACTTTCAAATGCATTGTAAGTCTAACTTTACTCCAGCCTGCTAGAATTTTATTTGGTACTAACATTTCCGCCGTGCTTTTACTTAGTAACTCGATATAATTTTGAGATAAAATGGAGCCAAATATTCTATGTATACATACATCTATCTGTAACTTCACGCCAAGTCTTTTGTAGGGTGACAATATCCTTCTACGTTCGCGTGATATATCTATGTCGTCATACATTCTTCTTATATTCTTTCTACATGGCCGACCATATTCTTACTTCTTATTTTAACACCGACGCTCTCCTTTAGACCGACCGTTTTTTGTCTATGGTACAGATTTCCATGGCAATTTTCCTAATGTCCGCCGTTTATTTAAAAGATATAATAATATAATTCTGTTGTGATTCAAGTAGTACTTTATAAACACAAGGATAACAGCGAACCCAATGATAAATTTAAAGTTAAAATCCAATCAAATTAAATTTTAAGTTAAAATCTGGCTTTAGCTAAGGGTTTTTTGAGGACACGTGGAATTGAACTTGAATATACATTACAGAAATAGCCAATGTAGTAATTATAAGTCCCTCCTTTATTTTTTCTTTTTTTATACAACGTCGAGCACACAATCATACGACCCACCTGATGTAAAGTCATTACCGTTGTTTATATACGTTTGAAACATAATTATTTAGTATTTCTTGCGCGATGCTACCTCTGCTGTTAACACAGCAACTCCTTAGAGCTTATTGATAAACTCACTCACTCGTAGAAACACACAAGAACAAGTCTTGCGAGTGACTCTCTAAGGTCGGCTACGATGACGAAGATAAGCAAGGATGCTGTGTTACTACGCATGAGGCAATCTTGAAAAATATTTCGAGGAAGTTACCCAATAAAAATAAATAATTTATGTACATTACGTATAATCGAAGCAGATTAAAAAACAAGAGAACATATCTCATAAAATAACTAGGAAGTCATGTTTCCGTTACAATTCCATAGAGAGATAAATTACGTATGTATCCATTTCATTAGCTACAAAAATAAAAAAGGCTCTTGTTTGAAGCAGAGTAAGTTGAATTGTTTTTGCATGTCGTTGGCACACGTTTCCGTTGTCATAGATATAAATAATTCTTATATCATGCATGATTGTTTCTTACCATACCTAGTCGGAAAGGAAGGGAAAATGCCTAAGTATAACCAGCCTGATATTTCATTTTCGTACCGTACCTACTCAATTTCCTTATTCCACATACCTACTCCGTTCTTGCTTAATCTCATACTTCTAAATAAATAGTGCATAATGAAGTTCAACCCGATCATCCATGTCGCTATTTTCATCGTAGTTGCTGTCGTCATTCCGAATCAAATTCAGGCGTGTCTCCCAAATGATAGTAGGTGCCAGTCTAATGAGAGCATAGGAAACTGTTGCTCTGGATTCTGCTATCAGCAAGTTGGATGGGCTACTGGGTATTATTGCCAGTAAATATATGAATATTACCGATTATGATGTATTTTTTCTGTGTGTTTAAGTGGATTCGAGCGTGGTTTGGATTCAAATTTTTACGGGTAGATGGCGCTGCAATCGTGTTATAGGACTTATTATTTGTATATTTTGACATGACAACGTTTGTCGGGTCGGCTAGTTATTACACAAAAATCCTAATATCACATTCGTAGTTTTGTTGACTCGTGCGTATTCATGATATTCTTCAGGCGGCGGGTGAAAATATATGATTTGCTTTCAAACAAATAATACTCATCGACATTTAGTTATCTATCTATTTATTTAACGTACCTAACGCTATAATTTCGCTTTTGGTTCAAATTATTTTTGAGAATTTGATGCTGGAATATGTAGAAGTAAGAATGATCAAAATTCTCGTTTATATCTCTAACAATCTCTGGATTAATGTCTATTACATATAGACGGACAGGTAAGTGACCTTTAACAGGTTCCGTTTTTTGTCTTTTTATGGGACACTAAATACCTGAAGGCGTGATATATACTTTTGGCTTTATATTCTTAATTTTGCGATGTCGTTTGACGACAATGTAAAAGCTGCTGTTGCATATTGTAGTGTGTGGTACTTCAAAGTGCTATATTACATATCGTAGTATTTTTTTTTATATATACAACGTCGGGAGGCATACAAGCATACGGCCCACCTAAAGTGTTTATCGTAAGCTACGAACGCTTGAAATACATTGAGTATCACTTGCGCGATGCCTGCAACTTCTTAGGAGCTTACTGACGACCTCACTCACATGCAGGAAAACTACAACCCTCCAGAGAGTTGTTATTTGGCTGCGGTTTTCTGTGAAATGTAGGTTCTTTCCTAGATGGGTTGCTTTAATACCTACCCTACCTTTCTTAAAAACACTTAGGCCAAGACAGACATGTTCATGCACACAAATGTTCGGCCTGTTTGGAAATCGAATCCACGAGCGTTATCCTCATCTTTTTATAAGTATTAAGTATTATTATATACTATTATAGTATACAGTATCATTAGATTAAAAAAGGGAGATTAAAAGTAAAAAAAAAAACTATGAAAAATTATTAAGATACAATATGATTTAATTTAAACAATGTAAGACGTGTTTAAGTGCCTAATGTAATTTAAGTAATGAAAAATAAATGATTTTTGTATTATTTTTTATCTTATCTTGATTTCAAAAATATCTACTGAGTGCACGTCCTGTATCTGTTTGATTTTAGAAATAGAGCCAGCAATAGTTTCCAAATAAAGTAGCTTCTGGTAAAACGCATGTAAAAAATTGTGCGTGGAAAATTTGTGAAAAGTGGAATTGTTGATGTATGACACAGACTGGCGTGTCCTTGATAGCAGAAAAGTGATACATGTTTTAATTTCATTCTTATCTTAAGGAAAATACTAAACATAGTCGGAGGGGGAAGAAAATTTTTATATAAATAGCTCTATTTGACACTTAATATTCATATGTGACTCGAATTCGTTGTACATTACTCGTTTGTTACACGCGCTCTTATTCGAAAACAAATAAATCACATAAAATGAATTTCAATCTATTCCTCCTCGTCGCCATCTTCGTCGTGTTTGCTGTCTTCATGCCTTCTCAAGCTCAGCAGTGTCTCGCAAACGGTGCTACTTGCACATATACTGGAAGCCTGGGAAACTGCTGCTCTGGGTACTGCTACCAGCTAACGGGTCAGGATACTGGGGTCTGCCAGTAGTGTAGTCAGTAGTCAAAATTTACCGGCGAAACCATCGTCATATGCAACATCATCAATAACTTAATTTTCTACAGTAAATTGGAATATTTGACAACAATGTAATTAACTGCATTTCATTTCTGACATGTTCTTCTCTGTACGTGTGTTTGTTCGTGTTTTTCTATTTACGACATATCATATGTATCCAAACAAATTGGTATAATAAATCTTATAAATGTCACTGCATTACAAAAGTGTTTATTTTCACGGTACTTCCGAAGCCTACAATACCTTTGATCTTCATATTATCTATAAAACGTCGAGGATTATGCAAAAATACGACCCACTTAATATAAAGTGGACGCTTGTAATACGAAAAGTATGATTTGCACACCGCCACACCCACTACTCACCACAGATGCTTAATGGTAATCTCAATCTCTCACATAAATACAGTAACATTAAAGGAAGTTATTTAGCTGGGGTTTCCTATAGGCTCAAAATCCTCAGTCCGGATAATCTAGTATGCGCTTCCTCTCTTAAAAATAATAATAAATTATTGTAATGTTAAATAGGTACTTCTTCTTCATAACTTTATTCCGTTTCCTGATCCATTAGGATTAGCGGGGTTCATTACCTAAGCCTAACAATTTAGCGAAAATACTGATTTTACCTTAGAGCAACTGACAAATATATTATCGAAGAGCTTATTAAAGTAAGTTAAACTAGCATCTGACATCAGCCAAATTTACTCTAAACATGTACCTATTATCCACTTGCCGTCAAAATTTCTAGGTCTCTGGTTGCTATTTGGCATGTACCTTCTTTACTTTGTTCAATACAATTTATATTGATGATGACCAAACATTTATCTTTATTGCTGTGGGCGTCATTTTGAACATCATGTGAACACGTCCTTACAACCTATACAATACTAAGTGAGGATCTCTCCTTAAATGCAAAGGCCCAATATCATGTTGGTGCTCAGGCTGATCGGCGATTTTCACTGAATATCTAAGTCTTACCTGGCACCCAGGTGGTCACACCCAAACACAGATGTACGGTCTGACTTGATACTAATATAAGATTCTTTATCTCGCACTAAAGTACTGTATCGCTCTATTCAGTACACCAAATCCTTTGAACCTTAACCTTCTCCTCCAGGTGATTTCGGAACTGAAATTCGCTGGAGATCTCGTTTCGTCAACATCATTAGTTATCAGAGATGTTTTCTTTCACTATGTTTATTATACAAAACACCAAATGTTAACAACCAGAAAGTCGCACCGCTCGCCGACGGCGGGGAGTTCACTTCCCACGCAGAAACGGCAATGGTCGCATGCTGTGCGGTTCACGAGAAGTTTTCTTTCGAGAACTCTCAAGTAGTGGAACTAATTCTCAACCGAAGTTTTCTCAGGGAACTACAGCATGGGGTTCTTCAAGAAAGGCATAAAAAGGATTTTAGAGGATCGGCAACGCATGAGTAAGGCCCCTGGTGATACAAATGTCTGTAGGCTACGGTGATTTTAGCATCAGGCAGGCCATATACTTGTTTTCTACCGTGGTATAAAAAAAAATAGTACACCGGTGGACTGAAGCGGATCGCTAACTACCTATAGTTTATGGACATAACATCTTCTCACGTACGTTTTGGTGACCACACTTACTTACAGGAATACAACACTGACACTGAACTGAACCTCTGATAGGTTGTTGTTATCCTGATTATTATTTTATGTCGATTTCTGTAATATGAACAAATGTATGAAATTACTTGTCTAGGAAGCGCTTATAGCAGGAATGGAAGATAAACCGCTGATGTGGAGACACGAGTGTGTGCAGGGAACAGTGTGAATGGAACGTTGTCTAAACTTCCAGGCAGTCGAAATCTTAGCAAGAAGGCAGAGCTCGCTTACACAATGCGGTGCTAATTTCTATGTTACCTTATGTTAGTGAAAGCTGGTTATGGCAGAAAGAGCATGAAAGAAGAATAAATGCTGCCGAGATGCGAGCATTAAACTTGTGGCATTACGTTTACTGACTGCGATCGCAATGACGGTGTAAAAAATGGAACTGATCTGAAAGAGAATGTCGGTTTTAAGATAAAAACAGGAATGCACTCATCTCTTGGATCGGACATGTAGAAAAACTGCAGGATGAAAGAATGACGAGACAGATATACAAGCGAAATTGGAAAAAGTAGGAGCCTCGGAATACCTCGACTTACTTACCATGATCAAATTGGTCGTGTTTAATTAAAATATGATAATTTCATTTGTACTTGGTTAATCCTGTCGATTAATCGATCTGATGAGACTTGTGCAATAAATATAGCCCATTTACTAGACAAGTATCACAAAGTGATCATTTTGTTCCCAACGTACAACTGTGACAATATCAAGCTTGGTCAATATTGTTTACAATTACATAATTACAAACATAGCAATGAAACATTGTAAAACAATGGTAATATTTTGTATGTATGTATGTATGTATATCTTCACGCCAAGTCCCTTGCGGGGTAGGCAGAGAGAACCGAGCGCCATAAGACACGGTAATATTTTAGTTTCTAAAAAAGAATTGATTCTTGGCCGCAAGATTGATATTCTCCCCTAGGTGACTACGAAACTGAACTTCGCTGGAGATCTCGTTTCGTCAACAATAATAATTGATGCAGATTCCTGTGAGGTGACGGTGACATGTTTGTCCTGTATGCGAATCGTGCTTACAAGCGACGAGCGTTGATGTCAAAGTAGCATTACAATAGATTATTAAAAAAGGAAATTTTCATTGTCAGTGTTCCGTTAGTACTTGTATTATTAATGATTTGATTTTACCTATTCTTTCATTGGTGAAATTTAAATATTCGTAAATATTCGTTAAATATTCGTTTTATTTTCCCCTTAAATATTCGTTTTATTTTAATTTAACTATTTATTCTTAAAGTGAACATATAACGAAATATTCTGTGAATATTTCAAGCGTCTACCTGTTGCCGTTATCAATATCGAGCAAAAACGAGCAAAAAAAATCACGTTTATTGTATGAGAGCCCCCTTAAATATTTATGTTATTCTATTTTTTAGTATTTGTTGTTATAGCGGCAACAGAAATATATCATCTGTGAAAATTTCAACTGTCTAACTATCACGGTTCGAGAGATATAGCCTGGTGACAGACGGACGGACGGACGGACAGCGAAGTCTCAGTAATAGGGTTCCGTTTTACCCTTTGGGTTCGGAACCCTAAAAACCATTTAATGATACTAAATAACTTAAATGTTTTTAAATAAATGGTTTTCAATAAAATGGAAACCGACCTCTTTGAGATCGATGCTATTTAAGATTTAAACAACGATATTGAAGAGGGAACTTGAATTAAAATTAATTCTAATTTACTTCTATACTTTGATCTTAACTTTAGCGTTAACCAGTTTTCTAATCTATTAGGATTGGCGGGGTCCGATACCTAAGCCTAAGGATTTAACCAAGATACTTTAACGTGGAAATATCTTAAAATGGAGCGACTGCCGTCAGACCTCCACACACCGGATGAACATACTATAACATATAATACATGAACGAAACTGAATTCATATAACTTTTGGAAACAAACTCTAGTGTTTAAAAGATTCTAGCTTCTAAGATAGGTGAGGTTTAGTTTGAAATAGGAGAAGTCAACTATTATTGTATGACGGAGATTGGTTTTTCCCACATACCATTAAAGTAGCCGATGTTTACTTTGTTTCATATTAAAAGGAAAATAGAAATCGATCAGTTTGTCATGTCATTGTCATAGTCGTTTCGTTATTGAATACTCATTTCGATCTTGGACATGTAAACAAGTAAATTCCTTAAAATGAAATTCAACCTGATCCTCTGCTCTGTTAAATGTTGACTGTCGGGCACATCTGTTTTGTATAGTTGCTATTTGGTTTCATTTCGTTCAGTACAGTTTGTCTTCATTAATATACAATCGGTAGAAGACACAAAGGAATAGTTCAAAATCATATCTGTGCTTAGGATATCGATCAATAATTCTCCCAACTTGTCTTTGCATCGAATCACAAGTTTCTAACTGGTATCCATCATGTGCTCACGCCTGTGGTGACTACAGTACTCTATGTGCGGTCTGACTTGATATTTCACTCATAATCACGTACTTGTATAATAAGACTCTTTGCCTTGAGCAGTACTTTGCCGCTCCATTCAGCACACTAAGTTTTTTGAGCGCGAGTTTGATCTTCTTTCTATGTTCTCGGTTTGTAGGTTACTACAGAATTGAAATCGCTGCATATCTCGTTTCTTCAACATAGTTGTTTTTCAGAGACCTTTTGATGCACTATGTTTACTATTCAAAACACCAAAGGTAACCAAACAGAGGTGAACTGAAGTGTCGTAGTAGTCATAAGCGCGTAGGAAGTGGATGGATGCATTGGCATATGATAGAGATGTATGACAAATCTAGAAGGGAGGCCTATGTTCAACAGTGGACGAATATGGAGTGCTGAGATGATGATGCTGTTATGCAATGTGGATCTGGAACAGTATGTATATTATGTAATATACATACTGTTCCAGATCGCTAACCAGACACAACGTATGTGCAATCTTGATATCAATAATTGATATCAAATGTGATAAATTCAAAGTTTGTCAATATTATTACACTTAAATCAGTGAATAATAAAAATGTAGCAATTAAAATAAAACAACAACATCATTATCAGTTTCGATAACAAGAATGTTTACAAACAATAGCCTTTATCGATTATCAATGTTTTGATTTAATCAATTAGTTTAGGTTGTACTATAATCTACAGTAGTAAGCCGGTACATTGACATTCCCAAGTATATAATTCTATATCTTGTTTACATTTGTCGAGTGGTAATTCATTGACATTTTTATTCTTACTAACATAATTGTACACTAGCGGCGAATGGACTCAGTCGGTCTATTATTCACAGGTACAATCGATCAATACAACAGCCAAAATTAAAAAAATATATATATTTCCACTTTCAAATGTATTGTTAGTCTAACTTTACTCCAGCCTGCTAGAATTTTATTTGGTACTAACATTTCCGTCGTGCTTTTACTTAGTAACTCGATATAATTTTGAGATCAAATGGAGCCAAATATTCTATGTATACATCTATCTGTAACTTCACGCCAAGTCTTTTGTAGGGTGACAATATCCTTCTACGTTCGCGTGATATATCTATGTCGTCATACATTCTTCTTATATTCTTTCTACATGGCCGACCTTATTTTTACTTCTTATTTTAACACCGACGCGCTCCTTCAGACCGACCGTTTTTTGTCTATGGTACAGATTTCCATGGCAATTTTCCTAATGTCTGCCGTTTATTTAATAATAAAAATATAATAATATAATTCTGTTGTGATTCAAGTAGTACTTTATTAACACAAGGATAACAGCGAACCCAATGATAAATTTGAAGTTAAAATCCAATCAAATTAAATTTTAAGTTAAAATCTGGCTTTAGCTAAGGGTTTTTTGAGGACACATGGAATTGAACTTGAATATACATTACAGAAATAGCCAATGTAGTAATTATAAGTCCCTCCTTTTTTTTCTTTTTTTTTATACAACGTCGAGCACACAATCATACGACCCACCTGATGTAAAGTCATTACCGTTGTTTATATACGTTTGAAACATAATTATTAAGTATTTCTTGAGCGATGCTACCTCTGCTGTTAACACAGCAACTCGTTAGAGCTTATTGATAAACTCACTCACTCGTAGAAACACACTAGAACAAGCCTTGCGAGTGACTCTCTAAGGTCGGCTACGATGACGAAGGTAAGCAAGGATGCTGTGTTACTACGCATGAGGCAATCTTGAAAAAAATTTCGAGGAAGTTACCCAATAAAAATAAATAATTTATGTACATTACGTATAATCGAAGCAGATTAAAAAACAAGAGAACATATCTCATAAAATAACTAGGAAGTCATGTTTCCGTTACAATTCCATAGAGAGATAAATTACGTATGTATCCATTTCATTAGCTACAAAAATAAAAAAGGCTCTTGTTTGAAGCAGAGTAAGTTGAATTGTTTTTGCATGTCGTCGGCACACGTTTCCGTTGTCATAGATATAAATAATTCTTATATCATCCATGATTGTTTCTTACCATACCTAGTCGGAAAGGAAGGGAAAATGCTTAAGTATAACCAGATTGATATTTCATTTTCGTACCGTACCTACTCAATTTCCTTATTCTACATACCTACTCCGTTCTTGCTTAATCTCATACTTCTAAATAAATAGTGCATAATGAAGTTCAACCCGATCATCCATGTCGCTATTTTCATCGTAGTTGCTGTCGTCATTCCGAATCAAATTCAGGCGTGTCTCCCAAATGATAGTAGGTGCCAGTCTAATGGGAGCATGGGAAACTGTTGCTCTCGATTCTGCTATCAGCAAGCTGGATGGGCTACTGGGTATTGCCGGTAAATATATGAACATTACCGATTATGATGTATTTTTTCTGTGTGTTTAAGTGGATTCGAGCGTGGTTTGGATTCAAATTTTTACCGGGTAGATGGCGCTGCAATCGTGTTATAGGACTTATTATTTGTATATTTTGACAAGACAACGTCTCTCGGGTCGGCTAGTTATTACACAAAAATCCTAATATTACATTCGTAGTTTTGTTGACTCGTGCGTATTCATGATATTCTTCAGGCGGCGGCTGAAAATATATGATTTGCTTTCAAACAAAACTTTCAAAACAAAAAATACTCATCGATATTTAGTTCTCTATCTATTTATTTAACGTACCTAACGCTATAATTTCGCTTTTGGTTCAAATTAGTTCTGAGAATTTGATGCTGGAATATGTAGAAGTAAGAATGAAATTCTCGTTTATATCTCTAACAATCTCTGGATTAATGTCCATTTTATATAGACGGACAGGTAAGTGACCTTTAACAGGTTCCTTTTTTTGTCTTTTTATGGGACACTAAATATCTGAAGGCGTGTACAACCAAGTACAAAGTGGAGTGATGATGCGGGTGAATTTTTGTACCATATGGCAATAAA
Organism: Pyralis farinalis; assembly: GCA_947507595.1. NCBI lineage: Eukaryota > Metazoa > Arthropoda > Insecta > Lepidoptera > Pyralidae > Pyralis > Pyralis farinalis. Next base: position 19,486,267 of record OX382271.1, on the reverse strand, counting down.
ATACTTGCTGCCAATTAACCCGTATATTGATCTATCTTCAAAAAGAGTAGACGAAGACACACACTTGACCGCACAGGGTCATAAAAACAGAATAAAACTTAATAGCGCCATTTAATTGCGTACATTAACTGCACAGCGCCATCTATTATGCACCTTTGGAACTATAAACATAAACAAAGTAAAATCTTTACTTACAAGAAGCGCATATGTATTTTACAACTAAATAAGCTTTCAACATACCGCCCACCAAGGACGATATAGACCATATAGTCCTTAACTAAAGTCGGAACCGCCCACCATGCGATAAAATTAACAAATATCCAAAGAAATTTAACCTGATGGTCCTTGGCAAATGGTAACTGTTATAAATAAAACTTAACAAGTAACAAATTTATGCTAATATTATTCCGTTATAGGAAGTATACAAATTTTTGACACTGGTCTTTTGATTAGTGTATTCTTAGTTCGCAAAGTGACTACACGCGTGATGTTGTCGGACCCAGGATGTTTAGTCACCACACGACCAAGAAGCCATTTGCAGGGAGGTAAGTCACCTTCTTTCACTAATATTACATCTCCTATTTGTGGTTCAGGGGTTTGGTAGGACCACCTGTATCTGTGTAGATATTGTGTTAAATATTCTTGGGACCATCGTCGCCAAAAATTTTGCACTAACCTCTGTGTTAACTGCCATCTACGAAGACTACTGACATTTGGAGTCTCAAAGTCGTGGTCGGGTGGAATAACCAAGGGTTCACCCACCAGAAAATGTCCCGGTGTCAGAACCTCTATATCACCAGAGTGAGATTCAAGTCGTGACAGAGGCCGAGAATTCAAACACGCCTCTATCTGAGCCAGTACTGTAGCCAATTCCTCATAAGTTAAGGTCGAGTCCCCAATAATTTTTCTTAAATGAGTTTTTACCGACTTAACTCCGGCTTCCCATAAGCCTCCAAAATTTGGTGAATGTGGCGGGATAAAGTTCCAAGATATACCCTCGGAGGCTAAGGACTCTGCTACCTCCTGCAGCATATTTGACCTTTCTACAATGAAAAGTTGCTGTAATTCTCTGGAAGCACCCACAAAATTAGTGCCGTTGTCGCTCCATACATCTGTGCATCTTCCCCGACGCGCAACGAATCTCTTAAAAGAGGCTAAGAAGCCTTGAGTTGTAAGGTCGCTCACGACCTCTAAATGTATCGCTCGAGTGGCCATACAAATGTACAGACAAATGTAACCCTTGTAAGCTTTGTGACCTCTACCTTTTGTTGTCCGCACACTGATTGGTCCAGCGTAGTCAATACCGCAACTTCTGAAGGGTTTAGTAGGCGTAACCCTAGCTGCTGGAAGTTGCCCCATTAAAGGAGTTGTTGTTTTCGCTCTGTCTTTAACGCAGGTGACGCATCTTCTGACATAAGATTTTACCACCAATTTGGAACCTAAAATCCAATATTTGGCATGCAGATACGTTAACGTTAGTTGCTGTCCACCATGCAGAGTTCTCAAGTGAGCATCCCCGACAATCAGTTGCGTGAAATGCGATTTCCTTGGGAGTAGAATGGGGTGTTTCATGTCGGAGCTCAGCTGAGATCTTTCTAAGCGCCCTCCTACCCGTAGCAGCCCAAAACTGTCAATAAAGGGATTCAAAGGTTTCAAAGGACCCTTTATTTTGTTAGGTTCGCTCCTTTGTAAGAAAGATACTTCCTGTGCAAAATGCTCTTGTTGACACTTCCTAATGCAAGTGTATGTGGCTTCTTTTAATTCCTCTGCTGTGAGATAGTTACTGCAGTGATTAGAGCTCACTTGTTTCTTTACGCGTAGGAAACGCCTGCAATAAGCAACTACTCTAACCAGCTTACTTAAAGAAGAGTATTTGCTCCATATAAATTCATCCACTTCTGTGAAATGAACCTTCTTCATTTCCAAACCCGTTTCCTTAATTTTCGGTTTCGAATATTTTATAACTCGATCACGGAGAAACAAAGGACCCCGAAGCCACAATGAATTCTTTAACAATTCCGACGGATTCAAGCCCCTCGACGCGCAGTCTGCAGGGTTTTGACCGGAGGAAATATGTGACCATTGACTTGAGTCTAAAGTATTTAAAATTTCCGACACCCGATTTCCTACAAATGTCTGCCATTTGCTAGGATGTCCACGCAACCAGGCCAAGACCACCTCTGAATCTGACCAAGCACGGATATGTGACCGCTTGATATTTAAAATTTCGGATACCTCTCTCAGTAGCTTAGACAATAATGTAGCCCCACATAATTCCATCCTAGGGATCGATATCTGTTTAATGGGAGCAACTCTTGTTTTACAGGTAACTAGGCTGACGTGAACATTGCCCTCTGAATCGATAGCACGCAAATACACCACCGCGCTATACGCTGCATTCGAAGCATCGGCAAATCCATGAAGTTCTACCAATCGATCGTCAGCTTGAGTATACATCCATCGAGGCAAACTGAAGTTTTCAAGATTTTCTAAATCCTTTCGGTAAGTTAACCAATCTTGTAATAATTGTAATGGAAGTTCTTCGTCCCAATTTAACCCTGTTAGCCACAACCGTTGAATAAAAATTTTTGCTGTGATTATAGCTGGAGCGAGCCATCCCAAAGGATCATATAATCTAGCAATGTCTGATAAAACCTTTCTTTTTGTTACAGGTCCCGTCTGCAGAGGAAGTGACACCGTGTACTGAAATTCATCTGTACTTCGATTCCAGGTAATGCCTAATAACTTGACTATTTCATCCGTTTTTAAGTTTATTTCTTCTCCTACATTCTTTCCTTTTTCTCCCTTTCTTAAACTTTCTAGGAGCTCATTGCTATTTGACATCCATTTTTGAAGCTCAAATCCTCCTTTCTTTAATATCATTTTCATTTCCTCATAAATTAATTTCCCTTCATCTACTGTTTGGCAACCCGTGAGTAGATCATCCATATAATAATCCTTTAATATTTTTTCAGATGTTCCTGGATACTGCGCACCTTCATCAGAAGCTAGTTGCTGAAGAGCCTTCACCGCTAAGTAGGGAGCTGAAGCTGTTCCAAAAGTTACACGTAATAAACGATATTCTTGAATATTTGTTTTTTGAAGTTTTTCTTTATCCTGACCCTTTCTATTCCACTGCTCATCCCACAACAACCGCTGATAATCTGCGTCTTGTGGAGCCACCTTCACCTGACGATACATCTTTATGATGTCTGCTGCCAAACAGATAGGATGCATCCTCCACCTCATCAGTAGATGTCGTAATTCCGGCTGGAGATTAGGCCCTACCATGAGATTATCATTTAAGGACGTACCATTTTTGTCCTTACATGATGCATCATATACTACTCTAAGTTTAGTTGTGTCTTTATCGTTCCGTATAATCGCGTGATGAGGAAGATAAAATGTTCCCTTCCTATTCCTCTCTTCGATAGGAACTACCTCCATATGTTCTAAGTGTAGGTATTCTTCCATCACCTTTGAATAATCTTCCTTCAAAGTCACGTTTTTTCCAAACCTTGTATATAATGACCTCAGCCTTCTCTTCGCAATTTCCCTTGAATCCTCAAACTCGATTTGAGAACGAAATGGAAGCCTCACTATATAGCGACCCTGCGAGTCCCTGCAAGTTGTTTGTGCAAAAAATCTCTCACATTCTTCTTCTTCAGCTGACAAGATTTTTGATGAACTCTTGGGATCGGCTTCCATTTCCCAAAACCTTTTCAGGAAATCATCGTTTTCCTTGACGGCATGCATTACAACAATGTTGCCATTTTGAATTTGTGGTATAGTGCCTGAGAGGACCCAACCCAGTGACGTATTTTGCGCTACTGGCGAACCCTCTCGTCCCCGTTTGATTCCACTCTTGATAACTTGACTATACACATCAGCTCCTAATAGAATATCTATTTGATTAGGTATGTGATACTGGGGGTCAGCTAGAACCATATCAGTTGCCTCTATCCAGTCCAATTCAACTACCTTCTTACTTGGAAGAAATGACGTAATGGATTTAAGGACGTATGCTTGAAGCGTGATTACTATGTTAGAATCAAACCTGGGATGAATTTTTAACTGAACCATGTATTTTACCGAAACATTTTCGTTACCTTCCAATCCAGATACACGACCCTGTACTGGTATCTTCCTGATACCTAAGGCTTGAGCAACTGCTTCAGTAACAAATGAGGCTTGGGAACCTTGATCAAGTAATGCCCTAATAAGATGATGTTCTCCGTTGGATGACTCGGCTTTAACCAGAGCCGTGGCCAAAAGTACTTGATTAAGGACAGGAAACTGCCCTGACGAATGACAAGTTACTACAGTGTTATTATCTATCGCGCTGGATGATTCCGCCATCTCACTAGCAGATGAACCCTTGCTACCTTCATCAGACGCCGATAAGAAAACCTTACTAGAATTCCCGGAACTAATATTAGCGTTGGATGAATCCCCAGACCTAATTGGACCTTCAAAGTTATTATTGTTAGAATGAAGCAACGAGTGATGCTTCCGTTTGCAAACTCGACAACTTGAACCACTTTGACAAAACTTAGCCGCGTGGTGACCAAAACAATTAAAACATAAACGATTTTGCTCGATGAATTGTCTACGACTATCAACGTCGTCATTTGCGAACCTTTTGCAATTAAAAATTTTATGATTACCTGTACAATATTCACATTCCAGGTTAGCTACGTGAAGAACTTTAGGCTTATTTACACCATGTGTCTGAGCATTTGGAATTCTACCTGAAGCTGTTGACTTGGGTTCCAGAAATTCTAACGCGCGATATCGTCTTGTTAAGAAGTCTGTGAATTGGGAAAACCTTGGAAGTTCATCCAGGCCGTTAACATTGCTGACGTGGATTTCCCACTCTTTTCTGGAATCCACGTCAAGCTTCAATGTTACCAAATGAATTACGATGACATCCCACGAGCTCACATCTACCCCAATATTTGTGAGCGCGCTTAAGCAATCTGTTGTGGTATCAATCAAATTTTTCAGCATTGCTGCCGATTCCCCACTGATGTTGCGCTGATTTAATAATGTTTTCAAAATTGAATTGCACAATAGTTTTTTGTTATTGTATCTCGAATTCAATAACATCCAACTTCTCTCATAGTTTGCTTCAGAAATGGGAATCTGTCTGAGTAGCTGCTCTGGTTCCCCGGACAGATACCCTTTTAAGTAGTGCATTTTTTGCACATCATCCAACTGTGCGTTGGTATGCACTAATGATAAAAATAAATCACGGAATGTGGTCCATTCCGAATAAAAACCTGTGAACGTAGGTATTACAATAGGTGGCAACCGAATGTTTGAAGTTACACCGTGCACAGTATTGGATTCTGCTACCTTTGTACCAATTTTACCTGATTTTTTAAGAAAGGAATCCAGCACACACTTAAGCTCGGTTTTGTACTCCACATACACTTCTTCAACTAAACCATACGTATCATCTTTAAAGTACCTTTCTTTTTCTTCATCTTTACATAGCCTTACAATATTTTCATGCGTGTCATTAAATTTATCCCATAAATTATCTAAAGTTTCTAGTCTAATTTCTACGTATTGTTGCGTTATTCGCTCTTTCGGAGACTTTTTATAATTTTGTTGAGCCTTGGAAATGCGACTATGTGTATTAATCTGTACTTTAATTAATTCTTCCATTTTTTTTTATTAATAAATTTACCTATTTAATTATGAATTCACCAGTTGTTATTATTCCTCAATAAGATGTACAGAACTACTCTTTATCTGACACCTCAAGGCAAAAATAAGTTTAAAAACAAACCACAATTTTATAAGTGTTTGACTCCAACGAGATTTTTCCAAGTCCCAAACCAAATCATAAAAATTTTACAAGTGTTTGACAACAACAAAATATTCTAAGTCCGAACCCAACAATGAAAATTTTACAAGTTCAAAACAAACCACAATTTTATAAGTGTTTGACTCCAACGAGATTTTTCCAAGTCCCAAACCAAATCATAAAAATTTTACAAGTGTTTGACAACAACAAAATATTCTAAGTCCAAACCCAACAATGAAAATTTTACAAGTTAATGAAACTTCTTTAAAAATATTCTAAGTGTTTTAGAGACACAGAGTGCAAAAAAAATCGGGCATAGGTTCCCCGTCTGACCACTATTTTGCTTAAAATTAACTAAGTCTATGATAACAATTTGAAAATTATTCTAAGTTGAAATTTAGAAGTTAAACGTTAAAGTTAAAATGTCCAAATAAATAAAGTTCAAATTCCTCTTCAAATGTAGCACTACTGATTATCACCAATCTCGCTATGATTTTTTTTTTTTTCAAGTTATCTTTTTCTATGTAATAAGGTTTAAAATCACTCACAAGTTTTCCTGGTATCACCTTACTTAATGGACTGTATGTAGCATGTGCAGGCGCATCCCGCGCCCCGCACTCCTCTCCGCCTCGCCTCGCCTTGCCGTGTTCCTGACAGGTGCCGCCTCGGCACTGTCTGCTATGGTCTGGTGCACCTCCTTGCACCTTGCTGCAGCTGAAAACCTTGGCCAGTTTGCGCAAGCGATCCACTTGCCCAGCCAAACACAATGACGCAAAAACGCACAATTACTCCCGTGCGTCACCTTCCGACTAATCCAAATCCGGCTCGAAGGACCAAAATTTTGTACAACCAAGTACAAAGTGGAGTGATGATGCGGGTGAATTTTTGTACCATATGGCAATAAAATACTTGCTGCCAATTAACCCGTATATTGATCTATCTTCAAAAAGAGTAGACGAAGACACACACTTGACCGCACAGGGTCATAAAAACAGAATAAAACTTAATAGCGCCATTTAATTGCGTACATTAACTGCACAGCGCCATCTATTATGCACCTTTGGAACTATAAACATAAACAAAGTAAAATCTTTACTTACAAGAAGCGCATATGTATTTTACAACTAAATAAGCTTTCAACAAGGCGTGATATATACTTTTGGCTTTTTATTCTTAATTTTGCGATGTCGTTTGACGACAATGTAAAAGCGGCTGTTGCATATTGTAGGTACTTCAAAAAGCTATATTACATATCGTAGTATTTTCTTTATATATATACAACGTCGGGAGGCATACAAGCATACGGCTCGCCTAAAGTGTTTATCGTAAGCTACAAACGCTTGAAATACATTGAGTATCACTTGCGCGATGCCTGCAACTTCTTGGGAGCTTACTGACGACCTCACTCACATGCAGGAAAACTACAACCCTCCAGAGACTTGTTATTTGGCTGCGGTTTTCTGTGAAATGGAGGTTCTTTCCTAGATGGGTTGCTTTAATATCTACCCTACCTCTCTTAAAAACACTTAGGCCAAGACAGACATGTTCATGCACACAAATGTTCGGCCTGTTTGGAAATCGAATCCACGAGCGTTATCCTCATCAATTTTATAAGCATTAAGTATTATTATATACTATTATAGTATACAGTATCATTAGATTAAAAAAGGGAGATTAAAAGTAAAGAAAAACTATGGAAAATTATTAAGATACAATATGATTTAATTTAAATTATGTAATACGTGTTTAAGTGCCCGTAAGGGCCTAATGAAAAATAAATGATTTTTATATTATTTTTTATCTTCTCTTGATTTTAAAAATATGTACTGAGTGCACGTCCTGTATCTGTTTGATTTTAGAAATAGAGCCAGCAACAGTTTCCAAATAAAGTAGCTTCTGGTAAAACGCATGTAAAAAATTGTGCGTGGAAAATTTGTCTATCTATCTATCTATCTATAACTTCATGCCAAATCCCTTGCGGGGTAGGCAGAGAGAACCGAGCGCCACGTGACTCGATCCTTACATATCTCACTCGCTTCTTCGACATTCATTGCTCTTCTCATGCACGCTCGCCGGTTTCTAGGGCTCCTGACATCACCTTCTGATAGAACACGACCAATTTGGTCATGGTAGGTAAGTCTTGGCCTTCCCCGGCTCCTACATCCTTCCACTTTTGCATTGTATATCTGCTTCGTCATTCTTTCATCTTGCATTCTTTCTACATGTCCGAACCATCGGAGCATGCCTCTTCTTATTTTAACACCGACGCTCTCTTTCAGACCAACTCTGTTTCTAACATCATCATAATCATGGAAAATTTGTGAAAAGTGGAATTGTTGATGTATGACACAGACTGGCGTGTCCTTGATAGCAGAAAAGTGATACATGTTTTAATTTCATTCTTATCTTAAGGAAAATACTAAACGTAGTCGGAGGGGGAAGAAAATTTTTGTATAAATAGCTATATTTGACACTTAATATTTATATCTGACTCGAATTTGTTATACATCACTCGTTTGTTACACGCGCTCTTATTCGAAAACAAATAAATCACATAAAATGAATTTCAACCTATTCCTATTGGGGGTCATGTGCCAGAAGCGTGCTCGTTCGCGACCCCTGCCAATCAGTCGATTGCAATTCTGGACCAAGAGCTCACCGACGTGCGGATTAGGGCGTCCCCCGTAGGCGACGCGCACCGATCCGCCCCCGTCGGTGCGAATACAGCTGCATGCGGCGGTGGGGGCCGCCACCCACCACGCAGCGCCAATTCCGGCGGGACGAGGGGAGCCGAGTGCCGCATAGGCATGTGGAATGTGAGAGGTGGATTGAAAGATAAGACGAATGAACTGATAGACGTAATGAATGATAGACGTTTGGATGCTTTATGTGTGACAGAGACTAAGCGCAAGGGGAGCGACACCGATGATCTGCCCGGTGGTATGATGGCCCTATGGTCTGGGGTAGACCGTGACGATCATGCCAGTGCTGGTGTAGGTGTCGTACTCTCCTCTCGCTTAGCCACTGGTGTAAGAGATTACTGTTTGGTAGGGCCTAGACTTCTCTGGGTTCGTATTAAACTGGGCATCACGCGAGTATTTTTGGTTGCAGCATACGCTCCCGTAAGCTCAGCGTGTGCTCAAGAACTGGAGAAGTTTTGGGAGTCTGTGAGGGATGTTCTGGACTTAGTTGAAGGGAACGAAAGAGTGATTATGTGTGGAGACTTGAATGGATGGGTTGGGACCAAGCGATACAGCTATGAAGCTGTTCTTGGTCCGTATGGAGATAAGAGAGTGAACGAAGCAGGTAAGTCTATACTAGATTTATGTATGGAACGAGGCCTCCTCGTGTCGAATACTTTATTTCATCATAAGGATATTCACACGTATACATGGAGAAGAAATGATCAAAAAAGTGTGATTGATTTGATTTTAATAGATAGACGTCTCCGAAATGTTTTAATGGATACAAGAGCCTTTAGAGGCCCCACTCTTGAGACGGACCACTACCTGGTGGTAAGCCGGTTTGTGGGCCTTTTTAGGAAGTGGAGGCACTGGCGAGTGCGTATCCCTTTCGGAGATCATGAAAGGATAATGAGCGAAAAATTGCAAGATGAAAGTGTAAGGAGAATGTATGTGCATCTGGTAAGTGAGAGACTTGCAAATGCAAGCCTCTCCGACTCAGATGTGGATGATTGTTGGAAAGTTTTGAAAGAAAGTATGGTGAATAGTGCAAAAGAAGCTTGTGGATGCGCAAAGAGACGTAAAACAGCGAAAGGAGATGCCTGGTGGGATGCGGAGGTTGAATCCTCCGTAGCAAGAAAGAGGAAAGCGTGGCTGGATTACGTATCATCTTTGCCTTTAAATGAAAATATGAGAGAAAAGAAGAAAGAAATGTACCGTCTATGCAAGAATGAAACCAAGGCTTTAGTGAAAGAGAAGCGTGAAAGACAAATTATGAATGAGGAAGAGAGGCTGACGAAAAACTTCGAGGCAAATACCAAATTCTTTTGGAGAGAGGTAAAGAAGTCTCGGAGTGGTTCGTCGGCATCCAGAATGGATAAGATAAAGTCTAAAGCTGGTGTCATTCTTGCCAACACTCAGGAAGTGTTAGAACGGTGGAGTGAATATTTTGAGGAAATGTATGAGTATGCCTCGGACGCTGGCAATGAGAGTGAGTCGGATGCTTACTCCACGTTGACGGCGTCCGACGAAGGCATAACTATGGATGAGATCGAATGGTCGATACGAAGCTTGAAAAATGGAAAATCAGCGGGAATTGATCTGATCACAGCTGAGATGATCAAATTAGGTGGCACTTACGTCCGGGACGCCTTCTGGTACCTATGCAACCTATGCTGGAGAACTGGAAGGGTCCCAATGGACTGGAGACGCGCAGTCATCGTGCCCTTGTATAAAGGCAAGGGATCACGCATGGACTGCGCCAACTATAGGGCCATCAGTTTGATCAGCTTAGCAGCAAAAGTATATGGAAAGGTGATTGAAAGGAGAATGAGGGTGAAATCCGATGAAATGCTGTGGGACGCACAAGGAGGTTTCCGAAATGGAAGGGGATGTACGGATCAAGTTTTCTCGCTCCGCAATATCGTAGAGAAGCATCTGGCCATAGACCGGAAGGTTTTCTGCGGTTTTGTGGATCTTGAGAAAGCCTTTGATAGGGTTGTGCGAAAGGAACTATGGGACATATTGCCGAGATATGGGATTGACGGTTCACTGCTCCGTGCTGTGCAGTCCACTTACAAGGATTGCTCAGCATGTGTGCGGATAGACGATGGCATGTCACCCTGGTTTGATGTCAAAATTGGTGTCAAACAGGGTTGCATGCTATCTGCTAGGCTGTTTATCCTGTATCTCGATAGTTGTCTGCAGAGAATAAGGTCAACGAATGTGGGATTGCGCATGGGTGACCAAGTGGTGAACTGTCTGCTGTATGCAGACGATGCCGTGCTTTTAGCAGATACACCATCTAAACTGCAAACACTGGTCACAGCGATGAAAGACGACTGTATGGAGAAAGGCTTACTACTGAATGCGAAGAAAACAAAGATAATGGTATTTGAAAGAGAAGAATCCAGAACTAATGTAAGGATTACGATTGATGATGAAGTGTTGGAACAAGTGGATGAGTTTGTATATCTTGGATCCGCTTTCAGCAGGGATGGAAGGTACACCGCAGATGTGGAAAGACGAGTGAGTGCTGGGAATAGTGTGAATGGAGCGTTGGGAAAACTTCTTGGCAGTAAAATCCTGAGCCAGAAGGCACAACTCGCTATACACAATGCAGTGTTGGTCCCAACGCTAACTTATGGAAGCGAGAGTTGGGTATGGCAGAAAGAGCATGAAAGTAGAATAAACGCGGTTGAAATGCCAGCGCTGCGCAAAATTTGTGGCGTAAGGCTCGTAGACCGTATTCGCAATGATGATGTTAGAAATAGAGTTGGTCTGAAAGAGAGCGTCGGTGTTAAAATAAGAAGAGGCATGCTCCGATGGTTCGGGCATGTAGAAAGAATGCAAGATGAAAGAATGACGAAGCAGATATACAATGCAAAAGTGGAAGGATGTAGGAGCCGGGGAAGGCCAAGACTTACCTACCATGACCAAATTGGTCATGTTCTATCAGAAGGTGATGTCAGGAGCCCTAGAAACCGGCGTGCGTGCATGAGAAGAGCAATGAATGTTAAAGAAGCGAGTGAGATATGTAAGGATCGAGTCACGTGGCGCTCGGTTCTCTCTGCCTACCCCGCAAGGGATTTGGCGTGAAGTTATAGAACCTATTCCTCCTCGTCGCCATCTTCGTCGTGTTTGCTGTCTTCATGCCTTCTCAAGCTCAGCAGTGTCTCGCAAACGGTGCTACTTGCACATATACTGGAAGCCTGGGAAACTGCTGCTCTGGGTACTGCTACCAGCTAACGGGTCAAGATACTGGCGTCTGCCAGTAACGGTAAATTTATCAAACTTTACCGGCGAAACCATCGTTATAATGGAACATCATCAATAACTGAATTTTCTACAGTAAATTGGAATATTTGACAATAATGTAATTGCATTTCATTTCTGACATGTTCTTCTCTGTACGTGTGTTTGTTCGTGTTTTTCTATTTACGACATATCATATGTATCCAAACAAATTGTTATAATAAATCTTAGAAATGTCACTACATTACAAAAGTGTTTATTATTACGGTACTTTCAAAGCCTACAATACCTTAGAACTTCATATTAGCTATATAACGTCGAGGATCATGCAAAAATACGACCCACTTAATTTAAAGTAGACGCTTGTAATACTAAAAGTATGATTTGCACACCGCCATAGCCACTACTCACCACAGGTGCTTAATGGTAATCTCAATCTCTCACATGAATACAGTAACATTAAAGGAAGTTGTTATTTAGCTGGGGTTTCCTGGAGGGTCAAAATCCTCAGTCAGGATAATCTAGTATGCGCTCTCTTAAAAATAATAATAAACTATTGCAATTTTAAATAGGTATATCTTCTTCTTAACATTATTCTGTTTCCTGATCCATTAGGATTAGCGGGGTTCATTACCTAAGCCTAACAATTTAGCGAAAATACTGATTTTACCATGGAGCAACTGACAACTATGTTATCGAAGAGATTATTAAAGTAAGTTAAACGAGCATCTGACATCAGCCAGATTTAGTATAAATATGTACCTACTATCCACTTGTCTTCAAAATTTCTAGGTCTATGGTTGCTATTTGGCAAATACCTTCTTTACTTCGTTCAATACAATTTATATTGATGATGACAAAACATTTTTATTTATTGCTGAGGGCGTCATTTTGAACAACTTCTTATAACATAAACCTAATGATAGAGCATACAAAGTGAGGATCTCTCCTTAAACGTAAAGGCCCAATATCATGTTGGTGCTCAGGCTGTTCGGCGATTCTCACTGAATATCTAGGTCCTAGCTGGTACCCAAGTGGTCACACCCAAAGGCAGATGTGCGGTCTGAGCTCATACTAGTATAATATAAGATTCTTTGTCTCGCGCTACAGTACTGTATCGCTCTATTCAGTACACCAAATCCTTTGAACCTTAACCTTCTCCTCCAGGTGATTTCTGAACTGAAATTCGCTGGAGATCTCGTTTCGTCAACATCAAATGTAAACAACCAGAAGTTCGCACGTCGCGTACTGTGCGGTTCCGAGAAGTTTTCTTTCGAGAACTCTCAAGTTGTGGAATGAATTCTGAACCAAAGTTTTCCCATGGAACTACAGCAATGGGTTTATCAAGAAAGGCATAAAGAGGATTTTAGAGGGTCGGCAACGCATAAGTGAAGCTCCTGGTGATGAAAATGTCCGTAGGCTACAGTGATTTTACCATTAGGCAGGCCGTATGCTTGTTTTCTACCGTGGTATAAAAAAAAATAGTACACCGGTGGACTAAAGCGGATCGCTAACTGTAGTCTATGGACATGACATCTTCTCGCATACTTTTTGGTGACTACACTTACTCACAGGATTACAACACTGACACTGAACTGAACCACTGATAGGTTGTTGTTATCCTGATTATTATTTGATGTCGATTTCTGTAATGTGACCAAATGTGTGAAATTATATATCTAGAAAGCGCTTTTAGCAGGAATGGAATATAAACCGCTGATGTGGAGACACGAGAGAGTGCAGGGAATAGTGTGAATGGAACGTTGGGTAAACTTCCAGGCAGTCGAAATCTTAACGAGAAGGCAGAGCTCGAACACACAATGCGGTGCTAATTCCTATGTCAAATTATGTGTAGTGAAAGCTTGTTATAGCAGAAAGGGTATGAAAGAAGAATAAATGCTGCCGAGATGGGAGCATTAAACTTGTGGCATTACGTTTGCTGACTGCGATCGCAATGATGGTGTATGAAATAGAATTGGTCTAAAAGAGAGTGTCAGATTTCATCTCTTGAATCGGACATGTAGCAAGACTGCAGGATGAAAGAATGACGAGACAGATACACAAGTGAATTTGCAAAAAGTAGGAGTCGCGGAATACCTAGACTTTGTTACCATGATCAAATTGGTCATTGGTCGTATTTTATTAAAAGTTTATGTTTTCTTTTAGACTTGTGCAATAAATTTAGGCCATTTACTGCACAAGTATATCACAAAGTGATAACTTAGTTCACAACGTACAACTGTGATAATATCAAGCTTTGTCAATATTGGTTACAACGATGCAAGCAGATGGCGCTGCAATCGGGTTATAGGACTTATTGTTTGTATTTTTTGACAGGACAACGTCTGTCGAGTCGGCTAGTTTATATATATTACACTAAAATCAACACCTAATATCACATTCGTAGTTTTGTTGACTGGTGCGTCTACATGATATTCTTCAGACGGCGGCTGAAAATATGTGACTTGCTTTCAAACAAATAATACTCATTGATATTTAATTATCTATCTATTTATTTAACGTACCTAACGCTAAACTTTCGCTTTTTGTTGAAATTATTTTTGAGAGTTTGATGCTGGAATATTTGGAAGTAAGAATGATACAAAATTATGGCTATTTCATATTGTATTTCAGAGGGCTATTTAATATTGTATTTGTATTGCATGTCGTAGTATTTTTTTTTATATATACAACGTCGGGAGGCATACAAGCATACGGCCCACCTAAAGTGATTGCCGTAACCTACGAACGCTTGTAATACATTAAGTAGCACTTGCGCGATGCCTGCAACTCCTTAGGAGCTTATTGGCGAGCTCACTCACATACAGGAAGACAAGAACCCTCCAGAGAGTTGTTATTTGGCTGTGGTTTTCTGTGAAATGGAGGTCCTTTCGCAGATGGGTTGCTTTGATGCACCCTACCTCTCTTAAAAACATTCAGGCCAAGACGGACATGTTCAAGCACACAAATTTTTGTCCTGTGTGGAAATCGAACCCACGAGTGTTGGTATCAAATTCGGTATATTAACCCCTGAGTCACCGAGCTCATCAATTGTATAAGTATTAAGTATTGATTCTAAAATTATCATAAACATACGTATTTGTAGAAATTAGAGCAATTGTATAAGTCTCTCGTGCGTCCAATTTTGTGATATAATGCTCTTTATTAATACAACGTGGATAGTTGAAAATGTGTGACTTCTACCGGATGTGAAGTGGAACATATGAATAGTGAAAATATGAAGGCTTGCAATTTAACGAGCATTGGAAATAACTAGCCAATAGATAATTGGTAACCTCAGTAACGTGCAGGAACACCGGATGTTATTTGGCTGCGGTTATTTGTGATGTAGAGCTATTTACACACATGGTCTGCGTTGATGCGCCCTAACTAAGCACACCTAACGATGTCAACTGTCGAGAACAACCTTAACCGACAAGTAAACGTGTCCGACTTTGAAATTTCAACGCACTAATCTCTGCATCCGATAAGTCCGATTTCAAAAATTCTTTGCATTTGATAGCCCAATTCTTGACGAAAGTTATAGGTTAATAACATCCCGTTACAGGGATGACAAAGTCGCGAGCAACAGTTAGTTTATATATTAGGTGTTGGTTTTATTATTCAGATTAAAATAAGGAAACCCGGAAAAGTATACCTAGGAAATGATATACTTTTCAGGGTTACTTTTTTTAATTTGATTTCTATCACAAGATATGGAAATATAGCAGACACATTTGTACTGCAAGTACTCGTCACAATGATTGAAGAGAACCGCATGGATAAAGACTTATATATGAATGCGAAGAAAACTACGATAATGGTTCATGAAGAGAAGAAACCAGAACGAAAGAGAGAATAACAGTTGAAGATGTAGTGTTGGAACAAGTGAATGATTTGTATATCTTTGATTCAGTTTTAGCAGGGTTGGTAAGAACACCGCTGATATGGAGAGGCGAGTGAATAAAGGGAATTGTGTGAATGGAGAGTTAGGATCACTTCTTGACAATAAGTACCTGAGACAGAAGGCACGGCTCGCTATACAAACGCGGTACTGCTACCAACATTAATATATGGAAGCGGGAGCTAGGTTTGGCAGAGAAAGCATGAAAGTAAAACAAACGAGGTTGAGATGCACAATATTGCGCAAAATTTGCCGAGAAAGAAAGTTAATCTGAAAGAGAGAATGGGTGTTTAGATAAAACATACCAATCAAGTAACACCATTGGTTCAAACATGTAGTAAGAACGCAGGAAAAGAAAGGATGACGAAACAGATATACAATGCGAAAGTAGATTTGTTTGTTTATACAACTTCGAGAGGCATACAAGCATATGGCCCACCTGATGTAAAGCAGCTACAGTAACCAATGAACGCTTGCAATACATTTAATACATCACTCGCGCGATTCCACCTCTGCTGCTAACACAGCAACTTCTCAGGAACTGACTAGTGACCTCAGTCACTCCTAAGAACACAACAACCCTGCACGGAGTTGCGCATTTCTCTTCAAATACTCAGACTAAAACCAACAGACATGTTCATGCACACATATGTTTGTCCTGGGTGGGAATCGAACGCATCGAATTAACCACTCCGCCAACGAACTCCTCAAAATGTAGGTGCCAAGGAAGGCCTGAACTCAGCTACCATGACCAAATTGATCGAGTGTTATCCGAAAGGAATGTCAAGAGACATGGGAACCACCGAGCGTGCATAAAAAGAGCTATGAATGTTAAATAAACGAGTGAGGTATGTAAGTATCGAGTCATATGGAGTTTGGTTCTGTCTACCCCGTAAGGGACTCGGACTGAAGTTAAGGATGGGAGATTCGAAAATATGGTTGTATTAATAAAAGCAATCCATTCATAATTACACAACCAATGGCGGAAATATATTATATTATGTATATTTCTACGTCATATTTCATTAATTATTTAACGCAATAATATTCAGGTACTGCATTGTAACATAATGTTGCTAAAAATATCAAAATGTTGTTGCAGATTCAAATGATACATTCGTTCGGTAACTATTTAAGTACCTACCCAATAATTCATAGTACTACTAATTAAAGTTATTTTCAATTCAATAAACCGATAACAATAATCGACAAAAATATCGATAACAAATTGAACTTATTCTTGCAGTTATTGTATATTTTTTTTATACAACGTCGGGAGGCTGACGTAAAGCTGTTACCGTAGCCTATGAACGCTTACAATACGATAAC
Source organism: Pyralis farinalis (assembly GCA_947507595.1). NCBI lineage: Eukaryota > Metazoa > Arthropoda > Insecta > Lepidoptera > Pyralidae > Pyralis > Pyralis farinalis. Next base: position 19,469,283 of record OX382271.1, on the reverse strand, counting down.
TATCAATCACGGATACCACATCTCTGCTAACATAGCAACTTCTGGTGACCTCACTCACAGGAACACAACAACCCTCCAGCGAGCTGTGGTTTTTTGGGAGGTGGAGGTACTTTCCCAGACGAGCTGCTTCGTCTCTTAAATATTCTATGAATTACTATTATAATTTAGACAAGTAAAAGTTTCCATCAAACCAACCGAAAGCATCAAAGCAGCGGAAGTACTTCCACCTCACAGGATAAGCTTCTAAGAAGCTGTTATGGTAGTAGTAAGGGCGAAAACTATATATTTATACAATAAAAACATATAATATATATTATAAGTGTTAATAGGTTACGGTAACTGCTTTACATCAGGTGGGCCGTATGCATGAGTGCCTTCCGACGTTGTATAAAAAAATATTTCATAACAACTGTAACTGGCAATTTGGTTTTAACTATTCAAAACAACATAAAAAATATTTACAAATAGTACTTACCATCATAAAAATCGTAAGTAATAGCCCATCTATCAAGGTCAAGTGCTCTCGGATCAACGTTGGTGAACTTGGTTAAGAAGATGTATGAATGTATGAATATAAAACGGATTTCAGTTACGGATCAACAATAATCTTTTGTTATTCACAACAACAAATCAGTATAATTGTACTATTTCTTCACAGCCAGGAAAGGCTTGAATATTTTGATGTACGAGTATTAAATTTAGGTTTTGCTTTCTATTTGTCTTTTTGAGCGGATCCAAATCCGCGATGACCCTTTTGTATCAACTCCGTATCAGTTGTTTTTGTAGGGAACCAATTATACACGTACTATGTACGTGCTAGATCAACCATTACACAGAATGGTTCATATATATATATTTTTGATCGTGGATCAGTAGTGTGGGTATATGAAATATTATTAAAAAAATATGAATGGCACACAGTACATTTATTGTAGTTTTATCAAGTACATTAATGTAACATTAATCTACAACAGTGGTATATTCAAAAGTATTACCTTTATTTATTAGAAATATTTATTCCAACATTCAATAACATGAATCACTGATTGGAAACGGCTGCTGAATAGAGAGAACGCTGATATCGCAGATGCTGCTGAAACTTCATAGGTTTACCGATTACGACAGTACCCAGTGGCCCATCCAGCTTGCTGATAGCAGAAACCTGAGCAGCAGTTGCCCATGCTACCATTGTAGTGGCACTTTCTGCCGTTTGAGAGACACGCCAGAACTTGAGTTGGCATGATGACAGCGGCCACGACGAAAATAGCGATGAGGATGATAAGGTTGAATTTCATTTTGAACGATTTGTTTATTCAGGAGTATTCGCGCAAGTAAGCAAGTAGTATTCGATAATAGCTTCGAGTACAGTATGAAAATAGAGTATCAAATTCATCAATTTATACCTCGATAATTTTCCTGCCCCCTCTTTAAGTTCAGCGTCTTGTATTTCCCCGTTCCCGGCTACTCGGAGATAAGATACAAACCAAGCATATAATGGTCGTTTGTTTTTACCGCGATGACGATGGATGCTACGTCATGCATATTAATTCAACTTGTCCGATTTCAAACAAAAACTTACGATTTGACACTAGGTCCTGCAAATCTTTTGACTCCGCTGACTACTGCAAGATTCAAACAGGCACCGGATTTAGCGATGATATAATAATTCTCTGAAATGAAATTACCAAATGCAGTTAGCAAATCCACTAATATTCTATAATATATTAATGCAAAGGCAATATTCAATCCCTGCAACATGAATTATATTTTCTCTTCTACTTTTTATTGCCTTAAGAGTAAATAAAAATATAATAATTTTGATTTAATTCACGGTATTTTAATTCGTAATAATCTTCGGGCACAATGATAAAGCAGTCGACCTCATTTTAATTAATATTTTGGTGATAAAATCAAAATAGTAATTTTGATTTTACTACAATAGTTCAGCTTTCCATCGCAATTTTTCTAATGTGCAGAGTAAGATTCGTATATCTGTAGTTCACTAGGAATAAAGGGAAATCAATTAGATGCCTACTCAAAATAAAAATCTAAACTTGTAACAACTGACAAATGTAGCGTGTAATAATAGTGCAAAAAAATTATGTAGTCGAAATGAAAAACCACATATTCAATGTCGGTTAACAAACAGGAAAACATACTTCCGTTAAGTTTTCCTGTTTTTCATGTGTAATGGATAAAACCGAAAATCTGTTTAGCCTTCCAATGCTATCATTGAAAGGTCAAATACATTCGGTTTTATCCACTTAGCCTAAGTATATCAAACCTTTCACCTTTAACCTCATGAGCAGCTGCTATCACTCGTAATATATTGTGTTGTTTAGTGTATGTTACATATGGGTGAGTAACAAGTCTAGGACTTTCTAATGTAAATGTTATATATTATCATATATATACTTGTAATATAAGGAGTATCACTCGCATGTTGCTACCGCCGCTGCTAAAGAAACACCTCAGCAGATTAAAATGTGATGCACTGATTCCAATTATTGAATATATCTATGTAGTTTACAATACTATGTGCGTTCAACCTAGTATATAACATATATATAATACTATTGTGTTAAGTATGGATGCTTGCAACAGACGGAGTATTCATTCTCGCTACTAAAGCATAAACTCCGTAGTAGTATTCCTAGCAATATAGTCACTCACAGGAACATGACAACCTACCAGAGGATTGTTATTTCGCTGCAGTCCTACTGCACGAGTAAATGGAGGTAGTGCCCCAGTCAGTCTGTATCTTTTCAATATACGTTGTGACTGGAATCCATATAGTTAACATATTCAAGCTTTGCAAAAGTCAAATTTACAGGTAATTCAATCAAAACTACTTTGTGATCTTCCGCTACGGATTAGTTCATGCGAACTATCAAACTTTGTTACAAATGTCATTATTAGGTAACATGTTATTATTAGAATAAATAACAACTAATATTAACAGCACCCGAGGATGCCTCGTGGAGAGGGGTCGCATAGGTGTCGCAGAGAAGCCAGGGTAGCAACGATGGCAGGTGCATGCGGTTCATGTTTTAGATAGCAGGCATCTGCAGAGACGACCACAGCAGCTAAGGCAGAGACGACCGGCATCCATTTACTAAAGGTAGTCGTTGGGTGCAACATTAGACTTCAAAATATATAGAATCTATATCTCTTTGACTATATCGGGTCTGCTAATCGACAGAACGTAACTTACATGTGTAAATTTGGCTTTAGCTCTGAAATTTACCGGGAGACATACACATGATGAGTTCAAGACCTACAACTATGTAAATACTGCATATATGCTCGTACATCGCAGTATCTATGCATATACCTAATTCCCTCGCACTAGTAGTGAAGTCTAAAGATGAGCAGAAACTGACGTCAAGAGGTCGAATAAGAGCAAACAGTCGCCAAATCCACGTCATTTTAACAAAACTACAATTTTTAGGCTATTGTACCAAAAGCTAATAAAAGTAACTCGATAAAGACAGATAAAGTGTTATCCGTCTATCAGTCTGCCACTTTGGCATATTTCAGAGACTTTAATTATTAATAATATTTATTATAAAACCGATAGCATTTTCAATTTTAAATAATTTTAAATGTTGCTTATCCGACGTTATCAAAAATGGAAATATAAAAAAAAGAAATAAGTAGTTGAAATGAAGAAGGTAAAGGTAGATGAAATACGAAACCATGTATCCATTCATTATTAGCCATATAACATACTATTTATGGAAAAAAAATCTTTACTAAAATGTCGTCAGTTTTGCGGCTGTCCGCTCTTATACCATGGGCGTATGTTTGAAGAAGAGAAAGTTTAATTATTTTTGCATGACGTTGGCACACGTTTCCGTTGTCATAGTTGTAAGAGCTATTGCACGATTGTTTTGTTCCATTGTGGAGAAGACGCGGTAAAATACAAGACGCATGCACATAGCCGGAGGAGGAAGGAAAATGACTAAGTATATATTGACCAGTTTGGTATTTCATTTTCATACCGTACTCAATTTTCTTATCGTATATACTCTTTTCTTACTTACCCTTCTACTTACAAATAAATAGCGCATAATGAATTTCAACCTAATCTTCCTCGTCGCTATTTTCGTCGTAGTGGCTGTCGTCATGCCAACTCAAGTTCTGGCGTGTCTATCAAATGGTAGTACGTGCCAGTCTAATGGGAGCATGGGAAACTGTTGCTCTGGATTCTGCTATCAGCAAGTTGGATGGGCTACAGGTTACTGCCGTTAAATCCATGAAGCTTCTCCAACATCCTCAATATCGTTAGCAGTATCCTCTCCTACACCAAATTGGAGTATTAGATATTAAAAGAAGATATTATGCAGTTAAGAAACGTAAACTAATTAATGTGTTATAAATAAATTATTTTTCTGTTCTATGATGCGTCGTATTTAACTTAAGAAAAATCATTCCAACTAATTTATTATCCTAAATATGTCGCAGTTATAGATCGATGATATGTTTATCCATAAATAAATTAGAAGCGCCTGTAATATAACTTCTAGCACTTTAGTAGATTTTCGTTATTTCTAATACCCGTACTGAATATTATAAAGGAAACTAGATAACATTTTTATCACTTCTAGGTCAATATTAGATATGCATACTTAAGGTTTTTCTTTTTTTTAAATCACCTATATAATACAAAATGAATTATTAACAAAATTAAAAAAAAAACAGTGAAATTCTGTATTTTAAAGAGCTTGTTAAATAAGTTCAAAGAAGATGACTATGCTACGAGTATTACCGATTTAAGAGTCCTTCCTTTCTTATTTTCTTTCTTTCTTGCCAATAAACTTCGTCATAAAAACAGACCAACGATACAGGTTCGTCTGTTGACATTATTACCCTTTCGCACAATTACAACACCTCCCTAGAGTACTGTGATTGTGTCTTTCTACCAGCAAGTTCGGAGAGCCGAGTTAAGAACTGTTCCCAACAGTTTCCTCCAACAAGAAGTATTTCCACATATAAAAATACACACACAAACACCTGCAAAAATCTCTGAATCAGAAACACACGAGTGAAACCGCTTGATCTGCAAGTATCCATAGGTTACATTAGTAATTACCATCAGAGAATTGACTCGTGGAGAGGCGAAATAGGTGTCGCAGAGTTGACCAGACCAGAACTAATTGCCATCAGACGGGACTTATGCTTGTTTGCAATCTTAGCGGTATAAAACAATCTAATCAAGAATCTATTAGAGAAGCTACAGCTAGAAATCTCGATCATACTTAGTTCGCTTTAGTAGCGATTCTCCCTTTAGGAGGCTGGAATTGACTGATCTCCCAGATATATATACACCACGAATTATTGGGCACTTAAATAATTATTTAATGAATTCATCATAGGAAAGTAACATTTTAATATTGTTACCAAAATTATGTTACAATGCGTTGCCCGAATTATTAATGAAATACGAAATGGAAATGTACGTAAGTGCCGTGACATTCCTGCCATTGGTACTGTGATTATAAACGGATTGTTTTTATGAATATATAAATGTTTCCATATCTAGTGATGGAAATGTTGGAAATGGATTTATTTCGATTTACTTGTTTTTGAAACCTGTTTAATAAAACGAGTACGTTAATTATTTTCAACTGATGTCATTCGAATGTGTATTTAAATATACATATATATTTATTACTAGTTGTGCATTAATTTTAGGGGTTGAAAGCTTAGTAAATAATTAGATACGTAACCTCAAAAACGTCCAATTATAAAGGTTTGATGGAGTTATATCTAAAGAAAGTTCCATGATAAATATCTACCTACCTATCGTATCTCATGTTACACATTCGGTGCTATCAATCTTTTTTGTTTTACTTATAATCAATCAACTATAACACATACTTATATTTAAAAATGGAGTATCAGAAGTATATTCTAGAGCTTAATGGCGAAGTGGCTGGCAATGCTACTTTAACACTAATGCCACGAGTAGAGGTTCGATTTGCACACAGGACACACATTTGCATGCATAAACATATCTGTTTGTCTTGATCTGGGAGTTTTCAAGAGAGGTAGGGCGCATCAAATCAGTGCAACTTGGGAAGTAATTCCAGTTCACAGAAAACCGCAGCCAAATACCAACTTCCTGGAGAATTGCATTGTTCCTGCGAGTGAGTAAGGATACAAATAACATCTTAAAGAGTAGCTGTATTGGCAGTAGAAGTGGTGCGATACTACCTCGGCTGCTAATATAGCCACTCCTTAAGATCTTACTAGTGCAAGTGATTCTTAATGTGTTACAAGCGTTCTTAGGCTACGGTAAATTTACATCAGGCGGGCCGTATGCTAGTATATCTTCCGACTTTGTATAAAAAAACTCATTATTTCTAAATCCAAAGTGCAGTCACCTGCATGATGCACCATGCCAATCAAGAAGCAAATCTGTGGCGATTACGGACGTCGGTAATTTCTTAGTTACAAATCTAGCGCGTACAAAATGTAACCTAATCTATTACTTGTGCATTAACGGCGATACAGTAAAACGATCTATGAATGTTAAAGAAGCGAGTAAGAATCGTCTCACATTAGACTCAGAAGATATAAATAGATAGACAGACAGGTAACTATGAACTATAATTTATTATTATAATTAAGTGAAGTTGAGTGCATTTAAGCGGCCCTAAGGAACTAGGGAACTAAGAAACCTCCATCTCACAGAAAACCGTGTCCAAATACAACTTCCTGGAAGTCCACTGCGCTTCTATGAGTGAGTGATGTTACTTTTACTTTTACTGTTTACTGTACTTTTATTAGGAGGAGTTATTGTGTTAGTTAACAGACGAGGAGAGAGCAGAGCCTATATTATGATTCCTGTGTTGCAAGCATTCATATATTGCTCTAACCTCTTTACATCCGGCGAGCCTTTATGCTTACATACTGTCGCCCAAATTATGACGAAATTTGTTTTTAGTTTGAAGTAGCTGTGCCCGACGCCGCTTCGCTATGCGTTTTTATATCTCTAAACCTTCGCGGTAATGTGTTGAATATAACCCCGAAGTTTTGTCACAATCAGATGAATGCTTTCTATGTCTATATGATGTCTATGACGGACATGGGTACAAATATTTTTTTGTGTTTTATATATTAAGATTTGATTGTGGGTCCTCAGTATGGTACGACAAATGTTATAAAAACAATTTGAATGACTTACGGTACATTTATTTCAAGGTTATTAGAATTGTTAATGCATAAATGTAACATTGATGTACAGCAGAAAATAAATATTTTTTCTTACAGAAAAGAAAATGCGCGTAAAAATGCTAACGTTTCGATGTTACATAATATCACAGTAGAAAAATTCAGTTTGCTGGATAGAGAGGACGCTGATGACGATATCGAAGATGCCGCTGAATTGATTTATCGGTTACGACAGTACCCGGTAGCCCACCCGGCTTGCTGGTAGCAGAACCCGGAGCAACAGTTACCCATGCTACCGTTGTAGTGGCACGTACTGCCGTTTGGGATACACGCCAGAACTTGAGTAGGCATGATGACAGAGGCCACGATGAAAATAGCGACGAGGATGATCAGGTTAAATTTCATTTTGAACGATTTGATTGTTCAGGCGTACGAGCGCAAGTAAGCAAGTAGTATTCGATAATGGATTCGAGTACGGTATGAAAATTAAATATTAAACTCATGAATTTATACCTCGATGATTTTCCTTCCCCCTCTTTAAGCACAGCGTCTTGTATTTCCCCATTCTCTTCTATTCGATGATAAGAAACATAGCAAGCAAATATTAGTCATTTGTTTTATTACGACTGAGCATCCGCGCTTACGTCACGCAAAATGATTAAACTTTCCCTATTTCAAACAAAAGCTTACGTATTGACAATTGCAAATCTAGACTCTATTGACTACTGTAAGATCCATGATCCAGCGATGAGAATATGCATTATTTGTAAGCTAATCAAAGTCGCTAGAGTTGACAACTTTACTTATCCCACTGCACGAATTGGGTTTACCTTCAACTGAATAGGTCTAGAGCATACTTTGACATGGTGCACAACGGTAGATTGACATAGGCCAGTATTTTAAAGCCTTCAGAAGCTCTAAATTTAAAAACAGCCGGGGCCATCCGCTCGATGTGTACTCCGATACTTGGAGAAGTTTGAGAAATATAAACTATCCACACAGTGGCTGCGCTCGACGTTGCTTAACCTGCGTATTGTATTAGGGTGACACACGCAACTACGTCATCGAGAACCACGAGTATTGAGCTGCTGAAGAGGGAAATGAGTTAACAACATTGCAACACAGTTAAATGTATATATTTTTTTGTAACCTTATTCTTCAGAGCTAAATGAACCTCACCTGTAGGAGATGCTTCATTTGAGAGATGCGTCTAGTAAACGTAAATCTGTCGAAAGAGTACTAGTATACTGCTATTACACCAACCCTAATTCACCCCACTATGGGGTTACGGGTCTCCCTTCAACTGAAGGAGTTTATAATGTACTCCACCACGCTGCTCAACTGCGGATTGGCGGAGTAGTGTACAGTTACCGAATCTTATGAAGGAGATGTGGCCCAAATTGGGAACTGCCTTCACCTTACGTTGAGCGCATCAAAATAACAATCCCTTGGAGCACCATTAGAAATCAGAGAAGAATATCATCAGCAATTTACAGAGGAGTTAATGCTTTAGCATAGGGGTTAGATTACTCCTATGTTTGAAAAGCATTCATAATAAGTATTTATGGGGTATAGAAGATTGCTTGCATTATCTTCGCTAGACGTAACGTCTGTTAAATGGGTTAGATAAAATCGTTGCTTCAAAATAGATAAAGGTTACATATAATGCGTACAGTCTGACAGAAAAATATGATAATGGATAACCCTGTACTTAAAACTACTTTAATGAAGTAGTGCTACAATTAACTGGCTGGAGACCTTTGTGTGGATAAACTTGTGTATGTATTTCCTGCAGTTTTCACTAGTAGCTTCTAAGAATTAAACGATTTCTGAGCCCAACTTTCGGGATTGCGGGATGTTCCCTGTTATACTCCTGCAAGTAAAATGGAGCGAAGATATCATGAATAGGATACTGCTTGTGTTGTAACAGTCGATATCATAATATACGACCCTAGTACGGCTCAAATATTATGATATTGATGCTAACCTTCCAACGCAGTATAAAAAAACACCGACAAACAGAAAACATAATTCCTTGAACATTGTTACGTCATGAAGACGTGGTTATAATGCAACGTCGATATTTTTGTGTAACAATTGATTCCTCTTGCGAGTATGTATAACGAATATATTTAAGAAATACATTTAACAACTATTCATTGATAAGTGATTTCATAACTTTTCAACTTTTATATATTAGTGAGCGATGATGTATTGCTCAGAGCGATGGTGAATATGAAGGCGTTTTGGTGTTAAATTAAAATTGTCGTTCAATTAGCAGCTATGTTTTTTGGAATGTAATAGTTACAGACGTCAAATGTCAAGTACAAACACTATACATTTTCAATCATAGCGACATCTGCCGGCACTACTGTGAAATATTTAACATTATGTCAATATGCAAAAAAAGTTACAAATTATAAAAACTGAGAGCGCTGGGTTGCGGATTTTGTCGAATTAGATATTTTACATTAAACAAGTCTTATCTCTGTAAGATTCGTTTATCCACACACGAAGTTTATGTTATCTTTATCGCGCCTATCAAATTATAATCAACACGTTCTGTATCGGCGTGATAAACATTTAAGAAGAGATAGTATCTTGTTTTTTGTGTATTGTTTAACAAAACCAAACATGTATATTATTTTTCGATAATATCACTGAATCAATATATTTAGTTTGATTCCGTTAGGTATATCAAACTGTTAAACTTTAACCTTATGAATAAGTTTATCACTTAGAATATTTTTGTTACGTATGAGTGGATTAAAGGTACAAGTGATGTGAAGGTGATAACGACATATGGATTTGGCACTGGTGAGACCGAAGCATCTTGACTGGGGAAGCACTTCCACCTTAGAGATAACCGCCACCAAATAATAACTCCCTAGAGGGTCGTTGGGTTCCTGCAAGTGAGTGACGTTGCCAGTAAGCTTTTTCAGTCACCTATAGCTAAAAGTACATCCTTTACGTTACATCACATCACCTTTGCCCCACTCATACCTTTTTATAGGCACATAATTTTTCAGCACCTGTGTATGTCACAACAACTCCTAAATACCTGGATCGAATTTGATGAAATTTGTTGTGATTATTTGAGGACCTGTATGGTTTAGATTAATTTGACGCAATAGTTAGCGTTACAATAGGTGCTAGGATTTTTTTTTATTTTCGAGAACGAATGCAGAATGTAAGAATACCTAAACCTATCATGACCAAATTGGTCGTGTTTTAACACATGGTGATGCCAGAAGCCCTAGGAACCGGCGAGCGTGCATGAAAAGAACTATGAATGTCAAAGAAGTGAGTGAAGTGTGTAAGGACCGCGACTTATTGTGCTCGGTTCTATCTGCATGCCCCACAAGGGACCTGGCGTGCAAATATACATACGTAATTTTTTTTTCGAGCAGTACAACAACGACAACGACCATATATCACGTCCGCTAGTGTAATAATAAATATTCGGAGAAAAATTGATACTCAGCTTTAAAGTGGTTTGAAGGAAGTTGAACAGTTCGATACAATTAACAGGGTAAAACTTTATACATTTAATGATGCAGTGATATCATCGGAAAATCAAATACATATTCGGATTTTTTTTAACATTACCCACTAAAACAGGAAAATATAATTTACTGAATGTTTTAAGAATTACATTCGTGTATCGTGTATTCATTATGGATTTTTTTATATTGCGCAGCTAGGCAACTCAAATAATATGATGTCGCAGCTGATGAATGTAAAAAATACAACCTTCTTTACTCACAGTAAAACAGGGAAAAACCTGTGAGGAAATTGTTTTTGTTTCATACAACGTCTGGCATATAAGCATACCACCTGATGTAAAGTGATTGCCGTAGCTTTGAGCGCTTGCAACACATCAAGTATCACTCGCGCAATGCTACCTCTCTAACACAGCAACTCCTTAGGTTATTAGCTTTTTTTTATCTTCATTCACTCGGTGGGTCACAATAATCCATCAGGGAGTAGTTGTTTGACTGCAGTTTTCTGTTAAAATACAGGTACTGTCCCAGACAAGCTCTTTTGTTGCGCCCTATCTCTCTTAAAACCACCCATACAAAGAGAAATAACCATGTTTATACACACAAATGTTTGTCCTGAGTGGGATTCGAACCCACGATCATGTGTTGGTATCAAAGTACCGTTAGTTACCCACTACGCCACCGAGCTTGTCAAATTTTTTAGTACTCAAATGTAGCCAATTTTTTTAAACTACGCATATTATACTATTTAGCTTGTCACTATTATCTCTACGTTTGCTTCAACTCTTATCTCTATGTTTGTATGTTTGTTATCCTCTATACTCGTCTATCATTTAAATTTATTTGATACGACAGATAGATTATGCGTGGGTTAATCTACGTCAATACTGTCTGTGTATTGGTTTATCTATCGCTAGCTTCTCTATGATTTGTCCCGGCTGGTGTTAATAGATGACAGGCGTTAAGTTTACTCAGTGGCCTTTGGTGGGCTTGAAAATACTGGCGATCTGCAGGTGCGCAGCGTGGCGGAGTATGATCTGAACCCCTTCGTTGAAGGGAGACCCTTATCTCTGTAGAGGAATGAGTAAAGGTTGGTGCAGTGGTTGTTAACTCTAGCGACATTTATCAAACTTAACAATATTGTGTATTATCAGTAAATATGGAGGCCTGTTTTTACTTTGGAGTAGTCAGTGAAATTTAAAAGATTGCTGAACATAAAAATATAAGCTTTTATATGAAGTAGGAAAATCTGAATAAATTTGCGTGATGTCAGTACATATTTCAATCGAAGAAAAACAAACGGATATTATATGCTTACTTTATTTCTTATCTTCAAGTAGCCGGGAATGGGGAAATACAAGACGCTGCATTTAGAGGGGGGGAAAGTAAATTATCGAGCTATAAATTGACGAGTTTGATATTTCATATTCATACTATACTCGAATCCATTATCGAATACTACTTGCTTGCTTGCGTCTGAACTCCTAAATAAACAAATCATTCAAAATGAAACTCAACCTGTTCATCCTCGTCGCTATTTTCGTCGTGGCCGCTGTGATCATGCCAACTCAAGTTCTGGCGTGTCTCCCAAACGGTAGTACGTGCCACTACAATGGTAGCATGGGAAACTGCTGCTCCGGGTTCTGCTACCAGCAAACTGGATGGGCTACTGGATACTGTCGTAACCGGTAAATCTATGAAGCTTCGCCACCCTCTTCGACATCATCATCAGCATCTTCTCTTTCCAGCAAATTGGATTTTTATACTGTGATATCATGTAACATTGGAACTTTAGCTTTCTTGTATCTCTTTCTATTATGTGATACATATTTTTACCTTGACAAAAAATATTTCTGTTAAGCTAAGGTGCGCTAATAAATTGTAAATATACCTGATAAGCCTTCAATAAACGTACTGTATATTATTCACATTATTTCAATTATATTTCTCCTACCCTACTGACGGCCTAAACCAAAATTCATAGAAAATTTTATAATTATTTGGCTAACATTATAGATGCCATGGTCAGCCCTACTGTGGTGTGTGATTAAGTCGTTTATATCATCAAACTCGAGTACCGACGATGTAACAAAGAAAGTAAAAAAGTAATACAATTCACCTCTAAATTTTCATTACCAAATTATCAAAAATTGTACTATTCCATAATTGTAATTTTTAGTTTTTAACCGATTACGCGAGTGCAAATGTAGGTTCTATGTCTTTCGCAGGTACCTGTGACATCAAGCGATCAAAATCAGTAGACATTTTTGATGTGTGTAAATTTCAGAAATCATTTTGATCAATTATTATAGTTAGGATAACTCTCGAATAGCCGAAAATGATAGGCTCTCGTTGAGCAACTCCGGTTCTGAAAAAACTACAGCATCTCCTTATAAATAAAGTAGCAGTAAACTGCGAGACTACACCAATCGCATGAACTACAAGTTTCGTCACCTTGTTTTAAAAACAAGGTGACGATGTAAGAAAATGATTATGTAAGAAAGAGAGTTAATCTGAAATCGGTATTAAGATAAGAACAAGCGGGCTCCGTTGGTTTGGACATGTAGAAAAATTGCACACCCGAAGGTCAATGACAAAATAGATATATAATGCGAAAGTGGAAGGATGTAAGATCCGAGGAAGACCAAGAGTCACCTACCATGACATACCATGATTATTGCTTCAGTTTTTGAATACCAAAACTGTTCTTTCGTAAATATATTTTATAACAATAGAATTTTTAATTAAATTCAAATAAGATCTATATAATGAGATTAAAATAAAAAGGTAAAGGAGTACAATAAATTTATTTAAATGGGTATAATTTTAAAACACAGTATTGTTAATACATATGCAATTATTATAAAATAAAAGAAGATCGATCTATCTATAACTTCAGGCCAAATTCCTTGCGGGGTAGGTAGAGAGATCCGAGAGGCACATGACTCGAATATTACACACTCACTCGCTGCTTTAATAAAAAATGTTAATTATATTCAAAAGTAAAATATGCAAACAAAATTTAACTACATAGACAAATCCATTATCCACTATCCACATTGGATATACTTGCAACGTAACGTGATGAAATAATTATCCAAGTATTGGTATCAATGAGTTATTGCTATCAAAAATTCTGTTACCATAATAGTTTATTTTGTTCAGCTCTTATCTTTGTACAATGACTTCGTCATCCCTTGCCCGTTACGAATGCAGTACCCAATTGAACTTGGACAAATGCTTGGACATAACAATTTATCTACATATAATAATGTCGGGCAAGCAATGCAGCTTGGCCGGGGTAACTTCAATAAAGGACTGCGAACGCATCGGACTGGATTGGGCAGCAAGATTGCAGAATGATAAACCTTGGTATATACATTATACGCGCTTGGTTGAAGACCAACTTCTTCAACTAGATTGTCCTAATATTGGTTGATAGTCTCATAAAGAGCAAAAGGTGACTGCTATGCTTGGGATTTCTCTAACATATAGAATGCGGGATAATGAAATTCAACGAAGAACTCTGTTTTATTTCAAGTTCTTAATATAGTCCTCAAAGTCAGCAAACTAAAGTGACAGTGGGCCGGGCAGACACACATGCCCGGTGTAAACGTAGTAACGGTACATGATGGCAGAAGGGGAAGCAAAATGGAAACTCTGTATAAAATGACTAGGCATTGGGTATCCCGTTCTAAATGAACCAATGACCTCAGATAAGCTGCCGGTAGTGGGGGGATGATTTACGGGAAGCGTGAGTAAATTATTTGTACCTAAAACATTTTATACATTTAACATGAACTGCTATAAAATCGATAGCGGCCAAGATAAAATTTTAATGAAAACAGGGCAATAATATGTACCTAATGTTGAGCAGTTTGTAAATAATATTTTTAGATCATGTAATTATTCGAGTTAGAATATAGACGCGGGTAAAGCCGTGGGACACAGCTAATTATTTAACAAAACATGAATGCTCAAAACAATTTCTATCAAGTCCGGTTTGTGTTCAGAATGTTAAATTGGATTTCGTTGGTTTAGATATGTATGGCCATAGGGGACCTCACGCCATTGAAGCCAGCTTTTTGTGTCAGATTTTAATAAGCTCTGGGCTTTAGCGGCATGCTCGGCTTCGAAAAATAAATAACTTTAATGCTATTATCCCTGTTATTTCTTTTGATTTTTCGTTTAGGTTTTTACGTAAACGTATTATTGTGCCTAATAGGGGATTACGCCTGCGGTTATCCTTGAGACAGCGTAAGAACACGACTTTTGTTTATTTGTAAATTGATTGAAGAAAAATCGAGTTTGAACAATTATTTTTAAAGATTTAATCTTTTCAATTTCCGATAATTTGTTGCTCGTAATAATATCGGTCCGGTCGTTGCTTGTAATCTACGCTAGCGTCGAAGGAAATTTTATTTGTGAAGATGCTTGAGATACTATATTCATTGTATAATTACTTAAACATTAAAGAGCTCTTTATCGAAATTTTATGATAAACCCATTTTATTTTGAAGCTGTTTATTTAGTTTAGTTAAGGTTATGTATACCATCATGGAAAGAACAACAATTTAATACTTATTTATTGTTCCATTTAATGTAATTAAGAAAATTTTATTTACTTTTAATTATTCTATAATTTTGAATTCAGTGCCAAGTAAAAAAAAACGATTTAATTCACTTACAGACGAATAGCTTCCTTCCCACATCTTCGGTATAGTGTGAGGTAAGTTTAGTTCTTAGTAGTTACTGTTTTATAGTACTTACTGCTTTTTTTATATGTTAACATTATTTGTTGTTAGAATTAAATATGAAGGTATAGTATATTGCACTATTTTATAATCGAATCTATGGACACTTTACTTTAACGTTTTTCCATCGTTTTTATGTAGATAAAAGTATATTCAGTGCAGAATTTGCCATATCATATCCTTTAAATGGGACAATAAGGATAAAAACATCTTTATTTTTGAACTCAATTATGCAATATTTTATAACAATCAAATTAACTACAGTCCGTAACAATGATCAAGACTTTCAAGGATATGTAACAACGTAATGAATATCTTTAAAATATTATGAAGCTAAGTTATCTCGCATAATTTTATTCAAATTATATTTATATTATTTTTTTATTTTTATCAGTTCCTAAAAACACAAACAACAAACACAACTATAAGAAATTTAAGAAATTATATAATGTGTCTTTTAAACAAATTTTTTTTAAACAAATTAACGGGCTAGGATATTGACTCAATGGGAAGGATTTCCGGTTTCATCCCTCCTCAATTCCGACGTCATCTTAACTGTCAAAGAGCCCGCCACAAGAGGAACAATACTGTGGACTACTTTACTTAGATCTGTGTCCTCCACTGCACATGTCATTCTTCTTTGGATCATCAACTGACGGCGAGTTCATCCGTTGTATCTACTTGTATCTTACCTTGATACTTCTAACTTTATTTTTTTATTGCTTGATTACGTAATATTGCCCGTTCTTTAATTTTGTATTTTTTTAATTCTATCTATGTTTATCTAGATCTAAGTTGGATACAATCATGTTAAGATAAGAAAAGGAATGCTCTGTTTGTTCGGATATGTAGAAAAAATGCTCACATTACAGAGTGGCGAAACAGATATACAAAGCGAATGTGGAAGGATGTAGGAAGACCAATATTAACCTACCGTGACCCAATTGGTCGTGTTTTATCAGAAAATTATGTCAGCATCCCTTGAGCGTACATAAAAAGGGCTATGCATCTTAAAGAAGTGGGTGAGGTGTGTTAGAACCGCGTCTTATTTTTATCGATAGGTATCGATATTTTATAGATAGGTTAACATTTGTGTGCATGAACATGTCTATTTGTCTTGGCCTGGATGTTTTAAGAGAGATAGGGCCCATCAAAGCAGCCCATCTGGGGAAGTACCTCCATCTCACAGAAAACCACAGGCAAATAACAACTCCCTAGAGGGTTGTTGTGTTCCTGCGTGTGAGTGAGGTCACCAGTAAGCTCCCAAGGAGTTGCTGTGTAAGCAGCAGAGGAGGCATCGCGCGAGTGATAATTAATATATCGCAAGCGTTAATAGGCTACGATACCCGCTTTACATCAGTTGGGCCGTATGCTTGTATGCCTCCCGACGTAGTATAAAAAAAACGATAGGAGTTAGAACTTTTAGTAAATATTCTCAATAGTGGAATGTAGTGGAATAATGACATCACAAGCCTGCACGTGTGGTTCTATGACAGAAGGGAGAGGGTGGGATAAGGGAAAACAGTTCTTCAGAGGTTGAAGAGGTTCTAGGTTCTTGGTGACAGCTTCGTCGTCGGTTATGTGGATAGCCCGTCAACAACAACCTCTCGTACAACCTATCGAGAGCCCCAAGAAGATATTGTGCGGAATCGTCCGAGCGAGCAATACTCCACGCAGGCCCGAACTTAAGTTTTATAAAGCAGATAAAGCTGGTCCGACGTGAAGAACCGGCGCACCCTGTTCAGGACTCCGAGTTTTTTTAAAGCTGTTGAGTTGAGGCTCTCGATGTAGTTCCGTTGGTTAAGATTGCAACGAATATCCATGCCTAGCTTATTCAGGCCATCTCGCATACTGAAGGATCGGGACAGGCCCACCACTCATTCCCACCACCGTGTCTCCTGTGTAGCTAGAATTAACAGCGGCGACCACCAAAAAGGGTCCCGGGGGTTATTTACAAGAAATCTAACGAATACGGATGAGATATTTAGCACCAACATGTTCCGTGGCGGTATGAAAAATATAAATAGAATTTACCGGTCTTATTCTTTGCAATTGCCTTGGAACTCACAACGTATTTAATCAGAAGAAGTTGTAAACGCGCACACCTGAGTTTTCTTGGCATTAAACTCAACCAGTTTGTTGGGACCCCATTTACTAATGAGATCTAAAACTGGAAAAGAGTTGTCGTTGAGTTCAACTCAACGACAACTCTTGCGCTTCTCATCGATTTCTCTCCGACCAGCACCAGGTCGACAGAAATGTCGCTCATGGACTGTACTGTCATCTGCATAGCAATGAATATTACCAAGTGGCAGCATATCATAGATATGAAGAAGAAAGAGGATGGGCAATACAACGGAGCTCTGTGCGACACCGGCATTCACTGACATGAACCGCGAAACGTACCCATCTATAAGGATACGGATTATACGCTGATGCAGGAAGCCAAGAATCCACTTACAAAGCTACATGGGCAGACAATGCCAGAAGTTTGGAGAGTAGTGCTTTATGCCCAACCTAATAAAATGCCTTGGCGGTATCAAGGCTGACTGCCATAGATTCACCATTTTTATCAATTGCCTCCCGAGATCACCCGTCGATCTTTTCGGTCTAGAGCTATATTGACAATCATTAATTAGGGAGTTATGTAAGTAGCGTTTTATGACGCTCGGTTCTCTCTGCGTACACGGCAAGGGACCTAGAGAGAAGATATACATACATATATCTAGATCTTGGTGATGTTTTCAAGGATGAGAGATATATCACATAAACTAAGACATATATCTATCTATCTATATATAACGCGAAATCCCTTGCGGGGTAGGCAGAGAGAACTGAGCGCTACGTGACTCAATCCTTACTTACCTCACTCGCTTCTTTAACATTCATATAAAAATATTTAAAGGATATTTTAGGTATAGACTAGGCAGAGACTATGGAGCACCAGGTGCACCGATCCAAACATACCTCTCTTATCTCTTCCACACTCATCACCCTCTTCTGGCATGCTAAGTGTACAAGTGGCTCCCGCAGAACTCCCGACAGCGACGCGTTTTGCCAGTTCGCAAACATAAATGTATACGCATTTACAAGGTTAAATATGAAATATTTTATGAAGAAATCAGGAAGCCGGTGTAATATACGTGACAAAAAAAAACCATGTATATGTTTACCGACAGCTTTTTGTAATACATATTCAAAAAATGCATGTATTACAATTATAAAAATATTTGATCTGTGACCATAGTGTTTGATAGTGGCTCAGTTCACTAGCAATTTTTTAAGATGGTGCTTGAAACTGCTACAAATACTTTATTGTTACTCAAGAACGTATTTTATGACTAAAAGAAGTACTTTGAAAAGAATATCAATTAATTAATTATTGTGCTTCTAACTAAAATGGCAAAAAAAATTTTTGCTACATTGCCCAATGTCTGGTTTATGTACTTTTACGTATAATTTGGGACTCTATCACATGGGTATATCGCCATGAATCACATAGAGGACACTACTTCTGAGGATAATATATTACCACTGCAATTTGGAGATATTGTTTTCTACGGTACAATTAGGATGTTGCAGATGAAAATCCAAATTATTCGACGCTTAGTGAATTGTTCTGCGTACACAAGGTCCTTTCACACTACTGGTTAACTATAACGCGTTGGGGCGCTATAGATGGGCAACGGACGGGGAGTAATTGGTTCGATTTGCGGCAAGCGTCGAAAACGCTGCACAAACGTCCATGTCGTCACGTTGCTACATGTAGTTTTATGTCGGACATGCAATGTCGGAAACTATTGATTCTGGCTAGTAAGCTAGAATCAATAGTTTCATCCGACATTGTATGTGTCAGTAGGCAATCTTCTTTCTAGTATTATCTTATTTCCTAATCGACTACTGCCTTAGCTAAGGATTTGGCGAAGATACTGATTTTTACATAGAGCGACTGCCATTAGACCTCCTCAATCTCCTCCATAGGGAAAAGTAGACTCTTCATAGATCTTTAACCCTTCGAAACCCGGGTGGTCGTATATGACCGCGAAATGTATGGGAAAACGTATATAACGGGTTCTGACTGCTTCTAGCTTAATTGCCAGTAATATATATACTCGTATATGTCGACATATTTTTATACCTTCTTGAAATAAGAATCTATTTTATTCTACGCCTGGTATAGGACCAGGCGTAGAATATATAGAATAAAATAGCAGGGTAGGTGGAGATAATATTTAATTATTAAAATATTTGATTACTAACAATTTACAATAATTTATTTCGGGATTTATAATATTCATGTAAAAAAATATAAAGTAATTTAGAAAATAATATATATATTAGTAATGCTCTTGTAACTAATTTCTTTTAAGAAAATTATTAAGCGGCATATTACGCAATCAAGGAGTGGGTTGTTAGTCGAATCAATAGTTGAAACTTTGTCTATGGTAACCGCTTTACATTTACATGGGTGCCTCTTGATGTAGTAAAAAAAAAAACTATAAAGGATTTTTACGTTTTGTTTAGAGATATTGAGTACTAGTATTAGCAGTTATTTCATAATGCAATATGTATTTATTATTACGCTGCTAAGAGCTACACACAATTGTATTACCTTTACATGTCATTGTCGCAGGGTGGCAATTGAGTTTTCTTTTACTTTGATGCGCGACGAGCATTAGGCATCTCTCTATATGGAATTCAAACAAATGGCTAGAAATGTGTGAATGCGGAAAACGGAGGAATACATAAGGCACAAAGTATTAGGAGATGCCTATATCCAGCAGGCGCTTGATACGAACTGATAACAATGATGATTCTGTAAGAAAATTAGGTGTTCTTGTATTCATAGAACACGTGGCTCTTGACGAGCTCGATTTTGACACCAACGCTCGTGGGTTCGATTACCGCCCAGGACTAATGTTTGTGTGCATGAACATGTCTATTTGTCTTTTAAAGATAGGTAGGGCGCATCAAAGCAGCCCGTCTGGGGAAGTACATCCGCCTCTTAGAAAACCGCAACCAGATAACAACTATTCGAAGGAAATTGTTGTGTTCCTGCGAGTGAGTGACTTTACCAGTATGCTCCTAAGGAGTTGCTGTGTTAGCAGCAGAGACGGCATCACGCGAGTGATACTCTCAATATAGATATCATTTTACTTATGGGTGGTATGCTTGTATGCCTCCCGACGTAGTATAAATAAAAATCACCACAGCTCCTCCTAAAGTTTAATTTTTGACCTTATATACATCAGTACGTACACTGACTAAATAATAAGCCCCAGAAACCGGCGAGCGTGCATGAAAAGAGCTATGAATGTCACAGAAGTGAGTGAAGTATGCAAGGACCGCGTCTTATGGCGCTCGGCTCTCTCTGCCTACCCCGCAAGGGCCTTGGCCTAAAGATATACATACATACATACTAAATAGTATTAATTTAGAAATGAAATTCTATTTAGTCTTTGCAACAAGCTGTATGGTTGATTACTAAAGAAGTCGACAAGGAATTTCTGCATCTGTTATGGAATATCTTTATACGAGTAGCTTTACTCAATCATAGGAATACAATATCCCTTAGGGTTATTATTTTTCGTCTGTCGTCTGCAGTGAGGTAGATATTACTCCAATACTGCTAACATAACAACGCCTTTGGAGCTTACTTATGATCTAACTCAGTGTCAGGAACACATCAACCCTCCAGGGAGTTGTTATTTGACTACGGTTTTCTGTGAGGTGGAGGTACTTCCTTTGATGTACCCTACGTTACTTAAAAATACCCAGACCAAGACCAACAGACATGTTCATGCACATAAATATTTTGTCATGTGTGATAATCGAACCGACGAGCGTTGAGACTAAAGTAGCGTTACTAATCACTATTCTAACGAGATCGTCAAAAGTTAGTTGGTTGTTTTGTAGACTGTCTAGTAGTCTATCTAAATATCTTGTAACAACTACTTACTAGAATTCGAGGAGCGCAGTTGCGGAGTGGTTAACATTACTACTTTGACACTGATGCTCGTGGGTTCGATTCCTACATATGACAAACATGTATGTACACGAACATGTTTGTTTGTCTTGGTCTGAATGTTTTCAAGAGAAATAGGGTGTATCAAAGCCGTTCCACTGGGGAAGTACCTTTACCTTACAGGAAACCGTAGCCATATGACAACTGTCTGATGGGTTATATGTGAGTAAGGTTATCAGTTGGTTCCTAATCCACGCCCTCTGTGTTATTAGCAGGCGTGGTATGATGCCAGTGATACCTAATATATTGCAAGCATTAATAGGCTGCAGTAACCGCTTCACATAAGGTGGGCTGTATGCTTGCTTTCCGACGTAGTATAAAACGAACTGTAGCTTCTTTAAAAGTTTTCTTCCGATCACTATTAGCAATTATATTACAAAAAAAGCTGTGACACCTAGTCACGCCCGTGGTATTGCAAGTATCCATAGAACGGTAACTGGTTACTATTAGACAAGTTTGCCATCTTAGTGGTATGATTCTGAGTAGTAACACGTGCACGGAGTAAGATGACATTAGTCTTGGCTCAAACATGAGTCTCTTCTTAGCGTTAAAGGTTTCCTAATCCAATAGGATTGGCGAGGTTCGTTCATGTAAAAATCAGTATTTTCGTTGAGATACTGATTTTTACATGAGGCGACTGCCGTCAGACTTCCACAACCCAGGATTACCAGATCATTCTTAGGTAAGGTCACACGTTTCGAAATATAATTTATTGTCATGCGGGTTTCCTCACGATGTTTTCCTTCATGGCCGAGCTAGTGATAATTACAAATTTGTAAATAAATCCAAAAATATGAATTTAGTGGTACACGCCGGCTCAAACATGTGTAATATGTCCATATCAAGGGAAATAACAAAAGTTTTTGAACCGTATTTGGTCACGAAAAACATTTCGTTAGTCTATTTCCATGTTAAATAGTAGGCTTAATATAAAACGCAAACCTAATTCTGACCCAGAGGGCAAAATAGTACAAGAAAAGCTAAAGATAAAAGCAAAATGCTATCAAACGGGGTGAGAACGAAGCATGGCAAATAATGTCTTTGTGGAAAATTACTGGAAGCTTTGAGGATACCTCGACTATAGCCCTGCACAGGAAAGCGCGAGTGTGTAAGCTAAGTGCCTTTTTTCCAAGATATTTGACACGTCATTTTCTTATGCTCATACACTGCTTCGCGTCGCAAAAAAATGTTCGTTGAGAACACAACAGCCTTGTTGAGAACCCTAATCGCTTTTCGTATTAGCTTTACAAAAACATTTTAATACTTTTTACTGTGCGCACTAAAATGTATAAATACTTCTCGCGTAAGCGTCGTGTAATCTTCTCGTTTAGCCTCTGGTGTGAACGATTTCAATTTGGTAGATCCAGACTATAGACTTTCATGGTTTATATAAAGCCGGGTATCGCTCTAGTTTTTTTTTGTTGCAGCATATTCTCGCGTGAGCTCAGCCAATCTCCTGGCGCTCGACAATAGTATGGAGACTGTAGGTTGTATTATATATATGACAGAAAAGCTTGAATTAATAATTATGTGTGGATATCTGAATAATGTGTTGGGACCAACCATAACAGTTACAACGCTGCGCTTGATCCGCAATGCATTGTTGACGATAAAAGATTGACTATTATTTGATTAAAGAAAAATAGTAATTTTAGACGTGTGTATGAAACGAACCCTCATTATATCAAATAAGTTTATTTTTTATATTGTTGGACAAATTACACAGCGCCATCTAGCCCCAAAGTAAGCGAAGCTTGTGTTATGGGATACTAGACAACTGATAAACATACGTAAATACATTTTTTTTTTATTTATACATAATTATTATACATAGAAAATACCCAGACCAAGACAAACAGACATGTTCATGCATACAAATGTTTGTCCTGTGTGGAAATCGAACCCACGAGCGTTGGTGTCAAAGTAGCGTAACAGCGCGTTTCACCACTGCGCCACAGTTATTTAACCGTAAGCATATTAACACGTATACATGGAGACGGAATGACCAAAACGGTATGACTAACTTGAATCTGATGGATAAACAATTCTGAAAGATAAAAACAATCTAATAGAATATAATAGACAATCTAATAGATAAAAGCCTACTGATATACTCTTGAAACGGACAACTATCTGTTGATAAACCGGTTTATTGGCCTTTTCAGGAAGCGGTGGCACTGGCGAGTGCATATTCCTTTTAGAGATCTTGAAGGAATAAGAAGGGCAAAATTTGTAGATGAAGTTGTACGGAGTATGTACGTAAGTTTAGTAGGGAAACACAATACTAACCTTTCCCACTCAGATGAAGACGATCGTTGGAAAGTTCTAAAAAAGTATGATGGACAGTGCGAAAGATGCATGTGAGTACAAGAGACATAGGTCATTGAAATGTGATGCCCGGTGAGATGTAGAGTTTGAATGATCCGTGATATAAAAGAGGAAAGCGTGGCTAGATTATGTATTTTCTCAAATCAAATCAAATTTCATAGTGATGACTTCGACTGCACTGATTCTTTGTTAGCTGGTGTAAGGAGGTCACATTACTTAGGTAAGCAAAAGGGTTAAGTTATGCTTGCAGTTTCGTTGTTCAGACAATTCAATAAATATGG
Organism: Pyralis farinalis; assembly: GCA_947507595.1. Lineage (NCBI taxonomy): Eukaryota > Metazoa > Arthropoda > Insecta > Lepidoptera > Pyralidae > Pyralis > Pyralis farinalis. The sequence goes on along the minus strand of OX382271.1, from coordinate 19,445,213 downwards.
TAATATAATAAATAATATAATTGAAAAAATAATTGAATTTGATCATGTATTTTAGTAATAGATTTCTTACAAGGTTACATAACAATTATCTTGAATGCGATTCTTATGCATCTTTATTTTTCTATTACTAAGGTGGCAAACAATCATACGGCTTGCCTGATGGTAAACAGTCACCGTAGCCTACGGACATTTGCAGCACCATGGGTATCACTCATGCGTTGTCGACACTCTAAAAACCTCTTTAAGTCTTTCTTGAAGAACCCCATGGTATAGTGCCTTGGGAAATCCCCGGCTGGGAGTTCATTCCACAACTTGAGAGTTCTCCAAAGAAAACTTCTCTGGAACCACACAGTACGCGACCATTGTGGTTTCAACGTGAACTCACCACCGTCGGCGAGTAATGCGGTTATAAAATAATACAGTCGGCATCGAATCGAACAATTCTTCAGAACACAACCCGTTGTACAATTGGTAAAGCACATAATGGGAGGCAAAATCTCTCCTTAAACTTAAGGGTTCAATACCGTGTGTACTGTCCAAATGTCCACGTACATTGTAGAGGGGGTGATCGCTGTGAATCTGCTTCCTTTTTTCCTTTTAGGCATTCTTATTGAGGTTATTTAGAAATGAGAATTTGTTGAGCGGACAGAGTGAAGAACACAGTAGGTACAATACAGGTTGTGCGGTTTGCTGGCATGGCGAACGGATAGGCCGCTGGCCCCCCTGCAGCAGCAGCCGGGTCCACCCCGGTTGCCTTATTCGGCACGACCACTGCAACAGAGGCTTTACACAGACAGAATGTAAAAAGAATACGGGAGGAAAAAATGTGGAAATAGATTTAGAATGCAACAGTGGAAGGATATAGAAACTGTGGAAGACTAACGCTCACATATCACAACCAAATTAATCGAGTTTGATCAGAAGGTTTTATCACCTTCTGATAAAACTCGATCGAGGGATAAAATGTAAACACATTGTAAATAATTGAAGCCTTTATTATAAACATAATTACAACATAATATCACCTTAGGATTTCGCAAGTTCCATACGACGCAGGCCGCTACATCGGTAAAACAATATTAAATAGGTACAATTCCTCGACAGGTCTATCATATTACGATTCCTATTTTTACGGTATAAAAGTATCATGCTCATAATAACCAGACATTGATTCATGAGAATAGAAGATATGAGTAAGGATAATGTACTCAGTACACGGGCAAAATGAAAAAACCTTTGAGCCTAAATAATAATTAACTTTCTAATAAAATTTCTCAAGTTTTGTAACAGAGACATTGAAACTCTTTACCAACAGATTTGTGCTTAAAAAATAATCTTGTTGGACATAATCCGACAGTCAAGGGGCAAGTATCGTTATTACACGAAGTTTTTAATACGTAAATTACGCACAACATATCTTAATGTATGTATGTATATCTTCACGCCAAGTCCCTTGCGGGGTAGGCAGAGAGGATATCTTAATGTTGCAGTTAAATACGGATATATAAGAATTTTATGTGTAAATATATATATCGACCGCATGGTCTTCTCGAACAACGATACTTAGTCTTGAATATTCGATTATTATTAAACAAAATTTAAAGCTTATTTGACTCGATGAATCTTGTTCTAATATATATGTATGATATACAAGTATAGTAGTATTTTGATCTCCTCGCTTACTTGTAGTTGTTGTTTATAAGTAAATCCAAATCTAACATATCGTCTTCCCTCCTGCTTCCACTCAAAATTGTACCCCGTACAACACTTATAAAAAAAGTAATTGCGGTGTACCTTCGTAATTCTATATGTTTCGTAATAATTAGACCTATTAATTCCATTTTCAGCGTCCATTTACATTTCGTTCTTGTAGTGGTCGAATTTATAAACATCGTATTAAACAATTTTTATAGATCGCGTATGTAGTATAATATAAATTCGCAAGAAACTGAATATTTATTTGGCATTTAACTAGTTCTACAAAGCGTAATTTACATTTATTGTCACAGGAGTGAGAAGAAAATTTTTAAATAAAACATTATTTTTGGAACACAAGCTCACCACTTTACAATATTTACAATACATAGTTCCTACCAATGATTTAAAAAGTCATTTAATACAGTTCCTCTAAGATGTCCAATAAATACAAAACTCGCTATTTCGTTGGTGTCAAATCTAGATTTAGTTACTATTAATAAAGGTGTTTATTATCCTGAAATTGATAAAAAGCAGGATCAAGCATCTAGGGTTTTTAAATCATTGGCACTTACAAGGATTAACTAATAACGCATGAACACTATATAAAATATTATAGATATGTTTCAGACTCAATACTAAATCATATTATTTAATTCAAATTCAAAACTTAATGGTAATTAAAAGTAACAAAATATGTACTTAAATTAACAACCACCGTTATTTACAAAGAATATCGAAATCCTGTAAAACTTCATACAAACTTTATTTATTTTTCCTAAAATAATTTGTATACCATGTTAGGTAACTCTTGAGAATACTTTTTCATATTATATATATACCATATATCATATTATATGGTATACAAATTATTTTAGGGATAATTAATTCGTATATATAGCAGAGTATTTCATGTCATTAGTGATGGAATGGATAATAAATCAGTTCAATTGGTACAGTTTATTAAAACATTTACAATTAAATTATATTACTTAATGTGATATATTAAATAAAATTATACTAAATTTTAACGAATTATTTTGAATATATTACGTAATATACACTAGCCTTTTTTAGGTAAAGCAATCACCGTTTCTTGACAATCGAGCATAAATAAACGGAAAATAATGGAAGACGGAAACAATTTAGTAATAAATCCCAATAATTTTTTAAATTATCGGTCATAACATTTTTAAAATAGATTATATTACATTATTCGCACATGTATAAAATTGTCTTATCATAAGATCTATTTACAATAAATTTCTAGCTACTCTCAACGTTGCTTCAATCTTCACATTTAATTCAATTAGAACCGTGTAAGTAGGTATGCGTAATACAAGTTTCCATCCCTCATAGTCAAAATGTAAATAATAAAATCGACAGAGTTTACCATCTTGGTTGGGAATTATAAATATGTATTGGTATAATTGAATAACGTACTGTTATATTAATCGTAACACGATATTGATATAATATAAATGGTAGTCTTCTTAACCCTAACTATCATGAACTCGTATAAAGTGAAATCAGAAATTCCTTTTGATAATATAGTTCTGTTTTATTTCTAAAAAAACATTTCCAATGCACTGCAGTCCAAATGGTTTAATTTATTTGTTCATTTACATCATACGCAATTTGTTCTGACCTTGAAAATTGTGTATGTTTATAATTCTGATGTATTTCTGCTCCCTACGCGCATTATATGCGATTTCTATTTTTTTCTTCCAACCAATATATACAACCATGATCTTTGTTACAAATGTCTCTCGATGCGATAACTAAAGTACATTCACTTTACATCCCAAATTATAAACACACCCACAGTTTCTATGCAGCTAGAAAAGTTGCGTGCAAATCGAAGATTTGGCAATTGACATTCTATTTCGTTTGTAATGTGTCGTACTATTATGATGGCTATTTGATATTTTAGTAACTTCTATTTTGCTTGTTAATTACTAACATGGTTCTGACCCTTTTCAAGTTGGTCTTCGCGACTTCATCATCAGGTACTAGTTCCAATGAACGTTTGTATGCTAACTCTGCATCTCGAAGCTTCCCATTAACATGATATATTGCTCCGAGATTTATGTAGTGATCAGCGTTCTGTGAACAATATGTTAAGGTAAAAAAATAATAATTTGAGTATACTAAAAATATTACTTCAATGTATAAAGGAACAACAATCTGAGCGTCAGGTACCTATTATTGATAGGTTGAACAAATCAAGATGTTTAGATACCCAGTTGCATACAGCACGGCCAGTTGGGTACAATGAAACCGCATTGTACATAACTATAATAATTTTGCTACTTATACGCTCGGGTTGTTTAAGAATCTATTTTAACCATATAATATTTAATAAGTAACACTGTTGTTTGAATGAAGGTTTGCAACCCATATAAATTTAATTTATCATTGAGTTTCTTTAACTGCCTTTTCATTTGTGACAAATAGATTTTAAAAAGTAGTTAATATTTTATTTTAGTTAAGTTTTACCAAGTAGGAAAAATAGACCAAAATGTAAGAGAGAGAGAAAGAACGTGTAACGTATGTTACAAATACAAATGTCACCAAAAATAAACATATATTTTAATTTTTAATAATAATCTAAAAGAAATACCAAATTACATCTCTGCAAAAAGACAGCTCACATTATATTACAAAGGAGACATATCTTTGTGTATTGTTTGTTTTTTTCAAATTGATACAATATCCATTATATTTTTATATAATCTATGGAATTAAATTTAGAATAATTTGATGAATAAATTTAGTTTTAACTTATGTTTTAATAATGATCAGGAATAAAAGGCTTGTATAATCAACATTGAGAGTTATTCGCCCTTTATGTAGTTTAATAGAATAATATTATCATTAAAATATTTTGGTACTTACATCAGGCTTTAGTTGTACTGCTCGAGCATACCACTCCTCCGAGGACTGGTATAATCGGGCATCTCTAAGAGCCCTCGCCGCGGCGGCAGCGCGCGTGCTGTCCGTAGGGTCAAGGGTAGCCGCAGCTATATAATGTTTTGTGGCTTCCAAGATCCTATTCTTCGACCACAAAAAAGACGCTGTCAAAAAGGAGAGAATATTATTTAATTTTGGCTAAAAAGCTTTGTTATTTAAGTTATAAACATGACACAGAAATGAGCAAAAATAACACAAACAAGATCCAATAGATATTTTCTGTGTAAATAAAGGTTGTACATTTAGACTACTCGAGTATATTATATAGTGTCGGTGTAAGTTACTATCAACAAATTATGAATAGTTTAATAACACGAATGCATGTTATTAACAAAAGATATTGCTCGCAACTCTGCGGGCAATATCTAATTCACTTCAATATTTTAAAGATTTTAAGGATACTCATCCTCAAAATCTTTAAAATATTGATATGAATGAGTGAGTGTAATTGTGTAGAAAAAAATTGACATGTTTATAGCCAATTCAAGCAATTATTTAAATGCGAGAATCAAACTATAGAATAAAGATTACATTAGACTTGTTCAACAGCAATACAAAGAATACCACGGGAATATTGTAAGATGTGAAGAGTAGTGCCAAGTACCGTTTTTAGACAAAAACAGTATTTGATACGGATGGTACTGTCCGGAGCACACAGACCCAAGACGATCACAGAAACCGGCCAGGTAAGCAATGGCTACAACGGGCAGTGGCGAAAGTCTCTTCAGCGGAAAGTCATCCAAATAAATTGTTTATTACAAGCAACACCATTTTTTTTAAGCGAGAGAATCGAACCGCCCTGAGATGCAAAAAAATCTTGTGGCTCAGTATTGAGAGAAGCTATAGAGATTATCCGTAAATTCAAGCTTGCACATGGTATTGGGTCCTTAAGTCTAACAGTTAATTTGCCTTTCTTTGAATGTTCTATAAATCATACATTAGGTTTCAGAGGCACTGTTTGATATGATGCCCACCGAATGCTAAACTTACTTAGAAGGTATATATAAGACATGGGCTCTAAATGGACGACCCCTATTTAATCAAGAAAGTAATTGCATTACCGTCTCAGTTGATATTATGTAGTGAGTGAAAATATAACTATTAAATATATAGGATCCTTTGCTCTAACTAATAACGAAAAATATTTGTACAGGAAAATAACAAACTGCAAGTCTGTCGCCATGGATGAAATATAGGTCAGAGCGGCTGCACAAGGGTCGTTGAGATAATAGTCGATTTTTGTCAACACTGTCACAAGAGACCTACATTCGCACGCAAGTTGTCATATTAATATTTTAGCTTGATTCACAGCTTGAATCATATATAAAAATATCATATTAAGACTATAAGTTCGAAGTTTAAAGAAACTTATCAGTTTCGATTTATAACTACGAAAGGGACAAAAGTATATGCTTAACTTACGTAGCAAAATACTTAAAATTGCTTCATCTAATAATACAGCTGTGGTTGAAATATATAATTTCAAAAATAAACGGTCATTAAGACTTCAGCTTAATTTTGTAAATTTACGTATAAAATAATACATGAACGATCGTGTTAACGTCAGGACTAAACTTATAATATGTAACAAATCAAAAATAACCTGCAATAGTTATTTTAAGCCAAGAAAAGACGATGTAGAAGCAACTGATATAATAGAAACTTGTGAATCCAATACTTAAATTAGACGTGATGACCAAAAAAAATGTGATTGATTTGATTCTGATAGATGGACGATTCTAAAATTGTATAACGGACACTTGAAATAGACCACTATAAGGAGAGATTTAAAGGAATCTATGGTAGATAGTGCAAAAGAAGCATGTGGATGAGCAAACAGATGTAGATATCTGCAAGGTGATGCATGGTAGGTTGAATCATCCGTGACAAAAAGAGGAAAGCGGATTGTAGATATTAGCACCCGCATAACAGTATGAAAGAGAAGAAGGAAGAAATATGGCGTTGATGCAAGAATGAAACCAAAGCTTTAATGAAAGTAAAACGTGAGAGATTAACCCTGAAAAGAGTATGACGAAGAATTTCTAAGCGAACACCAAACTCATATGGAGAAAGGTAAAGAAATCCTGGAGTTATTTATCAGTATTTAGTATGGATGAGATAAGATATTCAAAAAGTGTTAATACAATGGAGTGAATATTTTTAAGAAATGGATGATTATGTCCAAGACGCTGAATAAGTATATGTGTCAGAAGTAGCAGCAGTACTAGCGTTCAATAAATATGTTACCATGGATGAGATTGAATGGTTGATACGAAGCTTTCAAAATTAAAAGTCAGCGGTAATTGATATGTTTACAGCTGTGATCATCAAACGAGGAAGTTATCTACGTTCGGAGCCCCTACTGGTTTATTAGCAATTTATAAACGCATCTATATTATTATCTGAAGCTATTTATTATCTGGAAAGCCAAAAGTGTCCCAACAGATTGGAATTGAAGTCATCATAAAAACAAATGATCACACTTTCACACTTGGATGGCCTAATTGTTATCAGTTTGATCAGCTTCAGAGGCAGCGATGAATCTTTTTTTATATTAGAGCGTAACTAACGAGCATGTGGGTCACCTGATGGTAAGTAGTCACTACCGCCCATAGACATCAGTAATACCAAAGGATCACTGATCTGTTGCTAGTCTTTTTAGGGAAACATAGGCTCTTTTCTTGAAGGCACCCATATCGTATTTGTTCGGGTACACCGCTGAGGGTAATTTATTCCACAATTTCACCAAAGAGAAGCAACTTCTCTTTGTGTACAAAACGAGTCCAGCCGAGCGGAGATCACTGAGTTGTCGACGATTCGAACTGCTCTTCGTTGTACGCGATCAAATGGAGTAAGCAAATATTGTGGCGCGCCGGCACAAAGATGTAAACAGTATTTCATGTGAGGCCGGACCTGCGCCTTATAAAGTTGCATGCGAGATGGAAGAAAGTATTGTTCAACTCTATTGATCACACCAATCTTCTTCGACGCCAACAACTCTTCAGATGACCGCGAAACTGTACATCTCTGGATATGACGACACTCAGGATACCGATACTAGGCGTAATGCTAAGGGGTATACCTTCTAATCGAGGAGCTACGATAAATGGGGGCTTTTTCGCGGTAAATGCGCACACTTGTGACTTTAGGAGATTAAGTTGAACTAAATTCAGTCTACACCAATCCGAGATCTGTTCTACTGATGTCTTAATTTCAGACACAAGCCGTGATTGGCATTTATTGACGCAATCCCGAGAGATATTGCCTTGATCAGTGTATCTTGCATCCACCGTACTGTCATCCGCATAGCAATAAATGTTACGCACGTGCAACAAATCATTGATATGCAGAAGATACAGAGTGAGAGGCAACACACAGCCTTGTGGGACGTCAACGTTCAGGACCAGTGGATCCGAGCACGCACCGTCAACCTTAATACTTTGCCCAATGACAAAACTGGCAACCCATGCATAAAATTGTTCGGGTAGCTCAAAAGAAGGAAGCTTCGAGAGAAGTTCTTTGTGCCACACCCGATTGAAGGCCTGCATAGCTACGTCGACACAAAAGGCAAACACGTTAATTAAAATATATACTTTATATTAATAAAAGTTGAGTTATCTTTTTCTAAACTAAAAGCCAATTTCGTAATTAAAAATCTAATGGCAGCATAAAATGATACCAACCAACGATATAACAATTTATTTGTTTAAAAAGCTACTAATATATAACTAGCAAATTAAAATAGCATGAAGTTAAATTAAAACTGAAAAACAGAAACGGAAATTGCATTTTCGGCACGCGCTGTTGCAATCAACGACAAGTACTGGATGAAAATTGGATTGAAAGTTGATAACAGAGTTTGTGAAGGAAAACTCGCAGGTGTGAATTCGGGTTAGCTTGATTGCACTTGCGTAATGGAGCTTGGTCCAGGTATAGAATGAAAATAAAACAATTTTAGGAATACTCTACGAGTATGGTGTAGACTTAGATTTATTTATAATTACCATTCATAAGAAACAAAATGCTGTAAGACTCCCAAATAATCTATACATATAAATAAAATTGAAGTGTCTGTCTGTGATTTCAAAATAAAGCCTTTATCTTAAGCACATATTATTATTTTCACCTCACCAAAGTTAGGCTTTGGTAATACGCATTTTTAACTTTTTTGTATGTCTGTCTGTCGGTCTGTCTGTTTGTCTGTCGTTTGTTCCTCCGGGCTAATCTTCGAAATGGCTGAACCGATTTTGACTTCATTTTCACTGGTAGGTAGAGGACTGTTCAGAGCAGAATATGTTTTATCCCGTAAATATTTAGGGTTACTGCGTAAAAAATGAAAAGCAGTCAAAATTAGGGGGAAATATCTTCCCTTTCGGGGAACTTTGTAATTTTATTTTTATTATTTTCACAGAATACGTATTTTTTTGTGGCATAAAATAACTACGCATTTTTTTTATATATATTATAATTATAATATATACGAGTAATATAAATAAAATTTAAGTGTTTGTCAGTGATTCCAAAATAAAGCCTTTATTTTAAGCTCATAGTGTTATTTTGACGTTACCAAGGCCTAAATATGCATTTTTAACTTTTGTCTGTCTGTCTGTGTCTGTTTGTCTGTCTGTCTGTTTGTTTGTCCGGGCTAATCTTCGAAATGGCTGAACCGATTTTGACGGGACTTTCACTGGTAGGTAGAAGTACTGTTCAGAGCAGAACATATGGTACTATTTATCCCGTAAATATTTAGGGTTCCTGCGTAAAAACATAAAAACTGTTAAAATTAGGGGGAAATATCTTCCTCTTCGGGGGACTTTGCAATTTTCTTTTTATTATTTTCATAGAATACGTATTTGTTGTGACATAAAATAACTACGCATTTTTTATGTAATAAAAATAAAATAAATATACGTTGCCTCTAACTAGATGTAGTAGTTAAAATTAAATTAGTACAATAACAGTAACATTAATTTATAAAACATGGTGTAAAAAGTAGAATCATTTAGGATACTTTAAAGCTACATTGCAAACTGCAGTTGTTCCTAAATTATGTTTCTTTAACTTAAATACGTTTTTGTCAACCCAAAGTGCTCAATACCTACTTGAATACATAATATGCAGCCCACCTGATATGAAGCGGTACATGTATTTTTTAATGCAATTGCTCCTTTCAGTATAAGAAGAACCACTAGTGCGTAGTTACGCCCACTACCGGCTACTGCTTTGTATACAGTTTTAATATTGTTATTATACTCACCATATTGATCATGCGGTGTTGGACTATCAGGTGCTAATTCTATTGCTTTTTTATACCATTTTTCTGCTTCCTCGGCTCGACTAGCCTATAAAAGGTATAAAGGTATATAGTTTCATTACAAGATTATAAATAAAATTTTGAAACAAATGAGGAAATATTTGTGTAATATGTAACGAAATACTTACATTTTTTGCTATAAAATTAGCTAATGTGAAGTGCATGACTGCATTTTTTGGTGACTGATGTATTGCAATGATCAGTGTCTGTTCGGTCTCTACTTGTTTGCAATTGTTTAGCAAGGCTAGAACCCGTCCAATCATATCGATGACATTCTGAAAGAATAAAATAACAAATTGTTATAATTGCTTTCACATCGGATCCTATGTAACAAACTGCTTAATTCTTGTATATAATCGGCGTTTGACTCTGCGATTTATTGTGAATGCAACCTTATAATGTATATGAATCGCAGCTTGTCTGTGGTGCGTTTGGTCTACTAGAATTCTTCCATATTTCAGAGGACACGTTTACCAATGTATTTTTTGATAACACTAAAGTTCGTCGTGAAATTATACACACATCAAAAGTGTCTAGGGATCAACATATATTTTTGCAATAACTTTTCTCCTGATTGATATTAATTAAAATTTTCTTTAAGGATTCATCAAATAAAGTGTTTTCGTTTGTCTACAGTAACGATAAACCAAGTCACCTTTGCATTAATAAAGAAATTTGCCATTTTCATAATAAAAGGATTTTTGACATTTGAACCACTAACATTAAAGTTCGAAAAAAAGACTGAAATAATAGTTTTCTTTAAAATTTTATTGGGTAACTTAAACAATTAATAATCCGTGTTTCTACCGCGAACACTAACAACACAAGAACATCGGTTTGGCATACTCAAAATGAGTTCATCCAAATCACGCTGTGGAATGGCCGCCCATGTTCGTTGCAACAACAAAAAAAGGTCTTCTTGCGACTGGATACCCTCCATATTCGGCAGAGCTCTTCTCTGTAGCATATCCCATGCATGCTCAATAGGGTTCAAGTCTGGCGACTGAGCAGGCCAGGGCATGACATTGATGTTAGCTGCGGCGAGAGTCTGTCTTACAACTCTTGCGGTGTGCGGTCGTGCATTATCATGCATTAACTGAAATAAGGGACCGATTTGCACTTGTAGAGGAACGATGACGTCTGATACAATCGTCTCAGCATAAATTTGAGCGTTGAGGTTGCCTCTGATCCAAATCAACTCAGTTCTTCCGCCGATCCAAATACCCGCCCATACCATGATGGTTCCACCACTATAAGGATGGACTTCCTGGCAGGATTTTAATCGCTGTTGGCGTCCAGGGGTTCTCCAGTGTCGTATACGTCTTGTATCCGGTCTCATACCAAAACGAGACTCATCAGAAAAGCACACGAAACGCCATTGTTCTTCTGCCCAATTTCTGTGTTCAAGAGCCCATTGATATCGAATCCTACGATTGTGCATTACTATAGGGTACCCTTAGCGGTCTTCGGGAATGAAGGTTCACTTCATGCAAGCGGTTTCTGACTGTTTGGTCGCTAATTAAGTTCCCTGAAGAGTGATGAAGCGTCACGGCTAACATCATGGCGGTTATTGTTGGAGCTCTTCGAGTTGTGATTTGAATGTATCGGTCTTGTCTCCGTGTGGTGCAGCGATACCGTCCTCCATGGCGCTCAGCCACGGTACCAGTGCTTCGGTAACGTGTCCAAAGTCGACTGATAACACTCTGACTTGTATTCAGAGCTAAAGCCACAGTACGTTGCCGGGAACCAGCTTCTATCATTCCCACGGCTCTGAGCATTTCTTCCCTGCTTAAATGACGTCGCCGCTCCATAATAACGTTGGTTTTAATCAGTAGTAGGGAAACAGTAGCACTAATAATGTCTTCAATGCGTTGTATGTTTTTATAGGGAAAATATTGACAGCTGATTTTCATCTTTTACTCGAATTTGATTGACAGTTCCTGTTTCAAATTATGAAATACACCAAAAAGGATCCATATAAATTTATAAAATCATAAATTGATTGCAAAGCCACATCTCAATCTCAAGAAATCCGCATAAAAATGCTTGATCCCTAGACACTTTTGATGTGTATTTCGAATGACATGATTTTTTTTAATTTAATTTTTACGTCGGGGGGCATACAAGTATACGTCTCACCTTATGTAAAGCGGGTACCGTAGCCTATTAACGCTTGACATATATTAAGAGTCACTCGCGCGATGCCTCCTCTGCCGCCTACACAGCAACTCCTTGGGAGCTTACTGGTGACCTACTCACACGCAGGAACACAACAACCCTATAGGGAGTTGTTATTTGGCTGTGGTTTTCTGTGAGGTGGAGGTACTTCCCCAGACGGGCTGCTTTGATGCGCCCTACTTCTCTTAAAACATCCAGACCAAGACAAACAGACATGTTCATGCACACAAATGTTTGCCTTGTATGGGAATCGAACCCACGAGCGTTGGTGTCAAAGTCGCGTCATTCACGACTGAGCCACTGAGCTCATCAAAAGAAACGTCGTGTGACCTTATCTAATAATGATCTGGATTTCCCTCTGGGTTGCGGAGGTCTGACGGCAATTGTAAAAATCAGTATAATCGCTAAATCCTTAGGCTTAGGTAGTAAACCCCGCCAATCCTAGTGGGTTAGGAAGCGGGATAATGCTAAGAAGAAGAAGAAGACTTAAGCTCGTCAATAGCTACAAAAAAGAAAACGAAAATCGGTTGACAAACTTTTTTGTCCTAGCCTATTTAACATGAATATACAATGTTATTAGTATTAATTAATAGTCAACATGACAAAGTTACTTCCACGTGGTCAGTCATAAAATAACGGTTAACAAATTGAAATAATTAACGGCTATTGTAATCCACATATAATAATTAGTCAATTTGATTTAAACTTTAGTAACGAAAATAAGCATTATATTTTGTTTATGCGATTTTTGTAACATATAATGCCAACAGACTTCTTGGTTTATCAAATGGTCTGCTACGTTTGATAATTTTTATTTGAATTAATGGAATATTTTAAACTAGTTAACGGTTTGCCCGCAACCGTAACACAGAAAAAAAATTGTCACACTGAATATTTTTAGACTTGGCCAGTAAGAAATACTTTTAGTAAGATAAACTTAGAAGAATTATTTTTATGATTACTGAAAATGTCGTGTCTGTATTCGAAAAAGGCGTAGAAGAAATCCTAGAAGAATGGGACTACTACTTCAATTAATGGTCCCATTGCATACTTGGGCGGTGTTCGGTGTGACTTTCTACAAATTTCAGTATCATCTGAGTACCAATCTTTCAAAAATTCATATTTTTTTAAATTTATTTCGTTATGTTTTGTGAAATCCTTTCATAACCACGTATTCTGTTGAATATGTGTTAAAAACTTACATGATTTGCAAAGGCGGACTTATTCCTTCTAGGAGATTCCAGTCGCTTCTTCATATTACAAGTATCTATAAATCTATAAGCCACTGTAATCGCATTACATCTGACTATGCTTTTCATAGTTAAAATTAAAAAAAAAAGGTTCTTACCTGTCGCGTCCAGCCGGCATCTGGTGATTGGTTCGGGGGTATCATTTGAAGTGCCTCTCTATACACAGCGAGAGACTCCTTTAAACGCTCCTTTTGTAAATGTAAAGATCCCAGTTGGACTAAGGAAGATACTTGTGCTGTGGTATGCTCGCGCCTATCCCGGACTGCTCCGTCGACATGCCCACCGATATTTAAAACCGTTTCTGCCTCCTCTAGCCGTCCTAACTCAGTCAAAGAATTGCCGAGATTCGCATAAGCAACTGAAACAAAACATTTTAATTGTAGTTTTTACTCCTAAAATTATTTTACTTTGATATACTACGTTGGCTAGTAAATAGGCATATAACCTACTGGAAGCAGTAACTGTAGGCAATGAACTTTTGGAATTGGAAAAACAATTGGTAAGAGATCCTGCAGCACTGACTGCGACGACATAGGATCTTGATATCCTCGTTAGTAACTTGAGTACCCAAGGAAGAATTTTTTTTATGGAGTTTTCTGTGAGGTATAGGTACGTATTTCTCTAATCGGACTGCTAATTAAATATTGCTGTGTTCTGCTTGCCGCCTCTTTTGCAAGAACTGCGTTGACTAGTTGCCAGTCTTAGGGGAGATTCGGCTCTAAATATGAGCCAATTTAGCTTGCAAACTAAACTGTTAAATTTAAGTATTTTAGCGACTTTTTTGAATATAATATAAGAATAATAGAAATATTCAAACAAAACGCACTTTGCTATGTGATTTACTCTCCTCAAACTAAGCAATGCTTGTAAAGTAAGCATTGTTAGGAAGTATTGCACTTCGATTGATAAAAATACGTAACTATCCTCTTTTTAAAAATAAATACTTTTATCAACATTCATTGTAAACACTTAGACTAAGATAAAGAGATATTCTCATACACACAAATGTTTGTACTGTGCGAGAATTGAACCCACGATATTAGCATTAAAGTAGCCATCGTTAGCCACGTCATGTACTTTAATTTTCATTGTATTTCTAATCTGTTTTTTTTTTAATTAATCGCTGTAATTTACAGTATAAATAGATGTATACAAATAAAATTAAAAATTTCAAATAGAAATTCGGGACAGGCCTGCAAAATACCATAATTTTTCATAAATTTTACTTGAACTTAGCTCATTAATAACGTGTTAGATAATTGTAATGGTAAAGAAAAAAACTCTAAAAATCACACACATGTAACGAACGTTCAAAACTATCAAAATATTCTTTTTACTTAAATTTGTAAGACTGTTTAAAAATTCGTAGTAACAGGAATTAGTTTTATGAAATTGCCATGTGTAGATTCACATTCCGAGAGCTGGTGCCAAGTATACAGAGTACGAGTCCACCACTGCTGATAGCAAGCGTATAGCTTTGTATAGCTTCCCTTAATCAATCCTAATTGATCACAATTTCAGTTTCACGATATATTTATTATGAAAATTATGTAATTAAAATGTTTTAGATCAGTGGATTTGTAGCCAATTCTAAGTGTAACCGAATTACCGTTAATTTTAGGGTTCCGTATTACTGAGTCTCCGCTGTCCATCCGTCCGTCGGTCGGTCTGTCACTAGGCTGTATCTCGTGAACCGTGATAGTTAGACAGTTGAAATTTTCACAGGTGATGTGTTACTATTGCTGCTATAACAACACATACTAAAAAACAGAATAAAATAAATATTTAAGGGGCTCCCATACAACAAACGTGTTTTTTTTTTGGTCGTTTTTGCTCGATATTGATAACGACAACAGGTAGACGCTTGAAATATTCACAGAATATTTAGTTATATATTCACTTTAAAAATAAATAATTAAATTAAAATAAAACAAATATTTAAGGGGGTCTCCCATACAACAAATGTGATTTTTTTGCCGTTTTTATAGATAATAGTACGGAACCCTTCGTGCGCGAGTCCGTCTCGCACTTGGCCGGTTTTTATAGTCTCCCAAATCCAAAATACGGCACTGACCATTGCGAAGAGCATTGGCATTCACCGTGTCGAGATTTACAGTTTAGTACCAAAGTTACATGGAGGAGAAGGGCAAGCTGGCATCCAAGAAACTTGGTGTGTTTGACAAAGAAAAACAGTACTTCAGCTCGGGACAAAGACTTATGTTATAAAAGTCCCAAGTCAGACTGCTTATGGAAGAAGTATCTTTTGGCGGGAGTACCTGGATATCAGCTAGAACCTCGTGACTCGGTACAAAAACGAACTGTGAGGATGGTCAATGATCACACGTGGTATTGGCGTGTTCTAACCGATTGTACAATGGTTTGTATCCTGAGTAGTTATTCAATGTGAAGCCGACAGCCTCATTTTACTTTCGTACAACTCGCTGATGGCTAGAAGTTCATCCTTATATACTGGAGCCACAATAATCGTGTATTGTGCCGTTCCAGAATAATTTTCTATCGAGAACTATTACCTTGTGATGTATTCCTAAGGAACAAGGTATTCCTAGTCCCTGTCGAGGTATTCCTAAGGGATTATGTATGTATGTATAGTATGAGATTCTTCAAGACAGGCGTGAACAAGTTTTTACTGGATAGGCAACGCAAGATTAACACCCCTGGTGTTGCAAATGTCCATACGCTACGATAACAAGACACAACGATACAAGTTATACTACTCAGGTATAAAAAAAGCACCTAAACAAGTAAAATCCAATTGCTTGATTCATATTTATTCATAATGTTATTTTTTAAGTACCTATAAATTTGCACTGAAGCTTCATGAAATATAGGGAAATGCATTTCACCGAATCCAAGAACATTTCAACAAGCCACGAGTGTCATTAAAATCAGAGTGCGACACAGTTTTTAATAACCATCAGTTTCCAATAATATTTCTGCTACAAGATATAAATAATTTGTGAGATTAAAACTATGTTTAAATAAATATTACAAGTGTTTTAAGTTGTGTACTGCTATATCGTACAATTACTGCAGCTGAAAGTTGGTTTGAAAGAAAGTGTAGACGTTAAGATAAGAAAAGGCATGCTGTGTTGGTTCGGATATGTAGAAAGAATGCAGGATGAAAGAATGACTAAACACCAACACTTTTTGACACCAACGCTCGTGGGTTAGATTCCCACACAAGACAAAAATTTGTGTGCATGAACATGTCTGTTTGTCTCAGTCTGGATGTTTTAAGAGAGGTAGGGCGCATCAAAGCAGCCAGTCTGGGGAAGTACCTCCACCTCACAGAAAACCGCAGCAAAATAACAACTCTGTAGAGAGTTATTGTGTTCCTGCGCGCGAGTGAAGTCACCAGTAAGCTCCTAAGGAGTTGCTGTGTAAGCAGCAGAGGAGGCATCACGTGAGTGATACTTAATATATCACCAGCGTTAATAGGCTACGGTACCCGCTTTTCATCAGGCGGGCCATATGCTTGTATGCCTTCCCACGTAGTATAAAAAGAGAAGATAAAATAAAAGGTAAAAACATATTTATTTACCATTACGTCACCGCAGGTACTTGTACATGTCCTACGTTTCTTAAGTAAAATCTTATTGTTTTATTATATCTTATTCACTTTTTATCTATTGGAAATTCTGTTGTTGAATTCTGTATCTATTAGAATAGCAATGATGTGATGGTGACTATATAAATATATAAATCATTTCCGGATAACTTTGTCGGTTTGGTATTTTTGATGTGCCCTTTGAAGCTCTAACAGTATATCTGAAGTCTACATGAACTGGTTCAGGCTATCCATTGTAAAAGACGATGTACTGTCTTGTGCAACATATTTTTGCTTTTAAGATTTTCATAAAATTAAAAAAAAAAAATGCGTCAGTACACTAAGAGGTAACAAAGCGAGGCTATTTTTTTCCTTGAATAGTTCACTGAAAATTTTCCTGGAAACTAAGTTGTATGTAGAGTGGGTGACTCTGTTCTCTAAAATAATATTTTATGAAATACTAGTAGTTTTTTTCATAACAATATAACAAAAAAGCTGGATAAATCGCTGAATTAGGCTAGGCGCGCAGTAACCACGTCAGTCAAATTGTAAAATTTCCGTAATTAGTTAATAGATTCAGGTATTATTTTGCGTCAAATTTACATGCAATTTGATCTAACCTGCTTTGTGTGCTTTCCGTAATTGCATGTGCGACAGAGTCTTGTCGTGAGTTTATTTATATTGAGGCCTCACTATAATTTAAAATCTTCTGTAATTTGAAGAAATGCAGTATCATTAACATATCTCTATTTATTGATCTCAATAAAAACAGACATACGTGTTTTTTTACTTTGGACAACTCTCACAACTCGTCTCTGAACGGTTCAAGTCCTCCTGCCCAAAGGTGATTGCAGTACTCCATGTGCGGTCTAACTTGAGACTAATATAACATAAGTATTTGCTCCGCGCTGAAGTATACTGCTTTGATCTGTCGAGTACAAGTTTTTGGTACGCCATATTGACCTCGATACTGAACATCGCTGAAGATCACGACACCGATTATTGTCACAAGTCTCATCTTAAATGTGGTGCGCTAAGGTATCACAAAAGCACACTCATTCGTTATATTTATATTGGGAATTGAAAATAAAAAACTGGCCAAGTGCGAGTCGGACTCAAAGGGTTCCATACCATTCTATATAAAAACGGCAAAAAATCACGTTTATTACATGGGAGCCCCCTTAAATAATTATTTTATTCTATTTTTTAGTATTTGTTGTTATAGCGGCAACAGAAATACATCAAAAGAAGAAAATTTCAACTGTCTAACTATCACGGTTCATGAGATACAGCCTGGTGACAGACGGACGGACGGACAGCGGAGTCTCAGTAATAGAGTCCATTTTACCATTTGGGTACGGAACCTTAAAAACCAGTCAAGTTCAGTAAGTTTACAATTTATACGAGCCAACATTACGTTACGTTATTACAACACTTGCTTTACTAGTTATTAAAACTAACTCCATTATAAATGCGTACAGAGCCAAATATAATCCAATTAAAATTTAAAGTAATAACGCGCATCAAGTAAGTGTATGATATCTTAAATTTTCTGCTCTTATTAACTTTGGATTATTCTTTAGATAGTCGATTAATCTTAATCTTAGAAAGATCATTAAAGACAATAAAAGTAAAGCAACTAGTTAATAGGTTCAGGTGTTATTTTGCGAATGTGTAATGCATACATGCAATTTGATGCAATCTGTTTTGTATTTTTTTGGTACCGGAAGTAGGGTCAGCTTCAAAAATTCATCCATAGCTCACAGGTTGAAATCACGTGAACGCTAATAATCGTCATTATGCTAATGATACACACATTGACACATTTGGTTCAACATTGTCAACCTTAAAACAACTTTGACCAGAGGGAGACTTTGTACGAAAGTCGTCAGCGTGGATTCCCCTATCTCACCTATTTCTACCGCCAAGCAGCTATATTTATATAGCTGTGTTCCGGTTTGAAGGGTGAAATATGGCAGAGAAATTACTGGGTTCTGTGACGAAACAGCCTTAGGTCACAAGATTGGCAACGCGCGAGTAATATCCCCGTGATGTTACGAGCGTCAAAATGCTGCGGTGACCGCTTACCATCTAACGCGTTTGCCAATCTAGTTATATATAAAAAATTACGTTTAGGTTAAAATATTTTTCAAGATTATCTTCTATACTGATGTATCCTCAACCTTACGAGGACGATTTTAAGTTCAAAATATTTCTAGTGCATAAATGTATTCTTAGCTAACTTTACATTTTAAAAGCATATTAATATTTCGTCAATTCATTAATGGAAGATTCTGGCGTATTTGTTAGAAAACAAACAATCATATCCCAGTCCCAGTTACGAAACTTTCAATATATTTGATTTTAAATGAATAATATCTTTTTTATTATCAGCAATAATGATAATATAATATTGCTTAGTCATTTCTTATATCGAAATAAAAAACATTCAACAAAATATGTACGAGTAATAATAAAAAAGAAAAACTAGATGTAAAGTAACATTTTCTTTTTTAATTTCATTTTAAGCACCCTACTTAACAAGATGGGCTTATTACAGGCTGTGGGATCATCAGAGAATAAAGAAGGACATGATGTTTCCATCTTTTAAGTTTGTTTTACGTAGTCGATATTATTGTTTTTTTTTTTTCACATTTATATTTTTCACTTTTTAGTTATTGAAAAAGTCAAATATCGCAATTTTTCGTTTCATTGAGGCAGTTAAAATCGCAAGGATTATTATGTAACTTACAGTGATTTAAGCTAATGATAATTAATCTGTCTAGAAACCTGACCCGTCTCAAAGCCGCATTGGATTGACCTGTCGCAAAATTAGGTGAAGTTAAATCAACCACAGCTCTGTCCAAAGTAGTTCCTTGTATTTTTTTTTTTACAGGAACACTCTAGTATAGTATCAATATCAACAGTTTACGTTCTAATTTGTGTTGTTCACGAAGACCATGAAGATGGTTCAATTATAAAGTAATACAGTTGTTTCCATCTCTTAAGTTCGTTTTTTATATCTTTTTTTTGGTTGTTTGCTTTTTGTTACGATATAACTTAAGATTAGCTGTTTATTATAAGTTCAAGGATCAAATGATCAATGCAATATTAAAAGGGCATGATCTGATCTGATGACAGAGAGGTATGGCCTACCTATGTTTAATAAGAGGGTTTATTAGATATAAATTGAGAGCTTGATGGCGTCTTGCGCATGTCATTATAACCGAATATGTAGGTTGAGCAACATCGACCACAGCCTTTCCATGAATGGGTTTATTTATTTCGAGCTTCTCCGACCCATCCCAGTTGTTGTCAATAGATGACAGTCGTTAAGCTAAGTCAGTGGCCTTCGGGCGGCTTGAAAACACTGACCGCCACTTCGCAGTTGAGAAGCGTGGTGGAATAAGTTCTATACCCCTTCGGTTGAAGGGAGACCCGTATCCTTGCAGTGGGATGAGTTAGGGTTGTAGTTATTAAATATAAGTAGGCCCTACCTCCCTATTATCTAAACTTCGTTGGCTAGTTGACAGAGTGCACCACCCAAATGAGATTTGGATGATTTTGTTTGGTAGGAAAGGAACATGACATGGCATGAATATTAGTTTAAAATCTGTTTAAACCATACTGCTTGGAATTCAAAAACCTATAAAAATCCATTTTATGGTAACTACTTAATGCTATTTTAATATAGTATTCATCATTTGGCCGCAACCTTATGTAATAGCCAATTTGAGTTATAAAAAAAATTAAATTAAAAACAGAATATAAAATCCTAGCTAGGATCATGTCAGAGGCTGAAGTGTAATTTATAGTACCTATACCTATGTCTTACATAAATTTTAACGGTGATGTAAAATTACTTTAATAAGGATATATGTCACTATTTCGGAATCAGCTCATGAGATATTTTATTTATGTCCCCACTCATTATGCATTTTGGCATGATCATATAATGTACGTACAAACGGGAAGGTTTATAAAGGTACTGCGAGTATATAGTAATGTGTGTTCGTATTGTCATCAGCAAATAATGTTTATATAAATAATGTAACAATATATCCTGATAAGTAGTAGACTTATATGTTAAAGAAGATTTTTTGAGAAATTGCGATTATATACAGCATAATTGTTTAATCAAACTTGGTATAAGTATAGTACGCAATTTTTTTTTATTATTATCTATGACTTATTAAGCATTTACAGTTACTTGACTACTATATTGAAAGAGGCTTTGGTGCAACCTTTTTTTTTCGCATGTATTAGAAGCATAAATTCACCTAGTATAGGTTGCTTTGTAGTTTTTCCAACGTCGATATCAAGGAGAATTTTTATTCTAGAAAAACTGTAAATATTCTTTTGCCAGAAACTAACACGTAAACATTTTAGGAATCACTATTTACTTTTATTGCTGTATTTTTAATGTACGTATATTGCGTAGAGATCTACTCCCGATTTAGAAACTAATACTGCTACACTGTTTGCATTTTGAGAGTTTGTGTATTTTTATGTGGCAGACGCAATACAATATATAAATACAACAAGACATTTTTTTTATATTTAATATTATCGTGTTCTTAGTTAAAATTCATTTTAAATAGTTTGTAGATGGGCCCTAGCACGTTAATTTTATTTATTAATAAATTTCATTTATTAGTAAATCATTTTGATGAATTCATAAAAAGCACTTGTATGAGACATCAATTTATTTTTCCTGTAATACGTAGGTTTATAAACTTTTGACAGCTGTAATTGTTTTAGATTTTTCGCTGTATAAAGTTAAGAGATGGGTAAAAGGGAAATGGTACCTGTGCCAAACCAACTGGACGAAACTGCACCGTAAAAGTTGTTTTTTTACCTTTTTAGTATAAAACCGTATTCGCAATGATGAGGTTAGAAGCAGAGTTGGTATGAAAGAGAATGTCGGTGCTAAAATAAGAAAAGGCACACGCCGTTGGTTCGAACATGCAGAAAGAATCTAAAAAGATGTCGCCGTGGAAGACCAAGACTTACTTACAATGATCGAATTCATCGCATTTTATCAGAAGATTTCATTCGGTTTCATCACAGTCTTAGAAACCGGCGAGCGAGCATCAAAAGAGTTAAAGCAGTGAGAATGTTAAAGAGTATGTGTGTGTGTACATCGATATTACGATCGCCGTTAACAAGCGTAACCCCACAAATTATGTGCAACGTTCACATTTCGAGTGTGTATATCCTACTTTTATGCTCTCTTTGCCATACCCAGCTCTCGCTTCTATAAGTTAGCAAAGTAATTCCGTAAGTTCAGAATACAAAAAACCAAAAATCTATGTACAAATTACGTAGTACATGTCTACTGGACTGGAATGCATACTATATAATCTAAATTATAGGGACTGGTTAAGTTTAAAATGAAAGATATTATATTTATTTTTAATTTTAATACTGAAACCTACTCATTTAGTCACGAATCTGGTTAGTTATGTTGTGTTTGCCCATTGCAAGCGTAAACTTGGCGTTGGTAGCGTGAAAAGGTCAGTATCCACGTTGCGTGACAATCTATTAAAAGCTTTTCATGTTCCTGTTAAATATCCATTTTGCATATAAATATTATACTTCGCAAGCAGAACACTGACAGTATCTCGTATTCATGTTGATTTGGAAGGCGTTCGAAAGGATATTATATCTAATACCTAAGCACATCCCTATAAAAACATTTCATGACTTTGAAGAATGAAAAAGAAGAATTATGGGTCCATGCTGTAATCTCTGGGGAAACCTTCAGCAGATAATTTACAAAGAACTTAAGAGTTAGAATCAGAACTTCTCTGGAACCATACAGTACGCGACCATTGAAGTTCATGATGGAAACTGTTGGCATCATATTGAACAACTTTTCGGAACACATTCTACTGCACAATCGGTAGAACACACTAAGGAAGGAAAAGTCTATCTTCTACCTCAAGGGCTGAATACCGTGTTTAACCTTAGTATCGTCGAAATTCATACTCATTGTTTGTATCTGAACCATATTGCAAGATGGTATCCAAGCAAATGTGAATGCAGTACTTAAATACAAATGCTTAAGTTATCGACCACGCTTAAAGGACTGCTTAAACAACAAGGTGAGCACGAGTGTTACAATGACTATTTTTAATGCAGTTAGTTACTTTCATTATATTTTCTATGACCATAATTATAGGTTAATGAAACAAAAGTGTAATCACAGAAATAGCATTGTTATAGGTACTTCTTTGAGATTTTTTGGGAAGAATATCACTCGCATCACTACTCGTATCACTTTTTTTTTAATATTTTTAATAAAATAATTACAAGTTACACAAAAAACTAAACTAAAATTTCGATAAAATATGGCGGGAAAATATTTTTTAAATTAGTGTACACACAAAACCAAAGACAATGCTAGAAGAGGTAGATGAGTGTGGAAGAGAGAGGTTTGTTTCGATCAGTGCATCTGGCGTTCCATAGTATCTGCCTACCCCAATGGGAGACAGGCTTGTGTATGTATGTATGTATATACAGCTTAGCGTCAAAAGTTTTAGCCATTTTTTCATACAACGCTTTTAGCTTCCAAATTCAAATTTACAAAACTTTTCTCGGATAACCGGTATTGAAAAGTTGTATAGATTTTCATAACGCAACTGCTGCTTTCTGGATTGACGTTCCTTGTGATACTGATAGAAATTTTAAAATTGGAACCTTTCCAAATGGGAGTAGAAAAATACATAAACTTTACTGTATCTTCTTATAAATTCCTACCTGCCTTATGCGACCAAACTATGAAGTCCAATATACGTATATCCAATATAATGTAACAATATTAAAATCTTCTGAACAATACAAATACTTTTTATATGGACGACTGGCTTTGCTAGCTTTCCGTATAAACTTTTCTTACTATACTTCGACAGTAAAACAAAAAGATTTATGTTGTAGGTCTTAGGGTACTAGTGGGTTATCACAACAAGCTACTGAAACGGCAATAAATTGTGAATTTTGTGATTAGGGTTTTCGTGAAAATTATACTGTAATATATTACATGTAGTAAAGATATATAAAAAAAAGATTTGAACACCTATGTCAATATAAGAAGGAAATATGATCCGTCCTCATCTGCCCTAGTCCTGGTTATGGTTGAGAAATTAATATCACCTGATTAATGTGCGACTTGTAGATGACTCGTCAAAAGAATTCATCACATTTAGAAAAAATACGTTGTACAAAATTATTATCCAATATTTTAATTTCACATAATTATTTTTATTGTACTCGTATATGCTCAGTATATCCCATATACACGCAACAGAAGAATCATAGTGTTCATTAGCGACCACTTCCTATAGTACAGGTATCAACATCCTTTCCTATAATTTTGACAGGTATACTTATACATTACGACGCCAAATGATATAATAATTCGCTGTTGGTAACTCTTTACTACTACGAGCTGCAGCATGAAGGACCTGTAGACCGATATAACCGATATTACGTAGGAACTCAATTCACCATTTCGTAGGGAGGCAAAATAGACCACGCAGCTCTTATTGGCTAGTTCGCGGATCAATATCGCAGCACTTAAATGCTTATTGGTTAAAATATTCTCCCATTGGTTCATTGCTTTGTGGTTTAGAGTTTAAGTGGTAGGATTTCCGTGTACAAGCTTCCTCGTCGGTAAATTTAGGGCTACCCGTACCTTGTCGAATTCAGGACGTCTGCGTACAGACCCATATCAGCATTGGCATTTTTCTTGTACTTTATGTTGATAAAGTACAATGTATATTCACGATGGAGGTAATTTGTAACTACCTTCAACATATTCTTTTATGATAATAATCGTTTTCTTTTTCGTTCGTTACATGTTACATGTAACGTGCATGTTTGTGAGCATTATGAGATCAATATTAATGTAACAATTACGTACAGTAATCTACATCCACTATGTTTTATTTTGGTGAATTTGTTGTCTATATTCTATTAACAACCTGTAAGTATAAGATTTTTTCGTTGTGTTTGATATGTTGCTAAAAATATAATTAGATTCACATTTAATTCAGAAACTATGTCGTCGTATGTAATGAGTGTCAATTAAATATTTCTTATTGCTCTCAAACTGGCTTTTTAAAATAAACTAATATATTTTTCTATCACCATTTTACGTTAAATTCAATTTTTTACGCTACTTTACGAGAAAAATCACTGTCGTACATATAGCCAGGGCAGTAATTATTTCGAAGTTTTCTGCCGTGGTATGGCTCCCATAAACGGAAAATATTTAAAAAAATATACATGCATATATCTATACCTTTATGCCAAGTTCTTTGCGAAGTAGGCAGAGCATAACCGAGTGCCACATGACTCAGTTCTTGCAACTTCACTCAATTTATAGCTTTTTTCATGCACGATGGTCGGTTCCCAGGTCACACTACTTACATCGTTCTATATTCGCGTTGTATATCATCTTATCTTAACACCGTTACTCTTTTTCCGAACAACTTTACGTTACAACCACAACATTTTAAAGTATATTTTAATTAATTATCTGCTATACTTACGGGCTAATGTGGGCCTCAGCATGATTGCTTTTTTAAAACATCTGATGGCATCTTCATATTTTTTGTCCTTTTGATACAGAATACCCCTGTAACAAAAAAAAATGTAATTTAGAAAACATTCGTATAACATAGATATATACAGGCGGTTTGTTTTTATACTACGTCGGGAGGCGTACAAGCATACGGCCCACCTGATGTAAAGCGGTACCGTAGCCTATTAACGCTTGCGATATATTAAGTACCACTCGCGCGATGCCTCCTCTGCTGCTTACACAGCAACTCCTTGGGAGCTTACTGGCGACCTCACTCACACACAGGAACACAACAACCCTCCAGGGAGTTGTTATTTGGCTGCAGTTTTCTGTGAGGTGGAGGTACTTCCTCAGACGGGCTGCTTTGATGCGCTCTACCTCTCTTAAAACATCCAGACTAAGACAAACAGACATGTTCATCCACACAAATATTTGCCTTGTATGGGTTGGTGTCAAAGTCATTCACGACTGAGCCACCAAGCTCGTTAAAAAGGTGAATTTAGTTCTCCTAAGGTCAGGGATGGTGAATACACTTCGACTGTTGTAGTGTTCGCTATGTCATCTATAGTAATGTACCTACATATTTAAGAGCTCGATCGTGGGTCATCAACAAAATCAGTAGGCATTCATGAATTTTGTTTCTTTTCATCTTGTTGATAAGTAAAAAAAATAAATCATGTTTAGCAAGACTTGTTATACGTTTGCGAACCTCCGCTTTCAGTGTCTAAGTATAATTTCTGGCGCTATTTGCTATATCTAGTGGTAGAGTCCCCACGCATTCATAAGCTATATATGGTCTTTATTCTCGAACTTTCCTTCCCCAAGCGCTATCACTGTATCTTCAAATGTGGCTGGCCCACTATCAGTTACTTGCTGAATTACAGCGTCATATAAACAAACGACTTTAGTTCTTTTTCGTACCAGTTTCTGTTTCGGACCTGTCCCCGAATCTACCGTATAGTTTAAAACGGGAAGAATGCACTAGTGATTTACGTGGTAGTGTTTCCCGTAGTTTCCCAAATGTTTCGTAACAAAGTACGATCAATCTGTTCGTCGAAAATATATCTGTCGAGCTCGTCGCAGTAGACGCTATTATTATGCACTTCCATTATTGCATTCTCAAATATCTAACGTACTGAGATATAACTGAGATAGATATAACCATTACTAATTCGGAATATCTATCTATTTATATATATTCACGTCAAATTCCGTTGTGTGGTAGGCAGAGAACTGAGGGCCTCATCACTCAGTCCTTATATAGCTCACTTGCCTCTTTAACATCTTTTAGACCGCCACATATTGGGAATGAATTATAGATGGTTTGTAGAGCCCGTTGTATGGTGGTCGAGTAGTTATTAAATGGCAAATTCATCATTAAGCGTTGCGAGTCTATTTCCGCACTAGCTAGCTAGTTAGCTAAAGAATAAAAAAATATATTTGTTGGTATGAACTGCTTGGGTGTTATACAAGTATTTAATATAGTATATGTGTATAATACAAGTATGTAATATATACAAGTATGTATTTTAAAGCTAAATACTATTCCAATAATCAAATTTCATCTAAATTCTAGTAAAATCCATTCCCATACATTAAACTTTCATTATCAGTTCAGCTCGATGGATATCTTGCTACTAATTAATAAACCACGACTCCGCTCAATGACCTTAGGTTTTTCTTTTATTAAAGGGAAGCCGAAAAAGGTTAGGCACAAAAAGTAGCCTTATTGACTCTTAAAACAGGCTTTACTATGTAAAACTCAGAGTTCATGTAGTAGTTTTTGTGTGATACATTCACAACGAACCTACAAAAAATTGCAATCACGGCATTGACTTTTGTATTGACATGGAGTCCAGCTGTATCAGTATTTCAAAAACAGAATGTTATGTACAAAAAGTTGCATTTTAGCCCACGACATTTAGAATAGAATAGTGTTTTATTTGCAAGAACAGGAGCTATGTATATAGGAGGTAAGTTTTTCAATAGAAGATATAAATTTCGCTGTCTTTTACAGACACGCAAATATTATCAATTACTTATAATAATTTAAATATGACCATATCTCTCAGTTTCGGCAGCAACTTAACTGGCTACCTATAAGGCAACGTCGCAACATCCACATTATCAACTCTCTATAAAATGTCCTTTTCAACCCCTCTTCTCCAATATATCTTCATGAGAGGTTTCACTTTCAGAAAGTAGACGAACGTTAACGACGTAGCGGAAATCCTTTACTGACGGTCACACATACATATACTATTTGGCACTCATACACGGTACAAGCTGCACGCATGTGGAACGCACTTCCTCTGGAAATAAGGCTTTCACAGAGTGTGAGCTCCTTTAAAATGAAATTAAACAAGCTCTATGGTACTCCCGTATCGAATTGAGGTTGAGTAGGTACGTAGTTATTGTTTATTTAAGATACATGTGTACTAGTATCTATATAATGTGGGTATTCGTTATTTATTTTATTAATTTTTTTTTGTACAAATAGGGTGTTTCGTGTATTAAATGTCCTATTCATATATATACTCTCTTCGATCTATTTTTCTCACCTCCGTTTATTGCTCCATTCAGGAACTCTAAAGCAATGGTTGGAAGAGATTCCTCGAAGGAATAAGCCCGCCTTTGCAAACATGTAATTTTTAGGGTTCCGTACGCAAAGGGTAAAACGGAACCCTATTACTAAGGCTCCGCTGTCCGTCCGTCTGTCCGTCCGTCCGTCTGTCACCAGGCTGTATCTCATGAACCGTGATAGTTAGACAGTTGAAAATTTCACAGATGATGTATTTCTATTGCCGCTATAACAACAAATACTAAAAAATAGAATAAAATAAGTATTTAAGGCGGCTCCCATACAACAAACGTGATTTTTTTGCCGTTTTTATAGATAATGGTACGCAACCCTTCGTGCGCGAGTCCGACTCGCACTTGGCCGATTTTATACTTGTAATTATAATTGTAAGGCAATAAAGCTATAAAACAAACAAACGAACAATTATTATTAAAGTACAGGTAATTAGTATTTGTTCAATGATGTAATAAAATTCTAATACATTATATTATATTCAAGGTGATTATCAATATTCGTTAAAAACGATACCATAAAACAAAATTCTTTAATTGTAGCAATATTAAGTATAGGTCGCTATAGTTAAATTGATTACAAATAATTAAAGTTGCAATTAAATTCACAATTGTCAAAAATATTTTATGTCTTTATTTTCTTTTTTGGTAGTCGAGTTCTCTTCTAGATTATACAATTCTTCTCTTAAAGAGTAAAATCACAGGCCATTTTCTTAATTCATTTTAGAAACAGTTCAATGGTGATCCGTTGTGGAATCATGTTGAATGTATTTATGGAGCTCGTTAAACAGTTTTTTTAATAAGGCGCTTCAACATAGTGGTGTTTTCAATCTCGTTGGGCCTCTCCATTCATATTTGCTATTTTTGCTAAGTTTTTTGAATAATTGTGAATGTTTCTTAACAAATATACCTGTTTCCAATATGTATAATGACTAGACCGTTAAGAGGTTCAGCTTTTGAAAGAGTGGTCTGCAGGATGTCCTTGGACCTACCCCGCATATAGCTCTCACACATATCTTTGGTGCTAAGAGAATCTTGTTGATGAATGTCGAGTTAGGTACCCAAAGCGAAATTCCGTACCTGATAACTGAACCTACATAACCATGATACGCTGTTAATACATTGGCGAATAACTAATAACTAACTAAAAATATGGCTTACTTGGTGATAAGCAGATACCGTAGTCTATGGACATTTGTAACACAAAGAGTGTCACTCACACGTTGCCGATCCAGATGCGTTCCTGGTATCCCGTGGTAGTAACTAATTTTCTTTTTCCCCAGCTTCTAAGGGCGATATCGTGACGTTGAATATCCAGTTGAGAAAGTTATACGTTCCTCAGAAGTTGAGCCATCAAATGCAAAAGTGTTTTTTTAAATCCAACAGTTAGTTCCTGTTAGTTAGTTTTTTAAATCCAATAGTTAGTCGCCTATAATCCGTGAGTGTGATTACTGGAAACCCAAAAGCATTACAGAATAAAATGCAACCGTAAATAATGCCTCCGGTTATAAGCTAGTGCATTGTTTTATTAATTCCGGCCAGTAGTTTCAGGCCCGTAATGCATATACAATGAACCGACAAAATTTTTAAAAGCAACTATTTTTGCTTTGTATCGAACAGCTTCATATCTATGTCACAAAATAGTCCATGTGCAAACTCTGTCCTGCTACTATTTAGACGTACGTATTATAGTTTTGTATTCCGTAGGAATCTATATTTCCCCTTATTTCTTTTTCCTCGGCTTCTACGACTCGTATAGTGACGTTGTATAGCTTATGTAGCCTTGAACTATCAAATATAAAAGGAAACTGTCTGTCCTGTGTGGGAATCGTAGCCACGAGCGTTGGTATTAAAGTAGCATTGTTAACCACTCCGTTATTGAGCTCGTCAACTAGGGAAGTACCTGCACCTCATAGTGAAATAACAAGTTCTTGGAGGGTTGTTGTGTTCATGCGAGCGATTGTGGTTACCAGGAATCTCCTAAGGAGTTGCTGTGATCATAACAGGGGTGGCGACAAGCAAGCGAAACTATCTGTATTGCAAGTATTATTAATAGCTATGGTAACTACTCAGGTGGTATGGTAAACACACATAAAAGACTCTGACCCATGGCAGAGGAACTAGAATTAAAAAAAAAAAACACTCAGTTGCTGCGTGTGCTTGTATGCTTCTCAACGTTGTACAAAAATAAACTTATGCCAAATTATGACAAAGTTCATTTTCAATAAGTGCTCTGCTTTACCCATGGTCGACATAACGCCACACAAAGGCATATCAAATCCGATCCCGTTTTAATTACTTTAGCAGATATTTAACGAGGTCACTGTGAAATTATTACATCAGCCTAATTTTGAGCTTTGAATACCCTGCAGGTAAATTTACTGTCGAACTTTAACATGCAGTCAGCACTAAAAGTGGAGTGTTTCAAGCCTTCAATTTCTGTTTAATATAGCAATGTTCCTCATTCATTCACAAGAGCCGCGTATTTCAATTCAATTTCTGTTTAATATAGCAATGTTCCTCATTCATTCACAAGAGCCGCGTATTTCCAAATGTGTAGTGCGTCAATCGCTTCGGCATTCAGTCAGCTTTCATTACGAGGTAGTTAGTGTTGATATACGTTTAGTGGACTAAAAGTTTGAGCTTTCAGTAAACATTTATTGGAAATTACAAATTAGCATTAGTTTGATTAATATCTGACTGAATTAACATACCAACTGTTCTTCAGTGCGTTAAGGTATAATATATTATGCTGACTTTTATTTAGCAATGTTAGGATTTATACTTTTACTTATAAATATTATTTACTACTTAGAAGTTGCGATCCGCTATTCTAATTAACAATATTTATTTTCAGAGTCACCATTACCTCGTGGTGCTAACTTTACTAAAGACGAACTTCAATATTTCCTGACCATATATTTGATTTGCCATCTACATCAACGTGCATAATCAACCAAATTCTTCGCCATCAGTAATTGAAAACTCAAGAAACAGCTCACCTATTTCGGAAGTAGGACTCAATGCTACACATAGACATAATGCTGCACCTATTCCTTCATTGATGCAATTACACCTTCCACTTTTTCTACAGCATAAGATATTGCATCTACAGCTAGTACTCCCAGTCAGTCAAGTCGTCGACACAAATGACATTCAAATGTTAGGAAAGACAAAGGTAGATTAAGAGAAATATTTAAATAGGAATGGAAGGACAACCAAATAAAATATAAAGTTAATAGAGGTTTAGAGTATACTAGTAGAAAAGGAAAAATAAACCTTAAAAAACAGTTGAAAAAGCCTTGTCCACAAAGCTGTCGTCAAAAATGTTTTGATAAGATTTCAGAAGAAAACCGGAAGAAAATTTTGGATTTATTTTGGGGCATTGGCGATCAATCACGACAGTGGGATTTCATCAATAAATATGTTGATATATATATTATCTGAAAATTCGAAACGTTTTCATATTTTTAAATATAATTTGCCGAAATTAAATACAAATGACAATAACAGTATAATAACAAAAATATCAGTTTGCAAATCAATGTTCCTGAGAAGCCTCTCAATAAGTTTTAATTTCGTATACACAGCTCTGGGAAAATTTGACAGTGGTAAAGGATTTGTGGAATCTGATCAACGAGAAAAACTCATTAAAAAATTGTTTCAACTGATATGATACGAAATGTCACCATATTGAAGCTTTTTCACCTGTAAAAGCTCATTGCACTCGCAAAGATTCATCTGCAAATATTTGGATGGATACATGTCATTTCCCAAAACATATAACCTCTACAAGGAGTGGTTTGATCCAATCATTTATTCGGCTCAACTTTCTAATATACGTCAGTATCGTAATATTGTAAACAAGAATTTCAAAATCAGTTTTCATAAGCCTAAAAAGGAAAAATGCGAAGAATATCACATATTTGAAAATAAAAAAAAACAAGTTACTAAAGAAGAAAAAGAAAAGGATCTTGCAAGAAAAATAAAAAGAGAAGATAAAGAATTAGTAAATTAATTTAAATTTAAATTAATTTAATAAAGAATTAGCAAAATAAAGGTTTAACTGCCTGTTTTGATTGGCAAAAGTGTATAAATGTGCCGCATGGAATTTATGTCAAAATAAACCTATAGACACACGAAACCAAGAAGTAAATGACATGGATATACTACTAACCCCAGCTTATGGAAGGCCAATACCTATAGACAGAAATAAACACAAAGATTTAATGCAGAGGCCATTAAATCGTTGTGTTAATTATCATAGTGAAGTGATACCAAAGGAATATTACTTTTAGTTGCAAACGATATTGTTCCTAACGATGATAATTCTGATGTTGATGCTGTTTTGTACGTGAGTAAGAGATATTAATGAAACCACTGTTCACGGATTACTTCTCGTCGTAAGTTTTCTATACTTCATTAATTATCGTTGAATACAAGCTGTGAGTTTATTTAGGTATATTAAAAGACTGCGATTTAATCATGTTCTAATAAGTATTAATAAGTACTTGTTTTTACATGCAATTTGATCTAACCTACTTTGTGTGCTTCCGCCACAAGCAGGTTAGCTCCACACAAAGCAGGTTAGATCAAATTGCATGTAAATTTGACTTTCGCAAAATAACGCCTGAATCTATAAACTAAGAATTGTTTTTGTAATTTCTTTTTATGAGAGAGTTACCTAAGATTTTTTTAAGTGTTTCCTTTACTGAGGACTTAAGTAATTATTGTATGAAAGAAAAACTGATTTGATTTTGAAATGAAAAATAATACCTACTTTATAATTTTTGTGCCTTAATTCTGAGTCATACCTACATGGCTATTTTTCTCTTACAATGTATGATTGATTTGTCTAAGTATAAATATAAGATTTTTTAAATTTGTTTTGATGAGATCGATGAGACACTTAGTTTTCTAAAAATTTCATGTTAACACTTGTTTTGTTTTAAATTGAAAAATACTTATTATACTTACCTTTTTTATGATTGAGCTCTAATTCTGATTTTAATAAAAGCTTTAAAAAATACTATATTCATTTTTACTTGCAATAAAGTGTAATAATAAAACCATATTAAATGTTTATTTTATTTGCACATAAATCCATCTACTATGCACACTTTTGAGCGTAACGATAGTTTGAAATTGGGTTAACTGTTATATTATCACTAATATAATGTTAACTATAGGGCCATGTGACCTGCTCCGTGCTGTGCAATCCACCTATGAGGATTGCACATTATGTGTGCGAGTGGACAGCAGCTTATCGCCCTGGTTTGATACCAATATTGGTGTGAGACAGGGATGCGTACTGTCGGCTAGGCTTTTCATCCTGTATCTGGACAGTTGTCTTCAGAGAATGAGAAATATGAATGTCGGAATCCGAATGGGGGACTTAGTGGTTAACTGCCTACATTATGCAGATGACGCGGTAGTAATAGCAGAATCACCATCCGAACTACAATCACTAGTCACAACAATGAAAGACGATTGTATGAAGAAAGGCTTATAATTGAATGCGAAGAAAATGAATGACGAACACTAGGATTGCTAATCCCAATAAATAATAATCGCGGTGCTAATCCCAGCGCTAACTTATGGAAGTGAGAGCTGGGTATGGCAGAAAGAGCACGAAAGTAGAATAAATGCGGTCGAGATGCGAGCACTGCGAAAAATTTGTGGCATAACGCTTGCTGACCGAGTTCGAAATGATGACGTACGAAAGAGAGTTGGTCTGAAAGCGAGTGTCGGTGTTCAGATAAGAAAGGGCATGCTCCGTTGATTCGGACATGTAGAAAGAATGCAATATGAAAGAAAGACGAAACAGATATACAATGCGAAAGTGAAGGATGTAGGAGCTGAGGAAGACCAACATTAACCTACCATGACCAAATTGGTCGTGTTTTATCAGAAGGTGATATCAGGAGTCTTAGGAACCGGCGAGCGTGCATGAAAGACCTATGAATGTGAAAGAAGCGAGTGAAGCGTGTAAGGACCGCGTTCTCTCTGCCTACTCTGCAAGGGACCTGGCGTGAAGGTTATACATACATTAATGTTATTTCATAAAAAAACTTCCAAAATTTAATCACATCCTTTATTTGAGTGCTCAGTTATTTAAATGACTTATTTTTCAAAAATATCACTTTTGGTTACACACATTGAATACAACTTTAAGTGGCATTTAGTTCAATAATATGTATAATTCATAAGGCGTATAATGAGTTAAGTACAATATAATAGAAATAGAATAAATTCGATTCAAAATTTAAAAACCCAATCTACCACATTGTTATAAAGATCCAAATTAAAAAAAAAATGGTAGTTCTGGTACAAATGATAAAAGAAAAATAGAAAAAAAATATCTTTGATGAGCTCTCCTGTAAAATTAGGTTTTTACAGATGACTCACTATATTTAGGAGCCTTCGAATATGAAGTACTTTTTCCCCATTTTAGATATTTATTTTTACTTTTTCTTACACTGGTGCTAAAAGACCTTGCTTCGTGTCAATGTTCATGTTTATTAGTCGAGTACAAGACTAAGATGTACAACAATATGATCACTTAGCTATTACTTTATTATATACAATTTCTTTAACTGTAAACACTTACAATTTCGACCCTTCTACAATATTTATAATACAATTCAAAAATATAAAAGGTAATAATATGCAAACTAAAGCGCCGTAGAAAGAGCCTGCATGGATTTTTTTTTATTTATATTATTGCTTTCTATCAAACTGAATGTCATAATCGCCCTGTAAATATTCAATTCAATCTAGATAGTCTATTAGATTTTATTAAGATAGATATCAAATAGACACTACCTATCTAGATTGAAATGAGATACAGGACGTTCCTTTTTAGGGTTCCGTACCCAAAGGGTAAAACGGAACCCTATTACTAAGGCTCCGCTGTCCGTCCGTCCGTCCGTCCGTCCGTCCGTCTGTCACCAGGTATCTCATGAACCGTGATAGTTAGACAGTTGAAATTTTCACTGATGATGTATTTCTGTTGCCGCTATAACAACAAATACTAAAAAATATAATAAAATAAATATTTAAGGGGGTTCCCATACAACAAACGTGATTTTTTTGCTCATTTTTGCTCGATATTGATAACGGCAACAGGTAGATGCTTGAAATATTCACAGAATATTTAGTTATATATTCACTTTAAGAATAAATAATTAAATTAAAATAAAACAAATATTTAAGGGGGGCTCCCATACAACAAACGTGATTTTTTTTTGCCGTTTTTATAGATAATGGTACGGAACCCTTCGTGCGCGAGTCCGACTCGCACTTGGCCGATTTTTTATATTATATCGCTCAACATTTTGACGCCAAGTCCGAAGAGAAGGCAGAAAAAAGCCAAGAAGAGAGAACCGAGTCCCACATGACTAGGTTCTTATACACCTCAATTGTTATTTATCACTCATTCATTTTTTACATATTGTGAATTTGTCTATGAAACGACGGCAATCAGTCTACATTAGCTACATCACACATATGGGAACAATACAATGCCAATAGCGATTGCATGTACAGTTATCAGCATAACTTTCTTCTCAAAACATTTCTATTCAATCTGAAAGTCAATTTAATATGGTCTGATACGGGTCGCTACATCGTCACATTTGTGTACTTTTCATGAATAAGAAAAATAAGTTTTATTTCTTTAACAGGTCTTTCGTTACATTTTATGTAGTCGAAATAAACTTTTAAGCATAAAAAAATATATATATACTGTATGTATAATGAAACATCCCTCTTTGATAACTGTAATCTTTCTTGATTGATAAATAGCAATTTATTTTACAAAAGCACACACAAACGAAATGAATGAATGAACTATATCTCAGTGAATTACTTGCGTTAAGTCACCGATTTTCAGCCATCACCCGGGAAGAATTGTGAGAGGCAAATAATTTACAAAGATAAACTGCATGGCGCATACATTCCATTAATTTTCATAGACATAACATGAAAAATATGACGATCTCAGTAAATAGACCATAAATGAATATGTATATGTATTCAATATTTATTTAAATAATCTATCTATCTATAACTTCACGCCTAATCCCTTACGGGGTAGGCAGAGAGAACCGAGCGCCACGCGACTCGATCCTTACATACCTCACTCGCTTCTTTCACATTCATTGCTCTTTTCATGCACGCTCGCCGGTTTCTAGGGCTCCTGACATCACCTTCTGATAGAACATCATTCTCATTTAAATAATAAATAAATAAATATTGTCGGACAAATTACACAGCGCCATCTAGCCCCAAAGTAAGCGAAGCTTGTGTTATGGGTACTAGAAAGCTGATAAACATACGTAAATATATTTTTTTTTTTTTGCAAATACATACTTATTATACATAGAAAATACCCAGACCAAGACAAACATACATGTTCATGCACACAAATGTTTGTACTGTGTGGGAATCGAACCCACGAGCGTCGGTGTCAAAGTAGCGTAACAGCGCGTTTCACCACTGCGCCACCGAGCTCGCCATTCGTAGTTTATTTATTTCAACAGACTGTTCCATTAGTGTTTCCGGCTCTTCATAAGTAAGCAGATTTGTATATTGAATTATAATTCTTTTACATTCATATTTTATATGTAGTTATATATGAATATACACTCATAGCATGTGAGAGTGAGTATAAAATATACCTTCATAAATGCTGAAACATGTGATAGAATCACGATACGGACGTAGGTAATAAAAATGTATTATTCAATATGAATACGACATAAGTAATAGTGCTTCGTAATGTTACGAAGCGCTATTATATAATACAGTAATACTGAATGAGTTTGAAAGATTTGCAGCATGCAAGTATATTGAATGTTTATACCAAAGTTCTATATTCGTCACGAGTGTTTTTTAGGGTTCCGTAGTAAACAAGGAACCCTTATAGTTTCGCTATATCAGGCCTAGCTCAGAGATGTTTTATACTAGAAAACTGTAGTTTGGTAAGTATGTATATACTTCCCAAACTACAGCTTTTTTTGTGTAGTGTATTTTCGTGTTTTTTGGTGTATAAACAGGTATGTTTGTGTATTTTTTATGTTAGTTTATATTGTTTTATGAAAGGTCTTTGATCTGTTAATTTTTTCTTATAATAGAGGGTGACAAACAAAACATGCTCGTTTGCCCCCCCCCCCCCCCCCCCCTAATAAAAAAAAATATAGAATAATAATAATAAAGAAGTCAATTCCAAAACTTCCTACTCCTACAAATTTCTTCTGATTAAATTCGTTGTGAGTTCCAAAGCAGCTGTAGTTTAACCCCCGGGACGGCAGTGAACTTCACTGTTCATTGCCTTTTTGTTGGTCGCCGCTGTTAATTCTGTCTACACAGGAGACACAGTGGTGAGTCTGTCCCGAGAAAAAAAAAAGTCACTACAGCTCCTAGATATCAGCAACACCAAAAGGTCACTGATCCGTTGCCAGCCTTTTAGTGTAATGCATAACTGTAGTTCTTTAATTTTTACATGTACATTTTGTAACAATTTTATGATTAACTGATAAGAGAATGATTAAATAATGATGATAACAAGTCATGAACTACAAACTATTACACATATATTTGATACCGATATCATTGAAGTCGGACTTCCGTTTCCGGTTAACACGTACGTCTCTTGTCTTTGTCGAAATTTATTAAAAAATAGTGCTAATTAGTGTCAAATCAGTACTGAGGAACTAAATAACATCAAAATAAACAACAACAATCACATTTAAACAGTGTTCACAGTGCAAGTGGAAAAATTTCGCCAGGAAAAACTATTCGACAATATAACCTAAAAATTAAATCTATCGTCTTGTCTTTGTGTCTTAAATCTACAGTATTGCCACTAATTTGAAAGAAAATCCGCACTACAACACCAATAGAATTCTCCTATCTGAACAATTATATAGAACATAAATTAAATGGATAAAAACATGAAATTATTTTTACACAAACTTGATGAAAAATTGGGGAAACAAGCCTAAGTAATATCGCATCCGGTAAATTAAAATGTCATGGAAGTACTAGATGAGAAGATGAAAACAATTATTGAGGAAAACAATATTCTTAAAAACAACGTATCAGAACTGGAACGAAAACTTAAAGCAATAGATAGAGAAAAACGTAAAAATAAACTAGTGTTCTTTGGCATGGAGGAGAAGGGAAAGTCGGAAGGGGAACTAGTAGACTACGTTAAACACCTCATAGTAGACATGGGAGTACACTTGGACAGTCAAGAAATTAGCAACGTGTATAGAATCGGGAAACAAAGTGAAAACAGGAATCGTCCAGTTGTAGCCTTTATTATGACACAATGGAAAAAACATCTTATACTCAAAAACAAGACAAATCTCCCATCAGGTATTAATGTGAAAGAACTCTAACTCTTACTCTAAGAAAATCCTGGAAAAACGAAAACAGCTGCAACCTCAACTAGAAGAAGAGGAAAAGAAGGGAAACATTCCTTATATAAAATATTACAAACTAGTAGTGGTAAAACCGAAGGACAACAATAGAGAAAAGAAGAAAAGAGAAACTTCGGACTCACCTAAGTCATCGGCGCAGAAGAAAGTAGATACAAACAAAATCTTTAGCAATTCTTTACAATCTCTACCACAAAGCTATATATAAATGACAAAATAACTTCTTAAATGCACCCTAGATGAACTACTACCAATACTCATTTCATTATTCAATGAAATACTAACAACTGGCCAAATCTCTACTCAGTGGAAAACATCAAACATTATTCTCGTATTTAAGAATGGACAAAAGGAAGATATAGGGAACTTCAGACCTATAAGTTTGATGTCAAATATCTACAATGTATTCTCCAAAATTATCCTGGAAAGAATAAGCAAAAAGCTAGATGGAAACCAACCACTGGAGCAAGCTGGCTTCAGACAAAAATACTCCATCCTGGAAAACATACACACATGTCGAATGTGTGACAGATTACATCTATTTAGGCCAGGTAAAATCTCACAAAAATCAAATCACTAAGGAAATTGAGCGAAAAATAGCAAACGGATGGAAGAAACTGGTCTTTGAAAGAAGTCTTGTAATCCAAAGAGCTAAGCATGCAAATAAAAGGAGTGCCTTCAACACATGTACAGTTCCAGTCATCACACATGGATGTGAAACCTGGTCACTCACCAAACTCCACAGAGAAATGTTGTAACGCTGCCAGAGAGCAATAGAGTAAAGCTTGACAGGAAAGAAGACAGAGTGAGATGTAGCTAAATAAGGGAAAAAACTAAAGTCGTCGATTTAATTACCCGAATAGACCAACAAAAGTGGAGATGGACGGGCCACATGATCCGAGATCCACAAGAGAAATGGTGCAAAATTGTCACTGACTGATATTCCAGAGATGGTAAAAGAAGTAGAGGACGTCAACAAACAAGATGGGAAGATGACCTAAAACTCACGGCTGGGCATCACTGGAGAAGGGTAA
The DNA here is from genome assembly GCA_947507595.1 of Pyralis farinalis. Taxonomy (NCBI): domain Eukaryota; kingdom Metazoa; phylum Arthropoda; class Insecta; order Lepidoptera; family Pyralidae; genus Pyralis; species Pyralis farinalis. The sequence goes on along the minus strand of OX382271.1, from coordinate 19,405,577 downwards.
CACGTCCCAGATATGGCCTAGTGGAAAATGTTAGAGGTGGCCTATGCCAAGAGGCAAACTGAGCTTCCGGACATACGAGTAGTATAACAAAGAACGTGTCTAGTATTCATACTTAACTGAGAAGTTCACATTAAAAAGGCTTATTATTATTATTATATATCATTGAAATCGACGTCAAAGCAAGTATGTAAAAAGACTCTTCAATGAACTCGGTTAAGAAACCGAGTTCATTGAAGAGTTTTTTAAATACTAAATAAGAAGAATTTAAAAGTTTTATCGCATGGTGTAATTTGTTACGGAGCAGTGATAAATAGAAAATCCAACCTATAAACGACTGGTCTTTGTCCAAATTCTGGTGTGGCTGATATACCAATAAAATCGTATTTTCGGATTTATGAACATAATTATTATTATAGTTATCACTTGCTTGGCCGATGATGGAAAATATTGTAAAGAAACCCGTTCATCGAATTGTATTTCGAAAGATAAGTGGCCTAACCTAAGATAGATATGAGTTTACCTCTGGATTGTGGAAGACGGACCTCAGTATCTCCATGACAAAATCGGTACTTAGGATTAGGTAGTTTACTTGTTGCAGAAAACATTGATCGCTACATTTACTCTTAATTAGTTCATAACACGTACCTATTGTAAGTATGAAAATTTACTTTTATTATTTAGAAAATTGTCAGTATTATTTGCAATGGAACATGAATGGAAATAAATCAATGAGTATATATAATATATAATCTCAAACGCAGTAAGACAATCAGCATTATATAATGGTTTTTAAATATTGGAGCGATCGTCTATTTGTATAATACTACAAGTAAGTTATTACAACTTGGATTGCATTGTATTTATCTAGACTCCGCATGAAGCTAAATATAGTTATATTTGAACGTATTCGAATTAAATTTATCGAAATGTTTACTCATGGAAGCGTGGGATGTAATCTCTATTATTCGCTTATGTTCCTTAAATTCTCGTGACGTAATCCTAAATATTTGTGGCGACAAATAATATCTATTTATGACTTTACGCCAAATCCCTTGCAGGTTTGCAGTTCCGCTCGTGTTTCGGCTACTAACACGCCATTGTCTGCATAAAACAGACAGTTCAACACTAGGTTACCCATGCACAATTCGTTGACCTTTTTCTCTGCAGACAACTATCGAGATACAAGATGAACAGCAGAACAGACAGCATGTAACCCTGCTTAGGCATCAATTATCAATTTTGGTAACAAACCAGGGTGACATGTTGCCATCTATCTGCACACATGCTGAGAAATTTTTGTACGTGGATTGCACAGCACGCTGCAGTGCACCGCCAATATCAAATCTCGGTAATATGCCACATGCTCCCCACAGTTCCTCTCGCACAACCCTGCCAAATGTTTTTAAGATCTACAAAACCACAGAAAACTTCTGGTGTACGACTAGATCTTTCTCCACTATATTACGGAGAGAAAAAAATTAATCCATACAGTCCGGAACCCTCACTGTTTCGGAATCCTAATCGATAAATACTATCATAATACACACATCAAAAGTATCTAGGGATCAACATATATTTTTGCAATAACTTTTCTCCTGATTGATATTAATTAAAATTTTCTTTAAGGATTCATCAAATAAAGTGTTTTCGTTTGTCTACAGTAACGATAAACCAAGTCACCTTTGCATTAATAAAGAAATTTGCCATTTTCATAATAAAGGGATTTTTGACATTTGAACCACTAACATTAAAGTTCGAAAAAAAGACTGAAATAACAGTTTTCTTTAAAATTTTATTGAGTAACTTAAACAATTAATAATTCGTGTTTCTACCGCAAACACTAACAACACAAGAACATCGGTTTGGCATACTCAAAATGAGTTCATCCAAATCACGCTGTGGAATGGCCGCCCATGTTCGTTGCAACAACAAAAAAAGGTCTTCTTGCGACTGGATACCCTCCATATTCGGCAGAGCTCTTCTCTGTAGCATATCCCATGCATGCTCAATCGGGTTCAAGTCTGGCGACTGAGCAGGCCAGGGCATGACATTGATGTTAGCTGCGGCGAGAGTCTGTCTTACAACTCTTGCGGTGTGCGGTCGTGCATTATCATGCATTAACTGAAATAAGTGACCGATTTGCACTTGTAGAGGAACGATGACGTCTGATACAATCGTCTCAGCATAAATTTGAGCGTTGAGGTTGCCTCTGATCCAAATCAACTCAGTTCTTCCGCCGATCCAAATACCCGCCCATACCATGATGGTTCCACCACTATAAGGATGGACTTCCTGGCAGGATTTTAATCGCTGTTGGCGTCCAGGGGTTCTCCAGTGTCGTATACGTTTATATATTTTATATATTTTTTTATTACAAAGCCACATCTCAATCTCAAGAAATCCGCATAAAAATGCTTGATCCCTAGACACTTTTGATGTGTGTATATTATAATATTACACAGGAATTTTTTCGCCTTCATTTATACCACTTAATTATAATTATGTGTTACCACTAGAATAGCAATTCCTTACAACAACATTGCTTATGAATGACACAGCGCAGAACCTACACGGAGTTACAATATCTAATCTATACTCCGTACGCAAAAAAATCGTAGCAGACAAATAGGAACGCTAAAGAAGCGAGCGAGATATATATGGGCCGTACCTTATGATAATCAGTTCTCTCTGTCCACCCCGCACAGCACCTGGCGTGAAGTTATACATACCTAAGGCTCAAATATTTATGTGGAATATTTTTTTAATAGTACAAACATCGTAATTCAATTATTTTTGAAATTTTCACGTGCCTGTCTATCTGTTCATTATGAGTATCCGATGAAATCTTCGGAGTGGATATTATTAAAGTTTTACGAGGCATTAGTGTTAAGTGTTCGTATTTAGGCTAATATTTATAAATTAGCAATTTAAATTAAAAGTAGTTTATCAGTATGAAATAATAAACAAATTATGTGCATATTGCAATGTAATTTTAAATTGAGTTTTATTTTTCTAATTAGTCATAAAAAGCATAAGAATGATCACTCGTATTTTTATTGTCATTCACTCGCAGGATAGGTATTGAACAAAATATGATTTCATAACAAATATGAAAGTTGATGTATGCCAGTTGTGGTCCCCAAAACTCAATTGAGTCGAACACGATGGTTTCGTCCACCTAATTTAGTGGAAATGTTGATGTCGTTCGTTTTCACAATTGTCAATTCTTGACAAATTACATACCACCTAAATCTTAAATATTAATAAATATAGTAGATGACCTTGTAAATTAAAATTTATTTTATCCAATGTCTGAAACATAAAGTAATTATATGGTAAACTTTTCTATTGTATACAGAACTAAAACTGATCTATCCTGCTTTTCTCCACTCCCTTAGCTGGCAGAGAATGCGATTAGTGTGAAATTCACTATTGTAGTGAATAAAGAGTGAATGAATAAATAAACATTAATACAACGCAACATAAATTTTATCCCAGGTAAATTTAATACAGCTGTTGTATTGTCAAAACAAATTAAATAATTCCCCCATTAATTCCTCGTTAATTTCATTTTGTTCTCATCTGTACCTGGAGATGCGGCAAGGCAATATCGTCCGCATGAATAATGCAACTCTGCCACGAGGCGGGCTCTACCAGGGCTCGTGTACACTAATGAGAGCTATCCAACTCGGCAGGCTATTATTCTAGACGCTATTGCAATAATTTGTTAGTAATTCCTTTTTAGCTATAGTGCTACCTTTTTGCTATTGGCATTTATTAGTTTTGTTTAAATTTTAATGTATTATAAGGATACACACAATGCAAGGTCTGTGTTCATGTCGCATTAAGATAAGTTTTAGTATTCACAAAAATTGTGTTGATAATGTAATCAGTATCACCATTATCTTACGTAACACCCTTGAACATAGTTATACTGTTACCCTACTACAAATGACAGTTATTTGAAACGCCACCTCCGTGTGTCCCGGGTACTAATTTTGAGGACTACTACTTACGGGTACTATTTTATATCTGAAGGTGTGTCGAAATTTTATATTACATTGTATAACTCATGCAATATAGTACTTAATTTGTCATAATAAATTTATAATAGGTTAAGCTAGTGTCTAATAAATGAATATTGTCTATACATGATTGAGCTCTAATGAATAATAGTGGCTATATCATCGAAATTAGTGCCCGGGATAAACGTAGGTGACGAATAGTAGTCATTTTTATAGTGCAGCCTCACGGGCGTATAATTACAGAGATCAAACGTTGATAATAAACAAAAATTATTGTATTAAAATAAAACTATGCAGGTAAATTGCGCCGTTGTTACATAAAATTTTTCAGTCACTAAATTAGTATTGTGCATGTTTCGCTGCATGGTAGTAATCTGTTTTACTGTAATTATCCCGACGTGATTATGCAATTAAACAAAACACAAACATGTAATTATTAACTTTCCAAGTTATTCCTATTAGAAAAAGCAAATGCTATATTATACGAGCATAATATTGGACCAGCCCGGTGGTGGAATGGCTAGCGATAGCTACTTTAGCATCAAGGTTCAAGGGTTGATTCCCACACAAGGCATGTTCATGCACACAAATATTTTGTCTTCATACACACAATAATTTTGTGTACATGACGAGTGCGTGCAGGGAATAGGATGAATGGAGCGTTGGGTAAACTGTTTGGCAGCCGAAATCTAAGCCAGAAGGCACAGCTCGCTATACACAACGCGGTGCTAATCCCTAACGCTAACTTATGGAAGTGAGAGCTGGGTATGGCAGAGAGCATGAAAGTAGAATAAATGCGGTCGAGATGCGAGACTTCGAAAAATTTGTGGCATAACGCTTGCTGACTGCGTTCGAAATGATGACGTACGAAAGAGATTGGACTGAAAGAGAGTGTCGGTGTTAAGATAAGAAAGGGCATGCTCCGTTGGTTTGGACATGTAGAAAGAATGCAATATGAAAGAATAACGAAACAGATATACAATGCGAAAATGGAAGGATGTAGGAGCCGAGGAAGACCAAGACTAACCTACCATGACCAAATTGGTCGTGTTTTATCAGAAGGTGATGTCAGGAGCCTTAGGAACCGGCGAGCGTGCATGAAAAGAGCTATGAATGTGAAAGAAGCGAGTGAAGTGTGTAAGGACCGCATCTTATGTCGCACGGTTCTCTCTGCCTACCTCGCAAGGGACCTGGCGTGAAGATATACAATACATAAGTACATACATTTTTTTTAAACGAATAGCGAAATTGCAAAAACGATATATTACGCTTTAACATAAAATAATACTATGTAATATATATATATATATTACACATTTCGGGCCTGAATTCAACCATTTTGCAGGACGAATTTTATTTAAACTCTGTTCACTAAAAGAACCACTTCTAACAAATTTCAAGTTTCTAGGAAAACTGTTTTAGACATGCTTTGATCTATCTGTCAATCAGAGATATAGATCAAAATATAACATCTGAAGCTCACATAAGCTTATTTTTAACACAACAGAAAGAAAATTGTAGAACTAATCGTGACATCTATCAACATGAATACATGCATAATTCATGCTCGTATGAGTCGCTACTAAATAGGTAGGCTATATTGTATACGTAAATACAGCTAAAAGCAATCACATGTTTATTTAACCACAGCTATATAAATTATACCGTTGTGTTGTGTACTGACAATTTTCATAATGTACCATTGTACTCATGAAGGTTATATGAGTTCACACACAAAACCTAGTTTTCTAATAGAATTCTTCTGTAAATCCTATGGTTAATTTGAAACCCCGTTTCTCTATTTACCTTACGGGCATGTTATTCCGGCGTATTGAAAGGCTTGTTTGGATATATCCTACTAATATTATAAATGCGAAAGTTTGTATGTATGGATGTTTGTTGCTCTTTCACGCTTAAACGGATTTGAATGAAATTTGGCACGTAGATAGATTATGATCTGGATTAACACATAGGCTACGTTATTTGACTCCACGCGGGCGGAGCCGTGGGCAGCAGCTAGTCAAACATATACAGGACTCTTAATGTAAATTGACACGAATATAATGTGACATAAAACCAACAGCAATACGCTAATACTTCATATATATCCGTAAGTAGATCCTAGTAGAAAATGAAATAAAATAAGCCGGTAAGCTATAAAAAGTTAAGTTAAAATTTTATATAAAATTGTTCCCTAAAATAACTAAGTAAGGTATTAGTTAAAGAATGAAAATGAAATGGGTGTTATTATACCCATTTCACAGAAAACGTTTGCAATCTAAGTACAAGAGCTCCCATTTTAAATTCAACGAAAGTCGACGTTATGTCAATGGCATTATAGTCTCAATTTTAAAACTAAGCTGAGCTATGTGGTTAGACTAACTTTAAGTAATTTCCGCCTCAGTGGCCTTTCTTTTCTTTGTGCTTCGATTGGAAATAAGTATTATGTTCTGACATGTTCTGGAAAGATATTCTAAGAATAAGGAATACTCGATATATTTGTTCACAAACTTGTGAAATAATTAACACCTTCTATTAGGTAGACCTGTATGTAATTAACAATAGAAACTAAGGAAGCGAATTTTAGCTACTTGTGATTATCGTGTTGTAATAATAACGATTCTGAGTAGTTCTAAGTTCTAAATATAAAAACATTGATCCGGTCTAATGATGCTCGGTGATGGCTATACATATTCCTTATTAGATAACAGCCATGTTCTTGGGCTAGTTCCACTTATACTCGATTTTTTTTTTGCAATAAGCACTTTACAGCGTAGCAAATATGATGCGTTTTCATTTACTAAACTTTATTTTACTACGTTAGGTGCCGAACGAGCAAATAGCCCGACTGATGTAATTTCAGCTACCATAGGTTATGTGACATGTACAAGCAATGTAAAGTGTGACATTATTTCGTAATATATTTTACCGATGAAACTATCAAGGACTGTATGCTTTCGTTCAGAACACAATAGTAACATTGCTATGAACGAAGCGATGAATATTGAAAAAATATTAAACCTAATAGAATCGATTACTTGTGTATCAATATTTAAATCAAGAAAGATACATCTGCTGTCATGAATTCAATTATTCGATTCTAGATTCTATACCTAGATTCGATTGGACTGGAAAAGATACGGCATTAATATAAACGGCGAGTATATCACTCACCTTCGATTTGCCAATGATATAGTAATCATGGCGAAATCGCTGGAGGACTTGAATAGAATGCTTGGAGATCTCGGCAGAGCATCCCAACAAGTGGATCTTAAAATGAACATGGACAAAACGAAAATCATGTCGGATGTACATGTTGTACCTACTCCAGTCTCAGTTGGGAGCTCGGTTCTCGAAGTTGTTGATGAGTATGTCTACCTAGGACAGACAGTTCAGGTAGGTAGTGTAAGGTAACCCAAGATGACGTGGCCTTGATACTGCTGGAATGCAGCCTGAAGTGGCTTTAAAACGATCGTCTAGTTTGCTTCATTTGTTTAGAATTTCAATTATTAGCGTGAATCTATAAACATTAAGAGCGGTTCAGGGAATTGATAGTTAGTCGGTTGTAGGCACGCTATTATGTCGTGTATAACGGTTCTTTGTGGGGTACTTGATAGGAGCGCCTGAATCCTTTACTGACCAGGATAATGCTTTAGGTCTTAAACCTTTAGCTAGCCTCAGCGTCTGCGCAGTCTTTTAATTGGAGGTCAGGAAAATTTCCTCTGACTTTTGCTATAATCAGCTTACGCGATTAATATAGTGACTTCTGTCATTATACCAATCTCGTAGAATTTTGCATATTTTTTTGATCGCTGCGTAAATAATTATACTTATTTTAAGTATTGTGTACACTATCATTAATTATCCTTACAGGATTATTATGGCATGTTTATAGGCTGGGCAATTTCACATGTGAGTTTAAATGGTCTGAGTAAACAATTCAGAGCCGCTAGCGAATCCAGTTGAGTCTACAGAAATCGGGCTGTGCGTAATTTTTGCCGCAAATCGGCTCACCTGGAGAGCGGTCTCCAGATGTAATAATAGCATGCACTTATCAAACCCGCGAGCTATGCTAGAATAATACTATAAGCTAAAGGTACTCTGCCGCCACTAAAATTAAAAAGCGCATATAAATGGTGTCCCTGGCTATCACAAGTGCGCCATTCATAAACGCCAACAAATAAAAATGCCCTTAGCCTCAGCGAGACTGTATGAATGCGTCATCCAGTCTCACCTACACAGAGGTACCTTTCAAGACAAAATTTAACTTAGCCACTATGCCACAGATTTAGGCATAGGCGTATATATTTTACGTTACTCGCGGACGCGTATTCTGTGGAAAAGACACAACACTGAAAATTTAGTATAAAATAACGTGGAATTTCAGGATAACATAAACCATAGTCTTTAGGCTAAACTTAGCTTTCTGCAGGTCAGCTTAGTTGGGCTGAGCTGCGGTCCCGCGAAGAACTCGTGGTCCCGTACTGTGCAGCGTGGAGTCGGCGACCGTAGGCTGTCCCCGGCGGTGTTGCTACGCTGATCTCGGCGCCTTCGCGTTTTTCGTGGGGAGTTTTCGAGTACTCGACCCTTGTAGGCTTTTCGTTTTCCGATACGAATTTATTACAGAGCCGAATTAATTATTATGATAAAAGCCACGACGTCGCACGACCGAACCGCGAGAACTCCGGAATCGAATGGACAATAATTATTATGATACGCGCCACGATGTCGAACGTCCGACCGCCAGCACTCCCGAAAACCGAATGAATCGTCCAGCCGTGCGCCCGCATACCGCGCTCCACCGCGCCCCCGTCTCATCCGCTGGGTGACGCTTGGTCAACTTAATTATCGCGTGGTAACAGCGGCGGCTTCCCACGCCCAAGTCGGCGACTCATTGTCGCCGTTCTTTTTCATGCACGTGCAAACCTTCTAGAGCCCCGTTCATGTTTCAATATGATACAATAGATAGGCCGCCTTCCTTTGTCTTCGCCTGTCTTTTGTTATCGATAGCTTTTAAAATTGCTTTTGTGCTTAATTTGTAGACGACCGCTTTCCAATTTTATGACATCCGGACGGCCTAACTAATTGTTTTATTTTCAATGCTCACCATGCAATTTACAAATTCCTGTTACCATGCCCAATATTATGATATTCCTACGACATGCGATTATAACTCCCCGAAAATTACACGTATGAAATGTCCACCACGCGCTGTCGCGTGGAGACATACGACCCCTCGAAGTACATGTATACACAGCTAAGTTCGCTATCAATTCCACAATATAACTCTTCAAAATATAATCTACGTTGTATCATTACAGAACCTTCCCCAGATTTTGTGAGTTGGTGTCCCCGATACTCACTCGTCAAAATCTTAATCTCATACGTACCCTATCTTAAAATTTTCTCTCCAATTCTCTCTGAACCAGCTCTTAGTGCCACACCCTGACCTCAATCGTTCGATAGCCCTATTCGTCTATATCATCGTTGCTCTTTGTTCTAAACTACTAACCATCGCCCTTATGCTTTTACTCCATACCTATCGTCCTGTTCATTTATTTACCTCCTTACTTAGAATCGTCACTTCCTTCTTTCGTATAAAATATCTGGCTAAATTCACCACATTATAATTTCCAACAAACTTATTAGATTCTGGTTCCATCAGACTATAACAGTTTTGATATGGTACGTCCACTATAACAAATGGCCCCTTATATAATAAGGAAAATTTCCGCGTTATCTTATGTTCTTTGTCCGATCATACAAAGGTCTTCACCTTCACATAATCACCTATTCGGTAAATGACTAACCTATGCCTGTTGTCAAATTGACGCTTTCTGTACATGCTTGTCTTCTCCGCGGTTTTCAATGCTTCTTCGTGATTAATCTGTGGTTCGTTAGCTAGATATCGTTTCGTCCACTCATCACCTAACGCACTATCAATAGTTAACAACTCTTGCCTCCCAAACGCTAGTCTGTCGGGTGCAACCCCTGTAGAACTATGTGTAACGTTGTTATAACACCTTTCTACATCGCTTAACATATTCACCCAACTTCTGTTGGACCCGAAGCAGTATGTCCTGATCATTCTTCCTAACTCGCGATTGACCCTCTCTACGCTATTCGAATTTGGGCAATACACTGAAGTGTGCGTCACCTTTATATCTAAATTACGTAAACTTTCAATCCACGTCTTTGAAATGAACTGTGGTCCTCGGTCGGTGATTATCGTCCTGATAGGTATCTCCTTATGAAATCGTTTTGCGCACGCAAGTACGCTACGCCCACTCGCGACCCTTAATGGATACAACCTTACGACCTTACTGTACACGTCCTGCATAAGGTATATGTACTTGTAACCAAACTTACCCGCAGGTAACGGCCCATACAAATCCCCGAAGACCTTTTCTCCTAAAGCTTTAGCTAAAACTGGCTGGCATGGTCCTATTGCGTTACTAACGCTGGGTTTTGCCTTTTGACATATGTCGCATGTGCGGATTACGTCACGAACTATCTTGCTCATGTTAGGAAAATAATAACGCGTTCTCAGAATAGGCATTATTTTATACTGTCCAAAATGACCTATTTCCTCATGTATATGAATTATTAATTCCTCCTGTAGTGACTTTGGTATGACTAATAGGGGTTTTCCCTGCGTAGGTATGCTAAAGTACAATGTCTTCCCGACTAATTTGTAATACTTAAAGCCCTTAACCTCTAGGCTGGCCTTCCCCTGACCTAAACAATCTTTGATATGTTTTAACTTCGGATCATCGGTTTGCAACTCGGCAATCTGTTTTAATTTTTGTAATACCGTGCCACGGCTAGCCGTCTTAAACCAGTATATGTGCGGCTGTGCAGTGTTACCCACTTTTTCCGACCCTGCATCTCGTATGTGCCTGCTCAGAATGTCAGGTATAATGTTATCACGTCCCTGAATATACTGTATTTCGTAATCAAACCGTTCTAAGTACATTATCCATCTGGTAATTCGCGCCCCGAGCAATTTCCAAGACTTTATAAACGTCAGACTTTTATGATCTGTCTTTATCACGATTTTGGCTCCTCTCAAATACGTTTCAAATTTCCTCAATGTATAAATCACAGCATAGAACTCCTGTTCGCTGACGGACCACCGTGTTTGCGGCCCCTTGTATGCGTACGAACAAAATCCTATTATTTTCTCGAACCCGTTCTTATCTAATTGGTAAACATACCCGCCCAGACCTATCGAACTGGAATCCGTCTGCACATAATATACACTACCGAACTCTGGCTGTGACAGCATGACGCTCTGTGTAAACGCTACCTTTAACCTATCAAACGCGTCCTGTTCCTCTGTACCCCACGTAAATCTTACTCTCGCCTGTAACAATCTATACAATGTATCCGTTAATAACGCAAATTCCCGTATGAACCTACGGAAATAGTTTACAAACCCCAAAAATGAACGTACTTGTTTCACTGTCCTCGGTGCAGGATAATCTGAAACAGCCTCTACCTTCGCTGGGTCTAAACTAACTCCTTCAGTGCTTAAAATGTGCCCTAAAAGCTTCACCTCCCTAGCGGCAAAATTACATTTCTCTAATGAACAAGTAAATCCGGCTTCACGTAACTTGGTCAATACCGTATCGATCTGACGTATGTGTTCGTCTAGGCCCCCATCCGTGAAAATAGCTAAGTCGTCAAGAAAATTCCAACAGTACGTTCGCACTTCCGGCCCCAGTATCAAATCCATCGCCCTTGAGAATGAGCCCACGCTTGTTTTGAGCCCCTGTGGTAGCACATTATACACATAACTCTTCCCTTGGAACACGAAACCGGTATATTTCCTAGACTCGTGAGCCAATGGAATCGTAAAATACGCGTCCTTTATATCGATTACAGCAATATAGTTTATTCTGGAACCCGATTGTAATATATCACTCATGAGCGGTGCGCTCTCCGTTTCTCCGGCCATTAATCTGTTTAGCTCGCGCGCGTCCAATAATATTCGAATCTCTCCATTCTTTTTCAACGTACACGTTAATGGGCTACTGTAGTCCGTCGCCTGTCTGCTAATTACTCCTCCCCGTTCCATTTCGTCTAACCTTGCCTTAACTCTTTCGCGATAAACATGCGGTATGGGATACGACCGCTTAACAAAGGGTTTATCGTCCTTCATTCTAATCTCGTGTATATACTTGGTCGTGCGACCAATCTTATCGGAGAATAGCGTAACATGTTTCGTTAACACAGCCGACAGCTTAGATTTATGCTCGGCTGACAACGATGTCCCTTGTACGTACTCAACTATCTTACACATCACCGATTTCTCCGAATGTTTTTCTAACGTACAACATTGGATTTGAAGCAACGCAATGGATTTGAACATTCTCGCTCTTCCAGATCTATCTCACAAATCACATTACCATCATTAATAACGAACTTCGTTCCGTCCGTACATACCAAACCTCCTCGCGCTAACTGTATGAAATCAAATCCTAATATTAATTCCTTAGGTAGCTTCCTTAGAATCAACGTGGGTGTATCGATGGTACACTCACCTATCTTGATAGGGACTATGACCAAGCTTCCTAACTTCTCTTTACTAATACCAAACGCCCCGGCGATTCGAACAGCCGGTATAGGTATCTCAGCTAACTGGCTCAAACGTCCCTTTACTCTTTCAAAACAATCTTGTCTCAGGCACGTCACCTCACTCCCAGAATCAATCAAACCCTTTAATTGAATCTCACCTATTTCAACACTCACTTCCGGCAACGTTAGCCTCCTACCTTGCTCCTGATCCGCGTCTAAGACATCTATATCTCTAAACACTGTACATAAGGACTTATTATGCCTATTCATGCTTTCCACCTCTGAAGTATCTGCCAAACAGACTCGAAACTCCTCCGCCCTATGTGTTAACAACTGTGTCAACTCTTCTAAACCCATATTCGTTCCCATGTCACATATTTCATATAGCTTATGCTTAGCGCTTTCGTTGTTCGGCGCCCAGCCTAATCGCATTAAATAACGTAAAGCGAATCCCCCCCCTTCCCCCGAAATTAGTTTTTTGATACCGCATCAGGTTTTTCCGCTGTTGCTAGGCTCTTATTCGTCTCACTAGCTCGCGGCGCATCCAAAGCTGGTGTGAATTCTATCGGTCTCAACTGCGTCCTATTTTGCCTAATACTATTGTTATACAAACCCCGACCTCGCATATTCTGTCCGCGGTTAGCATATGGGTATCGTCTTTGTCGATTCGTCAGATGATTATAGCGAATCGTATTCACCCGCACTGACCCATATCTCGTAGTCCCACGACTTGGTCTGAACGTCGCGCGACCTTCAGATGTACCGGCTGACGTCACTACGCTCGCCTCTTTGCGTACGTTCCGTTCCAAGTGACGCAGAAACTCCACTGCATTTTTAACTGACATACTCTCATTCCTCGCGAAAAATGCTACCTGTACATGCTGAGGCAATTGCCTGAATATGGTATTTACCTTTTCCGTCTCGGTAAAAGGTAAAGATAACCCGTATATTTTATTTAACTGGTCTGCAAAATACTCTTCCATTGTACCTACTCTATCGTCGTATTTCGCGGTCATGAACCGTTGTCTGATCAACTCCTGTTCACAGTTACTCCAAAATACTTGCTTGTAATCCCTTTCGAAGTCGCTAAAGCTAGATCAAGAATCCCTATATATATTCATCCTCGTCTTTGCGCTCCCTATCAAACTCTCTATAGCAAACGCCAAAGCTTTACCCGAACTAAAACTGTTCCCAGACATCTCTATGTAATTCCTCAAATCCCTTAGAAACAGCATAGGGTTATTTGATTTTTTCCCGTCAAACTGTGGTAGTTTTTGTGACATCTTAATTAGACACACCTGTTTATGCTCTGACTCATTCAGCACAAAGTTTTCGCGGTTAGTGGTAGACGGCACGCTCGCTTCCGAACCGGACGTAACGGAGTTACTCGCCCTAGCCCGCTCTAAATTCTCCAAACGTTGTAAAATTTGCGACAGTAATAGAGTCATCTGACTCGTCTCCGGGTTCGAATTTGTTGAAGCATTACTGTCCTCAGTACCTTTCGACTGTTGGCTTCCTGCCTCGGCCCATTTTACTAATCGGTAGTTCGATTATTAACTTATATATCCTACACGCAGGTGCCTGCTTATCGCTTGCAGACGACGCCTATTCAAAGTACGCTATCTATTCAAATAACTTTATTATCTTACTTTGCCTATCTACTAAATTCGCACTTGTAACTTAATGGTCAATTCCTCCTGACGTAATTAATTAAACAGTGTAATTAACTATACCCAATTTTCTCAATCGGACAATGTAATTAAATTATTACTCTCCTAGTTGTTCAACAGTAAGCAACCGATATTTAAAACCTTTATAATATACCTAAACTAATCTACATTAATAGCTTTTATGTTTAACACAGTTAAACGCATTCACTACATAAACACCTAACTATTCCTATCGTTCTAATATACCTACCTACTCTACCTTAATAGCTTTTATGTCTAACAGTAAAACGCATTCACTACATAAACACCTAACTATTCCTATCGTTATAATATACCTACCTACTCTACCTTAATAGCTTTTATGTCTAACAGTAAAACGCATTCACTACATAAACACCTAACTATTCCTATCGTTATAATATACCTCAATTAATTTTAATATGCTGCGTATAGCCTTTGTCGTTACCTATTATTTATAGATTCCGAAATTGTGAATATAATATTCGTAGTTATCTATGTCCTTGAAATGTTTCTACGTTGTGTATGTAATTTATAGCAATTTGATTCTTAAAGAATATTTGTCGAACTGATTATATTATTTTAGTCCGAATCAAATATCCTGTGGTCATCGGCAGCATCTGTAAGGTAACCCAAGATGACGTGGCCTTGATACTGCTGGAATGCAGCCTGAAGTGGCTTTAAAACGATCGTCTAGTTTGCTTCATTTGTTTAGAATTTCAATTATTAGCGTGAATCTATAAACATTAAGAGCGGTTCAGGGAATTGATAGTTAGTCGGTTGTAGGCACGCTATTATGGCGTGTATAACGGTTCTTTGTGGGGTACTTGATAGGAGCGCCTGAATCCTTTACTGACCAGGATAATGCTTTAGGTCTTAAACCTTTAGCTAGCCTCAGCGTCTGCGCAGTCTTTTAATTGGAGGTCAGGAAAATTTCCTCTGACTTTTGCTATAATCAGCTTACGCGATTAATATAGTGGCTTCTGTCATTATATCAATCTCGTAGAATTTTGCATATTTTTTTGATCGCTGCGTAAATAATTATACTTATTTTAAGTATTGTGTACACTATCATTAATTATCCTTACAGGATTATTATGGCATGTTTATAGGCTGGGCAATTTCACATGTGAGTTTAAATGGTCTGAGTAAACAATTCAGAGCCGCTAGCGAATCCAGTTGAGTCTACAGAAATCGGGCTGTGCGTAATTTTTGCCGCAAATCGGCTCACCTGGAGAGCGGTCTCCAGATGTAATAATAGCATGCACTTATCAAACCTGCGAGCTATGCTAGAATAATACTATAAGCTAAAGGTACTCTGCCGCCACTAAAATTAAAAAGCGCATATAAATGGTGTCCCTGGCTATCACAAGTGCGCCATTCATAAACGCCAACAAATAAAAATGCCCTTAGCCTCAGCGAGACTGTATGAATGCGTCATCCAGTCTCACCTACACAGAGGTACCTTTCAAGACAAAATTTAACTTAGCCACTATGCCGCAGATTTAGGCATAGGCGTATATATTTTACGTTACTCGCGGACGCGTATTCTGTGGAAAAGACACAACACTGAAAATTTAGTATAAAATAACGTGGAATTTCAGGATAACATAAACCATAGTCTTTAGGCTAAACTTAGCTTTCTGCAGGTCAGCTTAGTTGGGCTGAGCTGCGGTCCCGCGAAGAACTCGTGGTCCCGTACTGTGCAGCGTGGAGTCGGCGACCGTAGGCTGTCCCCGGCGGTGTTGCTACGCTGATCTCGGCGCCTTCGCGTTTTTCGTGGGGAGTTTTCGAGTACTCGACCCTTGTAGGCTTTTCGTTTTCCGATACGAATTTATTACAGAGCCGAATTAATTATTATGATAAAAGCCACGACGTCGCACGACCGAACCGCGAGAACTCCGGAATCGAATGGACAATAATTATTATGATACGCGCCACGATGTCGAACGTCCGACCGCCAGCACTCCCGAAAACCGAATGAATCGTCCAGCCGTGCGCCCGCATACCGCGCTCCCGTCTCATCCGCTGGGTGACGCTTGGTCAACTTAATTATCGCGTGGTAACAGCGGCGGCTTCCCACGCCCAAGTCGGCGACTCATTGTCGCCGTTCTTTTTCATGCACGTGCAAACCTTCTAGAGCCCCGTTCATGTTTCAATATGATACAATAGATAGGCCGCCTTCCTTTGTCTTCGCCTGTCTTTTGTTATCGATAGCTTTTAAAATTGCTTTTGTGCTTAATTTGTAGACGACCGCTTTCCAATTTTATGACATCCGGACGGCCTAACTAATTGTTTTATTTTCAATGCTCACCATGCAATTTACAAATTCCTGTTACCATGCCCAATATTATGATATTCCTACGACATGCGATTATAACTCCCCGAAAATTACACGTATGAAATGTCCACCACGCGCTGTCGCGTGGAGACATACGACCCCTCGAAGTACATGTATACACAGCTAAGTTCGCTATCAATTCCACAATATAACTCTTCAAAATATAATCTACGTTGTATCATTACAGTAGATCCAACTTCGAGAAAGAGGTCTCTCGACTAATCCAATTCGGATGGGCAGCGTTTGGGAAATTGCGAAAGATATTCTCCTCCAAAATACCTCAATATCTCAATACGAAAATCTTTGACCAGTGTGTGTTGCCAGTGACCAGTGACTTACGGCACATAAACGTGTCGCTTATACTCAGGTTACACAGCGTGCGACGGAGAGAGCCATGGTCGTAGTTTCTCTACGAGATAGATTCAGAAATGAGCACATACGTAGCAGAACTAGTTACCGACGTGGCTCTAAGGTTCAGCAAGCTGAAGTGGCAGTGGGTAGGCCACATAGCTCAGAGAACCGATGACCGTTGGAGCAGAAAAGTTCTCGAATGGCGACCACGAACCGGAAAACGCAGCGTAGGACGGCCCGCCACCTTGTGAAGATCGCAGGGAGCCGATGGATGCAAGTGGCACAGGACCGATCGCTGTGGAAGTCAAAGGGTTCAGCAGTAGACGTCCTTTGGCTGATATGATGATGATAATGAATTCGATTAAACGAAACATCGATTACCGCTAATTTACAACAAAACCTTTTAACTTAAACATTATTTTTTTATTTAGTTACTTATTATTTCACATTTTAATGTCTACACTGATGCTTTACAGTCCTCGACGTGCTCAAGCTTTGTAGATGCTTGGGAGATGTACCGCTAACCACATATCGTGTTTAGCCACCCTAACGCTATGCAGTCCTCGTCACGATACGCAATCTTGACTTGGATGGGGGATTCATGTTTGAATCACGATTCCAAGTTGACGAATTTTGCTGTCTAAATTCTATTTTTTATTTTATTGGGAAAACATTACAGTGCAAATAACGTGGTACAAAAACTACATAAATAAAAAATAACACAATTAACATGTTTTCGCATATAGGTACAAATATGTGCTTGTTTGCTTTAGTTAATATTATAAATCAAAGTGAAAAATAAAAAATAAAAGATAATTAAGTATAAATTTTGGTGCCAAGTTTGTGACTATTTTAATTTTTGGGATCCACACTAAACCAGTCCGTAGTCAATTTGTGTTTAAATGTTTTAGGGTTTGTGTTAAAAAGATCCAGCTCGGGATCGCCAACCAATTTATTAAAAGAGTTTGCAGATCGAACAAAGAAAGAATTTTTCCTGTAATTGGTTGCTCTATGAGGGACACACAGCACATTAGGACGTCTCAGATTTCTGCCACAAAGACGGAGGTTTATCATAGAAAGTAGGTATGGGGAATCTATTTTAGACTGGGCTATTTTCACAAGTAAAAATATCTGATCTATGATCCACTATTTTGTTCAGGACGCCATTTTGAATTTGGAATTCTTTTGTCGTTTGTTGTATTCTACTTGTCGAGCAGCTTCATTTGATACCCATGTTGATGAGGTTAAAAAAAAAGTAATCCGCCTCTTTGTGGTCACGACCATCTTGGATTTGGATTCTTGGTGTGGTTACTTACTTAATGTATTCTATATTAAGTAAGTAACCATAACAAGATTGAGAGATTAGTCAAGTCAAGTGCCCCATCTTGGATTTACAATGATACTGAATAAACATAATTATATTGTCATCAGAAGTAAATGTGTGTAACAAATTTCATATCAATCGATCAACAGTAAAGAAGTAAAATGTCAATTACTAGATTTGATCCAAATAAGACACAAACAAGGTTAGCTAAATAACGTGCACTCCTACGACTGACAGTCTTTTTTTTATGCCGTATTTCCTATAGTCTGATTTATTACAAAGAAAGTTTATTCTATCTAAGTATTACGAACTGCACACCGCCTTTTCGGAAGGTTCGGTAATTACTATAAATAACTGTCGAATATCGAAATAGAAATTCGATGGATCTAGCAATTTTTCCATTAATTTTAACAAAATGTAGAATATTCCTCTGTAATATGACCTGATATAATAGTTATTATTACGTCCGGTTTTGATTGCACTCATAAACTATTCTATTCTATTTATTTTCTTAATAACATATGTTTTTGTCTTAAAATGAATATATCCCTGAACTGTGGTTATTTTCTTTTTATACATTTATGCAGTTTATCTTAACTCAAATATCGAGTTTTGCAAACGGACCATTCCCTTTAAGAAAGGTAGGGCAGAAAGTACATCTACATCCCAAAAAACCGCTCCCAAATAATAACAACCTACAGGGTTGTTGTATTTCTTCAAACGAGTGGGGTTAGCTCCTAAGGAGTTGCTTTATTAGCACCACGAGTGGCAATTTGCGAGTCATACTTCCCGTATTGCAATCATTCATATGCCACGGTAACCACTTTATACCAGGTGGGCCGTATGCCTGCATACCACCCAAAGTTGCACAACAAAAAAAATACATATCGACGTACAACCTGTATATGTATTGGGTGGTCAGTCTCATATCTGTGGCAGTTTATTGAAAACCACAGTATAGTCTGCGTGTTTATAAATAGGGTAGGTAATAAACATTAATTCAATTCACAATTTGTCACCTCGGCTTAATCGCGGAATGTCGGCGTTGCGTGACTTCTGTTGCGACAGAAGTATCCCTACCTTTCGTGAGCACCACGCTATAAATTAAACTACAGAGCATTTAAATTCTCACATCAGGAACTACTTATTCAAATAAATGGCATTCATCCTAAAGCTCCTAGAATATGATACAACTTAATTAATATATGTATAAGAAACTTTTAGGTTGACATATATTTTTTGTTATAATTGTACAGCGAACTTAAAAAGAGTTCGTTGTAATTGTACAACCAATGTAATACGTTTAAGGAACGGCCAAAAATATATTGTGGAAAAAATCTATGACTGATATTAGAATAAATATTTTCTGTGGCCCAATTACAAAGGACCAAATTGTTTTTAGAGAAAAATTCGAAATAATTGGCTGCCTTTCTGGAAGCTGTGACAATGGTATGAGTTATCCATTACTGATATTGAACACGCACGGAGACGACGACGGCAGCAGTGTTTGCATGCAATATCAAGACTGACTAAATTGTGGGATATCGCAGATACTAGCAAGCAATAGCATTGCAATTAGGTCTCCTGAAAGTATCAGAGGATACCGACGGGCACTAGCTCTCATAACAAAGTGAATGATGATGTGTTTATTTTATGTGTATCTCTATCTTCATAGCAGATTCCTTGCGGGGTAGGCAGAGAGAACCGAGTGCCATAAAACGATTCTCCTCATTTGTTTCTTTAACATTCATAGCTCTAACCGGTTCCTAAGGCTATTTTTGTAAGTGTTTGTCCTACACCACTGAGGAGGTAATCAAGTATGCATTTTTAAAGCAATTAATGCAGTCCATAAACGGTTGCAAAGTGGCCATTAAGAAACATTCGTATTTTTTAAAATTAAATTTCGAATAAAAATCTCTTTGGGAAACATTTGTTTTACAATTTGGCGGCAATTTAAAAAGGGTTTGTCATCTAAACCAAAAGACAAGCTGACCAATAAATATTTCCATTTGAAGATTTGACAAAAAAAAAAATACAGGGTAGAAGTCAAGGAAAAAGATTATTCCTTCATTCTTTGATCACATTTTTGGGTATTTCACAACAAGTGTTACTGTACTATCGACTGGTATGATAGTCATATAACAAACTGCCCAGCAATATAAGAGAATTGTCAATAAACAAATTAAAAACTACTATTAAAGCCAAATTGTGTAGCAGGGCATATTACAAAGTATCTGACTATATTAATGATAAAAATGTCTGGGAGTGAGTCGATCCAATTATAATGTAATTAATAATAGTGAATTAAAAGATAATAATAATACTTTAATATAATAAATTATGTAAATTTGTTTGGATACCAAAAGAGGGATGCTTGAGTTTTTTGGCAGTATTTTTATCAGTGCTCACCTAGCCATAAACTGCACGGTAGGGAAAATAATTGTTACGATTCCAAACAAATGTAACCATTTTTACGGAATAAAAAGATTTTGACTTTGACATTGTTTACCAGTTCTCTTGGAAAAGGTTCCACAGTAGCACCTACGAATCAGGTTTCAGGATTATCCGTGTCCTCGTCTGCCAGACTGATAACCGAATATTTGTCTATGTGATGTGTGGAATAAGAGTCATCCTCGTCACTGTCCCGACTTGGCTTCTGTTTTTGATTTTTTTTTAATTATTGGTACCCACGTATTTATTTAGTATCTATTTAAACGTAAGGAAGAGAATGTACACATTTCACGTGAAGGCATTGATTTTTTTTTTCCTTTTGAAATATCAATGCGAGTTTTGAGCAAGTGAGAGAACATTATATCTGCGGCAGGAGATTTCTTTATGCTTTGAGAGCAGCTCGATACGTGCCTAATAACTGAAATAGTATTTACTTAAGTCGATTATAATGGCATCATAAAGCAAATTAATCATGGAGCATTGCATTTGCGTGTTGGTTCAGTGTGAATTGTTTCACCAACAAGTATGCAAATATCTAGGCGAAGCTAGCATTGTCGCGAGCCTGCCTAGCGAGTATGCTTGATATATGTGTGTAAATGTGAACAAACACCGGTTTAATCTGCGCCTTATCGTTGTTTGAACGTGCTTTCAGCTTCGCCTTTAGTACCGATCACACACCCTGCCTAATTTATTCCGTGACTCGTCTCGCATTGCTACGAGTATTTGTATACGAGTTTTTGTCAATACTCGTATTAGCGTACGATTTTACACCTGTAATTTGCGTCTTGACCGCTACTCTTGGGTGGATATCATCAGCGGAATGCTTTCAAAAACAAAAAAAATATTTTATTTTGTAATCAGGGTTTCTAATACAGAAACAATACGAGATATAACACTATATTGTTCTCTTTATACTTGAATACAAATAGAGCTGTGAATGCAAAATTTTATAAATAATTAGTGATGTAATCCTTATCAACATATATAACAGCATATGTTTGAAGATTTGCTTGTATACTTAGTAAAAGTTTAGAAACTATCGAAACTATAAAGGTTCCTTACGTAACGACTAAAACGACAAGAGATTATTACTACATACAGTGACAGCCTAAGGAGTATCGTTAGCATTTTTTACAGCGTTAGCAGCAATACAACGTCTATGAAAGTAGTTCGATCCAGAAAATTATAAACTTTACACAATTGTCTACAAGATGCAAGTATGTTGTTGATATCGCTAGGTGCTTCCTTTACAAATTAGCATTTTATTTCAATTAGAAAATATCACGCGCAAGTGACATAGGTTTTGGTTTTAACTCTCTGACGTACTTTAGCCAGAACGAAAATAGCAACGGCACTACTGAACCTTTTAGTCAGAAAAAAAAATGTATGTACCAACAATGTAGTATTGATTTTCTACTCTGCGTTACCTCAAAGCTGGCCTCCCCTCCATAAACTATTAACATTCTCTAGAATGTATTTATGGCATCGTGTAATATTTAATTCAAAAGCTTTGAATTGAAAGGTGATTATAATTTTAAAATAATAATTTTAAAATGTTTGATAAAACCAGAAGACACACCCCGCTAGTCCCATCTAGTCGAGACGCTGCGAATCACATAATACAACTAAAAGGACACTTGTCAAAGAGTTTACCTCGACATATCAACCGTATCTAAAATATGAATGAATAACCCTTATATTAATCATTGAAGAGTTCTTCTCGTATGTCACATTCATCGTCATACCCACTTGTTAATAGACAATAGTATGATATTTATTGCATGGATATTAGATATTAGATCTACTCTCAATTCCAAGTTTCCAGTAATTCTCAATAACCAAGTTGAATTAATCAGTTACATGAAATTTACGCACTACGACTCACACTCAATAGGCGCTGTCAACGACGCGAGGTACGGGTGAGGATGAACGGTCATAGGAGATAGTATGGTGTGATATGAATACAGCTCACAATAAGTTTTTAAATCATATTTTACTTCAGTACTTCCCGCTGAGTACCAGTATAATTTAGGTAAAGCTAATATACGATTTCACTTAAAGACATGTAACAGACGATCTTTAAAATCGATGCGATTGATGACGAGCTTAGTGGCGCAGTGGTGAAACGCGCTGTTACACTACTTTGACACCAACGCTCGTGGGTTCGATTCCCACACAATACAAACATTTGTGTGCATGAACATATCTGTTTGTCTTGGACTGGTTATTTTCTATGTATAATAAGTATATATTTACAAAAAAAAAATGTATTTACGTATGTTTATACCTATTACCTTTTATATTATATTTTATATTATATTGAACCTTGTGTACGTAGCTGATTATAAAACAGACGTAGGCGAAATATAGAGCATAACAATTATAAAATGCTGCTATAAAAAGCTTTATAAAGCACCTCAAAAGTACTCTATTGGTTTTGTATCTTGTGAACACATATACTGTGTACACGACAACAAATAATAATGCCGCGCGGATTTTAGTGTGTGTCGACCCTTGGGTGCCTTATATTGCGGTTTACACACAGTGCTTACAGAAGTATGCCTTTGAAAACTTACTCTGCCTGGTGAGTGAACTAAACGTATACGCCTCCTATAGGACATTTATGAAGTAAATATGCAATTTCAAACTTTATAGCGCTTGTTGATTTTAAGTTCGGTGTTCCTCAAGTTTCCACAAATTATTAATGAAATCGTACAAGTTTATGTCATGCTGAATTACTTGCTGTACACTTTGTGTTCATATATCAAGCTACGAATACTAAAATGTGTGCGTTTAATTATATCAATATTATAGAGGTGTATTATATAATAGGTGTAGTTATTCATTTAGTATACATTTCTAGGGAAGTGCCCTGAAAGTAATGCCAGATGTAATTGACAAGCCGAGTCTGGCAGGGAAATTTTTGGTGACTTTTGAAGTATGCCAGATCGTGTTTTTATTTTTTTATACTACGTCGGGAGGTATACAAGCATACGGCCCACATAGTGTAAAGCGGGTACCGTAGCCTACTAATGCTTGCGATATATTAAGTATCACTCGCGCGATGCCTCCTCTGCTGCTTACACAGCAACTCCTTGGGAGCTTACTGGTGACCGCACTCACACGCAGGAACACAACAATCCTCTAGGGTGTTGTTATTTGGCTGCGGTTTTCTGTAAAGTGGAGATACTTCCCCAGATGGGCTGCTTTGATGCGCCCTGCATCTCTTATAACATCCAGACCAAGACAAACATACATGTTCATGCACACAAATGTTTGCCTTGTGTGGGAATCGAACCCACGAACGTTGGTGTCAAAGTCGCGTCATTCACGACTGAGCCGCCGAGCTCATCGTGTATTATTTTGATACGATTCGTAAGTAAATGTCGTATTGAATATGATTATAAATGATAAAGTATATGCATGCTTAACAATATAGTCTGTCTCTGCCTTAGTAATTATTTGCCGTCTGTTAGACTTATACGGAGCACTATTGTTTAAATTATAATTTGTATTTTATTATCATACCAATCACTATGCCCTCGATAGAATAAGAAAGATGATAAGGATGTCTATCAGTGCTCTACAAAAACTCGTAGAGCACTGGTAGACATCCTTATACCTTATATATATATACCTAAGACCAGTGCAGTGCTTACTGCTACGATGGTTGCATAAATCGTTAACCGCATCGAAAATATCACGTAGTGTAAGAGTATTTGGTTATAATCCCATCTCAGAGATTTTAGAATAAGTAGATTATCCTCATCACGCTGTTTCAGCAATTTTCGTTAAGCATTAAGGCAAATAACTCATTATTATGTTAATGTTAAAAGCCACCTATGTAGCCTATCCTTTTGATAAACGAACGCAACTCTGGCGAAAAGTAAATAACACAGTAATATTGATAACTTCATAAGGTATATTCCGATTGAAGAATTATTATAACTTCATCTCACAAGGAATAATAGGCAAATAACGGTTCCTTGGGTGGTTATTATGTTCCTCCAAATAAGAGAGACTGGACGGTACTCCCACGTAAGTGCAGTAGTAGCATCGATATTCTTTCCATTACGATCTTCTGCACGCGAAGGTAAATAATAAAGACTAATAACACTACTTCAACAACACTACTTTAATAACAAACTATGAAAGCAAGTGTTGTATGAGAACAGCCCCACGAAGCTAGATGTATTCACACCTCGTCGCTCTGAAATTCTCGAGCGACACGTACGTGCTCAAGTGATTTCTTGCGCCAGAATTAGATTATTCTAATCTTCGCCAGAAATCGCAGCCCGATCCTCATTATGTTTGCTTCTTGGTAGCAATTTTACGTAATAGGACCATTTTCATCTCAGCCGTTTCTCGTTTACGTTTATTTTCTTGTCTTAATAATACATAAATCATTTTAAGCAATTTAACTTTAAGAAATTGTACTATGTTGAAGCGGTTTGATAAGTACTGATAAGATACTAGGAAGATTCTGATCGTGGTTATTGATGTTATTGAGTCCCATAGTTTAAAAACGGGTCAAGGGATTCGGCTACTTCTCAATGTTTTGTCGACATATAAATCATAAAACTGAGGACAACTGACAATAAAGAACAATACTATACAAACGTATTCTTCAATAATAAACATTAAAAACAACAATATAGAATTCAAGAATATTTAATAATTACATAACTACAGACATCTTGGTAACTAGAATCAAATTGTTTAAATTTATATACAGAAAATACAAAAACAAAAGACCTAGATTACTTTAATTGCGTTAGTAACTATTATGCTAAATAAATTACCAAATAACAGGTGAAACTGAACCACGAGATAATGAACACTAACTAGTCGGGTCATGAATACTGTTACATAGAAACATTTCTTTTTTTCAACCATTTAATTACCTTGAATTTGGAATGCGTTTATTATGTTAAAAACTTCTTTTGATTTCCCGCCGTTTTACATATATTTTCGTATTTATTATCAAATTACAAAATGGAATGGCGTGTTAAAGAAAATAGGATTTCAGTGATTGCCTTGCACTAACTGGATATGGAGCTGTCGGTCATATTCAAGACACTTCCAAAGCTTGGTTCAGCCGTATGATTATATATCGTGCTATCGACAGATATACTAACACTTCCGCTGTTGAAGACTATAAAAGTTTGGGGCGACCACGTGCTATTAAAACTACAAAGGCTGTTAATGATGATAAAGCCAGAATTCGCCGAAACCCCATTAGAAAACGAAAAATCTTATCGCGAGAAATAAAGATTCCCGCTACGACTCAGTCGCGTAAAATAAAACAAGACCTGAATCTCGGCATTTATCGTCGATATACAGGACATGCTCTACATCAATCCCTACAGTTGAAAAGAGTGGATCGATCAAAATGCCTTCTGTCCCGATATGTGAATGAAAGGCACAGAAATATCCTCTTTACTGATGAAAAAATTTTCACGATTGAAGAGCACTTATAACAAGCAAAATGACAAAGTGCATAAATGAAACCAACGTTCCGGACTTTATAAGACCTGAATACTGGCTATAGTCTAGCCCAGATCTGAACCCCTTAGACTACAAATTATGGTCAGTTGAGGACATGGCCTGCTCGAAACGACACGCCGACATTGTATCTCTTAAGAAATGTCTAGAGCAAGCAGACACTAAATTTGTCATGAAAACAGTGCGTAAATCCATAGATTCGTGGCCAGACAGAATAAAGGCCTCTATCAAAGCCAAATGTGGCCATTTCGAATGAAATATTTTTTTATTTTTTGCAGAGACTTCGATAAATATGTACGTACGTAAGTTTTAATAAGATAGCATTTGTACTTCATAAAAAAATAAATGCATATTCATTTATAACAGAACTTATTGCCGGACTGGGTACAACAATCTAACTCAACAGCCGTTAATCAATTACCTAATTCATTTGAATACTAATTTACCACTGGCTCACTTAATTTCACGTGTTGATGATGAATTATTGAAAAAAAAGCAGAACCTGCTATGAAATATTTTTACAGTAGGTTCTGCTTTTTTCAATATTTAGTTTTACACATATTTCATCAAATGAAATAATTAAAACTTTTAAACGGCTAAATATTAAAAATTTAGAGGTTAACTGGGCAATATGAACTAAAGTACTTTATTATTACGTACTACACTATTGAAGCAATAATAAAGTGCGTAATAATAGTTCTATGCTTGGCACTTATCTTTAAACCCTGTGAAGCTAGATTCTCAAATTTTATGAAATTTAGTAAATTGATATCATTTTTTAAATCAGGAGAAAAGAGGGTGCTACGGTGCTACTACTAAACTACTATCGTTTTTGAGTCAAATGTTAGAATAGATAATTCTTAATCACTTGCAACTCACAATCAATAGTTTCAAATGTTGAATTACGTGTTATTCCTACAACCGGAGATGTTTAAAACATAGGTACTCCATCATGCTGTCCCACTGTGGATGAACGAAGTTATTGCTTGCATTACAAAGAACAGTCATCTATCGACCAATACCAGAAATACTACAACCAGAAGCTATGGATATGTCTACCATCCTGTGTTCAGAGAAGTTCAAGATATTTGCTCATCTTTATTTTTTTTTCTACTACGTCGGCAGGTATACAAGCATACGGCTCACCTCATGTAAAGCGGGTACCGTAGCCTATTAACCCTTGCGTTATATTAAGTATCAGGGCGATGCCTCCTCTGCTGCTTACACAGCAACTCCTTGGGAGCTTACTGGTGACCTCACTCACACGCAGGAACACAACAACCTTCTAGGGAGTTGTTTTCTGCTTTGATGCGCCCTACCAAAAACCCATGTATGTGGTCTCTTAACTTGTGAGGGTACGATACACTGACACCAACGAGCTTCAATATTGTGACGACACGAGCACTCATTGGTGCGATATATAAAAGCAAACATTTTTATAGTATAACTTTGAAGTTTTAATAAGCACTAAATAAAGAATTACATATGACCTTTTAAAATACTTTGCACTGCCCAGGGTGGAGAAATTGACGTTTGTTATCATTTGCCATTGTTTTTTTGTCTATACTACATCATGAGGCATACAATTATAGAGCCCACTTGATGTAAAGTGGATACCATAGCCTATGAACGTTTGCAATATGCTGAGCTATCGCTCACGTGTTGCAACCTTTGTTGCTAACACAGTCATTTCTTTGGGACTCACTGGTAACCTCACTCACAGGAGCACAACAACCGTTCAGGGAGTTGTTATTTTCTGCAGTTTTATGGGAGCTGGGGCAGCTTTTTAATCAGAAGTGGAGATACTTCCCCAGATGGGCTGCTTCGATGCGCCCTACCTCTCTTAAAAACACCCAAACCAAGAGGAACAGATATGTTCATGTACACATATTGTGCCGTGTGGGAATCGAACTTTGATGTCAAAGTAGCATTGATAATCACTCCGCTACCAGGTCGTCTCTTGTGTTCGCAATAAAAATGTAACAAACTGATTGGATTAGGTTTTATACCTCTGGGACGCATTTTATATTAAAGCAGTTCCCATATCGAAGTCCAATTTAATTTTCCCTACAATTTTCTCTTCAAATAGCGAGCAATAATCTCACTATTGAACCTACCGACATTGTGCTTTAAAATTATGCCAAGCATAAGCGTATAATAGATTATATCAGAGCATGTGCGTGATACCTGGTTTTAATAGAATAGGGGAAACGCGAACAATATACACCACTTTACCAGTCTTTCTTTTTTTATTATGTACAACGTTGCATACAAGCATACGACCCACCTGATGACCTAAAGCGACTACCGTTGCCTATGACCGCTGTCACTCGAGCGATCCCACCTCTGTCGTTTACACAGCAACTCCTTGGCAGCTTACTGGTGAACACATTCACACACAGGAACACAGCAACCCTCTAGGGAGTTGCTGTTTGGTGGAGGTGAGGAAGAGTACTTCCCCAGACGATAGTTTGACCTCTCTTTCATCACATATTCTTGAAACTATACACTATTTTTATCAATAATGAATATCAATTTCGATTATAAGAAAATGAAAATCTGCATAATACAGGTTCAATAAAATGTATATATAAAAAAGAAAAAACTGCCTGAACTGCCTGACTTGCCATAGTTGCTAAATTACGTTTTTTTTATTTCTTTACCAAACTTTATACCTTAGATTACGATTACTAGAGTCTCCTTTTAAATATAAAATACCTCTGTTAGGAGACCCCGCTCCTCCTTAATAGTACATTTTATTGTTATTACTAATACAAAATGCACATGGCTTTGTTTCTATATCTTTACGTTCATTTATTTTATGTCACGTGAGCTTGCCAATATGTGTAGGTATATGTATGAATGTAGTTTGTGTGAGATAGGTAAGTGAGTATGTGTGATGAAAGGTTTCAGTGCATGAAATGTGCATGAACCCGTCAAAACCCGGGTTTAGTTATTGTGGGTTGCAAGTGATTAAGAATTATCTATTCTAACATTTGACTCAAAACCGATAGGTCTATAATTTCGTAGCACCCTCATTTCTCCTGATTTAAAAAATGGTATCAATTTACTAAATTTCATAAAATTTGAGAATCTAGCTTCACAGGGTTTAAAGATAAGTGCCAAGCATAGAACTATTATTACGCACTTTATTATTACTTCAATAGTGTAGTACGTAATAATAAAGTACTTTAGTTCATATTGCCCAGTTAACCTCTAAATTTTTAATATTCAGCCGTTTAAAAGTTTTAATTATTTCATTTGATGAAATATGTGTAAAGCAAAATATTGAAAAATATCTTTACGATCATTTATTTTATGTCACGTGAGCTTGCCAATATGTGTAGGTATATGTATGAATGTAGTTTGTGTGAGAGAGGTAAGTGAGTATGTGTGATGAAAGGTTTCAGTGCATGAAATGTGCATGAACCCGTCAAAACCCGGGTTTACCGTTACTCCATATATGTGCCATAATATGAAAACCACACGTGTAGTTTCGGTACTCAACGGGTTAATATTTATGTGATATATTATTTATAGTATATATGTATATTAATTATAACTATTTATATGTAAAGTGAAGAGCAATGAATGTTAAAGAAGCGGATGAGGTATGTAAGGATCGAGTCACGTGGCGCTCGGTTCTCTCTGCCTACCCCGTAAGGGATTTGGTGTGAAGTTATAGATAGATAGATATGTAAAGTGCTATTTTTATACAAGTGTCAATTTATCAGTGCTTCAATATCGTCATAACTCTTCGATTTTAGCCACTTAGAAAGTGTAATTTTACATTGATGGTATGATAGGGGATATATACAGATAATAGTATATATGGGTAATCACACATGGCTAGAATTTACCCTACTAGATTTAGATATTTTGCTTGGAAGTCCCTTATGCTGTAGCTAACAATCCGATGGTAATGGTAACTGTTTCGCCGCTGACAAAGTTGCTGGTTTCATGTTAACATCGATATTTTAACCACTAATAGCGGAGTGTATTCCACACAGCCTGACGGACATACTGCATAGTCTGAGGCTTAACGGTGGCCTGACCACCGGGTGTGGCACCAGGCTGTATGGATACGCATATGTATCGGACATCATCAGGGTCGGCCACGCACCAGTGATACCCCTGGTGTAGTAATTGTCCATAAGATAACTGCTTACCATTAGGCAGGCCGTATGCTTATTTTCACATTACTAGTATAAAAAAAATATTACCTTGTATTTGATTTGAAAAAGCGCAATAAAAAGTTGCTAACGTGACGGTCATATTAAAACGCGAGTGAAAGGATATTCGATGTGAGCTGAACGTTGTAAGGAGACAAGTAACAAAATGTGTCCCCTGACAATATTGTGTTTGTTGTGTAATGTTGCCTTGTCAACCTCAAATGTATGTAATATCTTCACGCCAGGTCCCTTGTGGTGTAGACAGAAAGAACTGAGCGCTATATGACGCGATTCTTACACACCTCACTCGCTGCTTTAAAATTCATAGCTCTTTTCATGCATTTCACGCATGCATTGTATATCTGTTTCACCATCGGATATGCAATGCGAAATCAGTCGGATATACTTGTGTACCCAATCCGGGTAGTCTGAATTTAGTTCAACTTAATCCCCTAAACACACAAGTGTGCGTATTTACCGCGTAAAGTCCCCATTTATCGTAGCTCCTCGATTAGAAGGTATACCCTTCAGCGTTACGCCTAGCATCGATATCCTGGGTGTCGTCATATTCTGTGACGTACAGTTTCGCGGTCATCTGGAGAGCAAAGCTAAGTTGGCGTCCAAGAAGATTGGTGTGATCAATAGGGCTAGACAATACTTTCAGCTCAACATCGCCTTCAACTTTATAAAACCTAGGTCCGGCCACACATGGTATACTATTCACATCTTTGGGCCAGCGCGCCACAATATTTTCTTACTCCATTTGGTCGCATACAACGTAGAGTAGTTCGAATCGTTGGTAACTCAGTGATCTCCGTTCGGCTGGATTCGCTTTGTACACGAAGAGATGTTGCTTCTCTTTGTGTACTGGACAAATTGAATAATGGGAAGTATTAGGAGGAGCTCTTCAACATAACACCAACCGCTGATTTCCACTATCGTACCACTCACCACAATATTTCACCCTCAACATCTTGATGAGTAGCAATCCACTACAGTACGCTTTTTGGGGGTATTTTCTACCACGTACGGTGAAATAGTATAATCGACTACCCTCAGCAGTGTTCCCGAATAAATACAATATGGGTGCTTTCAGGAAAATAGTCTATGTTTACCTAAAAAGGCTAGCAACGGATCAGTGACACTTTGTTGTTGCTGATGTCTATGGGCGGTGGTGACTACTTAACATCAGGTGACCCATATGCTCGTTTGCTCCCTTCTGGTATAAAAAAAAATACATCCTTTAATCCAGCGTCCTTTCTACATACCCGAACCAACGGAACAAATCTTTTCTTATCCTAATTCTCACATTCTCTTTCAGGTCAAGTCTCTTCCTTACATTATTATTCCGAACGCGATCAGCAAGCGTTACGACATAAATTTTGTGCAATATTCGCATCTCAACCGCACATATTCTACTTTTATGCTCTCTCTGCGATACTTAGCTGTCGATTCCTGCAATGTATGGAATAAATACATAACTTAGAAGACGCTTTAAGAAACTCTGACTCGTGACCTACTAACTATAAAGCGATTCCAGTTTCGCAAATTAAAATCGGATCCCAAAGATCATAAATTATTGCTAAAAGTCTAAAGACTGCCTCAAATGGAGCGACCACTCGACTTGATGAGATCCCGGACTTGAAGAGATCATTTGTAAACCGCAGTTTTATATAGATATCATCTATAATTGTAAGCTAAGAAAATTCTTTATAATAAAATGATTAAATCTTTTAATTAATTCACGTACAACATTATACAATAAAATGATTAAATACTTTAATTAATCATTAAAATATTCGTCGTAATCATTTTTGTTACACTGAATAGAAACGTTATGTATCTTCAGCACATAATATTCATAATTTGTAATATGTTTGTTTAGAATTCAAACCGATTCTGCATTTTTTATGTAGGTATATTTAGCATTATTACCTACTTTATATAACGCCCAATACATATAAATGTAATTAAATACTCGAAACATATAATTATATTGTAATTAATACGGTGTGTATATTACTGTGCCTAAATTCCATTGCGGTTAATAATCAGAATTTTGTCTACTTTTAATACAATATCATTGCATATACTAATGAAGTTCTATTTAAACATGTGCAATGCAAGCCACGAAGATCGAATTGTGAACATGTACAGTTGCTTTATTTTTTTTTATGTGATTTATTAAAGGGCATTTAACGAGACGAGATAAAATGTTAAACACTGCGGCCTTTACCAAATCTCGTGACTAATCAAGCGATACCTAAGTATCCCCGTTCTTTTCTCTATCAGGCAAGAACGGCAGCGTAACTACCGCTAAGTATTACTGCTATTCATTTTGGTACGGGTAACAAGTCAGTACATGAATTCGTCACATTTGGCAGGTCTAGTAATAGTTACATGATTGAGTCGACAATTAATTAAATTTTAATAGAAACTAATAATACAAATCCTAATATCAATGCCAATTCAAATAAGGTACAAGAGATTATTATACATTTAATAATGACGTGTGACTACGGTTGGAGTGAGGTATGTAAGGATCGAGTCGCGTGGCGCTCGGTTCTCTCTGCCTACCCCGTAAGGGATTTGGCGTGAAGTTATAGATAGATAGATAGATAGACTACGGTTGGATCAAACAGACCTTTATTTTAATTAAAATCTGCTCATATAAGTAGTCTAATATTATATTTGTCTTGTTCATCAATTTATAATAACAATATGCGTACTTTGAAGTCTTGTCTATATCTTTTCAATGGGTACGCAATTTTTGTACCGTCTACTAGTTTTGTTTTAATAATGACCTTCGTCAAAATCTGTGAAGAGAATGTAAATACTACAGTTCTAGGAACGGTTCCATTTTTGTTATAAGAAAACCAATGTCTTCATTTGCTCTGCGTCATACTACAGAAATCGTATGCTAAACAAATGAGTATGTACAAACAAAATCCGATAATACATGACAATTTTGTACTTTTAATTATTCATAGGGGTGAGTCCCTTAAAATTTAAGCGTATACCTGTAGATAAGTCAGAGCGTATACGTTATACAATAATATTTATTCGTAAACAACCTCTTCCTGTGGAAAATAATAAATCATTCTTAGTGAGTGGTTGCCTGTTTCGTTAGGAGGCATATTTGAGGAAAATTTGAAGTTCTTAAGCCTGGTAGCTGTGTGGCTGATTTACAAGGGTACCTTGTAAATCTGTCAGACAATGTGCTTATTATATATGTATGTATGTAAATCTTCGCAAAGCTTCCGCCACCGCTCTCAAATACTTTGTTTAATTACATTTAGAGACAACGTGACTACTCGCATGTACATATATATCAGGGGGCACGGCAGTGCCCCCGCCAAGTCGAGCGCGAAGCAAACACTGCCGTACCATCCTATACTGGAACCCTTTCGCCGCATTTTCAGGCCCCTATTTGAGAACCTCTGGATAAGACCAGAACGCAGAAATTTTCGTCATCCAGTAAGCTATAATCACATACTTAAAATCCAAAATTTCAACTCTGTAGGTCATTTAGTTCCGAAGTTAAGCGAAAGCAAAGTTTGGCATTTATGACACTCACTCATGATCATCAAAATAGAACTAGTACTTCCCATAAACTCCGAGAGCTAAAATTTGGTACAGAGTTAGGGTTTAATGGCCACATAAAGAGAAAACTATAAAAACTAGGATAATCGAAGATCTGGAGTACCTGGTGACCCTGATTAGAAAACACAAGAGCCCAACCAAACTATTAGAAATCGACATACCGCCTTTACAAAAAATGTTCAACTTGGTGGGCCGCTTCATTTGATGTCAAAAATCGAAGGTCTGAAGTATCTGATGAAGAACCCTCAGCTGGTCTCAGCTGTTGTTGTTGTTGTAATATCTTTATTGTACAATAAATTAAAAAATATATATACATGTTACAATGAAATAAATTTTATGGTACAAAGGCGGACTTATCCCTGAAAGGGATCTCTTCCAGCCAACCTAGAACTATGAACAGAATAACATAAATGGGCGAGAGAACAAACGTACACTAATTGACTACAACAATATCATAAATTTCATAAAATTAACGCACATCAACTTTACCTAATACATATTACGAAGTTATACATAAACAATACAATAAACAAAGATGAAAAAAGAAATAGGAATAAATACAAACATTAAATACAAAAGCTAAAAACACAAACACGAGATATATTTTAGGGTATGCATCCAAAAATGCTCACAATTCACCAATTAAAATGTTTTTGACTCGGAGTTTGAAGGATTCTATGGAGGGAGCCAGTCTAACCTCTAGAGGAAGTGCATTCCATAGACTAACAGATTTTACAGAAAAAGACTGTGTGTACGAATTGGTATTCTGACTCGGAATATCGAGAACCAGGGTACCACAGGAGCGCAACCGATTGTCCACATCACGAAGATGAATTGTCTCTTTTAGGTAGGAAGGTGCAGATGGATTGAATAAAACATTAAAAAGTAAGCTGAGAATGTGCATCTTCCTACGGTCTCTGATCGTCAACCAATTGAGACGTTTGCGGCACTCTGAGACGTGATCGTATTTGCGCAGTCCAAAGACGAAGCGAATACAAAGGTTCTGTAGTCTTTCCAACTTATTCAACAGTTCCTCGGAAGGGTCCAGATAAGCGACATCACCATAATCTAGCAAAGGAAGGAGAAGGGAATTAGCCAACAAGATCTTAGTTTCCAACGGTAGAAAAAATTGCAGTCGTCGGAGTGAGTGGAGAGATGCGAAAATCCTACGGCTGACTTCATTAATATGCGGGGCCCACGATAGAGTTTGGTCAATAATAATTCCCAAATCGGAGACAGTTGAAGAAAAAGGAATTATGTCACCATTAAACTGAATGTTAGGAAGAACCGTGCCCTGGAGTTTAGAAATAAAGTGAGGGCTGCCTATAATTATTGCTTGTGACTTGGCTGCATTGACTTTAAGCCCGAAGTTATGGGACCAATCAGCAATAATAGCAAGATCGTCATTGATAGCGTGCACAGCTAAAGAAATATCAGGAAATAGGGCAGCTGTATAAATCTGTAAATCATCAGCATATAAATGATAAGAAGAAGAGAGAGAAGAAACAATGCTATTAATGAACAGCGAAAAGAGAACAGGTGATAGTACACCGCCTTGTGGGACACCAGCAATCAAATCACACCAGTCAGATCGGCGATCTCCCATTTTTACTAGTTGCCGGCGACCCACAAGGTAGGAATGAAACCATGCTGATGCCGTGGACGATATATTGACAGAATGTAGGACTCCTAACAAAATATCAAGATCAATTGTATTGAAGGCACTAGTGAAATCTAGTAGCACAAGGACAGTTACTTTTTTATTGTCAATATTGAGCCGGATATCGTCGGTAATTTTGACAAGGGCCGATGTCGTACTATGGCCGCTACGAAAACCAGACTGTTGTAGCGAGTAAGGCGTTGATGGACATGGTGTTCAAGAATTTTGGAAAGAACAGGGAGGATGGAAATCGGACGATAATGAGAGAAGGAGTCTGGATTACGTTTCTTAGGAAGAGGAATAACGTGGCCAAGTTTCCAGGCAGAAGGAAAAACACCTGTAGTAAGAGAACAGTTCAAAATATGAGCAATAAGAGGAGCTAGTACCACAACTACAGGTGTAATCATAGAAAGGCAAATTTGGTCCTCTCCCACTGCTCTGGATCTAATGCAGCGGACAATCTTCACCACCTCATCCACCGTGATTAATTCAAGGTCAAACGGTGATCTCTCGGCATCAGTAGGAGCAGAATTAGCAAGTCTGTTTAAAGTGGCCTGCTTAATGTCAGGATTAAGTAAAACTGGAGAGGAACTGAAATGATTATTAAGGTCGTTTAAATTTAAATTATTGCTATTACTATCGGATCTATTCCTACCTATACCAATACTATTGAGATATTTCCAGAGGCTACCAGGCGTGCACTCCTGTATAGAGTTATGGATATGTTTACGTTTCGCTTCCCTGCAAGCTCTATTGCACTGATTTCTTAGTGCCACATAGACACGAAGATGCTCATCGGAAGTATCACGTCTCAACCTGATCTTGGCCCTATCTCTTTTCGCCATGAGTTTTTTGATGTCGGGTGTTAACCAAGGAGCAGGATAATGTTTGACACGGACTGGCTTAACAGGTGCATGTTTATCATAAACTGAAAGAAGTATTGAATTAAAAGCAGCCAGTTTGGAATCGACATCATTAGCAGTTAGAACAGGTGCCCAATCAGTTGTAGAAAAGTCAGTTATTAAAGAATCGTGATCAATACCCTTATAGTTACGCATATACATCATCCTATGCTTTCGCTTTGGTGGACGGCATCTAAACGACGCAAAAATCAGGTCATGTGCTGAGAAAGCAGGAGCGTGAAATTGTCCGTGAGATGAAACTAAGTCAAGGGAAGACGTGATTATGAGATCCAGAAAAGAAGGTGGCCCATTATGCGGGAAGTGAGTTGGAGCGAGATCAAGGCATTGTAGATCAACAGAGTGTAGTAGTGACCGGAGAGTACGCGCACGGTGGTCATTTTTTATGAGGCACGTATTAAAATCACCCATCAGAATCGTATGTTCAAAACGAGGACAGAGGTCATTAAGCAAAATCTCAAACGAGTGAAAATAATTAATATTGAGAGACGGACTGTAGTACACGCCAAGCAGAACCCTTGAATGATGCAGAGTAACTTCCAAAAATAAATGCTCAGGAGTCTGGGATGCGGGTGAGGACATGGAAACAACTTGATATGGGATGTCGCTACGCAAATAAATCGCTACTCCGCCACCGCCTACCATTCGGTCTGAACCACCAGCTTCTCTCGTATAAGTACGGTCATTTCGTAACAGTCGAAAACCAGGTAAGGGATATAAGGAAGATTGTAAGCTCGGTTTAAGGAAAGATTCCGATATGAGGATGGCTTGAATATTAATGTTAGCTGCAAATGTTGAAAGCAGATCCGAGTAATGAGCAGCTATGCTCTGAGCATTTAAATGGACAACATTAAAATTTTTCTTTTGAGGCAAGAACGTGGCAAATAGTTTATCAGAGAGAGAGAAGCTATCAGAAGAATCGCTTTCAAGATTGAGAGAATTGTCAGATGAAGATACAGAAAAATACTCCGAGTCTGAATCCCCATCGTGGGTACCAAGTGACATTTAGGAAGAAGGATGCACAACTACAAATGACAAATAATAAGAAAATAGTATTAATAGTTAAACCAAAATAAGATACGAAAAATAATGTTATGCACGATTTCACTAGCGCACAAATATCTATCAAGCGCTTGCCAATAGCTAAATATATTGTTACGTGTAATGCATTATCTCAATCAATCTCAAGTTACATTAAGACACATTAATATTGCATTAATACTAATAAAGAAATAACAAAAAACTTAAAAATATATATATGTATTAACGCGTTCCATTCTAATTAATATTCAGGCACATGGGTCAGTAGGACAAATTACAATTAAAAAAAAGATTTTACTGAGAAACAGAGTGCACTGAATTGGAACGCAACTAACCCAATCAAAGTAATAGCGAAGTAGTTCTGAACTGAACTGACTTGGCTGTATGAGCTAGATCCCTTTGCCTTTCGCCTCGGGGATAAATAGAATCGAAAAAAAGTAACAGCGAAGTGTCAGTCCGCTCAGCTGGGCTAATTGTCTTACTTTCAAAATATTTATTTTAATACTTTTTATCGTAACAACCCGAAAAATAAAATTGAAAAGTTGTAGATACCTACATTGCAAATACAATGAAGTGAGTGGGTTATAAAATAAACATTCCAATGAAGCGGAGGTACCAACAATGCAAGTTATGACTACAATTAGCACCGACCGACCGACACCAACTATCGGACAGTCCAAAAAGAAAGTATCTAGCAATACAATTTAGCAATACTGTGTGCCACAAACTTATAATGCATCTACGTTACGCTTTGGTGGACTTAGGCTGCATCCTGGAACTCCGTACCTGTTTTGGTGCTTGGGACAACTGCAACGCCGAACTGTTGGACTTCGTTTTGGCTGTCACAGATGTTGACGACGCAACACTGGCCTTCGCACGATCAGCCATGAACTTCTTTAACTCCGACATCGATGTTACTCTACGACGATCGCCATTATGTCCAGCCAACACTATCTTGCCATCACCACTTGTCCAGCAGCCTTTAATGCCTAGTGATTTGCGGGCCTCTACGAACACTCCACGTCTAGTACTGGTCAGGAACTCCGATAGCGTGAGACCCGTGCCCTTTAGGTGTTTTTTGGCTGTCCAGACTTGGCTACGTGTGAGATGATCCTGGAAACGGACCAGCACCGGACGTGGCCTATCAGCAGTGGTACTCTTGCCCAGCCTCATACATGTAATAACTACTTGAGGACTTATGTTCCGAACAAGTAATGTGTTCCTACACAAATCACAGAAATTTTGCACCAAATCTTCGGCCCGATCCTCAGCTACACCATGAAGCAGGAGCATATTGCCTCTTGATCTCATCTCAAGGTTATCCAAAGAGTCGAGAACCAGCTCCATTTGCAGTTTGAGGCTTGATACAGCTTTCCACATCAGCGACTTAAAGGACTGAAACTCGAGTGCGAGCGAAGCAGTATCCTGAGGAGGACTATGACCGAGGGAATCTTCAAAAGATGACATCTTTGTATTAAACATCTCTGTCATTTCGTCCATGCTCTTTTGTAATTGAGCAAAACGGTCCATGATGTGAGTGTGTGAAACTGATATTAACTTAATGCAAATTGTGAAAGATTTGAAAATTAGCTACTGGCACTGCCAATTACATAATAAACATAACTTGTATAATTAAGGTAAGGATGTACTTTTAATTAATTATAATTTTTAAAATTATAGAGAGCTGCTGTAAACACGTGTAGGTTCCTTCACTACCCTCAGAAAAAAATGTATATCTGTATTAGAGATATGGTAATGCCCCCTTCTACTATGAGAAAAAAACTGTGTCAAATAAGAAAAACTAATAAAATAAATCAATATGTCCACGTTTCTACAAAAAGAAGTGAAATCCCACCAAAAACATTCTGTAAAAAACTAGCCAAGTCTCGACGGAGCTGCTTGTTTATCTCTAAAAAGTAATGAAATCTAGACAAAGTCGTGCCAAGTCTAAGGTTCCTTACTGCGATTTCTTTATTATTATAGTTAATGTTGTGTGACTTGGCCGTTGAAGGGTACACAAGGGTACAAAACCAGGTGCTCCATGACACCATTGTACCAATCTGTCGCCAGAACCGCTACCCATTAACGATGGAAAATTGCCACTTGGAAAACGTTGATTCAATAACCAGTCAATTGTAGGCTTGATAAAGCTGCGGATTTCAATAATACTTACGTATAGGCGTGCCTGAAACAAACAATATAAAAAAAATATTTCCAGTACAGACGGACTTCTAATCATTGATAGAAGTCCGTCTGTACGTCTATTTTATGTTGGATCGGTGGTCGATTTGACGCTCCAAAAAGAAGAGAGCAGAAGTCAGCATTGTCATTGCTGAATGCATGTGTTACACAATCAACAACAGCCTAAAATGAGACACTATCGTTGAATTACAAATACAAGTATGGGCTATTATCTCGCTTAATAAACATAGGTAGTTACAACAGATATAACATTACGTGTAAACAAAATTGACTTGTACCCACTAACGTATAAAGAATTTTCAACGGCCAAGTCACACAACATTAACTATAATAATAAAGAAATCGCAGTAAGGAACCTTAGACTTGGCACGACTTTGTCTAGATTTCATTACTTTTTAGAGATAAACAAGCAGCTCCGTCGAGACTTGGCTAGTTTTTTACAGAATGTTTTTGGTGGGATTATTATTTACAGGTAACGTTACTTATAGTTATATATGTGTTTCAAGTTAGTTTATGAGAACTAGTGCCGGCTGGCACCCATCCACTACTACTACTAGTTCCTATGGTGTTGCATAAATAAGTGATTCGTTCCACACTGCGTGTACCAGTACGGGGACGCCATTCGGGAACCTTCCTTCCCCACTTGAAGTGGGGAAGGAAGTGGGCCACTTCAGCTCAGCTGGCAGTTAAGGTATTTTGGACGAGACCTACCTAATAATACATAACAAAAATAGATTACAGACTGCTGGATATTCGTCATGGCCTTCCTAGTGCCACCTCTATTATATTTTTACTAGCTACATTCCGCGACTTTCTCCGTGCGCATCCCGGTATCCCGAGGGAACAGCTTTCCTTAATTTTTTCTTTTTAGCTTATATTTTTTTAAATCCGACGGATAGATTGTTTTTTTAATTAATCTGAAACACTATTTAGTTAAAATGGGTTTGTAAGAATAAAAAAATATAATATAAAGAAATCGTGTACAATATTTTTAGTCCCTCCACCTCACCGAAGACTACAACCAAATAACAATAACTTACTGCTCCTGCCAGTGAAGTCATTAAGAAAACCCGGTGGGCGCAAACGTGGATAGTCTACTCTAATATAAAGGGGCATCAAGTATGTCGGATTCTTGTTTACCATCCGACGTCCGCGTCGTATACAAAAATACAATTGAAAGAAATTATGAAACATTTGCATGATGTTAAAGCGTCCTTAGCTATTACGAGACTATCGCAAAATTTACGACCTCTCAACTTTCCATTCCATCGCGATTTCAGTTATAGCAAGTACACCTACCTACTTATTTTTTTATATATTTTACCGAGTGATAAACATTATATAGACCGTATAATGCCTGCTCCGTTATTCTAGTTTATGAATATTTGCAACACAATCGTTACTTAAGCAATCATATTGTATAGTAACTGCGTCGCATCAGGCGAATCGTATGCTTAGTTGTGACGTTTGTATGACCTGTATGAAACTATGAAATAGAATTTAAGAAAACGAATTTAAGCCACGACTTATTGTTACATTATTGAAATACTTTGAATTTTGAGTGTCTTATGACCCAAAATAAGATAAAAACCAGGCAGTTGACCACTGAGTCACCCATTCGCATTCCCACATTCATATTTCTTATTCTCTGAAGACAACTGTCCAGATACAGGATGAACAGCCGAGCCGACAGCACGCATCCCTATCTGACACCAATGTTATGTTATCAAACCAGGGCGACAAGCTGCCGTCCACCCGCACACATGCTGTACAATCCTCATAAGTGGATTGCACAATAGGTCACCGTCAACCCTATATCTGGGCAAAATGTTCCAGAGCTTCTTTCGCACTGTACTACTTTTGTCTCTGTGTAGCCATTTGTATTAGGCACAATCTAGGAACTGCGTTTCTACTACTTTATGTATCTTATTTACTATATTAGGGGAGTATTGGCTTGCATAGGTGTAAGGGCTATAGGTGGGGTGCAAGTTAGGTTTTGACTGCCGACGTTGGCGAATTCAGGTGAATACGGAGAAAAGTGCCGTAGTGTTCTTTGTCGGAATCCACAAGGTCTTCAAGGTTTGGCCATCACCACTGTTAGGAAGAAAGCCGCGTTCTGCTTAGGCCGACTCGCTCCAATATTCAGGAATCGTAGAATGTCACCTAGAAATAAGTGTACACTCTACAAAGCCTGTATGCGCTCCGTCTTCACCTACGCCAGTGTCGTGTATGCGCTTTCATCTGTCTAAGCACCAGATCATTCAAAACCGGTTTGCACTCAATGCAACTGGCGCCCCTCATTATTTCAGGGCCGCAGGATTTTATATAAAAGAAACTTAAAATTATTGTATTACGATAATTTTTAATTTTAAATGTCATTACAATTATTACGATAAAATGGAGCTTGTACGATTGTTGAGGTCGGAAGTGTATTAGGGACTCCTCAATGGTTAAGAATACGTTTAGTACGCCTTTTGGATTCATAATTTGTAATTATGTACATGTTAAAAAAAAATGAAAATTGCTTTATAAAATCGTTTAGGCGAAGCAGCAGATTTCAATTAACTGAAGAATTGGCATCTTATATTAATGGGATGACCGTTCTGTTCTATTTATTGATCGGAAGGCTTGCTCTACGAGAAGGGAGCGACCACTGGCAATCGTGTTATTGTAAGTCAGATACTGAAATCCGGTACATCCGACATAAGGATGTTCTGTATTCGCTGTCGAAATTAGGAAGCAAATAGTGAAATATTATTGATTGTGAGATATATTTGTTGACAATTAGTTAAAGGATGTATAAAAAGTACGGTAATATAAATATAAAAGTGAAAATTACCATAAATACTGTTACTATGATGACTACGTGATAAAAATACATTCAAGTGCAAGTCGGATTCATATCCTGAGGGTTTTGTTCATTGTTTAACTTCCTACTAGGTTTGTCTGTGTCAGTCATTTTACTTGCAAAGTAAGAGTACTAAAATTTGGTACGTCGATGAATGGTTAAAATGTCACTTAAGTTATGAAGTAAAAGATTAAGAACATACCATTAAAGGTACGTATCTTATACATAAAGTTTAAATATTATCTTGCAATATTAAAAAATCGCCCCCGATATTTTAATATTTCAAGATAATATTTTGTATCGGGTGTCGTTGAAATCGATTTATAAAAATTCATTTTCACATTTTATTCATTATCGAATTCAAATTTATCCTCCGAAAGATCAATAATTTACCAACAGATGGGTGGCAAAACCTCTCAAATGAGAATGTCCCAAGTACCCAGTCGCCCCCTTTTCCGCACTACGATAGTGGTTGCGGTAATAGCGCTGCCAAGGAAATGAAGAATCCAGAGATAACAAAAACGACAGCAAGTAAACTGAACACAATTAGAACTGACTATAAATTTACAGAATTATAATAAGAAAAGGACACTGTAATATTATGGGTTCGTCAAGAACTTCGAAAAGAGGC
Source organism: Pyralis farinalis (assembly GCA_947507595.1). Lineage (NCBI taxonomy): Eukaryota > Metazoa > Arthropoda > Insecta > Lepidoptera > Pyralidae > Pyralis > Pyralis farinalis. Next base: position 19,362,235 of record OX382271.1, on the reverse strand, counting down.
GAGGGATACCATAATGCTTGAGTGTGTCAAGCTGCTCTACTTTCGGGAAGACGAACAATAAATAGTCTTAAGATGGTATTGGATTTATAGTTCGGTGTTTCTTCCGTAATAACATTATGTCGATATGCAACATGTGACCAGGATAGCATACCTTGTACTTAAAATTATCAAGCCGTACTCGCTAAGGGTTATGCATCTATGTGTCTTCCGCGACGCACTCCGATAAAGTGGCAGAGGTAACATGTGAGAGGAAGAGGTAACGCAATGCTCGGCCATATGGGTATGGTAAAACTGAAAAAGGTACAATTTGAAATAGGGCTTCGTAACCCAAGGGGCTATATGTTGACTGACTTATGACATAGAAGGATATGATGAACTCCTTGTTTAGGAAACTACCAACATAGAGTGAACCTGCATGAGTCCCAACGGTTCAGTGAAAAATGAGATAGACTTCATCTTGACTAGAATACAGACTTTAAACGATATCTTCGTGGTCGCTAGAGTGAAAACTGGAAATGATCATTGTATGATAGAGTTATTTTAAATATTAATGGCAGACTGGAAATGTTCCGTCTAATGAAGTCTACTTTATGACGTTCAACAGCCTATAAAAAAGCGCTGAAAGTTTTCAGTTTAAACTTGAAAATCACTTCAGAAGCCTAGGGGGGATCTCTCCCATCTCAGTCGACAAACTAAATAGCGAGTTGGTACAAACTGCAGATGCGGTAGGAACTAAGTTCTTTAAGGCCCGCCGCATAAACAAGCCTCGGATGCTTTCAACCCAAACTCGCAAACTCATAGTACTTCAACCGTAAATGAGACTGTAGTTTTCAACTGAAGCGTCCTTATATCATCAGTTAAACAGGCAGATAAGGTATCTTTGCGACCAAAACACTCGCGTTTTAGATACAAGAAATACTGAAAAGGTGATCACAAGCAATCTGTCTGCAATGCGATGCCAATTAGCACAACTGAAGTTTAACGAAGGCTAAATTGTCTCATTTAAACCTGAGACCTTCAAGGAGATTGAGAACATCTGATAGTTTGATGACTAATCATCGGAACTTGCTTCGTTTTCGACATCAGACCCAGAAGTCATATTGACCCAACAATTATATAGATATTAGCACGGCACCGTGCGATTTCGGAATCTCATCTGAATTTCTAAAAAGGGATGAAAACAGATACCTTATGTCCTTCAGAAGCTTTTTAATACCGTCATACTTAATGAAAAAGCGCGAGAGTTGTTTTTCAAGAAAAAACCTTGTTAAAAACAATAAATTGAACTCCCTCCTGAGCCATGTCTATAAGCGAGTGTGGTCTTGCATGAATGCAAATAACTTTCAGCCTTCTGAACATGTAGGTATCCAAAAAGTCTTCTCGAATATAGACCATGTTATGTAAGTTGTGGCAATGAGAAGATCAAGGAGTATAATCAGTTACTACGTTTAGCGTTAGTTGACTATGACAAAACTTTAGATTTGAACTGGACCTGGGTCGTATTTCAGTCTCTGCATTCTCTGCGGTGCTGCATTGAACTTGGAAAATTGAAGAATTCGCCTTAACATTTGATATACCTACATATCAAATGTTAAGGCGTATACACGAAAACGCTCAGCGAGTCTCCCTTATGCTTGTATTTGACACCCTCTATCAACAAATGTTGACCTCACATGACCTCACACTCCTCACACATAGGTGAGTCCGTTTTTTTCATAAGAATTCCAAACTTGTTTGATGGATAGTAACCTGATCGAAGCATCATGGCTAATATTACAATATTTTTTTCTCACTTTTACTTCAATAAACCATGGTTATAAGTGATGATGTATATAACTAAAATTATCGATGTGACTATATGGTGCAAAAAGCTAAAACTCACATGCCACGGAACTGAAAGAACCACTGGAGCAGAAAGCTTCTCGTATAGCCACCACTGATAACACGTCGAATACTATGAAACATATAGAAGATCTTTTATTAAGAAATAAAATGCATGTATGTAATACATGAATTTCCTATCTATATATCTCTATCTTCACGCCAAATCCCTTGCTGGACGAAGACTTTCACTAAACTTTTGCTCCAGTTTGACAACAAACAGACAATAGAGCAGTGATACCTTAGTGGATTAAAAACCAGCATTATGGTCTACGGTCCCTGGTTCGGATCCTGGCATGGCAAGAAGATGAATTTAGTGGTAAAATTCATCTTCTTTTAATTTATGTACATTTTTGTAATTATCACTTGCTGTTCGGTGAAGGAAAACATCGTGATGAAACCTGATAAAATAAATATTTCAAAATACACACGTATTTTGAACCTAACCTAACCTAAATAAAAATCGGCCAAGTGCGAGTCGGACTCGCGCACGAAGGGTTCCGTACCATTATCTATAAAAATGGCAAAAAAATCACGTTTGTTGTATGGAAGCCCCCCTTAAATATTTGTTTTATAACAGAAATACATCATCTGTGAAAATTTCAAGTGACTAACTATCACGGTTCATGAGATACAGCCTGGTGACAGACGGACAGACGAACGAAAAAACGGAACCAGCGGAGCCTCAGTAATAGTACTGAGGCTCCGCTGGTTCCGTTTTACCCTTTGGATACGGAACCCTAAAAACATCTGAGTTTCAAATGTGATATGTGTGGATTATGGACAGCATGTAAAAATCAGTATCTTCGCCAAACTGTTAGGCTTACGTAGCGGACCCCACCAATCCTGACGGATTAGGAAACAGAATAACGCTAAGAAGAATGATAATAAACAACATTGCTAAAATCCCGTTACTTGGTAAGAATAAAATAAAGATAATTTTACAATATAGTACAATGTTACATGCACTTTGTTTCTTAATAAATAAAGTTTATAACGAAAAAACTTTTTATCATCCTGGCGGGAACACTGTTGCCGCTTACTTAGGATCGCTGAATTTTGTTCCTGGATGCTTCACTATTCGCAGCAAAGTGTTTTATTGAATTAACATCAGATGAAATATGCAGTAATTTTAATTTGTGATCACATCCACCATAATAACTGTTACTTTCGTGCTGCCTACGTTTATTTCTAGGATTTTTTTACTGACTGCTTTCACGAGTGTCATTTTGCCATGTTGTCGTTTGTAGGGGTCGTTTGTGTATCCGACTTACACGAAATAGTCTTTAAATATTTGTTAATGGGAGAAGTGGTCTCCCATTAACAAATATTTAAAGACTATTTCGTCAAGAAAACAATATGGTAAACTATGAAGAAGATAGGTAAGAAAATAATGTGTTATTGCAATTTATGTGTTATTATAAACAGGTTATGATCTAAAAAAGCGATTTTACGGCCTCCATCCAACTTTATGTTTCATTTATGTTAAGCTGTTTACTAACAAGTATGCTAATATTACCTGCTTATTAGGGAGATGTACAAGTTGTATATATACATTCCTTGAAAAAAAAAGGGACGAACCATAGAGCATTCAAAAAAGCTAAGTTTAGCCTAGGTGTAGGATTTTAAAAGTAAAGCTTATTTTCAAAATGTAAATGTTACGACCTTGAGACTATAAACTACCATGCATAGTACTTACAAGTAGCTTTTGTCGTGTGTTCACTCTTTAGTGCCCAATCTAACCATCTTTAGATGCAAACCTCGTAAGGTATTTTTATATATTGTAATATTTTCTTTTTCCGTTGTCCTTAATAGGGACAGGACCTTTTGCCCTTTCAATCCCTCGGGAAAGACACGCCGAATATTATTTTTCCCTTTTCTAAGGGTAACTTCGGACCTTTTGAATGTATTATTAAACTTTTGTTGTTATCGGGATTAGAATAATATGAGCTTCACATCAAATTTTTGTCTCTGGCATTGTCTATTGAATAAAATAAACAACGGTAGGGATATTTGTCCCCCAATTAAAACCAGTCAGCCGAGGATATTATCTCCACCCCACTTAAGGATCAAATTACAATTTCCTAGTGGGTTTTGTGTTTCTTCTGTGAGTGATTAAGATCACCACATTACCAAGAAGCTACGAACGTAGCGTTAACAGTGGGGGCAACATCCGATACTCGATTACCCTTATGCCACAAGGATGTATAGACCTTTATATATATCATGCAAACCATATGCTTTTTTACATTCCAAGTGGTGTAACAAATATAATTTAGTAATTCGTTAGGGTTCCATGTTTAAGTAACTAAACATGAACACTACTGCTATCATTCAGCTTTCTATTTAAGAGCCAAAAGTGTTTTTAGTCTTTAAACGAAACGAGAACTGAGTTTTTAATATATATTTTGCTTATATTATATTTTTGACGTAAATTCAAACATTCATGTGATCAGAAATTTAATTGAAGTGTTTTTGCACACATGAAACCTAGACGTTTTACACTAACAGTCAAAGGTATATTATTTTGTATCTTATTAAATACAAGTACGAGGTTTTACTTTGTTGTTTTTTTTATAAAAGAAATAAATTAAAGGTCGTCAACATTATAAATTTTAGGTCACTTTGTTAGGTAAAAACTAAACTAGTTAGATTTGATAATAAATAGCATTGTTAGAAGCTTAAATTTCTTCTAAATTTTACAGTTGTTTTTTGAATTTAATGAATTAATATTTATTACTTACTTCAGAATAACTTTTTGCATTATATACCTTTTCCGTATATCTTCTAACCAGTCTACTATAGTTTTATTTGATAATATCGGACCCAAAAGACGTTGTCCTGCTCGAGCACCACCATTTCACATAAGGTATATATATGTATTTATATGTATGTATATATATATATACATAAATAGTATATTAATTAAGTAGCTAATATTTAATAGAAAACGCCAATTTATTATAATATATTTTGTAAGCTATGGCGTAAAAATATATATCGCTAATATAAAAACCGTTACGGAACCATTCATAGTAAAACAAAGTAAACTCATACTTGACGCGAGTTTCAAAAAAGTGGCTTTATTATCGTCCATTAATTTAGTGATAGGTACTATCATAAGTATTTTACGAGTACACCGTACTCCGCAGTAATCGTAAATATTAAGTAGGTAAACTAAGGCCTGACAAGTGAGGGCGAAGCTCGTAAACAATTGAACAAATCGTGTGTTTTTATGACTGAGTCAACATCAAGGAATCGACCGTTCATGTCACATCGTAACGGACGACGATATTAAAATTTATAAGGGGAGCAATGTGCTATAAGCCGAATATCACTTTTAGAGCCGAACCCAATTTAGAGCACGACATGTAAGTGTCTTACATGTCGTGCGAGCTAATTAATTAGCGAATCAGGATTTAGTGAAAAAGTATTTAAATGGGAAGAAGTTGAAAAAATTGATTGGGGAAATACCTCCACCATAAACAATACCGCAGCCAAATACAATTTCGTAGATGTTGTTGTATTTCTGTAAGTGAGTTAGATTAGAAATCTCATAAAGTATCGTTGTCTTGGGACTTAGGAGCGATGGTACCAAAGGCGCACGTAATGCATACTACGTTTTTTTTAAGTAAAAATTTAAAATACTTCGTTGAGCTTGCGATGATCATTCGCAAAAGTTTTGTCATGAAGGGTCGTTGGTTCCATTTACATATAAGACAAATATTTGTGTATATGTACATGCAAGGTGTCTTGTCGTTTTGACATATGTTTTATATATTACTAGCTGCTGAGTCAAATAACGTAGCCTATGTGTTAATCCAGATCATAATCTACCTACGCGCCAAATTTCATTCAAATCTGTTTAGCCGTTTAAGCGCGAAAGAGCAACAAACATCCATCCATGCATACAAACTTTCGCATTTATAATATTAGTAGGATGAGTATGTATTTACAAAAATAAAGTATTTCTGTAAGTTTATCCAATAATAAACTACCCACAGCATAGCTTTGCTTAATTAGGGATTGAACGACGTGGTATATTTTTCCTGAAAAACGAAATTTTGATGAGTTCGGTAGCGCAGTGCTTTATAGTTAGGTAGGGCGTATCAAGTGCCCATCTGGGGAAGTGCGACCACCTGTTTAGAAAACCGCAGATAAATAACAATTCCCTGGAGGTTTGTTTTATTCCTGCGTGTAAGTGAGGTTACCAATAAGGTCCTAAGGAGTTGCCGGTGGTGTTGTCCAGCAAAGGTGGCATGGCGTGAGGGGTACTTAATGTATAGCAAGCGGTCAATGGCTACGGTAAATACTTTAAATCACGTGGACTATCTACTTGTATGCCTTCCGATGTTGAAAAGAAATATTGCACTTACGTGTTATAGCTGTGACCTCGTGGTAAAGCTTTTCCTATTCAGCCTTTTTCATTTCCAAATTCGCTTGATACTACCGTTTTGTTCACAATTAAGTAGATACTAAGCTATTGTTTTTGATAATATATGATATACTTTATAAGACTGTGTGTTCCAAACAAAACGCTCTGATTTAACTAATTCCATTGTATGGGAGCGGACGTGACGACGGGAATCCGGGACTTATTACCGCGCTAACACACACACTCTGTAGCTCGCACGACAAAATGTACCGAGGAAAGACAAAAGAACCCGCGAACGCTGCTCCTTTTGTGCTGGTATTATGAAATTGCTAATACACTGAGGATTGCAGAGCAGATTGTTTTGTATAGTCTACTATTTTAATAATTGTTATATTTTAAGTACTACGACATAGAAATGTGACTATTACGACATTGATAGCGATTTTGATATACAGGTCATCAAGTTAATGTATCAAGGCAAGTTCTAACATTAAATTTCATTTAAAGCCGACTATAGCTGTAGCAATTTGTTTTTATCTGGCTATATCGCTTACACGTTGTTACTTCTGCTTTTTACACAGCTACTCCATAGGAACTTAACGCCACTCACTTGTAGAAACACAACAACTCTCTAGCGAGTATTTGCTTGCGGTTTTGTTTCTAGGGAGTTGTCATTTGACTTTTCCGTGGAGGTGAAGGTACTTCCCTAGACTGCTACCAAATTGTCTTAAAATACCCTAAGACAAACAGGCATGTTTGTTTGTTTGTAATACCTTTAATGTACATAAAAAAATATATCATAGTATTAAGTACTTAAAGACATAGTTACATAGGCGAACTTATCCCACAAGGAGATCTCTACCAGTCAACCTTACGAGTCATTGATAGAGAATATAACACTGTCGTAAAAGTACGTATATTACAGGCTCTACCTCAATTATTGAGGAGAATACGTAATTTGTACATAACTATAATGCTACATAAACTCTGCAATAAAAAGAGAATTGTGATAACACGAATAATAAAACAATATTACACATTAGTATAGAACAATTGCACCCAAAATTTAAATTTATTTAGTACAATAAATTAATTCGAAGAATATACATTAAAATATAAAAATGAGCTGATTTGTTACCCAATTTAACATGTGTTATATAATTTAACAAGACGGGATTTAAAAGAGAAAATTGAAGGTGCCGTTTTGATTTCATGAGGAGGAGGAGGTTCATTTACTGCAAATGCTGTAAGGTTCCAGAACCTTACAGCATTTGCAGTAAATGAACAGTTGTCGGTGTGTGTACATTGAGATGGTGTATCAAGTAATAGGCTTCCACAAGATCGAAGCCGAACGTCTACGTCATGGAAATGAACTCTATCTTTCAAATATTGAAGAGCAGATGGATTGAAGAGGACGTTATACAGGAAGCCTAATATGTGAACATTCCTACGATCTCTTATTGGAAGCCAATTTAGCTGTTTACGAAATTCCAAAATGTGATCAATGTTACGCAAGCCAAATACAAATTTTATATACAGGTTTTACTGCAATTGTTCGAGTTTGCAGCGCTTCAGAACGATCAAGATAAACCACGTTACCGTAAGGAGAAGAGTTCTCTTCTCCTTACGGTAACGTGGTTTATCTTGACCAGCATGACTTTAGTCTTCAGTGGCAGAAAATATTGGAGACGCTTGAGTGAATGAAGGGAAGTGAAAAATTTTCGGCTGACATCGTTAATTTGTGGGGTCCATGAAAGCATTTGGTATATGATATTTCGCAGGCCTTTAACGGTGGAAGAAAAAGGGATTAGGTTACCATCAAATATAAAATGAGGACTACCTACAATAATTGCTTGGGACTTGGCTGCATTGACCTTAAATCCAAAGTTATATGCCCACTCTGCAATAGTGCAAAGATCATTATTGATATCGCTGACAGCGAGATAAAATGCATTAAATGTTGCAGCTATTTGCAGTCAGATGAACTGTGGCGGATAGGGAAGAAACAATGTTATTAGTTAGATACCCCACCTTGCGGGATTCCGGCACTTAGTACCCGCCACTCCTATCGTCGATTATCGACCTTAACTAACTGTTACGCCCCACGAGGTACGACTGAAACCAGGAAAGTAAAGATCTTGACGGATTGAGTGATTTAAGAATGCCTAAAATGCACATCGAAAAATACTGAATTAAATGCACAACTAAAATCAAGTAGAGCTAAAATTGTCACCTTTTTGGTATCAATGTTATGGCTAATATCATCAGTAATTTTAACAAGGGCTCTGGTTATACTATGTCCATTACGAAAACCGGATTGATAGATATGAATATAGAATGATAGATTGATCATGAACACAGAGAAAGTGGGTGACCCACTCACCCACTTTCTCAGTGTTCATGATCAATCTATCATTCTTATTAACATGTATATCTTCACACCAGGTCCCTTGCGGGGTAGACAGAGAGAACCGACTGGCATAAGACGCTGACCTTATACATTTCACTCGCTTCTTTAACATTCATAGCTTTTTTGATGCACGCTCGCCGGTTCCTAAGGCTCCTGACATCACGTTCTAATAAGATACGACCAATTTGGTCATGGTAGGTTAGTCTTGGTCTTCCTTGGCTCCTACATCCTTCTACTTTTGCATTGTATATCTGTTTCGTCAATCTTTCATCCTGCATTCTTTGTACATATCTGAACCAACAGAATATGTCTTTTCTTATCTTAACACCGACACTGTCTTTCAGACCAACTCTCTTTCGAACAATCTCATTACGAACGCGGTCACCAAACGTGATGCCACAAATTATGCGCAACGCTCTCATCTCGACTGTATTTATTCTACTTTCATGCTCTCTCTGCCATTCCCAGCTTTCACTTCCATAAGTTAGAGTTGGTATTAGTACCGCGTTGAGTACAGCGAGCTGTGCCTTCTGGTTTACATTTCGGCTGCCTAGAAATTTACCTACTGCTCCAATCACGCTATTCTCTGCACTCACTCGTGTCTCCACATCAACGGTATCGCTACTAAAAGGGCTTCCAAAATATACAAAGTCATCCACTTGCTCCACACTACATCATTAACCGTAATCCTAGTGTTTGTTCTGGTTATCTCTCTTTCAAATACCATTATCTTGGCATTCAATAAAGCCTTTCTTCATACAATTATCTTTCATTGTTGTAACTAGTGTTTTCAAAGTCAAAGTCAAAGTCAAAATCTTTTTATTCCGTAAAAATGGCTACATTTGTTTGGAATCGTCACAATTTTTTTCCCTACCGTGCAGTTTATGACTAGGTGAGCACTGATAAAAATACTGCCAAAAAACTCAGGCATCCCTCTTTTGGTGTCCAAACAAATTTACATATTTTATTAATTACATTATAATTGGATCGACTCACTCCCAGGCATTTTTATCATTAATATAGTCAGATACTTTATAATATGCCCTGCTACACAATTTGGCTTTAATAGTAGTTTTAAATTTGTTTATTGACAATTCTCTTATATTGCTGGGAAGTTTGTTATAGAACCGTATACATTGCCCCATAAAAGAATTACTTATTTTGTGGAGACGGCTTGCATGTAACACAAGATTATGCTTATATCTAGTATTTATGCTATGAGTATCACTCTTTTTACAAAATGAGTCTATGTTTTTATGGACATACAAAAGATTTTCATAGATATATTGCGATGCGTTTACAGTTCGGATGGTGATTCTGCTATTAATACCGCATCATGTTGGTATCAAACCAGAGCGATAAACTGCCACTCGCATACATGCTGTACAATCCTCATAGGTGGTTTGCACAGCACGGAGCAGGTCACCGTCAACCCCATATCTCGGCAAAATGTTCCAGAGATTCTTTCTCACGACCCTATCAAATGCTTTCTTAACGTCCACAAAACCACAGAAAACCTTCTGGTCCATAGCCAGATGGTTTTCCATGATGTTGCAGAGTGAAAAAACTTGATACGTAAATCCTGTGCCCCTTCGAAATCCCCCCTGTGCTTCCCCAAGCATTCTATAGGTTTTCACAGGAAGATTAAAAGAGCTTACAGGAGCATATGCTGCAACCAAAAAGACTCGCGTAATCCCTAGTTTTATTTTAACCCAGAGAATATTTGGCCCTGCTAAATCGTAATCTTTCACACCAGCGGCCAGGCGAGATGAAAGCACGACGCCTACGCCAGCGCTCGCATGATCGTCCTGGTTTACGCCGGACCACAGGGCCACCGGGCAGATCTTTCCTTGCGCTTGGTCAAACAACTAGGCATCTCTCGTTTATTATATACGAGTATATCAACTCATTCATCTTATCTTGTAATTAACCTCTCACATTCCATGTGCTTCGGTCTCAGTTCTCCTCGCCCCGCCGGGTTGGGCGTTGCGTGGTGGGTAGCGGCTCCCATCGCCGCTTGCCCTTAAACCCGTACCAACGAAGGCGGATCAGTGCGCATCGCCTCCGTGGGACAGCCTAATCCACGCGTCTGTGTGGTTTATGTTTAGGTCCAGAATTGCAAGGTTTTTAGGACAGGGTAACTTGTCCATGTTTCCAGAGATCTAGGAAAACTAAACTACCCGTGGATATTGAGCAGTTAATAATATTAGCAATAAAAGGAGCATATAATTGTAAGACAGTCATAATCATATCGATGCAAATATTAACCTCGCCAATATCCCTACTTTTAATTTGGTAGATAATTTTCTCTACTTCCGCAACGGTAATCAATTCCAGCTCTAACTGTGGTTTATTTGACGTAGATCGGTTGTTGAGATTAGACAACGTTGACTGCTTAATAAGCTGATCCATTAGAATTGGAGAGAAGTTATCATTTAGTGCGTTCAGATCCACGTCACCACTTACATTAGTGCTAGTTTTGCCCACACCAATACTAGTAAGGTACTTCCATAACTTATTTGGAGGACAATCATCAATGGACGAATGGATATGCCTTCTTTTTCCCGGGGGAACACTAGCGTTTACAAGCATGAGCTCAAGCGTACAGCCATCAACCATGACTCGAATACTATCATGTATATTCGCCCTCGAGATATCCAAGCTTATAGCCATGGTTTCTCCATATCGATCGACAGCCTTCCCTCGCAGGTGAGTTACATACACCAGAAGATCACTAGTGGAACGTTTTAGACGGAAGCCATACTATCGATCACTAAGTGTGTGATGATCTTCTAGATAATGGAGCAACCGGGTATTAAGGATCCGTTCAAGAACCGTGCAAAGCACCGAGGTTATGTCTATAGGACGATAGTTGTTAGGGTCTGAATGACCTCCCTTTTTAGGGACTGGCTGCAAATTGGCCATTCTCCAATACGTAAGACAGTCTAAAAAGGCACGTCACCACTAGAGTCAACTCGGCTGTACACTATCTAAGTACTAGACCCACATCAAAGCAGCCCTACTAGAGAAGTACTTTACAGAAAACTGCTGCCACATAATAGCCCCCTATAGGATTGCTGTGTTCCTGCTAATAAGTAGGGTTACTATTAGTAAGCTCCTATGGCAGCACGAGGGTGGCAATGCATGAGCGACACTTCCTGTATTGCAACCTTTTATAGGCTCCGGTAACCACATTACATCAGGTAGGGCCGTACGATTCAATGCCTTCCAACGTCGTATAAAAAATTGGAGCTTTTTCGACAATTTTAACGTTTACGAAAGATCTATATTTTTTTAATGTGGATGTATTTTCTTGTAGCGTAAAACAGTTTTCTAAAAGTTCGTGCTCAACGCACAGGTAGTGTAATATAGATTTCAATTTTTTTCGTCGCATCATTTTAGGAATACACACGTATAAACGTAAAAAGCTAAACCTTATCTAAATATGAAATTTTACCCAAATTGTTGTATAATACACCTCTTTGTATATAAGAATTCGATAAGCGTAGCGTCCGTGGACGTGTTATTCTAATTCGGTTAGAATAACACGTCCACGGACGCTACGCTTATCGAATTCTTATATACAAAGAGGTGTACCTATTGATGGGTTTATCTATCTCGAGCTTTTCCGTGCTTCGGAGGCAACGTTAAGCTGAGACCGCTCAGCTGTTGTCGATAAAAGATATTCGTTAAGCTAAGTCAATGGTCATTATAACGTTAAGCTGTCGGTCTCAGCTGTTGTCGATAAAAGACATTCGTTAAGCTAAGACAACGGTATTCGGGTGGCTTGAAAATCTGGCCTCCGTCAATCCGCAATTAAGCAGTGTAGTAGAGTATGTTTTAAACACCTTCGGTTGAAGGGAGACCCGAATCCCTGAAGCAGGATGAGTTAGGTTTGTTAAAGTAGATACAAGAATTGCTCTTTTAAAGTAATAGGATATAAATTACAATTTTTGCATTTAGAACTACACTGAAAGATATTATAATGGATTCCAAGGATGCCAAACAATATTGATGCGCATTAAAGTATCGCTATTATTTTGGCGTTTGTCATTCATTAGTAAAGTCTTCCTGTTTTTCATAATGCAATTCATTTTATTTAATACATGCCTTTGATCCTAAACCATCCAGGGACCCACTCAAATGACCCTATAAAGTTTTTCAAAATAGGTCTAGCCTTTTAGGAGTTCAGTGACTTACACACGTACAGAAATATTACTTACATGAACAAATGAATTGTAAAGAATAATTCATAGCCAAAAGATTAGTGAATATCATTAGCATAGCATTAGTCAGCGTTGTTTTCGACGCCTAAATATATTCATATTTACGAGAACCTAAAACTTTCATAAACTCATGGCGCTGCAATATAATGTACGTAATAGCTATATCTTCTGTGTAACTTTAGAACACATAATAACATTCATCAAAGTTCACTATTTTGGAAATTTTGTGCAAACGACGTATGTATACTTACAAGTTGTAATGCACTTCAGCCATATTGGGGCGATATTTCAGTGCTTGTTCAAAGGCGAACTCTGCTTCTTCGGATCTTCCTTGGGAGCTCAGCACACTTCCCAGGTTGCCGTATGCTGGAAAATAATAAATATTTATAGTTGAATATCATGGTGTACATAGTTTCGTTGTGCAATGTTAACATTTAGTGGTACATGTGTACCACTAAATTTATGTTATCGGATTTACGATTACTTGTAATTATTACTTGCTCGGCTGTGAAGAAAAACATCGAGACGAAACCCAATGTCCAAGAAATTAATTTTAGAAGACGTGTTACCTAAGAAAGATCTGGCTTTCCCTCTGAGTTGTGGAGGTCTGACGGCAGCCCCTTTATATAAAATCAATATCGTTGTCAAATCTTTAGGTTTAGGTAGCGGAATCCGCCCAGGATAACGCTAGGAAGAAGAAGTAGAAAATAAAATTTTATATATTGTAATTGTTAGGTAGATACTCAAAATATCTAATTTATTAGTAACCAGTTCCATGTTTGCTAATTAGTAGGGTGCAATTTTAGCTAATTGATTTCGACTCCAAAGTAAATAGCGAGTCACATAAAAAATTAAAAACAAACAAACAAAAAATAATAGAAAATGCTGACAGTAAACAACACCCCACATCACTGGCGTGAAATATAATTCTGAATCATGAACCACGGTAATATAAATACGAGCATACTCATATTCTTTAACATATAAATGCTCAAACGTGTTCGTTAAAATTAAATAAAAATACTTAAAAGCTTAATAAACTGCATTAATTTTGCAGCGCGAAAACCTTGATGCATTTATGTCCATTTTGCTGTTAAATACTCTTACTTTATGCTGCATTTTCATTACCTTACTTATTAGCATTTTTATGAGTCTCTATAATGCATTAAAATTTATGTAAGAAAGAAATAGTAAGTATCATACATCACAGTGAAATATATTCGTAAAATAAATATAATCTATGAAGCATAATGACAAAGTATATATTACTTCACGCAATCGTGCTTCTCTTATGGCTCAATACTCTATTCCTCCATTTAATATGCATAGACCATTCATTTCCTATACATTTTACAATAGTCCCATGCCTACCGATACCTGATCTTCAGTATATTTTCCCATTGGTAAGACCTCAAGCGAGTCTCGGTAGGTATTAATATATTTTCATAGAAGCTTCTATGTGTTGGATCCATAGAAGATTTAAAAAAAAAAATGACATTGGGCCTTCGTGAGCACGTCTTAAATTTTTGAAATATAATCTTATAGAATCTTATTAAATTATCTTATGTAACTATTTTTCTTTTTCAATCTGCTAGCATTTCGGAAACTACCATTGGCGAAGAAAAAATGTCGAAAGAAAGTTGCCAATATTTTTTATTGTCTCTTCTCAAATCGTCAATTAGATATTATGATAAATTCACGACAGCATATTGGTACAGTAATGTTAACAAACGGTAGAATTAAAGAAAAAATAATAATTTATCACTACAACATGCCTATCAAGTAATCGATACCAAAATCAATTATTTTGAAAGAAAAATATTTGTAATAATATAGCCCATATACTTAGTGCTCCGTCACCGTCTTCAGAACTAAAACCAACTTAACCTGTACATGTGTTGACTCAGCCACTGACGTCTTTAGAACCACGCCAATTAACAAGACTTAAAAAAAAGATAGAACAACAGGAACAGTAGCAGCCGGTCTGGAGAAATACCACCGTCGTTTACAGGCGACCGCAGGCGGACAATCACATTGATGTTTGCTGTGCTCCTGCGAGTGAATACCAGGTAGGTATTCTCCAACTTGTACTATGCGTTAACTAATTTAATAACGAGAGAGCGACACTGCTTGTGTTAGTTTCCATGAACATTTCCACCTGCCTCTTTCGCATTCAAGGGGATGCCCATTCCATTTAAAAAATATATATGTATATTCGATTATTCACCCAGTTCCGTTTGTTCTAATTATTTTAGTGCCCACAATCGGTATAGCTATAGAACGTGTGAGTGTAGTTGATAAAGTAATTGTGATTCTAATTTACTTTTCAAAGTATACCGTATATGTCTGAATAGCCTTACAATTTTAAACTTAAAACAATGAAGCCTACCTAGTTCTTATTACACGACTGCCTAAAAATAGTAATTGTAATATTTTAGAGTTCATGAATAGTTCTATGATTTTTTATTTAACAAGTTTTAAGAGCTTTAGAAGTAGGTAATATAGTGATTTATGGTTAAGTGTTTTATTGACAAATTATATTTTTGTTCGACGACGGCTAAAGTTTCTACGATGTAGTCTTTACAGTCCATTAAATAATACAGCTGTCATTCTCCCGTCATCATAAAAATAACTTGTTAATTTATTAAGGTCAGCGACACGCCTGTGATACTTCTAATGGTTCACAAATTATGAAAATTACGGTAACTGTTTACCATCAAGCAGATTATTCGGTTGTTTGTCACCTTAATGACATATAAATATGATTAAAAGCAGTTATGAAATAAATAAAACTTTTGTGTCTAATTTCATAACATTTACAATATTTTAAAAACCCGCAATGGATTACCCTAAAATACGCTTACAGGACTTTAAAAGTTGGCTTAAAGTGTTGAGGTTAAATGGGATATTTTTAATAACCAAACTGTAATACTGTTTACGAAAAAGAAAACTTTTTAAACTCTCCATTTTTATTTTTATATTCAATAGCGGTATTTTTTTTGTTTTAAACCGTCCAACTTTTAATATCCCTACATAAAATTAATATTAATATTTTTTTTTTCTAAAATGGCTTTGTAGATTAATGTATTTAACCAGTTAATCTTTTAATTGTGTTCTCTTACCTACGCAGTATCTTTTTTTTTTTGACAGAACAAATACAGGGTTTTTTAATGTGACGCGTTCTTACCGGGCTTACATGGTTAAATACCGGCTACCGAGTAGGGTGAAAAATAATACAGGTGACATTTTATGTAGCTTAGATATTAATCATAAAATTTCTGTATCCTTGTACAGAATTTACCGATGCATTGTTTATTGTAAATTTTTATTCGATATATAGTATTTTTGGTAGATAAACCCAACTAAGATAATTTAATTTTGGGCCTATGTTTTAGAAGTACAGGATCTTTGTGTATTTTTAATATGTAATAAACAAATTAAAAATAAAAAACACATATTATATGTATCGCTTACTTTTGCATTTGTTATAAAAATGTAATCGTTTATCTAAAGTTTGATATAATATACACGTCAAATAACTTATGATGTAGGCAAAGAGAGCCGAGTCGTTTTACTCGGTCTTTACGTATATTTATAATTTTGTACCACCTCAGATTCCATAAATGTTGTGTTAACTTATTAGGTGAATTAAATTCAGTTTTTTTAAGACAAAATGAATTAACTATAATAAATGTTCAAAAATATATATGAGAAGTATTTTAATTATATTAAGAGTAATGTTCACATGGCAGTAAAGCATTAGCTTTGTAGAAGTGAACGAAATGATTCGCGTACCATTGTTAAGCTATTTGCTGGATGGGTTGCATTTAAGTCGATTCCCATCATTGAATTGACTGCCGAGCTAACCTTCAGTTGTAAATTGTGCTGGGGCAAGCCAGGCTTATCCAGTAAGTTTAAACATTCAGTTGTATGTATAGGTGGTTGCTTCTTCTTGGTTTGTTGCATATCCGGCAGATTTGAAGGAATGGAGTAGACCAACGATTTAATTTTGAATTGTAAAGTTTAAATGTTCTACATTTTTGGTCTTTGCCGCAAGAATTACTCATTAATTTAACCAACTGTGATTTTTGTTGTCATCAAAGTTATTCGGGAACACTTTGTTGACGAGCTCGTCCTTCATTGTGAAGAAAATCCGGTGGAAACGAAATCAAACCGTTAGATACTTCGACAGGGATATTATCATTTCCGATAGTCAGTAATTGCTTGGAGAAACCTACGGCAGATGGATTGTTAGCAATGCAACTCGCATGTTTGCCGTCAGCTGAAGTTTCGTCTCACAGCGTCACAAAGTCGATAATTGGAGGCAAGCAATTATTTCATGACATCGGTCGATCTTGAAATGGCTGATAAAATCGCCAGGCAGTAGAATCATTGCGCCTCCAAAACATTTCGAGTCATTTCCCAGATCGAGTGCTCACAATACGCGCCATTTATCCCTGATGACGATTTTACTTGTTGCCAAAACTTTGGTCCTTGCCGAGTGTTTTGCAATGTTGGATGTCGGTTTTTCAGTCGTTTGAAGGTTTAATGATAACTTCAACACTATATGAGTCGTTCTGCATCCTTTTAGCAACATGACCGTTATCCCAGAAGTAGCTACTGCAATTTCGGATATATTGTGATAAGTGGACAAAGTGGCCAAATTGTCAACAGTGGTACATTTTCTCCAACTGATTGGTTCAAAGCATTTCGGACATATTCACCTTCACATTCCAATTCTCGACTAAAATCGTTATTCATTCCACAATTTGGCAGTACCATTATTAGGTTTACTAACATACTACTGCACATGATGTACCACGTGTCTTCGATTAAAAGCAATACCTGTTATGTATCTCTTTATTTAGTTCAAGATCAGGATTCCCTGAACTGAAACGAATTCGATGTGAAATGGCTTTTGACATACACACGTTTTTGTTCCATAATTCATGTGATTTCCGTAGGAAGCACTTGGAAATATAGCAAATGCGTCAGCGATTGTCATGTTCCAATAAGTATCATTTTCAAGCAAATTGAGCTGTTGATGTGAACCATGAAATATTGGGGACAATACACCATTGACAGTTCGAAGTGATTCATGTCGACCGATCATTCACCAGCAACAACTGCAAGTAGAAGCTTTCTTTGAATAAACACACACATCCAGATGATCAGAAACCATATTGCCTTACTCCCGACGTTGAACTTTCTGGGATGAGCGTTCCGAATGTAATAATGTAGCATATCAGAGGCGACATTCGTTTGAATGAATCGCTTTGGCAAATCAGAAAGAAACTATTAATTGAATTTCGTCAATTCATTCTTGAGATATCATAAAAAAGGCGTTTCATATAAAATGTATGAGAAAATGAATTTTCTTCATATTTTTTTTTTCGTTGATTTTTTCCATGTTTTAATAGTCTGCAATTCGGGGCGAAGACAAATACAACAAATCAAACAACATAAAAATCAGACCAGCGGTTCTTGAGTTATAAATAGTGTAACTAACCCGATTTTATTTTATATATATTTATATATAGATTTATGAAGCTGATACTCTAGCCTATGAGCGCCTATAACGCAAGGAGCATTAACATTACTACTTTCGTATTGAGAGCGTTTTTGACTGTGGGGAAAACACATCAAGCGCTCCATATGACTGTTAACTAATTCATCATAAATAAATAATAGGTTTGATAATGTCATGACTATGACTAATTAATCTGATGGAATATTATATTTGTAATATTAGTCTGCAAATGAGTAACATGACTTATATTGTAGTAAAATTTTTGGTGTGTACTGTATAAATGTATTTGTCCCGTTATAAAATCATATTTGCTTTTAATTCTAGGGCATAACATGGCATATCGCACCTCCTTTATTTATATTTTTTGCTAATACATTCACAAAAGACTTTGTTTGTTTGTAATTTCTTTATTGTACACTCATAGTAAATAACAATACAATAAACATAAAAATAGAATTATAAATGTACAAAGGCGGGCTTATCTCTATAAGAGATCTCTACCAGCCAACCTTTGAGTGATTGGATATTTTACTGCAGAGTGGCGAGAACAAAAACCAATGAGAAATATGAATAATTAATATGATAAACAAACAATATAAAACTCACAAGTAACTAGTACTACATTACATAATTAATAATAGATTAATATATATTGCGTTAGTTTGTGTGTCAAAGCGTGCGGTTTCCGATTAGATACATTGGAATGATGGTTCGAAGGAGCGACGCACAATGACCGAAACGTATGAGGAGATAAGTTTTATTTCTCCAATTAAAAACATTTTTAAGATTGTAACCGCTATCTATATAATATAGGAATACTTTAAATCAAATTTATAGTACGTAGGAATTCTGCAGAGAAAAATCGTTAAGTAGAGTTTTATTTTTCGGAAAACTTTGTTCCTAAAATCTTACATCTGTTTTGAACAGAGATTAGATACCCAGTATTATATGAATGTCTCTCTTATGGCGAGACTAGTAAGGAATGAGACAAGGACATAGGGAACGTAACGGGTATTAAGTGATGCGATTCGGTACACTTAAAACATACATAAATTTAGAAATGTTTCTATGAATTTAATGATACATAGTTGTTATGCCTCACTTTACTGATGACCTTTTTTTTTATTTGGTTATGTTCTTTATTAAACTAACCAAGTATTATACAGATAAAATTAAATTTCAATAATAATTAGTTAATCTGTTTGTACATAGAGATAGAGTAGAAATCTTCTACATTGCTCCATGTTGTACAAATTCGAAGATTTTGAAACATTTTTTATCACCCAAGTTGAATATTTTAATTTTAGATTTAGCTTTGTAGTATGGAGCGACTGCCGTTCGACGTCTCAACCCCGAAGGGATAGCGGGGTAGAAGGGGTGACTTGATGTGGTAAGGGTTGATATGCGTGCCCATTATGCCATGGATATAGGAGATTTGAATACCGAGCGAAGTGGAGAAGTAAAAACTGGAAAGCGGTCCCCGGGCTCCGAGCGAAAGGTTAGGACGTGACCAAGATTAACAGTCGGATGATGATAATGATGATGCCGAATATTTTTATGTAGATTACGTTTTATCTTCGAAATATTATATCACCCGATCGTACGAAAATTTTGAAGAACAGAACTCTACATCAGCGCGCCACGGATAGTTGTTAGCTGCTGCCACTTGTATTTTCCGTAATTTCAATCTATATCTTTTAGAAATAAAATGTTTTAAACTCAACAAACTAGGAAAGCCTCGATTAATTTCGACACGCCATTATTAGCATTGGTAATATAGGCATAGGTAAACACATTAGATATTAGCGTGTACATTACCCAAGCTATTATTAGCAATCCTATGGCAAAGTTATTGCGTTATATCGTTATACAAACGGAATATATAGTTATTTCCAATTATCGTTCGCTATTAATTTAGCGCTACGAGTACTAATACTCAATACTGTTTCTCGAGCTATAGGACATGGTACTCGTATCTTTGTCTAAAAGTCAAGCACAACCTCAGAATAGGTAATTTTACGAGGTGGGGCGTATCAAATCAGTTTGTCTGGCTAAGTACCACAACCGCACAGAAAACCGCAACCAAATAACAACTGTCTTGAGGGTAGTTGTGCTTCTGCGTATGAGTGAGTTCACAGTAAGTTCCTAAGGAGTTGGTGTGTTAGCAGCAGAGGTAACATTACACGAGTGATACTTAATATATTGCAAGCGTTCATAGGCTACAATAACCACCAGGTGTCTTTACATCAGGTGGGGCGTATACTTGTGTGCTTCTCGACGTTGTATCATAAAAAAATACAGTTGTTATTTTGAGTGTACACAGAATTCATTTACCGTCGAAAATATTGTGATGAGAGGAATGAAGTTAGAATAGCGGGCAGCTTGCTATGGATTATTTCATCAAAGAAATCGATAGATGCATCGAATTGGGACGTTGCTCTACCATTTGACAAAATCGGCACAATTATTAAAAGTCACAGACCAATGACTACAGCGTCTGACCCACTTAACCTACCTTTTTAGATACTTGTCTTCGACTGCTGTGACACTTATAAGAAGTTACAGAACAAGCCAAGTAAATAGTTATTTACATAAATAAATAATAATAATTTGAAGTAAATATTTCCGAAGAAATTAGTTAATTAGATGTAGTAATCTAATCCATATTCAAGCGAATTTTATACTATATGTGTTTTTTTGTAAATACATATAAGACAATATATTATATGTTATGTATGGGGACGAAGATTTTGACGAGCTTGGTGGTGCAGTGGTTAGTAGATCACTGTAACACGAACGCTCGTGGGATCGATTCCCACACAGGACGAACATTTGTGTGCATGAGCATGTCTATTTGCCGTGGCCTAAGTATTTTTAAAAGAGGTAGGGCACATCAAAGCAGCTTAACTGGGGAAGTACCTCTACCTCACAGAAAACTGTAACTAAATAACAACTCCCTGGAAAACGGTTGTTGCATTCCTGCGAATGAGCGAGGTTACCAGTAAGGTTCTAAAGAGTTGCTGTGTTAGCAGCAGAGGTAACGTCGTACAAGTGATACTTAATATATTGCTTGCGTTTATAGACCCTGGTAACCGCTTTACAGCACGTGTATGCTTCCCGGTATTGTGTAAAAAAAACATATGTTGCGTGCTCCTCTTTTGAAGGAGCGATTCACAATGGATTTTTTGATGTAGAAAATCTCACATCGGTTTACGTTATTGGCCAGGATCTCTGTCGTCTTAATTGTCTATAGAGTTGGAGTCCTGGAGTTGTTCACAAGGACATAAAATTATCATCAATCTAAATTAGTCCGATATTCGGAATAAAAAAAAAAGATTTTAATTGTCTTCGCCTGCGCGGTATATCTCTAGAATGCGGAAGGAGGAGCATATGATGGAAAACCTTTAACCAGTAGGTAGACTGATTTAAAAGGAACTAAAACGATATGCAAACTGTAAGTCGCATAATGTTCGCCACGTACGTTATTTTTCATTCGTCACGCTCTATGTAGAGTGAGTATAAAGCTTTTATTATTATAACCCAGAGGCAGCCCGTAGTGCCACGTAACGAATGCGAATGAACACAGACTCATCGCATTGTTATCGCGAGATGAAAATTAACCTTGTATAATATTTGCTTGTCGGCCCAATTTAGAAGATATGCCATGGTATTTTGAATTAAGGCAACCTTATAGCAAATACTATCTTTTCTACTATTGAACAGTAAATAAATTGGTATAAATTTCATTGGGATATGAAACAAAAATAAAATACTTCCAAAAATCTCATGCCGTTTATATTTAAACTATCTGAATTAGTACAAAGAGCTCAATAGTTTATGTATATTGAAGGCTAAAAGAACAGGTGAACACGTCATTTCGTAAATTTAGAGCCGGGATATTTAGGTCTTTGTTTGACATTAGATGCCATTACATTTAAGGAGAGTTTGAGATTTGCCAACATATATATTCTGGCATTTGCCATTGATTCGATTTTGAATTTTCGCATTTCGTACCATGCCGCGACTTATACTTCTAATATTTTATATGAAAACTTTCACACTAGGTATCACCACAGAATACATTAGGTACACGCAACGCCGTGTTAAAAGTAAGTAATAAAGGGCAGAAATACTGGAATAAGTTAGTGAAATTGACTATATTTGAGCACACAACATTATTTTCTTTACATATTACGAGTATATTGCATCATTTTTATTCAATTATGCAATTCTATTACTATTTTTCTTTTGCTAGCATTTCGGAAATGATCATTGGCGAACGAGAAATGCCGAAAGAAATTTGCAAATATAGCTCTCTTTTAAAATAGTAAATTAGATATTATGTACAACAAATCACGTGAGCTTGAGGTTGGCTTGGTTGATTATTGTACAAATATGGTACAATAATGACGTCAAATGATAGAATTAAAGATTAATTTGACGATGTTTTCTGTACTGAATTATTTCCAGATATTTTAGTCAGTTACATTTTTACTCATTCATCAAATTCTCTGATAAGCTTTTTTAAAGAGAGCATTTTTAATGTGCTTTTTGAATACATCGTCAGGAAAGGACGGAACTGTTTCAGGTAATTTATTTTGAAATCGAATACAACTTATAAGAAAAGATCTACCAGTCTTAACAAGCCGATGTACCGGCATACATGACTTATTTCTACATCTAAGTTTTTCGCTGAAATATGCAAAAGACTTTAAATTTTTACGGACATACATTATGTTTTCATAAATATATTGAGAAGTAACAAGGATATTTATTTCTTTGAACAGTTCCCTGAGTGATTTTCTGGAGTCCATGTTATAAATAGAGCGAATGGCTCTTTTTTGTAAGATAAAATATACACAACAGTATGCCATACGACATAATGCTGTGAAAGTAGCTGAAATAGGCTAAGCCCGCAGTGGCCACAACCATCAATTGTCTGAATCTCCTAACTGCAACGGAGCTGAGCTTACCGGCAAGTTTATTTATGTGGCTGCCCCATTGTGTTTTGGAGTCAACTGTAATTCCAAGAAACACAGTATTATTAACAAATTGTCATTTATTATTCCCAATGAGAACTTTTGTATTGGGAGAAGTGACATTCGGAAGACTAAATTTGATGCATTTGGTTTTAGTCGATTTAATAAAAAAATATTACATGTTAATCAGTTTAGAATAGCAGACAAAACACCATTTATCTTGTCAATATTTTCACACCGGTGGGCGACATTAAAAATTAGATATCATTAGCAAATAGTACTATATCCGTCATTTTCTGCACCACGTAGGAATATAGACTAATACTAATGATTTGTGTTATACTGCGGTCCGCTTTTTAAATCTAACTACCGTCGCCCAAACGTTAACCGTGTGTTCGTTCTTATACTATTTCTATTTATTTGTTCTATTCTATTTTTATTCAAACAAACAATAAGATAGACAAACAAATAAGATTCCTAGTGCAGTATTTATATGCCTATGAACATTAGAATTCAATATCATTTATAATATTATGCTTTAGAATAACATTAACTTAATCTTCATGTTAAACGTAGTTACAGTATAATTGGGGCCTAAACGTATGTAGAATTAATATCATTAGAAACTGTTAATATTAACAACTATAATTAGGAAAGTATGACGAGTACGCCATTATAAATAATATAGTCTGGAACTAGCAGATTATAAGAAAGAAGAGAAATAGAAACAGAGAGAGGAGAGAGGGGGTGACAACTATGAAAGGATTATTGAAAATTCACTTTCCAAGCGGATCAGATTCATTTACATTAAAAAAAGAAACATATTTCGTATATACATTCAACAAACCTTTAGTAGACATTTTAGTATGTTGATCTCTCAATTTAAGTTCAATCCTTAATTAGAAGAGAGAATACAAAATAAACTGTTTGCAATTAATGAAACGGGAAACATGAGATTCAATTTGTTTGACCGTTGCCGATACAACTTCAACGGAAATGATTAAACTTTAGTAAATAATAAAGCAATGTCTAAATATGCTAAGTAAAAACCGATGTATACTTTAACACTAAGGGTTGACGGTTCAATTTTGCACAGAAAAAAATATTTTTGCACGTGAACACAACATGTCTGTTTATTTTCATCTCAGTGCCCTATTTGTTGTGATAATATATATTTAAAAATGTATTTCTTATTTATTTAATTCGTACTGTAAATTCCGACTTATTTTTTCTGTAGTATGCATGAAGTAACAGAAGTGTGGAAAAAAATGCAAGTAAAGAAAGTGACGGTAAAAAACAAATATACTGTGCTACAATCTCCTTTTCATCCTATAAGTTAGTATTCGAATATATATATGATGTACGAATATAGATAATAATGAAAATTGAAAATTGCTCCTAAATTTATCCTACGCGAACTTAATGTATCATGTGTGTGGCCTAAAGGATCGCTTAAAGTAAAATATATAGCCTACCTAACAGTCCGTTAAGAGTGGTTTTCGGTATTGGATGCGAACAGTTTAGTCGATTAAATTCGATTCGAGAGACCCTCGTTCGAGGCGGAACGTCATAAGCGTTAATACGACCATAAAATACGAGAAATTTCAGTACAGCGCTAAATGTATTTCTGGTCATCTGAGCGGTCGCCGGCTAATTCAATTTATTCAACACTTTGAAAAGCGTATAAAATGTACATCAGGGAAATTAACATAGTGTTGTACTGTTTTTAATTGGATGGAATGTCAGCGATATTACTTATAAATTATTAATCGTATTGCCGCCAACTTATAATTCTCTTTAGAAATAGCTCCCTGTAACCAACAAAAATGTGAAACCACTTTCCTCGATAAACAGTATGAGTATCTGTCTACGTTATTTAAAACTTTATTGTATTAAAATGGAAGGATGTAGGAGCCGAGGAAGACCAAGACTAACCTACCATGACCAAATTTGTCGTTTTTAGGGTTCCGTACCCAAAGGGTAAAACGGAACCCTATTACTGAGGCTCCGCTGTCCGTCCGTCCGTCCGTCCGTCCGTCCGTCCGTCCGTCCGTCCGTCCGTCCGTCTGTCACCAGGCTGTATCTCATGAACCGTGATAGCTAGACAGTTGAAATTTTCACAGATGATGTATTTCTGTTGCCGCTATAACAACAAATACTAAAAAATAGAATAAAATAAATATTTAAGGGGGCTCCCATACAACAAACGTGATTTTTTTGCCTTTTTTATAGATAATGGTACGGAACCCTTCGTGCGCGAGTCCGACTCGCACTTGGCCGATTTTTTTATAATATATCAGGATATGGTAATATCAGGAGCACTAGGAACCGGCGAGCATACATGAAAAGGGCTATGAATATTAAAGAAGCGAGTGAAGTATGTAAGCACCGCGTCTTATAACGCTCGGTTCTCTCTGCCTGCCCTGCAAGTGATCTGGCGTGAAGATACACATACATACATACAATAAAGCAAATTCGTCGCACACAAAAAAGTACACTTTTTTATGTCGGTTCCGAGTTTAAAAAGTGTACAATATGTATCAAGCATAAGCGTATAATATCAAGCATATTGGCTACAATAGTCCTATCAGTAATAATAGATCGATCCCTGTATAAAGTATGGAATAAGTATAGTGAGTATGGAGAACTACTTCGTGCATGTAAGGGTAACTATAATAAGGTACTTCATTAACCACAAGACTATATTTCAAAGCAAGTTGCTGGTGGATAATCCTAACCCAAGTAGTTCAAGTAGGTTATTTTGCGCAAGTACTTCTCGTTAGTCAAGATGAGAACAACGGGAATAAACACAACTGATTGGATTCACCAGGGAGATGACATGCTCGATAAATCTAACGTACCATCCTTCATAATGTATTTCCGGTAGTTGTCCGTCTTAAAAACATCATCCATAATTCAGCAGATAAAACCTTCGGTTTCCCCAAAGAGGTCTCCGTAACGTACCCAAGATACTGAAGCCAGCGTATCTAAGTCAGATCCATGCAGGACCTGATAGAAACGTCCATGTAGTTCTTTGCTTTGCTATATAGTCCTGCGATCAGTCAGTACTTAATATCATAGGTCTACAACAGTTCTCCTTTGCCAAAGACAAATGGGGCAGTCCACGATCCACAGTAACTGCATCCTTATGCATCTCCGCTTCAGCAAGCAGGAAATATTCCATGATGTTGAGTGACTCACGTTTACGTAAGGCATTGACTTCATTAGTATTATTGTTATTTCCTCGAGTATATATCAACATTATAAATCGAAATAACTTAAATGTAATTAGTCGTGTTTTATCAGAAGGCGATGTTAGGAGCCCCAGGATTCGGCGAGCGTGCATGAAAAGAGTTATGAATGTTACAGAAGCGAGTGAAGTATGTAAGGACCGCGTCTTATGGCACTCGGTTCTATCTGTCTACCCCGCAAGGGACCTGGCGTGAAGATATACATACATACATACATTAAATGTATATTTTCCAAGTCATAAATAAGTTTTAACAAATGTAAAAATACTTAGAAACATGGATATTTAATGGCTTCATAAAAGTCTTACGAGAGGGTTAACGAGTTACGAAAAAGGGGATTCCGAAGATATTTTGTGTATTGACAAGTCGCGAAGTCGAGCTGAAGCAGGGATCAAATCCCAGTGGCGCGTAAGGACTTAGGTTAACAAAGGGTATTATCAAATAAAAGCAACAAAGTCAACTGAAAAGCTTTGTATACATATCTATTCTTAGATACGCATGTTTAAATCAACCTGTTCATTGTTGCATATTTTTATTGCGGTAATTTTGTTTTACATAATTATCTTCGTACTGAAACATGTTATTTCCGATATTTATTTCTATGTAATAGAATATGAAAGAACAGCGAAATGTTTGCTGTCTAAGTCTTTTTTTCTCGACTTTTAATATCGGACAATGCATTGTTTGTTGGTTCTGTGTTATATAGTTCATATGTTTAGCACGAGTGCGGGTAAAGGACAGCTTATCGCACTGTTTAATCATCAATATGAATATCAAGCTAGGTGGAGTGCTATAAGCTCTACAGTTCATTATGTGCCTTGATAAATTGTTATAAAGATCTAGTAGTGCTGACCAGTCATGTACTGCCAGAAACATCATCTGAATTGTGAATAATGTAAGATATTGCATGGAAAAAGGCTTGGTACTGAATACGAAGAAAACAAAGACTGGTATTTGAAGCAGTGTAAATTAGAACGGACGCAAAGCTCATGCATGAAAATGACGCGACGTTCATGACATAAAGTTGGAAGAAGTGGGTTCACCGCTGCCGAGGAAGGACGAGTAAGTAGGGAATTGTACGACTGTAGCGTTGGTAAAATTTATAGGCTGTATAAATTTGAGCATAAATGCGGTGTGGGGTTTAAACAATGCGGTGCTGATTGTAATCCCAACGAATAGAAGCGTAAGCTAGGTATAGTGACTAGGCATCAAATCAGAAAAAAATAAACATTGATGCGAGCATTGCGGAAAGTCTGTGACATAACGCTTGTAGACAGTGTTTGCAAATGATGATGTGAGAAAGAAATTAGTATGAAAGAGAATAGCATTGGAAACATAGAAGAAGAATGCTCCGTTGATTCGGAGATATAAAAAGAATGCAAGACGAAAGAATGGCAAAAGAGATATACGTAGGGTGCACTGAAAGTTTTGGGTAACGCATGTATAGTATTAAACAAGTTAAGAACAAAAATAACACCGGTCTACAGTATTTTTGCGCATGGGACATAATTATGTACCTTATTTTTACTGCTTTTATAGCTAGAAACAATAATAAGAACAACAAATAGTTCTGCATTTGATATTATGTGTGAAGAAATGCAAAAAACAACATAATATGCCTACATAAAATTTGTACATAGAAATTATTTATTAAAAGATAACGAACGTCTATTTATGATTTGTGTCTTAAAATAGAGTCTATATTGACAAGCTCGGTGGCACAGTGGTGTAACGCGCTGTTACGCTACTTTGACACCAACGCTCGTGGGTTCGATTCCCACACGATACAAACATTTGTGTGCATGAACATGTCTGTTTGTCTTGGTCTGGGTATTTTCTATGTATAATCAGTATGTATTTACAAAAAAAAATGTATTTATGTATGTTTATCAGTTGTCTAGTACCCATAACACAAGCTTCGCTTACTTTGGGGCTAGATGGCGCTGTGTAATTTGTCCGAAAAAAAATGTTTAAAATTAACAGTCTGGCTTTTCCTGTTATGTTCAACAATAGTTTCTTATATCAACCCCCAAATATAATCCCTCACCATGCTTTCAGTGTACTGGCCTTGGTAACAACTTTCGAATTCCATTGTCTTAAAATAAATTTGTTTAATAAGACCCAATTTAATATGCGTTGGTAGCATTAATATATTTCGAGGATCAACAATTACTTTCCAATTAATATTGCATTTTCCTACTTCGTACGTTCCGGCCAATGTTTTTGGTAGTAATGAGCTGCATCTTCCTTAGTGAAGAAAGAAGACAATTCTTAATGTTGTTTTCTTTGATGTGATATTTGAACATCAGAATCAATTAAATTCTATTGTTTTTCCGCGTTGCCAATAACAGATTGTTGTGTTCCTGCATGTGAGTGAGGTCACCAGTAAGCTCCTAAGGAGTTGCTGTGTAAGCAGCAGAGGAGGCATCGCGTGAGTGATATACGTTAGAAGCGTTAATAGGATACGGTAATTGCTTAACATCAGCTGGACCGTATACTTGTATGCCTCCTGACGTTGTATATAAAAAAAACTGTGTTACTTTTTGGTAGATTTAAGTCTCTTATTAAGTAATTGAGATCTTCAGATTTGATTAGGTGCGGTATTTTTAGTTCAGATTCAATACCGAATGCGGAATGTACAGATGCAGATAAACTCCAAGATGTGTCTCTTTTACAACCTCAATCAAAAAACATTTTGTACAGGTGCATACAGGTAAGTAAAATTGGGGTTAAAGTATGAAATTGCCGATTTGTACTGAAAAATTAAAACTCGTTTTTTTCTAAGATGTAATATACATATTTAATCAAAATATTGACCCTCATTATCTATACATTGCTGCTATCTAATCGGAAGTTTATATACGCCTTTGCGATTGAACTCTGGGGATCTAGATTCGACAAACTGTGTGAAATAATTTTGTACTGCCCGGGAAGAAAATTTTTTACCACGTAGAAAATTGTCCAAATCACGAAAAAAATAGTAGTCAGTAGTGGAGCAAGATCTGGCGAGTACGTAGGATGACGTGTGGTTTATAACTGCAGCTCCTGTAGAGTTACAACGGTTTCTCGTGCAGTGTGAGGTCTTGCGTGATCATAGAGCAATAATGGTGAACATCGATTCACGAGTCGGGGCTGTTTCACTGCCAACATTGTTCAAAGTTCGATATAGTAAACAACTGCTGCTATTGCTTGACCAGATCTGAGACAGCTATAGTGAATAATGCCAAGAGACCACCAAACATTACCATTACCTTTTTAATGATAAGCTTTGCTTTAGGGCACCGTTGCGGCGTTTGACCTGGGTTCAGCCATTGCATTTTTTCCTTACGGTTATCGTAAAGAATCTACTTTTCGTCACATGTCACAATTCGATCCAATACTCCTTCTCTACCGATTCATCATTTCTGTACCGATTCAACAAGGCAATACAAGTTTTAACACGCGTTTCATTCTGCAGTTCAGTCAAATCACGAGGCACCCCATATTTTTTTCTCTTATTGACTTGATGCAAATGAGTAAATATTATAGGTAAGGTAACGCTAAACTATGCCGCTAATTCCTAGATAGTTTAAACTCTAATCGGCTTCCACTTTTTCCTTCAATTCAGCGTTATTCACCTGTGTGGGCGGTCTTCCACGTGGTGGAGGAGAAATTAGTAAAATACAATAAAATTTCAATATTTTAAACATATGAAACATATCTAAGTATCCGTGAGTGTCCAATTGCAAATCAAGATTTTTTAAATTTTTATAATGTTTGACATAAGCAGATTATTCTCGATTGCGATAGAAAAAGGTAGAAAAGAATTAGAATTAGAATTATTATATTGTATAACTACGAATAATAATACTTGTGGTAGTATCTATAAATATCCAAATATGTAAATATATAAGTAAGATGAAGATGATTCATGACTTCGACAATTTGTTCATTAAGTGAGCATGGATTTTCTATTTGAAGTTAAATTTGTTCGGAATTCCTCAGAGAGAGTCGGGCAGCGTAATCGAAAATCGTGAAGCTTGTTGCTTGTAAAAGAGCTCGACGTAAACTCGGAGTGGAAAAATTCATAGAGAGGTTCAAAGAATTCTCAGATGAAAATCATGAGAGCCTAATATATAAAGGTACATATAAAATTTGCAAACATATAAATAAGTTGAAATTATTCATGATTTCGACATGTGTACGAGTAAATTAAGTGAGCGGAATTTGTCTAATGGAGTCGGATAGTATAATCCAGAATAGCGAAGCTTGGTGCTTATTATAAGAGCAATTAAATTTCCGAATACAGAAGATATAAACCAAACAGTATTGTTGCTTTGTTTGAATTAATTGTCGGTACACACTTAACATTTCTACGGTGTGTACAAGTTCCAGGAATTATGATTAAAACTAAAAGGAGTATTAATGTGCATAACAGCCGTTTATGGTATCAATATCCGAATCGAAAAGCAATGGCTTTCCCATACAAAAATAATCTAATGGAACAATCTACGTAGAGACTTTGATAAAAGTTGGTCTCATAGTAATTGCTATTGATATATTGAGTGAAATATATATTTTTAATTATTACTTCGAAATTAAATATAATTATATAGTTTTAGCCTTTACAAGTTGACAAAAAGATCGCCTACAAAGTATGTTCAAGTATATATTCAATGGATCAAACGAATCCTTACTACGTCATAAGAGTGATTATTTTTACAATAAAACTGTTTTAGAAAGGTTTCAGTTATTGTACAAAAAGAAATAAAATATTTAATGTTCCTTATATGATGAAAGTAATCTGCCATACTTTTCGGTAGACGACATTCCTATGTCGACACGAACAACTTTAAGATTTAGAGATTTCGCATTTCAACAAATGTCATAAATGAGGGAATCTTCTTGCTTTCTTACTTTAAAGAATGGTGAAGGTATTAAACAACAAAAATTGTAAAACGACATGAAATTTGAGAAGTTGAACCAGCATTATTTTCTCCGAAGTTTGCAACTTGCCG
The DNA here is from genome assembly GCA_947507595.1 of Pyralis farinalis. NCBI lineage: Eukaryota > Metazoa > Arthropoda > Insecta > Lepidoptera > Pyralidae > Pyralis > Pyralis farinalis. The sequence goes on along the minus strand of OX382271.1, from coordinate 19,330,586 downwards.
AGCCGTATTCCGTAAAACAAAAGTTGTTTGGCACGCTACAAGTTTCATTATAGTTTTATATGCTGTAGGGGCATCCCTGGAAATGTATTTACGAGTATTGATTAAGTTTCAACTTCTTACATTAACATCCTTACTAATAAAATACGATGGATGTATAATAAAATTAAATAATCTATATTATATTGAATAATATGTGAATTACGGTTATCTTACCTTGTTACAAGATTTTAACTAACTGCCTTAAATTAGGTCCTAACATAGGAAATTATCGTTTTATCAAACTGGCCACTTTGATCTCAAATATCTGGAGTTTGGTTAGGAATTCCAAATTCACATTTATTTCAAGTTTAGGCTTGTGTATTTGTGTTTCGAATTTTGTACTTCATTTGTTTTTATGCCATTTGATTTTTCTTTGACATCGGTTTATTCCTATATGGAAAACTTAAAATATCGCGTTATTTACGAATACAAATTCCAACGTGGCACCAACGCTGCAGAAACAGCTTGAAGGATTAATGATGTGTAAGGAAGGAAGGCAGGAAGCTACTGTAAAAGAAAACGCGATCCCAGTTGACAACGAAGAATTAAAGGTAATCGTAGAAGCAGATCCATCGCAAACCACGTCAGAGTTAGCGGCAGGCTTCGGCGTGAGTGACTATCCATAACTTCACGCCAAGTCCCTTGCGAAAGTTGACTCGGAAAAAAGTACTAGTGAGTGTTTGGTGGACCAGTGCTGGTTGATCATACATTACAGCCTCTTAGGATCTGGCCAGACGTTATGTCTGCACTTTTGCAAACCATTAAAAATCATTATGGAAAAGCTTGCTATTCAACAACCGAGACTGGTAAATTGCTCTAGCCCACTGCTAGCTCAGGACGATGCTTGACCTCACACTTCACGACACACGGTCGCTAAATTAGAGAAGCTGCGATTGGAAAGTCTCCGGCAACCACCATACTACCCAGATCTTGCTCCAACAGATTACCACTTTTTACGAAACTACATAAATAATAATGGTACATACTTCGATTGATTAAGTATATATATTATTATTTAAGTATATATATATATACTAGCTGACCCGGCGAACTTCATACCGCCTCAGGATCAATAAATGGTGTGTTAACTTATTGGATGGTATAAATTCTTTTAATACTTATTATCCTATTCCGGACGAAGACAAATCCAAGAACACAAAAATCATAAAAATCGGTCCAGCCGTTCTTGAGTTATAAGTGGTGTAACTAACACGACTTTGTTTTATATATATATATATATATTTACAGTAAAACTTCTTTACGCACGCTTGACTTGGGGAGTAAGCTGGTAAATGCGTGACGAGAGCGTTACGAAAAGTGTGATCGTACGAGGCGAACGGATGTTGAGAAGGAGATATAAGTTAGTGAAGATAGAAAGAGAGAGAATTACGTTTCGTATATTACTGTAGGGGCAAGAGAGAGAGGTGCGAGCACACAATTTCTTTCTCTCTTTCTCTCATAGCGAGTTAAGTTTCGTATATCTAAGACATAATGCAGGTCTATTCTCTGTATCACACTATGGAGCTAAAGAAGTTTTACTTCAGTCATGTGGTCAAAAGCACACACGATTTTTTTGAAGTAAAACTTCTTTACGCACGCTTGACTTGGTGTGATCGGGCGAGGCGAACGGAAGTTGAGAGGGAGATATAAGTTAGTGAAGATAGAACGAGAGAGAGTTACGTTTCGTATGTTACTGTAGGGGCAAGAGAGAGAGATGCGAGCACACATTTTCTTTCTTTCTCTCATAGCGAGTTAATTTCGTATACCTAAGACATAGTGCAGACTTATTGTCTGTATCACACTATAGAGCTAAAGAAGTTTTACTTCAGTCGTGTGGTCTAAAGCACACTCGTATTTTTTTTCGTTTTACTTTTTCAATATAAACGCCAATTTCATATATGAATGAACCTAATATATAAATGTATATCTTATTGTCTTACCAATTAATTAGGTAACTGTTCACCTATAAAGTCTGTTAAACAAAAAATCTGAAATATTTATTGTTGTTTTTTAGGGTTCCGTACCCAAAGGGTAAAACGGAACCCTATTACTGAGGCTCCGCTGTCCGTCCGTCCGTCCGTCCGTCCGTCTGTCACCAGGCTGTATCTCATGAACCGTGATAGCTAGACAGTTGAAATTTTCACAGATGATGTATTTCTGTTGCCGCTATAACAGCAAATACTAAAAAATAGAATAAAATAAATATTTAAGGGGGCTCCCATACAACAAACGTGATTTTTTTGCCTTTTTAGGGTTCCGTACCCAAAGGGTAAAACGGAACCCTATTACTGAGGCTCCGCTGTCCGTCCGTCCGTCCGTCCGTCCGTCCGTCTGTCACCAGGCTGTATCTCATGAACCGTGATAGTTAGACAGTTGAAATTTTCACAGATGATGTATTTCTGTTGCCGCTATAACAACAAATACTAAAAAATAGAATAAAATAAATATTTAAGGGGGCTCCCATACAGCAAACGTGATTTTTTTGCTGTTTTTATAGATAATGGTACGGAACCCTTCGCGCGCGAGTCCGACTCGCACTTGGCCGATTTTTTTTTTTACGACGAGCAAAGCGATTATAGAAGGAGACTGTAGGTATCATATAGATCAACTGTTCTGAATACGATTAATTGTACAATCGGGAGGACACCCAAAGTTTCTCCATAGACTTTTAAATGCATAATTTAATACTGAGTGTACTAGTAATGGCTACTTGAGCACTAAAGCCCGTGAGTTCGATTCATTGAACAGAGCCACAAGAATATTTAACTAAGACTTACGTAGCGGAAATTGTGAACAGCTGAAGTACCACTTTACTTTTGAATATATCTAGTTAGATATTAACCTGAGGTCTGCACTGCGCGTCCCTGTCTTCCTGTGTACAACAGCAAAATGAACTACGTTTGCATCTTAATGTGAGTCAATCATAAACAGTCGTATACTCTTTTTTTTATATACTACATCGGGCGGTATACAAGCATATGGCCTACCTGATGTAATGCGGGTACTGTAGACTATTAACGCTAGCGATATATTAAGTATCACTCGCGCGATGCCTCCTCTACTACTTACACAGCAACTCCTTGGGAGCTTACTGGTGCCCTCACTCAAACGCAGGAGCACAACAACCTTCTAGTCTAGGGAGTCGTTATTTGGCTGCGGTTTTCTGTGAGGTGGAGGCAGCCCAGACGGGCTGCTTTGGTGCGCCCTATCTATCTATCTATAACTTCACGCCAAATCCCTTGCGGGGTAGGCAGAGAGAACCGAGCGCCACGTGACTCGATCCTTACATATCTCACTCGCTTCTTTAACATTCATTGCTCTTCTCATGCACGCACGCCGGTTTCTAGGGCTCCTGACATCACCTTCTGATAGAACATGACCAATTTGGTCATGGTAGGTAAGTCTTGGCCTTCCCCGGCTCCTACATCCTTCCACTTTTGCATTGTATATCTGCTTCGTCATTCTTTCATCTTGCATTCTTTCTACATGCCCGAACCATCGGAGCATGCCTCTTCTTATTTTAACACCGACGCTCTCTTTCAGACCAACTCTATTTCTAACATCATCATTGCGAATACGGTCTACGAGCCTTACGCCACAAATTTTGCGCAGCGCTCGCATTTCAACCGCGTTTATTCTACTTTCATGCTCTTTCTGCCATACCCAACTCTCGCTTCCATAAGTTAGCGTTGGGACCAACACTGCATTGTGTATAGCGAGTTGTGCCTTCTGGCTCAGGATTTTACTGCCAAGAAGTTTTCCCAACGCTCCATTCACACTATTCCCAGCACTCACTCGTCTTTCCACATCTGCGGTGTACCTTCCATCCCTGCTGAAAGCGCATCCAAGATATACAAACTCATCCACTTGTTCCAACACTTCATCATCAATCGTAATCCTTACATTAGTTCTGGATTCTTCTCTTTCAAATACCATTATCTTTGTTTTCTTCGCATTCAGTAGTAAGCCTTTCTCCATACAGTCGTCTTTCATCGCTGTGACCAGTGTTTGCAGTTTAGATGGTGTATCTGCTAATAGCACGGCATCGTCTGCATACAGCAGACAGTTCACCACTTGGTCACCCATGCGCAATCCCACATTCGTTGACCTTATTCTCTGCAGACAACTATCGAGATACAGGATAAACAGCCTAGCAGATAGCATGCAACCCTGTTTGACACCAATTTTGACATCAAACCAGGGTGACATGCCACCGTCTATACGCACACATGCTGAGCAATCCTTGTAAGTGGACTGCACAGCACGGAGCAGTGAACCGTCAATCCCATATCTCGGCAATATGTCCCACAGTTCCTTTCGCACAACCCTATCAAAGGCTTTCTCAAGATCCACAAAACCGCAGAAAACCTTCCGGTCTATGGCCAGATGCTTCTCTACGATATTGCGGAGCGAGAAAACTTGATCCGTACATCCCCTTCCATTTCGGAAACCTCCTTGTGCGTCCCACAGCATTTCATCGGATTTCACCCTCATTCTCCTTTCAATCACCTTTCCATATACTTTTGCTGCTAAGCTGATCAAACTGATGGCCCTATAGTTGGCGCAGTCCATGCGTGATCCCTTGCCTTTATACAAGGGCACGATGACTGCGCGTCTCCAGTCCATTGGGACCCTTCCAGTTCTCCAGCATAGGTTGCATAGGTACCAGAAGGCGTCCCGGACGTAAGTGCCACCTAATTTGATCATCTCAGCTGTGATCAGATCAATTCCCGCTGATTTTCCATTTTTCAAGCTTCGTATCGACCATTCGATCTCATCCATAGTTATGCCTTCGTCGGACGCCGTCAACGTGGAGTAAGCATCCGACTCACTCTCATTGCCAGCGTCCGAGGCATACTCATACATTTCCTCAAAATATTCACTCCACCGTTCTAACACTTCCTGAGTGTTGGCAAGAATGACACCAGCTTTAGACTTTATCTTATCCATTCTGGATGCCGACGAACCACTCCGAGACTTCTTTACCTCTCTCCAAAAGTATTTGGTATTTGCCTCGAAGTTTTTCGTCAGCCTCTCTTCCTCATTCATAATTTGTCTTTCACGCTTCTCTTTCACTAAAGCCTTGGTTTCATTCTTGCATAGACGGTACATTTCTTTCTTCTTTTCTCTCATATTTTCATTTAAAGGCAAAGATGATACGTAATCCAGCCATGCTTTCCTCTTTCTTGCTACGGAGGATTCAACCTCCGCATCCCACCAGGCATCTCCTTTCGCTGTTTTACGTCTCTTTGCGCATCCACAAGCTTCTTTTGCACTATTCACCATACTTTCTTTCAAAACTTTCCAACAATCATCCACATCTGAGTCGGAGAGGCTTGCATTTGCAAGTCTCTCACTTACCAGATGCACATACATTCTCCTTACACTTTCATCTTGCAATTTTTCGCTCATTATCCTTTCATGATCTCCGAAAGGGATACGCACTCGCCAGTGCCTCCACTTCCTAAAAAGGCCCACAAACCGGCTTACCACCAGGTAGTGGTCCGTCTCAAGAGTGGGGCCTCTAAAGGCTCTTGTATCCATTAAAACATTTCGGAGACGTCTATCTATTAAAATCAAATCAATCACACTTTTTTGATCATTTCTTCTCCATGTATACGTGTGAATATCCTTATGATGAAATAAAGTATTCGACACGAGGAGGCCTCGTTCCATACATAAATCTAGTATAGACTTACCTGCTTCGTTCACTCTCTTATCTCCATACGGACCAAGAACAGCTTCATAGCTGTATCGCTTGGTCCCAACCCATCCATTCAAGTCTCCACACATAATCACTCTTTCGTTCCCTTCAACTAAGTCCAGAACATCCCTCACAGACTCCCAAAACTTCTCCAGTTCTTGAGCACACGCTGAGCTTACGGGAGCGTATGCTGCAACCAAAAATACTCGCGTGATGCCCAGTTTAATACGAACCCAGAGAAGTCTAGGCCCTACCAAACAGTAATCTCTTACACCAGTGGCTAAGCGAGAGGAGAGTACGACACCTACACCAGCACTGGCATGATCGTCACGGTCTACCCCAGACCATAGGGCCATCATACCACCGGGCAGATCATCGGTGTCGCTCCCCTTGCGCTTAGTCTCTGTCACACATAAAGCATCCAAACGTCTATCATTCATTACGTCTATCAGTTCATTCGTCTTATCTTTCAATCCACCTCTCACATTCCACGTGCCTATGCGGCACTCGGCTCCCCTCGTCCCGCCGGAATTGGCGCTGCGTGGTGGGTGGCGGCCCCCACCGCCGCATGCAGCTGTATTCGCACCGACGGGGGCGGATCGGTGCGCGTCGCCTACGGGGGACGCCCTAATCCGCACGTCGGTGCGCTCTTGGTCCAGAATTGCAATCGACTGATTGGCAGGGGTCGCGAACGAGCACGCTTCTGGCACATGACCCCCTTGGTGCGCCCTACCTTTCTTAAAACATCCAGACCAAGACAAACAGATATGTTCATGCATACAAATGTTTGCCTTGTGTGGAAATCGAACCCACGAGCGTTGGTGTAAAAGTCGCGTCATTCATGACTGAGCCACCGAGCTCGTCATGCGTCTAGTCAGAGTACTCTCAATTTCAATTAAAGTTTTCTCTTTCTAAACTCGTTTTTGATTTATATATCGCCTTTGATAAAATCATTTCCTTGATTGCTGTGTTTTAAAATGAATATTCGTTCTATTTATGAACTTTTATGTAAACACGTCAGAATTAGATATTAATTTCCAAATTTAGACGGCAGTTGCATTTGAACGACATAATTATCAATTTCCATGTATCCCACATAAAGTTGACAAAATAAAGCTTAGATTTTCGAAGCTTATTTCAGAAAATGCATATTCACTTAAATATAAAGAAGTTCAGGTGTATAACACATTACACAAGAAATCCATTAAATTATTTTCGTTTACGAGCAAGGTAATAAAAGCCCGTAATCACGAAGAAAGTTTACCAATATTAACTCCCCTTTTAACATTACCACGTGTGTTTACTGCAAGTGCTTGTCTGTAAAAAGGCGCTTACATAAAACAGTAACAGGGTGCTTCCTTCAGACCGGCACATCAAAAAAGAAAATAAAAATCTTATCTCATTTACGATCGACGCCATTAGCCGTAACAAAAACATAGAACGAAAAATATGAAAGCGGTGTTGCAAAATGCTCTAACGTCCCGATGATTGGAATTATCGGTCTGAAAGCTTTTTTATGTACACACTTTTCAGGCAATAAGCGTAATATTGCCGTCAGCTATGGTTGGGTACGAGTTTAAATGTACATGTTTATATATCGTTTTCACTCAAAGAGATCTAAATTTATGTGTGTATACATGCCTTTAATCTCTCGGGCCATATTTCAGATTGTGTACAAATATTCGAGATTATATTTGGATTGTAATTTCAAATAATCACCGAGTATATAAATAGCTTTTGGCAAATTGAATTTGTTTTAGAAGATAAGTAATTCAACTTTTATTTATTTATCATATCAATATTGGCTTTTCTATCATGCCGGGTGACAAACAAGTGCACGGTCTGCCTGAGGTGACGGTTACCGCAGCCTATAAAATATATTCCTCTTCTATAATAAGGAGAATCAGTCACGTTGGCAACTACTGCAGCTGTTAATGCAGCAACTTCTTCCTTCTTTTCAATTATGTGCATAAAAGTAATATAATCATTGTTATCTTTGACTATTTTATACACTACCGTTACACTATGTACCACTTAGTGGCTATAAGTTCTATTACAAATGAATACGCATTTTTTTTATGAAGTAATGTAATCTTAATAAAACTTATATGTACATATTTATGGATGACTTAGCAAAAAAAAAAGATTCTATTCGAAATGGCCACATTTGGCTTAGATACAGGCTTTTAATCTATCTGGACACAAATCTATAGATTTACGCGTTGTTTCCATGGGAAATTTAGCCACTACTTGCTCCAGAGATTTCTTAAGAGACACAGTATCGGCATGTCGTTTCGAGCAGGCCATGCCCTCTAAAATTGACTATAATTTGTAGTCTAAGGAGTTAGGATCGGGGCTAGATGAGAACCAGTCTTCAGCTCTTATAAAATCCGGAACATTGGTTTCGAGCCAGGCTTGGGTAGATCGTGCCTTGTGACCAGGTGCAGAGTCCAGCTGGAAAGTTCACAGTACATTTTTAAAAATTGTATTGCTGTAAGGTTTCACAACGCGATCCAAGACAGTCCCTTGATCTTTGGTTGAAGTCTTCACTCCTTTTTCACAATAATGAAGCTTGACTCCTTTATAAGACTCCCTCCACCAAACCATTACAGACGTAGGATGATGACTATGTTGTACCTTTCCGATCTCTTGGACGGTTTCTTTAAAACTGCGTGCGTATACTATGTCATTTTTCTTGTTGTAGTGCTCTTCAATCGTGATTTTTTTTTCATTAGTTTAGATGATATTTGTGTGCCGTTCATCTGCGTATCGGGACAGAAGGCGTTTTGATCGATCCACTCTCTTTAAGTATAGAGTATTCAGGTCTAGATTTAAGGATATAGGTCGAGATTCAGGTCTTGTTTTTTTATACGCGACAGAGTCCTAGCGGGAATCTTTATTTCTCGTGATAAGATTTTTCGTTTCCTAATGGGGTTTCGGCGAATTCTGGCTTTACCAGCATTAACAGCCTTTGTTGTTCTAACAGCACGCCGTTGCCCCGGTATTTTGTGGTCTTCAATATAGAAATTGTTAATATATCTATTGATAGTGCGATATACGAACATACTGCTGATACCAAGCTTTTCAAATTTCCTTTTCAAGTGTTTTCAAACACCCACTTTGTGCAAGGCAATCACTGTAGTTCTATTTTCTTTAACACCCCATTCTTTATTGTTATTTGATAATAAACATGAAAAATATGTAAATCGAAAGAAGTTTTTAATATAATATACGCATTCAAAATAATTAAAGAGTTGCAAAAAAGTTTCTCTGTAACACTATTTATGGCCAGATTAGTTACATACATTTTATCTTCTATGATATTATGTATGGAGAATGTGTAGTTTCTCAATTGGGTTGATCCTTATTAAATATCTCTGTCTCCCACGTCTCCAACTTTAGCATTCGTGGTCTTCTTCTTTTTCTTAGCGTTATTCCGTTTCCTAATCCAGTAGAATTGGCGGGTCCGCTACATAAGCCTAAGGATTTTTCGAAGATATTGATTTTTGCTTGGAGCGACTGCCGTCAAAACTCCGCATCCCAGAGGAAAAATTAGATCAGATCTTTCATAGGTGAGGTCACACGTCTTTCAAAATATATTTTCTTAGACGTCATAGTGCGGGTTTCCTCACGAAGTTTTCCTTTACCACCGAGCAAGTGATAATTACAAATATGTACATAAATCAAAAAATACGAATTTTCTGGTACATGCCAAGATTCGACTCTGAAACCAGTTAGTCACTAGACCGGTTCTTTGTCCACTAGGCTATCACTGTTCTTATACAAACGAGCGTATTCCTAGTACCTATACTAATTTCGTAGCGTAGCGCAGCACTAATTTGGTAGAGACGTAGATACGTTATTTGACTCCACGCGGGCGGAGCCGCGGGCAGCAGCTAGTTTGTAATAAATCAGCCATTATGAATTTTTTATGAGATAAGAAATACTTAACGAGGCCAATGATATGTTTACAATAATGAATTTTACATTCAATATTTATCACAAAAGTCCTATTAATTCTGTATTCTAAAAATATAATATTACAATTAAATACCCTCACCAACGCTCTGAGTTGCCTACAATAAACCATGTTTATTTGCGTCTTATAGAAAATGCAGTAGTCTCTATAGCTATAATTGTAAGTATTAAAATTTTTCATTTAAACCATAGCATATTTAATTTGTTTATATGCGAATAAAAACCAATTGTAAAAAGTTATTAATATTGAACGACGCATAAGTTTCAGTAATATCCTTGAGTTAGTGATAACTAAATCGAAAATGTTTGCGTATTTCGAACAATCAATGACAATTTATACTGTAAAGTTACTTGTGCACATGCAAATTCTGGATTTGCACTTCGTTTTTAGGGTTCCGTACCCAAAGGGTAAAACGGAACCCTATTGCTGAGGCTCCGCTGTCCGTCCGTCCGTCCGTCCGTCCGTCCGTCCGTCCGTCCGTCCGTCCGTCCGTCTGTCACCAGGCTGTATCTCTTGAACCGTGATAGCTAGACAGTTGAAATTTTCACAGATGATGTATTTCTATTGCCGCTATAACAACAAATACTAAAAAATAGAATAAAATAAATATTTAAGGGGGCTCCCATACAACAAACGTGATTTTTTTGCTGTTTTTATAGATAATGGTACGGAACCCTTCGTGCGCGAGTCCGACTCGCACTTGACCGATTTTTTTTTATTAGGGTTCCATACCCAAAGGGTAAAACGGAGCCCTATTACTGAGACTTCGCTGTCCCTCCGTCCGTCCGTCTGTCACCAGGCTGTATTTCATGAATCGTGATAGTTAGACAGTTGAAATTTTTAAAGATGATGTATTTCTGTTACCGCTATAACAACAAATACAAAAAAATAGAATAAAGTAAATATTTAAGGGGGCTCCCATACAACAAACGTGATTTTTTTGCTCGTTTTTGCTCGATATTGATAACGGCAATAACTAGACGCTTGAAATATTCACAGAATATTTTGTTATATATTCACTTTAAGAATAATTAATTAAATTAAAATAAAACAAATATTTAAGGGGGACTCCCATACAACATACGTGATTTTTTTGCCGTTTTTATAGATAATGGTACATAACCCTTCGTGCGCGAGTTCGACTCGCACTTGGCCGATTTTTAGGGTTCCGTACCCAAAGGGTAAAACGGAACCCTATTACTGAGGCTCCGCTGTCCGTCCGTCCGTCCGTCCGTCTATCACCAGGCTGTATCTCACGAACCGTGATAGTTAGACAGTTGAAATTTTCACAGATGATGTATTTCTGTTGCCGCTATAACAACAAATACTAAAAAATAGAATAACATAAATATTTAAGGATGCTCCCATACAACAAACGTGATTTTTTTGCTCGTTTTTGCTCGATATTGATAACGGCAACAGGTAAACGCTTGAAATATTCACAGAATATTTAGTTATATATTCACTTTAAGAATAAATAATTAAATTAAAATAAAACAAATATTTAAGGGGGCTCCCATACAACAAACGTGATTTTTTTGCCGTTTTTATAGATAATGGTACGGAACCCTTCGTTTGCGAGTCCGACTCGCATTTGGCCGATTTTTACTATTATTTACGAGGTATCGTCTTTTCTAAGCTACACGCACCACGTATGAGGTCCAGCAATACTTGAATTTGCCTACTTTTACCAAGGTCGCGCGCGACGAAGTGCAGTCGCGCGTACTTGACAGTGAGCTGCTCAGCAATAAATACCGGTGTTTTCTCAGAGAACCGTAGACGTAGGACTTCACCATTTCATTTTTTATAAGAGTCGAAACAGTTTCTACCACAATCGGAGCGCTTTTGGTGGTTTCTCTTACAGCGTTCTCTATAGACGTCCTTAAATGGCAGTTTTGTTAATTTAGCTGCCTACCATGTCCGAAACACAGATGACCATAATTAATTAGATCTTGGTTTTGTTTCACCCGTCTTTATCGGCGTGTTTTTAATTTCAAAATTAGACTTTATACTGTCCTTTTGCATTGCTTCCAGTCATGAAGAGTAATATACTGTTGGTCCTCTTTAATTTTGATTTCAAGCATGACAAGACGCATTCTAAATTCTTCATTTTGTTGAGATTGACTGATGAATGTCCCCGTTGAGGCCTAGGTAACTGAATTCTGCCATGCGCGTTACGGCAACAAGTATATAACGGGTCTCAAGGCGTCAATAAAGTTTAGTAAATTCAGCCGCGAACTCATCCTCCCTCTTTCTTTTTTGACGGTGTATATAGTTATTTGTAGGTGTAGTTGAATATTGCAGCTCGACATTGCCTTCTGTTCTCAGTCGACTCATGTCCGAATCAGATAATTATTTATTTAGATGTGATTTTGACGTTGTCTGAGAAAGTGTTATTATGTAGACAGGGTGGTATTAATCATTATACACCGAGCCGCAAGTACATGAAGTAATTCTATCGAACTCATGAGACTTAACAGCTTAGCAAAATTTGTTAGAATAGTTCCTATCTATGTATCCTAATGAATATAATTTGTGAGGGCATATACCTGAGTCACACCCATTATCTCGTAGAAGAGTTTGAAGCGGTAGGAGACTGTATGTTTGTGCACTTTAGAACGCTGACTTGTAAGCATGATTTACTCCATTTGTTTATATCCGCATTCATGTTCATCCAAATATATTTTTTTGCCAATTAATTTTGTCGTGGCCTTTTTTTTTCAGGGTGACTTAGGTTGTGGTAACTGTAAAAAATCTTCTTCCTAAATAGTTGTGATACGGGTGTGCAATTCTAGTAGAAATATTTCAATTTACTGCATTATTTATATCTTGTGTTCGAACAAGCGACATATATCATTTCAGCCTGTGTTCCCCCCTGCTGAACATAGGCCTACCCTCTAGAGTGCCACTCGTCTCGATCCTGTGCCGCTTGCATCCATCGACTCCCTACAAACCTCTTGAGGTCATCGCTCCATTTAGTGGGGGATCGTTCCATACTGCGTGCACCAGTACAAGGACGCTTTCAAGAACCTTTCTTCCCCAGCGGTTGTCGGTTCTACGAACTATGTGGCCAACCCATTGCCACTTCATCTTGCTTATATTATAGGCTATATCGTTACCTTAGTTCTACAGCGGATTTCCTCATTCCGGATTCTATCATACAGAGAAACCCCGAGCATAGCTCTTTCCAAAGCACGCTGAGCGACCTTGAGCTTCCCCATACGGGCCGCAGTGCAGAGCCACGTCTCAGTTTCGTATGTCATCAATGCCAAAACACCCTGTTCTGACGATACAAACGTTGTCAATTTTTTTTCAATAAACAATGTTTAAAAGATTAACATTGTTCTTAAATAAACATCAAATTATGAATAAAGAAGAAAATGGGGTTCAGAAGGAAAAATCGACTACACTAGCAGCGTGTAATTTAATTACTAAAATAATGGATTAAATGGATAAAAAACAAAAGCCTTTGACTTTTTTTTCTCATAAATTTTTATTATCCGAATGTGAAAATTATAGTATAGGAGCTTTAAATTGGTTGCGAAGCTATTTACATAATAGGTCGGTCAAGATAAATAGCATTAATGATAAAACAAAGGAAGATAAAACATATAAACTGTATTGAACGCCACAGCCCACAAGATAGAGTCTTGGGACCATTATTATTCCTAATTTATATTAATGACATACCGAATATCACAATAGATTATTGCACACTCTTTGCTGACGACATTTGTATAATCATTCCTGACTTAGGTAGTGACTTGACAAACTATAATAATGACATTAACAATACAATATGTGACGTAATATGTTGCCTCAATCATAATATTTAAAAAATAATCACATCAACATATCACAAAGACAAAATATGTACAGTTTTATAACAAACGCAGCAATAATAATAAAAATCTAAATGTAATTTACAATTGACAAAAAATGGATGAAGTAAACACTACTACATTTTTGGCAACTGTTTCGGACAACAATTATTATTGGAGAAATCATATAAATACTGTATGTAGTAAATTAAATCGATTTTCATACGCACTTATGCGGTTAATAGATGTGGCAGGGGAAAACATAACTAGTCCGGTTATGTCTACCAATAACCGATAATGTTCCAAAAAATCAGCTCCTAAAATCGGCATTTTAATATCGGCTACAATGAATGTCCACATAAAGCGTCGTCGTAGTCCCAAATCTAATGTCATTGTTTTTTCGCTATATGTATCGATGACTGTTCCGTTAGCGGTATAGAGTTTAAAATCGCTCGCATTCTCTTTGCTATGTATGGGCTTCGTAGTTACTGAAATATTTGCACCCGTATCAACTAAAAATCTAATAATCATTTTTGTAGTTGGTTACAGTAAGGCGTTTGGACGGTCGTATAGCACAGAGATCCGCCTCATTCTGTGCTATTTTCAGTTTTCCGGATGCTATTAACTATTTATATACATTGTTTTTAAATTTTCGATGGTAATAGCAAAACCTTGACGATGAGTGACTACGGTTCTTGACCTAGATCAGTTATAATGCTGACGCTTAATATTGTCGCGTCGGCTCGACCACTGTACGTTACGATGCGGCGATTTCCAGCTGTAATGACGCAATCTGTGACGTCAAATGAGTAATCATGTTGACATCAGAAGTGAGCGCAGGTGGTGGGTTTCTATTATATCGCATATCTTCGTGAATGCTATCGGCCATCTGGCTTAGCTTACCTAGTATCTAGTGACAACTGTTCGGTCACTGCCAAGACTACCACAGGAGGAAGTTGCTGAATCCATAATAATCGTATTGTGTCCTCGTTAATTTTCCCGTTGCCCGATTCTCTCATTTTTCTAAATAACTGTGATGGTGTTTGATCACCAAGGTCCATTACTGCGAGTAATTTGTGGAAGCACAGTTGCTGGCTCTCTTCATAACAGCTTATAAGCCGTTCCTTTATCGCAGTGTATTTATTTTCTGCCGAAGGACAAGTTAGAATGGCACTAACTTGATGGTTAATATAATATATAATGTAATATATATATAATGATAACTTCTTTCGGAAGTTTCGCCACCACCGCGTTAAATTTGTAGTCGTCGCCCTATTTCTGAGGCGTGACAATGGCTTCGAATTGTGCAATCCAAAAGGAGGTAAATCTTTCCAAAATTCAGGCAGTCGTTCGGCGATCGATATTGATGGAACTAGGTCGATACAAGCTGGAACCGGCGATGTTGAGTCTCTTCAACCGTATTAAAGGGGCCATTTTTGACGATTATCTAATCCCGTTTAGTGCCTCTTGAATTTCTAGACCGGCGAAACCCGCTTGCGGGAAGCCGGTGGAACTGTGTACTTTGATTTCGCCGTCGTCGGTTCACTTCTTCAGCCGTCAAGGATCACGTCGACGTCACCAATTTATGGGGTCGGTTGCGTGACGGTATTATACTAGGTAGACCATTAGATACTGAATGGTTTATTCTTATTACAACGACTTATATACAGATATAATGTTTAAATAGCCCTGAATATAGTACGTTACGTTAGGGACGTGACGATGCTAAATTAACATAATAAATATAAATGAATATTGCCAATACTTCCTTATGTATATCACGTCTGATTATTAAGGCTGCTATACGCATTAAAGTAACTCTACTGGGGAATTACCTCCAACTAACGAAACCGAATCTAAATACTCCCTGGAGGTAACCAGTAAGCTTCTGACATGTTGTTCTGTTAGCAATGGGTTTATACGCTGCCTTAATCATAATACGTCAGGTAGGTCGCATGCTTCTTTGTGTTCTGTATCGTATAAAATGAATGTAACTGGTATACCAGCTGCAATCCCAGAACCATACTTACTTGGTGGCGCATTAGTTAATAACACTACTTTGACACCAACGCTCATGGGTTCGACTTCCACATAGGACACACATTTATGTCCATCAAATGTCTGTTTGTCTAGGTCTACGTGTTTTTAAGATAAGGCGCATAAAAACAGCCCAGGGGAAGTACCATTTCACAGAAAACCGCAGTCATAACAACTCCTTGGAGGGTTGTTGAGTCCCTGCTTGTGAGTAATGGCACCAGTAAGCTCCTAAAGAGTTGATGTGATAGCAGCAGTATTGCAATATTGCAAGCAGTATTGCAAGCCTTCGGAGGTTACGGTAACATTTGCCTTAGGCTTGTATGCCTGTCGATCTATATATACTCGTATTTATAAAAATGTATGTTTGTCTGTCCTCTATGGACTCGAAAACGCCTGGAACTATGTTGATGAAATTTTCAGGGAATCTTCAGATTTCCCGGCGGACGGTCCTGTGAAGTTTGGTAACGATTGGGTCACCCGTGCGAAGCCGGGGCGGGTAGCTAGTGTTGTATAAAAAAAGTAGAAATAGCCACTTCTAGATAGCCTAGCAACTCCTCCGTAGCATTCTCGTGATTCACTTTCAGAACTCCAAAAAACATTCTATAAAATAGATATACATTCTGTGTACTAAGTATCGGGAATTTGTCAATAAAACAAAAAATACAAATTATTCATCTAAATTTATTTTATCGCCTTCAAAGTAGGCCCCATCGCTTGCAATACAACATCTCCACCGCTTCACCCAGTCTTCCATACATTTTTCATAGGCTATTTGCGGTATGGCCTTTAGCTCATTCAGCGAATTTTCTTTTATGGCTTCTATCGACTCAAAACGTTTTCCTCGAAGTGGTAATTTTAACTTGGGAAATAAAAAAAAGTCAGACGGAGCCATATCAGGTGAATACGGTGCTTGGTCGAGAACTTTTGTTGAATTTTTCGCTAAAAACTCTTTCACTATAATGGCTGTGTGTGATGGTGCATTATCATGGTGCAGCATCCATGAGTTGTGTTGCCACAAATCTGGACGTTTTCGGCGGATACTCTCACGCAAACGCTTCATGACGCCTAAATAATATTCTTTATTCACTGTTTCTCCCTCTGGAAGGAATTCGGAGTGAACCACACCACGGTAGTCAAAAAAAACTGTCAGCATCACCTTGATTTTGGAGCGACTTTGCCGCGGTTTTTTGGGTTTCGGCTCGTTTTCGAGACGCCATTCTGAAGACTGTTGGCTTGTTTGCATGTCGTACTCATAAACCCATGTCTCGTCGCCAGTTATTATACGTTTCATAAAGGTCGGATCCGTAGAAGCTCGGGAAACCATGTCTTCAGCGACATGCTTTCGCTGCGGTTTTTGAACAAAATTGAGCTCTTTTGGAACTAGTCGAGCGGCGACGCGTTTCATGCCTAAAATGTCAATGAGAATGTTGTGGACGGACTTAAAAGATATGTTCACCTCACTAGCCAACTCTCTCAGACTCATACGTCGATTTTCGAGCACTAGCTTCTTGATTCTGTCGATGTTTTCTCTGGTCGTAGCGGTTGAAGGTCTACCAGAACGAGGCAAGTCTACTACTACTTCTCGGCCTTCTTTAAAAGCCTTATACCATTCATAAGCCCTTGTTTTCGATATACACGATTCGCCGTAGGTATTTCGCAACATTTTTAGTGATTCACCACATGAAATATCATTTGAAACACAAAATTTAAGGCACACTCTTTGTTCAACAATATTTTCCATTGTAAAAATCGCCGAGGACTCAAAACTATGACCAACAAAAAGTGTAGTTTAAAACAAATTAAATGACAGATCCCGCTCAAATTTTGCGCGCTAAATCAGTACAGTGCTACCAACATGCAGTAAAAAAATTAGAACGACCTCTTTTACGCGGGTCTTTTTATTGACATATTCCCGATACTTTTTACACAGAGTAGTACTTCGTCAGTCATGACTCTTTTACACTAATATTATAAAGAGGTATAGTTTATTGCTCGTTTCAAAGTTGAAGTCTAGAAGTCTTAAACCGATTCTTAAAAATGTTTTACTAATGGAAATTCATAATGCAGTTTAAATTAGTAAAACATAACTAAGCGCTATAAGGTATTGTTTATTTAGGTATTATTTTATACAACGTCGGGGGGCATACAAGCATACGGTCCACCTGACGTAAAGCGGTTGTCGTAGCCTATAAACGCTTGCAATACCTCTGCTGCTAATAAAGCAACTCCTTAGGAGCTTACTGGTGACATCACTCACACACAGGAACACAACAACCCTCTAGGGAGTTGTTATTTGGCTGTGGTTTTCTATGAAGTGCAGATACTTCTCCATCTCCAAATGGGATGCTTTGGTGTGCTCTACCTCTCTTAAAAATACCCAAACTACATGTATAAGACAAATAGACATGTTCATGCATACAAATGTTTATCCTGTGTGGGAATCGCATGAGCGTTGTTGGTGTCAACAAAATAACGGAATTCAGCGCGTATCGCCACTGTACCACTGAGCTCGTCAAAATTCCTCCGCAGCTTTCTTGCGACTCACTTTCAGAACTCCAATAAACGTTCTATAAAATAGGAATACTTCGGCAGTCATACTGCCTCCTTTCCACTAATATTATAAAGTGGTGTGGTTTTGTGCTTGTTTCAATGCCGAATTCTTAAATCGATTCTGAAAGATGTTTTACTAATAGAAGCATTACATTTGTATAGGTTTTCTATTCAAAATTTAAAAAGCCGAAACACACGCAAGCGTGACAGGGCCGCCAGCCCTAAAAGAAGATGTGGCCTACAAATCTTTTGCTATTCATCAGACTGAGGAGAGATTGACTTTAATTTAAAGATTAGAGTGAACCATCTTTAAAGACAATGTCGTTACTCATGATATTATCCTGATGTTACTGCAGAGAAACGATACTTTACTTTAGAGCAGTGATAGCCAAATGGACAAAGAAATCGTCTATACGCCAACTGGTCTCCGGTTCTAATCCTGACATGAACCATTAAAATATTTTTTTGGGATTTATGTACATATTTGTAAATATCACTTGCTCAGCGGTGAAGGAAATCATCGTGATGAATCCTGCACGTACACGAAATTATATTTTGAAAAACGCGTGACCTTCTAAAAAGGGTCTGGATTTCAGACAGTAGTCGCATGTAAAAGTCGATATCCTTAGGAGTAGGTAGAGGACCCCGCCAATCCTAGTGGATTACGAAAGGCAATAACGTTAAGAAGAAGAAGAGGGTGCTGTAGAAAACCGAAAGATATCGGTATAAAGTGTTTTATTAAAATATAACTTCTACGAATAATGGTATTACATGACAATCATACGAAAGTAACATAAAAATGAACACAAAAGATGTTACCATCTGTTTGTATTATTATTTATAGACTATTTGATCTAAACTACTTTCTGTGCTTCCGGTGATATGTTTGGTAGTGGAAGCATACAAAGTAATTTACGTCAAATTCCCTGTAAATATAACAATATCGTCACTACCAGATGTCGTAATATCTTTTGTGTTTATTTTTTACTATTGCTTTCGTATGGTTGTCATATAAATACAATTAGAAGTTATATTTTAGTGCGCGACAAATTCGTTGTTAATTTGATGTTCGTAAAATAATGCCTTAATTTATTAACTAATATTATTTTCTTTACACTAGATAATTCTATATTATTCTCATGATTAGCAAGAATGTAGTGATAGTGAATAAAGAACACTAATACGTACGTGCGAAAAACATGAGCCTACATGTACTATGTAGTTGGCTAAACCACCAAGGCACCAAGAAATACTAAGTTTCGATACCTAAGTAGCCGTAAGAGAAGTTTGCGACTGAGATAATGGCGTTAATCTCCCGAAGTCCAGTCGTGGACTTCGGTATCTGACCCAAGATGGAGTTGATAAACTCCCTAAGCTTAGCTAACACCCGCACACCCGCTGATTTAGTAACAGAATGTTCGATTTGTGATAACTAAAAGTTCATATCTATAGCAATGAGCAAGATAGTTATTATAATTTTGTAACAAATTCCTAATGCTAAACGAGGATATAGACGTTAAGGGTTGGTAGATTCTCGCAAAGGGCTAAGAAAGAGGCCATTATATAAAAATTTTACGTTAGTAGATTTATTAATGTTACTGATATAAAAATATGAACATTGTATTATGAATCCCACAAACAGATGTAATGGTAACTTAAGAGAAATATTTTTATTATTAAGGTACTAACTGGGAGAGAGCCTGGAGATCTACAATACAGGTTCCAAACCTAGCATGGACTACAGACTCTGTCACATAAATATTATGTGTATACCTAATATCAATAATTCCCATAAATCCCATGTCAATATTCATTTAGTTTCCTACGTAAAGAGGGGAATACAACCCAGAACAACAAATTTCTAAATTAGGTTCGCAGGGAACGGTGAAAAAGCGAATGATAAAATTGTGTTACATTACCGAGTGACTGAGATTCTAGCGAAAACTAGTATGGTATAAGTCGATAATTATAGTGGCTCAATAATGTATTTTGATAGACTATAGGATGGATCCAAAAGGTGTTAATTCCGGGGAGTCAACCTGTTTCAATAGATCAGCTATCGCTATGGAAGGTGTATCCGATAAAGCCGGGGCTTAGCTGATTAGATCGCCACACCATACCCTGTTAGAGCGAATTCGTGTAATAGGTTAGTGTGATTGGCTTGTTTCGTCCTCGCAGGGACAAATTGGATCCAGTTAGCCACTAAGCTGTTACTGGAAGGGAAAACGAAAATTGCACAAAGCGCATTTTTAGAAACCTTTGCAATGTTCTCCCATTTCATCTAGCAAAATTTATGTACCCGGGCTGTTCCTTTTTAGAAAATAATGGTAACAGTTTTGTGTGCCCCAGTTTAGAATTTAATTACTTAGCTTGAATTTGTTGTTCATATTACGTAAGTAAAGTAAGTGAACAATGTTGCAATAGTAAAGTAAATTAATGTTTTAATGTACTTAGTGTTAACAATTTAAGGTGCAGGTGAAATGTCATTTGATAAATGATAGTTTAATAAATATACATTTTAAATAAAAAAATGCTATCATTCTTTTTATCAGTACACCTTATTCTCCTTATCCTGGCAATCATGGCAATCAATACCCAATTTTTATTTAATGTAGCTAGAAAATGTTTCTCTTGCCATTTTTGATATACATTTATAAAATTATTAATGAATGTTATTATAATGTAAATATATATAATTATAAATGTAATTTCATACTAACAAAAGAGCAGTTGTCTTTTTGCAGCGATTACTGTTTAATAATAATATGTATGTTCCAAAATTAAAAAAATAAAATAGAAAAACCTTCTTATATAAATCTCATTATGAATAGAATAACATCAAAATCGAGTAATTTATGTTGGACTTATGATACCATACATAGGTACAATCAGATGCTTCAAACTTATGACTTCGTTGGTTGAAGATTTTTATAAATCCTTTTCAAAAGTGAACTCATCAATTATAGGCCCACTTTTGAAAAGCTTTATTTAGCTTCATTTAGCTAACCCTGGCACACGCATAAATTTTTTATTTTGTCCGCGCGTTATACAAGTCATGTAGAGCCAAGTAACTTAATAAACATTATTACTTCTAACGCGCAATATTAACATAACACTGCATGATAGTGCTTGTTAAACATAAGCTCCGTCAATATTGATGTTATCCATGTGGGTGGATACATAGGTTGGTTCTGATGATAGAGAATTTCGTTTTTATACGCTGACTATTATATATTGCAAAGGCATAAGTATAACGCTGTTATTATTAGGATGCACCCATATTTAGGGCGACAAACTACCTTGTTTTCTTGTCGTGCGCGCCCTACCGACTGGCAAATGAGTCCTTGCTAAAAGGAAGGATATATCGCTATATATTTGTGCCATTTGAGATACAGTATTTTCATAATAATAGTTCAGATGGCACACGCCGAATTAAATAACTACACACATCAAAAGTGTATCGGTCTTGTCTCCGTGTGGTGCAGCGATACCGTCCTCCATGGCGCTCAGCCACGGTACCAGTGCTTCAGTAACGTGTCCAAAGTCGACTGATAACACTCTGACTTGTATTCAGAGCTAAAGCCACAGTACGTTGCCGGGAACCAGCTTCTATCATTCCCACGGCTCTGAGCATTTCTTCCCTGCTTAAATGACGTCGCCGCTCCATAATAACGTTGGTTTTAATCAGTAGTAGGGAAACAGTAGCGTTTAATGTTAGTGGTTCAAATGTCAAAAATCCCTTTATTATGAAAATGGCAAATTTCTTTATTAATGCAAAGGTGACTTGGTTTATCGTTACTGTAGACAAACGAAAACACTTTATTTGATGAATCCTTAAAGAAAATTTAAATTAATATCAATCAGGAGAAAAGTTATTGCAAAAATATATGTTGATCCCTAGACACTTTTGATGTGTGTATAACTACATCGTATTTCGTAGTCCTTGTAGCACGGCTGGGAGCAGGTCATGCTTTATGCTCGATGGGTGTTTGTAACTCTTCTAGTATGCTGCATAAGAGCAGCATAAGGGTCAAAGTGTTATATGCTTGACGTGCACTTAGCTGTGCTGTATTATTACTATTATAGTACCGTATGTGAATAATTTATATAGTTATAATGTGCTGTTATTATGTATGAAATAAATTATTATTATATATACTATAGAATTGCTCATAAGGGTAAAACTTTCACAGAATTGCTGTGGCTCGGGTGGATAAGTGAATAAATCCACAAGAAAGCTTTTAACAAGGTGTTCTGTCAGCAGCAAGGTTGTAAACTCACGAACGATGCTCCTTGTATTATATATGCAAGTGCATATACATATGCATGTGTCTATATGCTACCGTGATCCCTTAACGTAATATATAATGTACCTATAATACCCGATGTTGCATGAAAAAATTAAGTTACAAGGTGAATCAGGTAGTACTACCGATTAACCCTGTTGCTTGCCTAAGTTCATTTAGGCTAGACGAACAGACATGGTTAAACGCCCACGGGCAAATGAGGTGAATCAGAGGCACGATGTGTATGCAAGAATGTGCCTACTAGTCTCGAAAGAGTGACACAGCACAGTGAGATTTCGAACTCAATTCAAGTACAATAAATTAATGCACTTTTGAAGAACCTTTTGAAAAAATATATAAATTCAACCTTTGGTCGTTGGAAACAAGTTATTCTATTTATATATACCTTTCGCCGACATTAAAGTTCCTTGTTATTTTTTTTTTGTCATATTTATTCTATTACCAGAATAAAAATTCCGACTTAACCAATGAAACTTTTTCGATCATAAACGATTGTATTTTAAAACAAACTTGACTATCTGAGCACATTCTATCAGGAAATTCATGTGGCAATCTTCCGGCTCCATCTTAAGACCCACGTCATTATGTACCATTGAAAGTATTATATGTAATAGCCTAAATTCGACTGTCTTACCGAAAAATGATTTGCGTAGCAATTTACAAATATACAAATACCGGAAGTTAAATAAAAGCTTGTAATACGTATCTCCAAGTCACACAACACCAGCCGTTGCTTATCCGACTGGAAGGATATGGGTCAATTCAAGGAGTTTAACGTATGCTTATAGTGACTTAGTGGATTATTAAGTTCCAAAAAGCATGAATGTGAACACAGTTTCTTAAGATCTACTAAGAAATTCAAGTGGAGGTGGCTTAACTTGCGTGCTAAATTGGACTACCACGTGCATCGACGCCATCGATCTTCTCAAAATATATATGCAAAAAGCGCGCAGTCTCTTTTCGCTGCAAGCATGTATGGGCAACAGTAGCTACTTAACGAAAGTTGTATTTGGCAAGTGGTGCCACTCACTCATCAAGACGTAGTGTTTTAACGCGCGCCGGGATGTTGATCTGTTAATTAATCACCAATAAGAGCTGCGCAACACACACCTCCCCCCCCCCCCCCCCCCACACACGGAAAAGTCGCGGTCAGAATCTTGCCATGTGTAAACATGTGTAAAACGTTAGCTAAATGTACAATTATTTAGTATTGTAAAGATAGTAATGATTTGCAAACTTAGAAATACTCGTATTATCGACAACACAAGATAGCTAACTATTGCCAATGCCTACAGTAGAGTAATTGATATGTCTTGTTTAAGAGGTCCTATATCATTAAAATAATCACAGGTTGAGATTATTTGGAGCAGTTAAAGTCAATTAACTAAATAATTGATATTGTTCGATTGTTTGAGGCCAACGTAAGTCCTTGGCAATACGCCTTTGTGTTAATAATTGAGAAGTGGTATCCTATCAGGTCGCACAAGGTGATGAATATGTTTATCTCATTACTTTATTTTATTACTGTAAAGAGTATTTGCCGTTTTTGTTCTAGTGGTAACGAAAAATCAATTATGACTGCTTAAATATTATGAAGCCTTTACCTTTAAGACTGACTCATCTGAGTTAATAGTAATATTAAGTTTAATAATAGTAATAAAGTTATTGGCTTATTCGAGGAAAAGGGGCGGGAAGGGAAGTTTTATCAACAATTTCACCTGAATAAAATTTTGTATACAAAAACAGACGCTTATTTATCTACGAAATCGGAGTCGATCATTAATTTGAATTGATGCAATTGAAAATGTTGGCTTCAATTACTCGTAATTAATCAAAACAGCCGCTTTCCTTTTTACTTTCATTTCTACACCACCTGGATTAAGAGTAGGTACGGAGATCTTGACTTGAAATAGTTAGTAGGTAGATTCAGGCGTTATTTTGAGAAAGTCAAATTTACATGATGGCGCACGACCGCAGCAGCCGAGGCGGAGACTACCGGAGCAGCCATGGCAGCGACGGCATGTTGCATCTACTAACGGTAGTGGCACTAGTCCGCATGAACTATTTTTAGGGTTCCGTACCCAAAGGGTAAAACGGAACCCTATTACTGAGACTCCGCTGTCCGTCCGTCCGTCCGTCCGTCCGTCTGCCACCAGGCTGTATCTCATGAACCGTGATAGTTAGACAGTTGAAATTTTCACCTATAATGTATTTCTGTTGCCGCTATAACAACAAATAATAAAAAATGGAATAAAATAAATATTTAAGGGGGCTCCCATACAACAAACGTGATTTTTTTGCTCATTTTTGCTCGATATTGATAACCGCAACAGGTAGACGCTTGAAATATTCACAGAATATTTATTTATATATTCACTTTAAGAATAAGTAATTAAATTAAAATAAAACAAATAATTAAGGGGGGCTCCCATACAACAAACGTGATTTTTTTGCCGTTTTTATCGATAATGGTACGGAACCCTTCGTGTGCGAGTCCGACTCGCACTTGGCCGATTTTTTTAGCTGAAGCACACAAGGCAGGTTGGATCAAATTGCATCTAGACTTGAAATGAAAGTTACCTAACTTATGTAAGACTGTGACTATACAATAACAAAATGTCCATTGAAGTTAGTCGATTCCTTTATACACTTTCAAGCAGATAGATAAAAATAAGTGTTTCTTTTATAACATTTCAGTGGCAAAGAAGAACTACGACCACGACGAACTACGGTCTATTATGCTGAAAATTTAATCACAAGTTACATTAACATACTTATTATAGAACTAAAATTGTGTAGATCAAAGTTCATGAATTCCCATGTCATACTTTTTACAGTCACCTACAGTTTTAATTTAGACGAAAGAATTACAGTCTCGCTTTCAAAATGAACTCTTTTTATCGAACGAAGAATTCGAACTACGTCAAGATGAGATTAACACCGTCTATATTTTTAACATACTCTTTTCGTTTTGATTGAAATATCACGCTTTAGAGCACTGTAAATGTTTACATTTAGATATTTTTTTATATTTATTTGAAAAGAATTTGATTGTTTTTCTTAGAAACAATAATAATATATTCTATCTATCTATCTATAACCTCACGCCAAATCCGAGCGACCCGAGCGCCACGTGAGTCTCTTCTTTAACATTCATTGCTCTCCTCATGCACGCTCGCCGGTTTCTAGGGCTCCTGACATCACCTTCTGATAGAACACGACCAATTTGGTCATGGTAGGTAAGTCTTGGTCTCCCCCGGCTCCTACATCCTTCTACTTTTGCATTGTATATCTGCTTCGCCATTCTTTCATCTTGCATTCTTTCTACATGTCCGAACCTACGGAGCATGCCTCTTCCTATTTTAACACCGACGCTCTCTTTCAGACCAACTCTGTTTCTAACATCATCATTGCGAATACGGTCTACAAGCCTTACGCCACAAATTTTGCGCAACCCTCGCATTTCGACCGCGTTTATTCTACTTTCATGCTCTTTCTGCCATACCCAGCTCTCGCTTCCATAAGTTAGCATTGGGACCAACACTGCATTGTGTATAGCGAGTTGTGCCTTCTGGCTCAGGGTTTTACTGCCAAGAAGTTTTCCTAACGCTCCATTCACACTATTCCTAGCACTCACTCATCTTTCCACATCTGCGGTGTACCTTCCATCCCTGCTGAAAGCGCATCCAAGATATACCTACAAACTCATCTACTTAATAATAATATATTCATAGTGAAATTTCTAAAAACGTTTTGATTCATTAATTGATCGTCAAAGACACCGGTTGCCACAGATTTGGAGAAGGACATACTACGTATTATAGATTCTAAAAAGGCGAGAAGAGGTTTTTACTGAGTGAGTAACGCACAAGTGGAGCTTTGATGACGGGATATATACTATATATCCCGTCATCAAGGCTTCGTTTGTGCATATACATAATAGATATCGACGTCTCCAAGCAATAAGTCAGTAATGTGCTATTATGGACTTTTTGCTGTTAAGGCAAATTCGGCATCTATGGCCTAGAATACACCTTAGTATTTCATTTTCAGATTTTTCGTAATGATAATAACGAATTATATGATGCATACACTTTTATTGTTCGGAAATATTCAAAGTCCACTATGATGGCAAAAGTAGTGTTACTTTAATTGTATTACGTAATGAAATTAAAACTTATAAAGACAAAATTAATACCACCATTGTCACACTAATAAACTATCTAAGCGAGTACCCTAAAGATAAACTTGACTATATACATTTTATCAGTTAAGATAGTAAAATACTAAATACGATATACGAACGTATATTCAAATTTAATTTTAGATATTATATTGCTGGAGAAGTGTACATGGATTGCTCTGCTCATATTGCTAAAATATGTAATAGACTTTTCCGCATATGCGCTGCAGCGATTACTTAAGATCCACTTTGAGAAAGTAGCTATTCAAGCGTATCCTATATATATACTTCGTTATGGTACCTACACTTCTTATTAAAAAAAAATCGGCCAAGTGCGAGTCGGACTCGCACATGAAGGGTTCCGTGCCATTATCGATAAAAACGGCAAAAAAATCACGTTTGTTGTATGGGAGCCCCCTTAAATATTTATTTTATTCTATTTTTTAGTACTTGTTGTTATAGCGGCAATAGAAATACATCATCTGTGAAAATTTTAACTGTCTAACTATCACGGTTCATGAGATACAGCCTGGTGACAGACGGACGGACGGACGGACGGACGGACGGACAGCGGAGCCTCAGTAATAGGGTTCCGTTTTACCCTTTGGGTACGGAACCCTAAAAATCATGCCTATTAGTTCGTGTGCTTAAAGCTTAGAAATAATGTATCAAAATTATTTGTGATTTCGACCCATTGAAATAATATAAAACTCTAAAGGAATTAAACATTTTGACAGTTTTTAGGGTTCCGTACGCAAATGGTAAAACGGAACCCTATTACTGAGGCTCCGCTGTCCGTCCGTCCGTCCGTCCGTCTGTCACCAGACTGTATCTCATGAACCGTGATAGTTAGACAGTTGAAATTTTCACAGATGATGTATTTCTGTTGCCGCTATAACAACAAATACTAAAAAATAGAATAAAATAAATATTTAAGGGGGCTCCCATACAACAAACGTGATTTTTTTGCTCGTTATTGATAACGGCAACAGGTAGACACTTGAAATATTCACAGAATATTTAGTTATATATTCACTTTAAGAATAAATAATTAAATTAAAATAAAACAAATATTTAAGGGGACTCCCATACAACAAACGTGATTTTTTTTGCCGTTTTTATAGATAATGGTACGGAACCCTTAGTGTGCGAGTCCGACTCGCACTTGGCCGATTTTTACATATACATGTCATGTGAAATTCTAATCACCAACCAATGTACGCGACATTTTATTATAATAGGTAGGTAGGTAAGTTTGAAACTTGTTTTTGGTATGTTCTGTCGTACATTCACCGGTATTCAGTACTCCTCCTGCTCGTCCTCTGCCGTTTCGAAATCCACCCTGTGCTTTTGTAACGGTTTACCGTTACCACCTAACTAGTTTCACAGTATTGGCAATATAAACAATACTGTTGTAGCATTTCGAAATGAGTTATATATCTCGAAATGCTACAACAAGCGCAATCCGGTGGTTGTAAAACATACCTCGTCTGTCACTATTGCATAGCAGTATAGTAGATACCACTACCTACCGCTGGGTGTCGCTATCACGAGTGAAACTAGTTTAGTGACATCTTTTTGAAACTTGGTTCTGGTATATTCTGTCGTACACTCACCGGTCTTCAGTTCACTCGGATTCATTCGAATCGTACGTTCAAACCAGCCATATCTCTATATGTATATGCATGGATATAGCCAACGCCGGACTGATTAGTATCCCTGTTCTAATAAATACAAAATCTTGTCTACGCATAGGCTACTCAGTAGCCGTTATCACTAAGTGCTAACAATTAATACCAGTGCTAGTGATCGAATTATAACCCCATTTCTACAATTAGAATATGTATTTGCTTCCGCGTTTATTGGCAGAAAACTAATTCTCATTTCTTACAGCTTCGCCTCAGAATTTCTTGTTAACAACTTTGCTACCGTTTACGGTAGGTCATAGGAAAGCATCTAATGATCTTTTGTAAATTTAACTGTATTAGTATATCGAGTGCCTACCTAAATAATATTGTAACTTCAATAACGGTTCTTCAAACTGAATTATTAAAAGAATCTAGTGGGTAATTTTGTATAATAACGGACTTGGCTTCATTAAGGAAGTTCTATGTTTCTTTATTTTAAATAGTAACGCTTTGAAATTATTCAACAAATTTTCTAATCCAATAATTAACTCTTTCTTTTCTTGTCCTTTATTCCGGTTGTCGTTTCAAATGCTAGCTAGTCTACCGGCACTGGATTTTCGCTCTGCGGCTAGCATTGGAGACTTGATGGCAACCAGGAGTCAAGACGGTACACGCTTATGACACACTGGACGTGTGCGTTACAGGGTTCCTCAGTACGGGTTGAAACCGCCTCCCAGTGCTGTCATCCTACGCACAATTGTCTTGCTGAAGCTGCTACTGTACCATCGCGCCTAGCCCCCGCTGCACCACCCCTACCACCTTGGGTGCTACTGCTGCACTTCTGGGGAAAGCTAAGTGTCTTATAGGCAACTGTAGCAGAAACCACGGCCTTACTCGCGACCTTGAGCTGTACTCTTTCCTACTTATAAACCTTGTCGGTAATTACCTCTGTTTTTTTCTTCATCTCAAGTAATTACCGGCCGTTCTTGCTTCAGAGGCACTAACCACTGCGACACTTTCCCAAGCATTCTATTGAATATCATCCTCATTATCCTCTTAATATTTTTTTTTCTATACACTTTAGCTGCTAAGCTGATCAAACTGATGACCCTATAACGGGACAGGCTCACCACTCATACTCACCACTGTATCTCCTGTGTAGCCAGAATTAACAGCGGCGATCATCAAAAAGGCAATGAACAGTGAAATCCATTGCTGTCTCGGGGGTTAAACTACAGCTGCCTTGGAGCTCACACCGAATTTAGTTCCAAGGCAGCTGTAGTTTAACCCCCGGATGATGGCCCTATAGTTGATGGCAGTCCGTTCATAATTCCTTATCTCCATACAAGGTTACGATGATCTCGCCATTCCAATCAGCTGACCTTCTGGTTTTCCAACAAAAATACTCAAAATCCAGAAGACGTCCCGAATATAGGTACCACCTTGTTTGATCAATTCCCGCGAACTTTCCATTTTTCGAACTTCCATGTCTTCATGATACGCTGGCACTGTTGATTCATTCACTGACTTATTGAAAGTGCCAGCGTCCTGGACTTAATCATACTTTTCTCCGAAATATTAGTCCATCGTACTAACACTTCTGGAGTGTTAGTAAGACTGTTATCAGCTTTAGACTTTATCTTGTCCATTCTGGATACTGACAAAAGCACCGCGAGATTTCTATACCTCTCACCAGAAGAGATTCGCATTCACCTTGAAGTTCTTTTTGTCGCGAAGGATTCAATCTCCGCATCCTACCAGGCATCACCTCTTTGTTCATTCGTATTTTTCTTTCACACTATCCACCATAGTTCTTCTACATCTTTCAGAACTTTCTAACATTCGTCTACATCTGAGTAGTATGATCGTCCTAGTTCACCACGGACCACAGGTCATTTTGCCACCGGCAACATCTTCGCTGTCACTTCCCTTCCGCTTAGCCTCTGACATATACAAAGCACTTAGGCATCTCTCGTTCATTATACCTATCACCTCATTCATCTTTCAATCCACCTCTCATATTTTATATGCCTGTATGATACTCAGTTCTCCTCGACCCGCCGCCGGAGTCCGTACTGTGTGGTGCCGCCCGGCATGCACCTACATTAGCACCAACGGGGGCGGATCGGTGCACGTCGCCTGCGGGAGACGTCCTAACATGCACATCGGTGCAATTTTGGCACAAAATTGCAATCCACAAGTTTACTAAATTGGCTGAGTCGCGACGTACCACGCGACGCTTCTGGAACCAACCCCTCTCTAACTTATATGCCTCTTGAAGAAAATTGATAAAGGGACGAACACAAGGTTGTTTCTACTTTATTCACGAATATTTTAAATACTAAGTGAACGCGATCATACTAAAAGCAGAAAAAGAATTAGTTCGATTTGTCCATTTCTTCTTGTTTTATTAGCGACGTTATAGATGAACTTGTCATATATTCAAATTAAAAAGTATAAAAAAATTATCTTACTAAATAATTTTGCAAACAAAGTTAATATGTATTGATAATTATATATCATAATCATAGTACATATCTTAATTAACAGAAATCATTAATTTTTATCTGGTAAAGTGCGTCAAACTTATAAACTTATACTACATTCGTAGCGGAATATAAAGTTATTTGTATTTAGAAGTTTCTAAGGATCATTTAATGACTAATCACTTTCAACACTCCTAGTTGTCTAAGTTCGCTAAAGAATTACAATTATTACCCACTCACGCGATGGGTAAAAATTGGGATTCTTTTATTAGTGGTTTCGAGACCACGAGCGATGTAGTTACTATGGTAACGGTTAGCAATCTATATATAAGAAATACACGCCCAAACTTAGTTTAGGGTCACTGATGTGGCCATACCGTACGTAATAAAGTTAGCGAGTTTCAAGCATCACGTTAGTTACGGAAATATAAAGATATATGTTATCTACTATTCAACTGTTTACTTTTCTGTTTATCATTACCAAGTATACTATAGTGAAAGCAGTACACTTACATTGCTTCTAATAACTCGACAAAATCATACAACCTAGAGTTTTATAAAAAAGAATTTGCGTTTTGTATATTAGACAAAGTCTAAGGAATGTAAAAAAAAACATTTTATATATAGACTTGTTTATTATTCATACTATGCAAATAACATAAATAAAATTCGTTTTTTATACCATTGGGTCTCCTAGTAGTCTACTAGTCTCCTTCTCCTATTCTACTATTTTTAGTTTTCCTACTAATCGAAACTTTAAATAGGTTTATTATCTTAGTACCTACTGTACTGTAATTGAAATTATATTGGTACCTACTACTAATCTACTTATACCTATCTTAGTTATCCTATCTCTCAAAAATCTCCGCTATAATGATTAGTAAATAGATTCAGGCGTTATTTTGCGAAAGTCAAAGTGCATATAATGATTAGTAAGACTAAACGGTTTAGACAACACAATTCAATATAATTCAATATTTATTAAATAATGTTTTTAAATATGAAAACCTAAGTAAAAAAAAAATTTGGTTATTGATTTATTTTACGTACACAGTGATTCTTACGCCTGCAATTATCCCATGTAACGCCCAAATAAGTAAATATGTATCTAATATACTATATACCGCCATATTCATTACTATATCTTCCATTTGAAATACAGTAAAGAATTGAGTATTAACCAACTATACTGGTTTTAGTTTTAAATGTGATTTTTTTACCTGTTCGTTTTACTTTACACCTTTTATTTTTAAAT
Organism: Pyralis farinalis; assembly: GCA_947507595.1. Classification (NCBI taxonomy): domain Eukaryota; kingdom Metazoa; phylum Arthropoda; class Insecta; order Lepidoptera; family Pyralidae; genus Pyralis; species Pyralis farinalis. The sequence goes on along the minus strand of OX382271.1, from coordinate 19,298,597 downwards.
AAACGCCTAAAATAGAGTTCAGTAAGGAATTTAAAAACGAGCTAGTAGTAGTGAAAAATATCTCACTTGACAGGAATGTAATGTCACTATAGTCACAACATATATAGTGTTTAATCCTCGTGAGAAAATAACTTAAGGCGCAGCTGCCGCGTCCCGTCCTCAATATTTTACAAGTGATTTCGGATATCGTAAAAATACAAGAAGTTCGAGAGAAACTTTTAAAAAGCGAGTCGGCCTGCTTATTTTTTCCTTACAAACCCATCGTCGAAAAGTTGGATAGTTTTACATTGGGGACCCTCCGATAAAGTGTCATAATTTACGTGAAATATTGTTTTTGTGGCAATGGGACCATATTTTGTTATCTTATTTGAGGTTTCTGAATAAGTTATAACTTTATTTTTCCGATAGTATATTTCAGAGTAGATATACTTACGATAATAAACCTGTTGATAATATTTTATGGACAGGTTCGTAATTTATTTACCGAGTTGTAGCGAAGTGATTCATATATCACAGAATGTTTTATCTTAAAATATGGATTGCTTTGTAGATTAGATTTTACGTATATACCTTAAGTAAGTTTTGTTTTTTATAAGAAACTGGCGACCCGCCCGACTTTACATGGGTAAAATTTACTAACAAAGTAAGAAATATTCTTAGCAAACAAATATTTAGTAAGTATGCTTATTTTATTATAATATGTGTAATATGATCAACAATGCACAACCTAGACACTGGAAATAATTAAATAATAAACTACGAATAAATCATTATGCCTTGAAGAGACTCTTTGAATTATTTCTAAATATATAAACTACTCAAATCAATTAAATGTTTGCAACAAACCAACCTAATCAACATGAACTGACATCAATAATTGAATCTTTACAATACACCAAATTAATGAATCTTACAGTTTGAATGCTCTTAAAGTAATTATCACCACCTATAACATCCCAAATTATAGTTTCCAAATAAATTATTTTTCGCAAAATATCAATCATCTATGAGGTATTAGATTTGTTACTGACGTTCAGTTTACGAGAACATAATAAGACATTTATTCATAAATAGGTACTATTCGAATTTTGACTTTTCCTGTAGATTTTGCAAAACTATACACAACTTTGTACTGATATTTATGAAGACCACAACGAAAAACAAATCTGTTAAATCATTGCACCCGTTCTCAAGTCTCTCAAGAGATTTGTTAATTTACCGAAGATATGAATTTTCGTAAATTTCTTTTATCACATCATAATCAATATAGTTCTGTAAGTTAATTGAGACTTATATATTTATTCTGCACCATTTTATTAAGCATATATGAAAACAATAATATATACTTCTTACAAATTAAATACACAAGTTCTACATTCGTGGTTCCTGATTTTTTATATTGTTTTTAGGAAATTGTGCCCGTTGTTTTGAATTAATTTACTAGGAAGATGGAAGGGGTTCGAAAAGAAAAATTGTATTGAGGGACATCTAAGCGTGACATTTACATGCTTTAAATTCAAGGTAATGCAATGTTTTGTTACTCTTCTATATGATATCTACGTTATTGTTATACCTCAAGCATGTTTGCTGGAGTGGGCACAGATTGCTTCCTTATCATAGCTATTTACTACGTAAGCGTCCCAAATTCCTAGATAGAAATTATTGTCATGTTTAATATATAGCTGACTTCTGGGATGTACATGCTAGCATAACAGTTAACTATATAGATAGATAGAGAATCTGTTAGTAAATAAAATATTTTTATTACAATTAACTCTGATAATGTGAAATTATAATGAAATAACTACTAAATAACAAAATACGAAATCACAAACTGTAAACAAAATAGAACAAATATAATATTCGTGATTGAGTACATCATACGTGTATGAAGAGAGCAAAATGGGAACCACCAGCGTAAACTTTTCTCCTTGCGTGAAAGTTTGTGATGTGAACAGAAACCCGAGGCAGGCTCCCCCGGGACGTCGCACATGCATGTTTAATGGCGTCCTAGAAAGGTCAAGAGTCTGACTGTAGAGGTAGTGAATACATTACAAGATCCCAAGTGGGCGGTACTCTGAGGTAGGCAGGCGTACCGTGACAGCCTCTTTTCAACTTTGAGGAACTAGTACTACGCGGACAGGTAGTTTGTAGCTGTCTCTCAAATAAATTAATTGTGTCGTAGTTTTGAGCCGTAACGAGTAACCGAAACAAACTTTTGAGCAAGGTACGCAGTGGGAGCGCCGGGCTGGCAGCTTCGAATGTTATGGGCGTGAATTAGCGAAATTTTGATGCGACTTTGACTGGCGATAACACGGAGGGCCTGTGGGAAAATGAAAACTTTTCTTGATAATCCTAAGTTATACTCATGTCGAATACATTTTAATTTTATTCTCTTTTACTACTGTGGGCAAGGTAAGATCTTCCGTTACCCAAATAGGATAATCGCTGTCATTTCCTATGAAAGAAAGTGTATTATTACGTTCGGCAGCAAAACAACTTATATTGTACAAGTTATGATAAAAAAGTATCTAGCGGAACCATAATAGGGAACCTTAACCTTAGGCGGAATAAATTGTTTATGTTCTCATATAAAGAGGACTACATTATAGTTTAAAAATAGATTTATAGTTTTGGCGAGCTGGGTAGTGACACCCCAAAGCTCGTGGATTCGATTGCCACACAAGACAACCATTTGTATGCATGAATATGTCTATCTTGTCTTGGTCTGGATGTTTCAAGAGAGTCTGGTGAATTACCTCCATCTCACAGAAAACCGCAGCTAAATAACAACTCCCTAGAGGGTTGTTGTGTTCCTGCGTGTGAGTGAGGTCACCAGTAAGTTCCTACGGAGTTTCTATGTAAGCAGCAGACGAGGCATCGCACGAGTGATACATAATATATTACAAGCATTAATAGGCTACGGTAACCGCTTTACATTAGGTGAGCCGTATGCTTTGTATACATTCCGACATTGTATAAAAAAAAATATCAGTGCATGACTCATGGCACCATTATATCGAAATAATGCGTTCATTTATTGTACGATACGATACGATTACTATGTATGGTTGGTTTTTATTTTTATATTTATAATTACTTAAGCAATAAAGTAAGACATTCACAATCATTATTCAAATTTCTGGTTTATATAAAACACATTAATCACGTGCATATTTTAATTATTTTGTTCATCTTTGTTAAATTAGCGGTGTTCACGTTTAGCTTTGCGTGTGAAAATCGTATCAATTTTATAACTTTTTAGTTTCGCTTCCATAGACGTAATAAAAAAAGCAGACACCGTCTCCCGAACTAAACACTGAAGTAAGTCTACCGCCCGCCATTACGCACCGACACCTCGCCACGTGATAACCTTGTCGAAAAAAAAAAATAATACCGTCGTGCGTGCGGAAGAGCTGTCGAAACCATAGTGGTACAATAAAAAAAAGGAAAGTATTACTTTTCATAGGTAAGCAAGTTATTTTTCTGATTAAATAATCGTTCTCACTTCAATTAATTTTTCAAAACAATAAATCTACCGGTGTTACCATAACTCACATTTCCAAATTAGCGTAAATGTGGGAGATCATTTTTCTTTTGTTCTCTTGTAATTCTTACTTAATTCAGATACCTAATTTTGTTTAAATAGACATATAAACTTACGTCCTATAATTCTTTTACTGAACAACTATTAAATAAATAAATAAATATTGCCAGACAAATTACACAGCGCCATCTAGCCCCAAAGTAAGCGAAGTTTGTGTAATGGATACTAGACAACTGATAAACATACGTAAATACATTTTTTTTTTGTAAATATTATACATAGAAAATACCCAGACCAAGACAAACAGACATGTTCATGCTCACAAATGTTTGCCTTGTGTATTATTCATACCTTCAATATTTTTTAGATTTCCATCGTCAAATGAATGCATCATTTGAAAGAATGATCGAGTACAAATCATAAGATAGTCCAGAAAAGGATGCGGCTGGATTCCATCTAAATCCAGTGTAATATGCAATATTCATTTCGAGGAGTGGCTGTCGTCTTCTGTGAGGTGGAGGTACTTCCCCAGCCAGGCTAACGTCGTGCCCTACCTCTCTTTCGCCAGAGCCTCTTCTGGTCATTAAAATTGGTGTATATGTTTGGGCATTATTTATTTCAAATAAGTATGCATCTGTTTGTCCTATATAATAAAAGGAATACGTAATGTTATATTTCATGTGTTTAATTTATTTTCATCAATACCTATTTTAAACAATACAAGTTACAAATTAACGATCCATAAAATTCGAGTTCCAAAGACAGTAACGAATCATATATATTTTTTATTTCTTTTTAGTTAGTTCCTCTCAAACTGTGGAATGAGCTTCCAGCCGAGGTTTTTCCAAGGGACTACAGCATCGAGTTCTTCAAGAAATGCATGAAAAGGTTTTTAGAGGGCCGGCAACGCATAAGTGACACACCTGGTGTTGCAAATGTCCATAGGCTACGGTAAATGTTCACCATCAGGCAGGCCATATGCTTGATTGCCACCTTAGTGGTATACAAATAAAATAGTTAACGAAATGGGAAATTTTCTTCCATCTGGCAACCCACTTGAAACTTACACATTTACATGCCACCGTTGTGGTGCTTCAGTTGTTTCTCAGCGAGATTTCGTCTGACTAGTTTATTACGTCTATGTTTGCTTCATAATAGAGATTCTGCAAGTAGTAACATAAGATATAATATTAGTGAAATACTTTACTAACAGTACGAAATATCTCTTCTCGTACTTCTTGAAGAACTCGTTCAATGTAGCAGTGAAATTAACTATTGTTTATTGAGTTACTTCAAGAAATTGACGAACGCGTTGCATTCATTTGTGCATCTCTCTTATTTCCCAGCGGATTCTACTGAAGCTAGAGTACCAAAGTTCATTATAATCCTTTCAGCAGTAGATAGTAGATAGACTGACACAGGCACGGGCAGATAAGGTTATTTTCGCTTTTATATTAGTTTATATACATTGGCGGATACGTAATATGGCGACACTAAATTGCATCGCCATAATTTGACACTGGAAACAATATTTTCTACATAAAAGTATTTGATTGTTATAACTACAATGTAATATAATACAAATACATTTTTTTTTAAATCAGTATTTTCGCCAAATCCTGCACCTCCGGACTCCGCCATTTCTAATAAATTAGGAAAAGGGATCACACTAAGACGCAGAAGCAATATTATTTATTTACTAACTTCTTTCCATGGCTTGGCCCACGTGAGATCCCTTTTGGTAAAAAATACCCTATGAAATTTGATACAAGGTACTTTGGGACCTTGAGCCCAAACTACCTGTATACTAAATTTCATTAGGACCAGAAAAGGTAACAGATACAGACAGTGACTTTCACATTTATATTAGTATAGATGATATTATGAGTACGGAGATATTTTATTGCGATTGTAATAATTTCAAAAGGTGCAAACGAGAGTACTCCATTGTATGCCTAATAATGAGAAAAAAAAGTATTTCATCAGTTACGGCCAAAGTACTCACTCATTTCAAAAATGTTCAAAGGAAACCCATACGGACTTCAAAAGTCCCTTTAAATAATACCTAACTCAACAGGACAGCAACATTTGATAGATACGAGCATGTATGATAAAATGTAATATATTCTTATATAATGTTGTTTTGATGTAACATAATAAGTGTTTATTGTTTGTAACATTTAATTGAGACATGTTTGCATTTAATAGTTGAAACAACACCGGTTGGAATCCTGGTGACCGGTGATACAGGTTCCTCGGATACCTAGTTCGGGCACCAGTTCTCCGCAACGTGGCTGTTATTTTAAATGTGTTGATACTTGTATATGGTTACATCACCATGCTATATTTGTTTGTGTATTTAAGTATAACATTGTAAATTGTCGTTATAGTTGTGGAGAAATTAAATAAATAAATTTATTTTATCTTGGTTTATTTCGTTGCCGTTACGGACGTCAAAAAACTGCAGCCATATCATATAATCAATTCACACGATATGATTGACCGTTATGATTGAATATCCACATACATACATACGACTAAATTCATTATTTTTAGGAACACCGTTCCTATATGAATTCTATATGTTTGTCTATATGTTCTATCTAAATGTCGATTTTTCAAATATTCGAATTTTTACTTCAGACTCGGATTCAGCATAAAAAAATAGAATAGGAATGGTTAGGAACATCGTTCCTATCTCTTAAGGAACATGGTTAAAAGGGCCGACAAATTAAAAAAAATAATATTTTGAATTGTTATATAATTGTCGAGCCAGGTGTTCCTCTGGCAATGCAAGCTTGCGCATTCTCAACTGGTGCTTTATATATTCTTTATTTAATTATTGCATGCAAACATTATCATTGATAATTTATCATTTACAAACAAAATCTGAGGGGAAACAATATTACTATATAATTACTTTTCTAGCAGTAAAAAATGCTTTTCTTTTTCCCCACATGTTTATCTCATCTTCACTTATTGACTGTCTTTATTTTCAATATACTTTTATTAAATAGTTTGAAGTGAGTGAGAATATTATTTATATTAATTTTGCGAACATCTCTATGTAACAGGTGCATGTATGAAGAGCATATAATATACATTGTGTAAAATCTTATATATACTTTTATCACATCTGCGGTCTTTTTCTCAACATTTCTTTCATTGTTAATTTAATTTTTTCTTTTAATTTTTATACCATCATGTTTCTTGGAAGTTCAGTGCCATCGAACTAGTCTCATGAAAGAAGTTAATGGTACTATATTAATTCTTCGATAGTTAAAAGTAAGTTCATTTGATCTTATTTGACTTATCTCGTGTAAGTGAGCCTGGATAATGCAACATATTTCTTTTAAGATTTATTAGTTCAGTTGTACAACATTTCTGTTCAGACATAAATATGTACGTAATAATCTTTCTTTCATAATATTAAAATTGTTATATAAAAAAGCAACTTTTACCTTTAGCAGGGTTGATATCAACTGCACTCCGGTACAAGTTCTCTTCATTACGCCAATCTTGATTTCTAAGTACTGTGGTGGCACTCATGGCACATAATGCTAGGAAGGAAGCCAATATAAATACAGTGGTTTTCGTTTCATTCTCATGCCATTTTCGGGTTAGAGCTCCGGCTCCTAAGCCCAGCAGTAAACAGAAGCCTACGCTCGGAATGTAAAGAACTCGTTCAGCTACCACGAAACCCACGTAGAAGAAAATATTGGAAGCAGGCACGAAAGGCAGAATCATGAATGCGGTGAACATTAAAGTAGCTTGCGGGGTGTGCTGAAAGTATCTTTGGGAATTTTGCACTTGGCATTTTGCATGAGACGTCGGGCAAATGCATGTGGAATAGTGCAAAAGATTATTATTATTAACCGTTCGACATGTATTCGTATGGTCGTCGGTCAAAGGGTAATTACAACCAGGACAAGGGCACATCTGTTTCTTAGAAGCATTATCTTTACTGATTGATTTTTGCAATTCACTGTGTTGCCTAAGTTGTTTATGATTTCTCTTTCGTTTTGCTTTGTGACTTCGTTTTTTATGATATTTTATTTCTTTTTGTGGTTTTGGTGCTGGTTTTGGCTTCGAAACATGATCTTTTTCTAATAACTTTCCACCAGCTTTCCATATTACTCTCATTAATAGACCATAGAATACTATTGTTAATGCTATTCTGCTATCACCGAATGAAGTTATTTTTGGAATTGAGTCCATAGACCAATCGAAACTTAATTGAAAAGGATATAAAAGGAGGAAGAAGTTAAAAATTGGAAGATACGCAAACGTATAGAATCGCGTGAAGGTGGATGGGTCACGAGACGCTGGGTTATCGGCAACCACAAAATCTGTTGGCGTTCCAGCAATCTTAAATCGGCAATAAAGAAGGATGAATCCTGCGACTGTTACGGCGTAGATGCTGCGCCAGCGAATCTGAAACAAACAAAACAACATTATTTAAAAGATAAGATTCTACGTAACATGCAATAGGGAAAAAATCGGCGAAGAATTTCCTTTTTAACATTTTTTTACATTATACGATGTTTAGTTTTTATTGTTGTTGTTATAGTAAACATTACATCCACACTCATGCTCGCATACAGCTTGGAACGTAGCTTAAAGCGTAAATTTATTTCCTTAAGGTAGGTCTGAACATTCCATCAACTTTGTTTTAGAGACAGATTCGTGAGAGTTAACATTGTTTTGCGAGCATACATTATATTTTCTGTACCTGGGCGAATGTGCTTTACTTGCGTTTTTTTTTTGTTTTTTTTATGTAATCTCAAGTTTCAGGAAAGGCGTCCGCGAACATAAACTTAAAAAGTAAAACCTTATTTAAACACAAAATTTTATGCAAATCGTTAGAAATGTTCCGAAATACATAAAAGCTGAGTATATTTATTTCTTTGAACAGTCCTGAGTGATTCTCTGGAGTTTATGCTATTAATAGAGCGCAAGGCTCTTTTTTCTTTTATTTTCACATCATCGTTTTGTTTCAGATGCAACGTATAGTTAAATTAAATTATGAACACTCAAGTGGATAACGAAACCACTATTATATTTTTAAAGCATTGAAGTGAAAATAGAAACCAGTTGAGAATGCGCAAGCTTGCATTGCCAAAGGAACACCTGGCTCGTCAATTATACTACTCTGTGTAAAAAGTATCGGGAATATGTCAATAAAAAGACCCGCGTAAAAGAGGTCATTCTAATTTTTTTACTGCATGTTGGTAGCACTGTACTGATTTAGCGCGCAAAATTTGAGCGGGATCTGTCATTTAATTTGTTTTAAACTACACTTTTTGTTGGTCATAGTTTTGAGTCCTCGGCGATTTTTACAATGGAAAATATTGTTGAACAAAGAGTGTGCCTTAAATTTTGTGTTTCAAATGATATTTCATGTGGTGAATCACTAAAAATGTTGCGAAATACCTACGGCGAATCGTGTATATCGAAAACAAGGGCTTATGAATGGTATAAGGCTTTTAAAGAAGGCCGAGAAGTAGTAGTAGACTTGCCTCGTTCTGGTAGACCTTCAACCGCTACGACCAGAGAAAACATCGACAGAATCAAGAAGCTAGTGCTCGAAAATCGACGTATGAGTCTGAGAGAGTTGGCTAGTGAGGTGAACATATCTTTTAAGTCCGTCCACAACATTCTCATTGACATTTTAGGCATGAAACGCGTCGCCGCTCGACTAGTTCCAAAAGAGCTCAATTTTGTTCAAAAACCGCAGCGAAAGCATGTCGCTGAAGACATGGTTTCCCGAGCTTCTACGGATCCGACCTTTATGAAACGTATAATAACTGGCGACGAGACATGGGTTTATGAGTACGACATGCAAACAAGCCAACAGTCTTCAGAATGGTGTCTCGAAAACGAGCCGAAACCCAAAAAACCGCGGCAAAGTCGCTCCAAAATCAAGGTGATGCTGACAGTTTTTTTTGACTACCGTGGTGTGGTTCACTCCGAATTCCTTCCAGAGGGAGAAACAGTGAATAAAGAATATTATTTAGGCGTCATGAAGCGTTTGCGTGAGAGTATCCGCCGAAAACGTCCAGATTTGTGGCAACACAACTCATGGATGCTTCACCATGATAATGCACCATCACACACAGCCATTATAGTGAAAGAGTTTTTAGCGAAAAATTCAACAAAAGTTCTCGACCAAGCACCGTATTCACCTGATATGGCTCCGTCTGACTTTTTTTTATTTCCCAAGTTAAAATTACCACTTCGAGGAAAACGTTTTGAGTCGATAGAAGCCATAAAAGAAAATTCGCTGAATGAGCTAAAGGCCATACCGCAAATAGCCTATGAAAAATGTATGGAAGACTGGGTGAAGCGGTGGAGATGTTGTATTGCAAGCGATGGGGGCTACTTTGAAGGCGATAAAATAAATTTAGATGAATAATTTGTATTTTTTGTTTTATTGACAAATTCCCGATACTTAGTACACAGAATGTATAACAATTCAACTTTTTTTTTTAATTTGTCGGCCATTTGGCCATGTTTCTTAAGAGACAGGAACAGTGTTCCTGAACATTCCTATTCTACTTTTTATGCTGTATCCGAATCTGAAGTCAAAATTCGAATATTAAAAAAAGCGACAGACAAACACACAGACAAACGCACAAACAAACATATAGATTTCATATAGGAAAGGTGTTCCTGGTAAAGAGTAAGTTTTCTAAAGAGAGTTGGTTTTAATTAGTTGATGTACCAAAAGCTATATAATAATAAGTATACACATCTAGGTACGTTATATTGTTCCTGGTGAAAATGTAAATATATAGATTATACACACCGAATCCTTCTTCTGTACTCCAAGTCCGTCTCGCACTTTGCTATTTTTTTTAGTGTGATATTGCGCGGAAGAAGACATTAGATAAGGGCCTCCTACTCAAAAATAATGTATTGCATAATTTCTTAAAACCATAATCAACCGAAGCAGATTTGTGACGTTATTATTTCTCAACTTTTGATATAGTAACCGATCAAAATGAAAATAATACCGTTTAACTTAAACACTTTTAAAAATTGTTTTTTAGATTCAATTTTGCTCATTAATAAAACCTGTGTCACCATCATTCACCACTTCGTTCTTTTGAACTTATTCATTATATCTGTGTTACTCTCATGATAATTGCACATAATCCAATTTATTGATGCAAAGCCATTCCTTATGCATTTAACTTTACGCGCATCAATTCTACATACGTTTCCCCTTCTCAATTAGTCTCGAGCCTATATACGCAATAGTACATTACCTTACATTTTATACACTGTAAACAAACACAACGTTATTGGCGACGTACTTTTCTTTTACTTGTCCCCCGTGTTCGTGTATAACCTTGGAATAGATTTTTTTTTATATAAACTCAGCATAGCGGCTCCGCTTTGCCTGATGGTAAGCGAAAGAGAAGCCAAATCGCTGACAAAAGACGATTACTTTTTAATTCGCAATGTGTTTCACTTTTTAATGCTACGACAGAGATAAGAGTTACCGAACTTTTTAGTACGCGAATAAATGTTCACAACAGTGGGTCAATGACATCGCAAGCCTGCACGTGTGGTTCTATGACGGAAGGGATAGATTAGGATATGGGAAAACAGTTCTTCAGAGCACTCACTATGGTAAAGGTGGTAAAATACGCTTAGCGAGCCAATAGAAGGCGGATGAGTATATAATGGAAATTTCGTCTTTGAAGTTCAAAAATGTTAACAAATAATTTCACGTCAAAAACGATACGATACGAATGATACGATTACAATCATAGTGGGATACAATAAGCGTACATATCCCTATATACCTATTCCCTTTCTAAAATACAAATAAGAACTATTTTTTTACCACTTCACTACACTAATCACTTTTTTACAGAAGTAATTAATTACTTCGTTAAAATTTCAAAAATAATGCATTTAAATAATGTTTTTTTTAATAACAAGTTGACGAAGCTATTCATTAATTAACGTATACAAATATCCTAAATTTAAAATTAGCATTACGGTGTAGTTCATATTATTTAAAATTGAAACAATTTGTAATAAATTATTGGGTGAAAATTTATTAACAATCAAACTTCAAAATCGCTTTCCACGATATGTTGCTTACAATTACAACAAAACTTTTTGTGATAAAAACAAAGAAGAAAGAAATTTAGAAAAAAGTGTAACCTTCTTCACACCGTTACTTTCCTTTTTATTGTATCTTTAATCAAATGTATTTTATCCTTCATGGAAGTTAACTTCAATGAAGGAAGTCTCACTTTTATACCTGTATCGACATTACATCCTCGTACAGTTATATATATTATATATTATATACAGGCTTCTGTCATCATATAGAATATGCTACGAGTATGAATTATTGATTTGTAGATACGAATTACAATCTTTACAACATATATCTCACTATATTAAATATTTCTGTATGGTAGTTTTATTTTTCATAATATTTCACGTAGCTTGGATATGATTGATTAAGCTGGGAGCAATATTTCATTAATATCTGTCAAAGAATTTGCTACGATATTTCGGGCTGTGCTAATTTTTCGTATGATTTTTATTTATGTATAATGTCTAGGGAATTTATAGGTGTTTTAGATCTTTATGTGTGAATTAGATCGCAGTGAGCCGATAAAAGCAAATACTATGGACAGATTATTATGAAAGTGTATGATGACGCTTATAACCAGTAGTATGTATTTTTATACAATCGTAGCCTATGAACGTTGCATTACAGGAAGTATTATTTGCCATTGCTAATAACCCAATTTCTTAGGTGCTTACTGGTAAACTCACAGGAACCCAACAATTCTCCAAGGAGTTTTTATTTGGCTACGGTTTTCAGTGGGACGGAGGTACTTCACGGTACTTCCCCAGTGGGATTGCTTTGAAGTACCCTACCAAGTAAATTTGATTATTCGTTTTTAATGATTTATACCTAAACGACATATACTATTGCTCTCACTCCGCTGTCTGGTCGTCTGTCTATCATGTCATGTTTATAACTCGTTAGTTATAGCCCTTAAGTTTGGATATATTGTACAGAATATTGACTGAAAACCGAATATTTCAGTATTTTTTGGGGAATCCCATACATGAATTGTATTTACATAAAAATTGAGGGCAGTCATTGTTAATAGGTTCAGATTTATAAGGGTTTTCAATTGTTTATCTTTTATAACTGTGAATTTCATAAGAAAGTTATATTATCACGAAGAAGCTTCCCGTAAATGAGAATTGATACCCGATGTAGGTATATATATTTTTTTTATATTAGAGGAGGGCAGACGAGCATGTGGGCCACCGGTTGGTAAGTGGTCGTTACCGCCCATAGACATCAGTAACACCAAAGGGTCACTGATCCATTGCCAGCCTTTTTAGGTAAACATATGCTCTTTTCTTGAAGGCACCCATATCGTATTGTTCGAGAACACCGCTGATGGTAGTTGATTCCACAATTTCACCGTACGCGTTAGAAATGATAATGGACTACCTGCATACGATTATTATATTGTTATTGCACGCATGTGTTTATGCAACTTTTAACTTCATCTATAAAAGGAATGTAGGAATTATACGTAAATTTTTAAGAAATCTACTACTAAGTACTTTTTATAGTTCAGTAGTTTTAAGGAGGATCATTCGCACGTTTCTGTTAATGCAGTAACTCTAGGAAGCTTTCTCGTAACGTGACTCAATTGCAGATACAAAAAAAAAAATATCCCAATGTGTTTTTATGCTCCTACATAATGTAGAGGTACTTCCCAGGTTGAGCTACTTATTAAATATATTTGATATAGTCTCATTGTTACTCGGCAAGATGTACCACATGCAGATGAGTTGGTTTTTACTATAAAACATTGGTAAAACACTCACTTTCCTAGTGTACAAATTATGCATACCCAGTGTATACATACATACTGAAAAAGGCCAATAAAAAAGTTTGTCAAAATATGAAATATAATATATATGAAAATTCAGAATAATAATGACAAGTCGCACATATTTCTTTAAATAATGTCGTGAAAATGTAATGAAACGTATACTTGTCTATAAATTTTTAGATAAAGGAAAATATTGGCAATATGGTAAGTTTCGCATTTCGGAGTAATCAATGTCAACCTAACTTGAACCACAACTTCGTACGAATTCAATTAATAGGAAACTATAAAATAAAATAAATAAATATTGTCGGACAAATTACACAGCGCCACCTAGCCCTAAAGTAAGCGAAGCTTGTGTTATGGGTACTAGACAACTGATAAACATACGTAAATACATTTTTTTTGTAAATACAAACTCATTTTAAATTGGAACCTGTACGTTACTAAAAATATATAAATCTTTCTTACATACGAGTATAATAAGATGCGACGTATACTAGGATACTCAGCTTAGATATGATATATCTATAATCAAATAGATACGTAGCAGAGACGACTGAACGCCACAGACGCGGTCCTTACACACTTCACTCACTTCTCGCTCGTTTCTGATAAAACACAACCAATTTGGTCATGGTAGGTTATTCTTGGTCTTCCTTGGCTCCTATATCCTTCCACCTTCGCATTGTATATCTGTATTATCATTCTTTCATCCTGCATTCTTTCTACTTGTCTGAACCAACGGAGCATGCCCTTTCTTATCTTAACACCGACACTCTCTTTCAGTCCAACTCTGTTTTTAACATCATCATTGCGAATACGGTCTACAAGCCTTACGCCACAAATATTGCGCAGCGCTCGCATTTCGACGGCGTTTATTCTACTTTCATGCTCTTTCTGCCATACCCAGCTCTCGCTTCCATAAGTTAGCGTTGGGAGTAGCACTGCGTTGTATGTAGCGAGCTGTGCCTTCTGGCTTAGATGCCTAGAAGTTTACCCAACGCTCCATTCGCGCTGTTCCCTGCACTCACTCGTCTCTCCACATCAGCCGTGTACCTTCCATCGCTGCTAAAAGCGTTTCCAAGATATATAATCTCATCCACTTGCTCCAATTTTACATCAAAAACCGTAATCCTATTGTTCGTTCTGGTTGTCTCTCTTCCAATTACCATAAGGTTTTCTTCGGATTAAATTGTAAGTCTTTCATCATACAGTCACCTTTCATTGTTGTAACTAGTGTTTGCAGTTCAAACTCCTGTAGTCAACAGGAGTTAGATTCATGATTTTTGTTGTCGAAATGCTAAAAATAGAACGATCAATTTAGGAAATTCACATATGCTAACGATACGTCAACTGGAGTACCTTATGTCTATTCATATCTAATATGCTACTGAACGTTCCGATGACAGAAAGCCATTTATCTGGGTGGGCTACTAAAGAAACCTTGGGCTATGTCAAACGTATTACAGTATAAACATATACATAGGCTTGATCCCCAGATTCGAACGGATGTGAAGCGGAAATCGAAAATTTTATAAATATCTATCGAGATAAGAAAAGACGTATTTTCATTGTATTGTAGATTATAGAGGTTCCCTAAAATTAATCGTGCTTGTATACCATTTTAGATTGACATTTCGCTTTGTTTTGACCCTGCTTCGGTGTGGATCCAACCTTTAACTAAAATCATGTTCAGCTTATGCCTTATATTTAATAAGCCAGACTATATATTTAATGTTATATTCTATACTATTTGACAAGAAAGGCAATATTTAGGCCGAGATTAACTTTCGGATGATGATAATGATATCATCATTTGGTGTTCGGGATCCGCTTTCTGAATTTTTATTTTCTACTTTGCAGGACATTTTCTAGGCATAGCAAGACTTAACAATACCAATGTAAGGAGACATTTTTTTTATACAACGTCAGGAGGCATACACGCATACGGCTCACCTGATGTAAAGCGATTACCGTAGCCTACGAACGTTTGTGATACATTAATTATCACTCGCGCGGTGTCTCCTCTGCTGCTATCACAGCAACTCCTTAGAAGCTTACTGGTGACCTCACTCACACACAGGAACACAATAACCCTCCAGCGAGTTGTTATTTGGCTGCGGTTTTCTGCGAGGTGGAGGTACTTCCCCATACGGGCTGCTTTGATGTGCCCTACCTCTTAAAATATTAAGACCAAGACAAACATAGACACAGATATGTTTATGCACACAAATGTTTACCTTGTGAGGGAATCGAACACACGAGCGTTAGTGTCAAAGTCGCGTCATTCACGACTGCGCCACCGAGCTTGTCATAGAGAGACATAGTCAAGATAGAGAAGAAATCATATTTTAAGCTTCTTACTTATTTCACCGCGTACATACAACGTACGTAGATATATTGAGAATCTGATAACTCCGCCGTCCACGTAAAAATAGACAAATTATTAAATAAATCCGTTTCGTATGAGGTAATATAAGTAAAGAGAGAATATTAGATGAAAGAATTCCGAAACAGATATGTAATGCGAAAGTGAAAGAATATAAGCCGAGGAATATGAAGCTGAGGAAGGCAAAGACTTACCTATCGTGACCAAATTGATTTCAATTCATTGTACTCTTATCAGAATAGTATCAAGAGTCATAAAAACCGGCGAACATACATGAAAGGATCTATGAATGTTTAAGTCCCTAGCGAGAACTTGTGGCATACGGCTCATTCTGCCTACAATGCAAGGAACTTGGCTTGAAGATATAGTTATTCATAAGTAGACAATTTAATCATTTACGATTGGAAAAGACGTAATAATAATAATAACTGTTATAGTGGATCAACGCTGACATTTAAAAATATGTTGCTATATAGAAGTTCGATATTCAATGAAACAAAATAGATTACGCCGTTTTGTCCCCTGAAATATGTCAATAGTCTAAACTGTTATTAATTATTCTTCCTAGCGTTTTACCGTTTCCTAATCTACTAGGATTGGCGGAGTTCCTTACCTAACCTGGATTTGGGGATGATACTAATCTTGACTTTTTTCTCACAATGTTGGATGGCATGACATGACAGCAGTGACTAACTAGATACTATATTATAATTAATAGATTGTGTTTCTTTTACATCGTCGGGAGGTACACATGCATACGGCCAATCTTATGTAAATTGATAACCGTAGCCTATGAACGCCTGCAATACATTAACTATCACCTGTGCTGCTAATACAGTAATTCCTTAGAAGCTTACTGGTGACCTCACTTTTTCGCAGGAATACAACAACCCTTCAGGGTATTGTTATTTGGTTGCGGTTTTCTGTCAGATGGAGGTAGATGACTTCCTCAGAAATTACTTTGATGCGCCCTGCCTCTCTTAAAAACAGTATAAGACAAACATACATGTTCACGCACAAGAATATTTGTCCTGGCCACACCACCGAGCTCGTCAAAAACATAATATGGAGTTACTGACGTCAGACCCCTCTACAGTCCAAGGAGAAAATAAGACCTTTCGTGCGTTAGATAACACGTATTTCGAAAATTACTTACGATAACGTGCGGTTTACCTCACATGTCCTTCACCGCCAAGCAAGTAATAATCACAAACATGTACATAAATCAGATAGCACGCGTTTAGTAGTACATGCCCATACCAGAATTCGAACCTTGTACCAGTCGTTTAATAGGCTCGTTCTCTTTTTTTTTATACTACGTCGGGTGGTATACAAGCGTACGGCCCACCTGATGTAAAGCGGGTACCGTAGCCTATTTTTGTTTTATCTATACACTAGGCTATCACTGTTCATAGTACTATTAATTATTCTGTAGAAATACCTAAAAATATTTCTTAATTATTGCGGACCTATACCTATATATACCTATAATACATAGATATACACTAGATTTCAATATATTCTGACATAAATATCAAACATTCAAGCTCATAAATCTCATTAACATACATCTGATCAAAATCGCGGTCCTGGCTAAAGCAGCATTTATTTTAATCCCTGACATAGTCAGCTCGATAAAATTGATTTAAAAGGGGGCGAGGCAAGACGTCCCTTTAGATTATTAAATTACTGCCACCAGCTCCAAGCAACCCTCTTTCACTATATGATTAATATGGAAATGCGATCAGGTATGTTAATCTACTTAAAGTGGTGTTATTATGAAAGTTTTCATGGTTATTTACTGGCGTTGGGGTTCGATGTATGCGAGAGCGCGGGCGGCTTGTTAGTTGCGGGAAGCTCGAGGAAAAGATTTATGAAGGTTGCGTCGTCCTTGTTCCGACCTGTATAGCCCAGGGGAACCTCGCGCGAAACTAACGACGCCGTTTCGGATTTCCAGCACAATTTACACGAGACTGCGTGGAACGGAACGGAAATCTCAGACAAACTAAGATGAACATCAAATTAATCAATTGGAATGAGGAAAGGAGGCTGAATAATACAACGGCGCTCTTTCACACCTATCTGATGTGAAACGTGTAGTAGTGTCTATTGATTCGATGTTAGTGAGCTTCGTGGGTGAGTTATTTATTGCGGTATTTTGTAACAGGTCGATGTATTCATTACAGATGATGGATAGGGGTGTGATGGAATATGTCGTAGTTGTACGGTTATGAAATATGATTCTTTCTTTTAGCACCAAAATTAGAGGAGAATGCTTCAGCTTAGTGTCAAGTTGTATTTGAAAGTTAAATTATTATTTTTGAATGGGAACAAATTATTATGATGCTGAATAATTGCACTCTTACAGTTGAATATATTTTTATGAAGCGTGATTATAGCCAGCTATCAAGTATTTGAGGTATGATTTTGTAGTCTAATTTAATTTTTAATGTGTTATGTGGTTATATATGTATAAACATATTATATGTTACCCTACTAGCTACTCTACGTCTAGCAATCACAGCGAACAGTCGCTTATAGTATAGTATTTAAATAGTTTTGTTCTACCCTTCAAATATGGTTGTCAATACATGTATAAATTGCAAAAAAGAATATTAAGAAAAAATCGGCCAAGTGCGAGTCGGACTCGCGCACGAAGGGTTCCGTACCATTATCTATAAAAATGGCAAAAAAATCACGTTTGTTGTATGGGAGCCCCCCTTAAATATTTGTTTTATTTTGATTTAATTATTTATTCTTAAAGTGAATATATAACTAAATATTCTGTGAATATTTCAAGCGTCTACCTGTTGCCGTTATCAATATCGAGCAAAAACGAGCAAAAAAATCACGTTTGTTGTATGGGAGCCCCCTTAAATATTTATTTTATTCCATTTTTTAGTATTTGTTGTTATAGCGGCAACAGAAATACATCATCTGTGAAAATTTCAACTGTCTAACTATCACCGTTCATGAGATACAGCCTGGTGACAGACGGACGGACGGACGGACGGACAGCGGAGCCTCAGTAATAGGGTTCCGTTTGGGTACGGAACCCTAAAAAAAGCACTTGGTTTGGAGTGTAGTAGATATAGCAAATTAGTATATGCGGTTTCAATATGCCGAATATGCCAAACTATCAAACAACTGAACACCCTACGAAACTCAAACGGCATCGAGTGAAGTTGTGAAACATGTTTAATGAATACGTCGTCCCGGAAGACGACGAGGACGAGTCCGACTCAGGTACCGTAATTAATGTACAATCTTCTTTTGACTAATGAAAGCTCGTCTAAGACATCAGCCGAGAACTTAAAAAATCTGTTTAAGATGAGGTTGGCAGTTTGGAAGCATCTCTTGATTTTTTTAGTGACCAAATTAATACAGTAGAAATATATATAAAAAACCAGGACAGCAAAATCAAAGAGTTGGAAAATAATAATGAAGATATATATATAACAAAAATAAGAATTTAGGACTGCGAGTTGCTGTTTTAGAGCAAGGGAAGCATCAATTAGAGCAAAATTAATTATCTACATGCGTTGAAGTAGCTGGGTTACCGGAGGTACTTTCTCAGGATACTGGTAAAACATTGTCTTTATTAGCAGCTAAATTAGATATGGAGGAGGTTATCCAGTCATCCCGTCGTCTAACTAGGGGTAAGGACAAACCCTCGTCCGTACTTGATATGAAAACGAAGACAGCACAGAGCGATGGATAATTGCCTGCAAAACGAGACGCGCAATCCATGGAATGTTAGTACTAAATATAGATGAAAAGAAGACTAATAACAGAATTTATGTACACGCAGCTTTAACATAATATATAAAGTCTCTCTTATATAACACTAAGGAAAAATTTGTAGTTCATATCAATTTATATGGGTTAAAAACGTGAACCCGTTAAACGAAGAACAGCAAATACATTATGACAAGCTCGGTGGCGCAGTGGTGAAACGCGTCGTTACGCTACTTTGACACCAACGCTCGTGGGTTCGATTCCCACACAGTACAAACATTTGTGTGCATGAACATGTCTGTTTGTCTTGGTCTGGGTATTTTCTATGTATACTAAGTATGTATTTACAAAAAAAATGTACTTACGTATGTTTATCAGTTGTCTAGTACCCATAACACAAGCTTCGCTTACTTTGGGGCTAGATGGCGCTGTGTAATTTGTCCCACAATATTTATTATTTATTTTATTTATTATTTATTATATCCGATCCTTGCAATATATTGAAATGATTTAGAAAACTAGTACTAAGTAAAAACTTCTTACTGTTCATATTTGAAATTATATCTATTGTTTCATATCCACGTTAAGGAACCTCTAAAACCTAAAGAAATCCAAAACTGTAAATCTTTTAACTACTTTTTCGACAACTACCTGTTAGCCATAATTTGTTCTTACCTTGTTTACATACGAGTATTATCATCAAATCCATTATTAAAAATTTCTCCAAACTGTTACAAACTATTCATCAATGCCCACTAGATATGATAATACTTACGGAGGTTGGCATATTTTTGTGAACTGGTGTAATAAATAATAAAAAAAACCGTATAAAACTGGCGTAAACTGAGCATTCTATTGCTGCACTTCAGTGAAAAGCAAAAGCTGACGCTTCAAATACAGCTTTAAATACTTATAACGTAATATGGATATTGTCGATTTTAATAGATGATATACTTTTTGTGTGGCCCACTGTACATATATATTGGTAGAATGATATAAATACCTATACAGTTTCAGTTAGTTTGAAATTTTTGGGTTTCCTTATTCATTTTAAGTCAGTGTCCATGAAGTACATTTGAGGTAAATATTAAATCATGAAGTTAGTGGCATCCAAATATTAGTGGCCAGCATTCCAATTGCTTTACGAATGTTACACGACTTCATACATTGCCTGCCTGCGTAGTTTAATTCCCAAAAGGGCACTAAGGTAAACCACCTTCGTTGCACAATCCGAGCTTAACTATAATAGTAATAAATAATGCCCACTCGCACATATATCCTGCAGCTCCTCGCACGGATTCCCTGTGCAATAGCGAGAAGGTAACAAGGATATTTTCTGTTAGACTGAAGATAATCAATTTGCGGTTTCAAATTGAATTAAATAGTATCAATTTTTACTGTAATTTCATATAATTTTAACCTTACAAACTAGTTTCGCACATTAGCGGTTTATTTTTATTCGGTTACATACTATTCGCTGTGATTGCTTGACGTAGAGCAGCTGGTAGAGGTTACATATATGTTTATACAGATATAACCACATAATACATTAAAAATTAAATTAGTCTACAAAATTATACCTCAAATGCTTGACAGCTCGCCATAATCATGCTTCATAATAAATTAAAAGTAAAAAACCTTTTTAAAAACAAGCTTTTATTTAAATGCTCTAAAAAGAAAAAAATAAAATTTTATACTAAAACTTTTACTGTTAACTTAGGTCATTTCACATTTGACACAATTTATAGGATATAAAAGCTTGTCGCGAGATTTACTTGTGTAGATTAACAAGTAAATTAAATAATTTGATGAGAATAATATTATCTATTAAAATTTTCAAACTAAGCAAATACGAGTACATAAATCTCGCGACAAGCTTTTATATACTATAAATTGTGTCAAATGTGAAATGACCTAAGTTAACAGTAAAAGTTTTAGTATAAAATTTTATTTTTTTCTTTTTAGAGCATTTAAATAAAAGCTTGTTTTTAAAAAGGTTTTTTACTTTTAATTTATTTTTTACTTTTTAGTTATCGCTGGACACGTTTCTCAGTCTGTTCATCTCATTCAACGCATCATTGTTGCATGGTCGTGAGCTTCGTTTAGAAGGGTAAGAGCTAATATACAACAGGGTTCGCCCCGGTGCTCTGAGGTGGTACGTTCGCGACATCATATTACACCCTGATGCCACTCAGTCCTCGGCACGGCCTCACCTTGGCTTGGGTGTTTAGAGAAATGTGCCACTTATTTCAGCTTGAAGCTTACTTGTGCCTTACGAAACACAGTTCCGGGTTTGATTTTGGAGTAACAATTCGACCTCAATATATCAAAATTCCAGACGGATTGGAGCAATGGAGTTGATATTCAACATCTTTTTTTTTTAAACTCGCATTCGTATTCTCAGTAAGTCCTTTCAATTGATACCCATATTATAAGCAAGCACTAAAAACTTACTCCACTATATTGGTTTAGAGTGACGTCACTTTATTTTTTGACTTATTCTCAGCAAGTCCTTTCTATTGATACTCATATTGTAGGAATGAATTGAAAAAACGTGTGGCACACGGGGACTGCCGCGGTAAAGCTATTGCATAGCATCTTTTTTTATCAACTTATGCAATTATAATTATTTTTTAAATAACAAATCCCTGGAGGGAAGTTGTGTTCATGCGAGTGTGTAACGTTACTACCTCACGGAAAACTGCAGCCAAATAACAATTCCCTGGACGGTTGTTGTGTTCATGCGAGTGAGTGACGTTACTACCTTACGAAAAATATGCTCAAAACTGCAGCCGAATAACAATTCCCTGGAGGATTGTTGTGTTCATGCGAGTGAGTGACGTTATCGCCTCACAGGCAACTGCAGCCAAATAACAATTCCCTGGACGGTTGTAGTGTTCAGGCGAGTGAGTGACGTTACTACCTCACGGAATACTGCAGCCAAATAACAATTCCCTGGACGGTTGTTGTGTTCAGGCTAGTGAGTGACGTTACTACCTCACGGAAAACTACAGCCAAATAACAAATCCCTGGACGGTTGTTGTGTTCATGCGAGTGAGTTCCCTGGACGGTGGCTGCAGTTTTCCGTGAGGTAGTAACGTCACTCACTCGTACGAACGCAACATCTGTCCAGCGAATTGTTATTTGGCTGCAGTTGCCTGTGAGGTGGTAACGTCACTCACTCGCATGAACACAACAACCGTCCAGGGAATTGTAATTTGGCTGCAGTTTTCCGTGAGGCAGTAACGTCACTCACTCGCCTGAACACAACAACCGTCCAGGGAATTGTTACTTGGCTGCAGTTGCCTTGATTATGAAAAAAAAATAATTTCTTCTACCAATTTTCTTACTTGTTTGCCACCCGACGGAGTCTAAAAGTGTCCATAGGCTGGGCTGTGTAACAGTTTCATATCAGGCGGACTGAACACTTGTTCGTCACCCGATGGAGTATTAAAGTTTTAATAGACTGCGCAACAGTTTCACATCGGGCGGGCTGAACACTTGTTTGCTACCCGACGGATCATCATCATCATCTGATGATTATGAAAAAAAAACCATACCAATATACCAATTTTCTTACTTATTTGCCACCCGACGGATCATCATGTGATAATTATGAAAAAAAAAATTCTTCTAACAATTTTCTTACTTGTTTGCCACCCGACGGATCACCATCATCATCTGATGATTATGAATAAAAACGAGCTACATGGTAGGCGGAGTGGGAGGTGTTAGGTTTTATTTTCGTTACGGAATTTCTTGATTCGGTCGCCGCAAAGCCCGCGATAAAAGCTATGCAATAGCTTAAAAATATTTGCCAACTTGGGTGTTCCGCCATGTAGGATTTAGAATGACGTCACACAGTTAACCATGCATTGTCATCCAAATTGAACGTGTATACAAAATTTCAGCTCAATCGATTGAAGATATCTGCTTCAAAATTGATTTTCAAGCTTTAGAAGTCCGCCATATTCGATTAAGAGTGACGTCACATTATTTTTCGAGTTATTCTTAGCAAGCCCTTTTATTTGATACCCATATTGTAGGAGTGCATTAAAAATAGTTGGTCCGCCATCTTGGGTATGCCGCCATGTTGGATTTAGAATGACGTCACACATTTAGTCATGCATTGTCATCCAAACTGAACGTGTATACAAAATTTCAGCTCAATCGGTTAAAGATTTCTGCTTCAAAATTGAGTTGCAAGATTTCACCCGAACATACTTACATACTTACATTGCAAGTTAAATAAAAGCTTGTAAAAATATATTCAACTGTAAGAGTGCAATGATTCACAATCATAATAATTTGTTTTCTAAACTAATAATTTAACTTACAAATACAACTTCACACTAAGCTGAAGCATTTTCCTCTAATTCTGATGCTAAAAGAAAGAATCATATTTCATACCATACAACTACGATATTGGGGTCGGTACCAGAAGCGTGCACGCCGCGACCCTGCCAATCCAACACTGTTGACTGCAATTCTGAACCCAAACCGCACGACGCGCGGATTAGGGCGTCCCCCGGAGGCGACGCGCACCGATCCGCCCCGGTCGGTGCGGAATCTAAGGCATGCAATGGTGGGGGGCGCCACCCACCACGCAACGCCCATCCCGGTGGGTCGAGGAGAGCTGAGTGTCGTATAGGCACATAGAATGTGAGAGGTGGTCTAAAAGATAAGATGAATGAGTTGGTAGATATAATGAACGTGAGATGCCTAGATGCTTTGTGTGTGTCAGAGACCAAGCGGAAGGGAAGCGACACCGAAGATCTGCCCGGTAGCAGGAGGGCCCTGTGGTCCGGGGTGGACCAGGACGTTCATGCCAGCGCTGGCGTAGGTGTCGTGCTTTCATCATGCTTGGCCGCTGGTGTGAAATATTACGATTTAGTAGTTCTCTGGGTTAAGATAAAACTGGGGATTACGCGAGTGTTTTTACTTGAAGCATATGCTCCTGTGAGCTCTGCTGATCCCCAGGAGCTCGAGAAGTTTGGAGACTGTAAGGGGTATTTTATGGCTGAAGCGAATGAACGGATAATTATGTGTGGTGATCTAAATGGATGGGTTCGGACCAAGCGAAGTAGTTATGAGGCTGTGCTTGTTCCATACGGAGATAAGAGAGTGAACGATACTGGTAAGTTAACGTATGTATGGAACGAAACCGCCTTATGTGAAAAGAGTGATTGATTTGATTTGGATAGATGGACGTCTCCGAAAGTCGTTACAAAGTCGGATACAAGAGCCTTCAGAGGTCCCACTCTTGAAACGGACCACCGGCGAGTGCGTATTCCTTTCAGAGATCATGAAAGAATAAGGAGTGAAAAAATGAAAGAAGAAAGTGTAAGGAGTACGTATGCACGTCTAGTCAGTGAAAGACTTGCGAACGCGAGCCTTTCCGACTCTGATGTAGGCGAATGTTGGAAAGTTCTGAAAGAAAGTATGGTGGACAGTGCGAAAGAAGCATGTGGATGCGCAAAGAGACGTAGAACACTGAGAGGAGATGCCTGGTGGGATACGGAGGTTCAATCCTCCGTGGAATAAAAGAGGAAAGCGTGGCTGGATTACGCTTCATCTTTGCACCAGAGTGATGGTATGACAATGATCCGGGGTGGAATGGGGTGCTTTTTAGGGGTTGAAATCAGTTTTTCGCGATTTTTGGCTAAACGGTGCATTCTATCGAAAAAAGTTAAATGTTAAAGTTGTAGATAATAAAACGATCTACAACTTTTGTATAAACCATTTTTACCCTAACCTCAAAATTTTTCGAAAAAAATGCAAAAAACCGATTTTATGGTTTTTAATTATTTTTTTCGAGAAAAAAGAATCAACTGAGCCCAAACTTTGCCAAAAGATACCTTTTGGTATTGTAAAGAAGTAGTAATTTTTTTGAAAGGAAATATTTTAAGGATATTTTATAATTCCATTTTTTCGAAAAAAAAAAGAAATTTTCAACGAAAATCCTACCTAAAACTACGAAACCTACAGAGTTCAAATTTGACACACTTACTCGTTGTTACGTCTACTTTCAAGTAGTAGTGAAAAAAAGGTACACTGCAATTGAAAAATAGCAGGAAAATTGAAAAAACCGAAAAAATAACTTTTTTTGTGGTATTTGACATATACATCGTCGAACAATCGTTATTAATTATTAAAATCATTATAATTTTCATGTTTAATCTTTGATTGTACAGCACTACTTTTCATACGATATAAAATTTACATACAATCATAATAATCATACAATAGGTAATGTAGTAGATCTACAATGATATATACGGATTTTGCAGATAAGAGTGGTTTAAATTACCTTAACCTAACCTAACCTAACTTTTATAGCAACTGATAAAAGTTAGGTTTCCTAACTATGTTGCATGTTTATTCACTTATCTCATGATCATCTTGACCTCCAAGGAAGGCCAAGACTTACCTACCATGACCAAATTGTTAGTGTTCTATCAGAAGGTGATGTCAGGAGCCTTAGAAACCAGCGAGCGAGTGAGGTACGTAAGGATCGAGTCACGTGGCGCTTGCTTCTGCCTACCCCGCAAAGGATTTGGCGTGAATAAATCAGAAATGAAATCGTAACGCAAAACAAAGCATTTAATTAAAATGTTTATAATTCGATATGTATTCATATACATGCTGTGACATTAGTAAAAATACATTGATGTTTACTTCAGTGAAGTTTCATTTTTCTTTTATTCCTTTAATATTTATCGAAAAATACTAAATAATAAATACCCTATTTGTATTATTTTATGAGTTATAAATATACTAATAGACAATATATTAATATATAATGTATTAGTAAATATGTTATAAATATATATCCACAAATATATTGTTATACAACGCGAAAGTAAAATGGATGTAGGAGGCGAGGAAGGCCAAATCTTACCTACCGAGAACAAATTGGTCGTGTATTATCAGAAGGTGATGTCAGGAGCCCTAGAAACCGGCGAGCGTGCATGAGAAGAGCAATAAATGTTAAAGAAACCAGTAAGATGTGTAAGGATCGAGTCATGTGGCGCTTGATTTTCTCTGCCTATCCCGCAATGGATTTGGCATGAAGTTTTACATACATTATACACAATAAGTAGCGAACAAAATACTCTCGATAGCAAACTTCGAATGTGGTACAAATTCTGAATACCATAGCAAACTATAGCAAACTCAAGCGATTATATAAAGATAAAGACTTTTTATTTGCCATTAAAATAATTATGAGCGGGCATAGACATGTCTTACATGTTTTAAATGAAATCACATATACATGTATAGTATCTTTTTGGGTTGGAGAGATTTTCAAGATGGCAGCTGCCGTCCATCATATTGAATATATTGTAATTTTATGTACCCCATAATACTTCCCAGATCATACCGTAACGATATCCGATTTGTACAGATTTGCAAGGGTACTTACGTAGTTTAAAAATTCAACTTTAAAATATAGTAAACTTACTGTATACATTTCAGTCTCTTAATAAATGTTACACAGTACTGTGTATCATTTTTTTATACCACTGAATGCAGTTACAGCAGCCTATGGATATTTGTAACATCATGGGTGTTACTCTTGCTTGCCGACCCTGTAAGAACCTCTTTACGCTTTCATTCTTACTTTCTCGAAGACCCTCATGCTGCCCACGCAACATATATACTTATAAATAGATTTAAATTCATTATTGGTATTTGTGACAAATGACAATTTCACACAATCCGTGGTAATTAACTGAATTACGATAAATAGTTACATTCTTAATTAAAATGACCTAATTTCGCTCTCAAAATTAGATATAGGTACTTAATTATGGTACATTTACGATGGTTTTATAATTAACTTCAATTTCCTAAGCAATATTAAAATATTTCATATCTTTTAAGTTACAAATTCACGAGTATTGAAATTTTCAAGCCGCTTAATATATTGTAATGAGATTAGAATAATATAAGTATATATTATAAAATTAGGAGGAATGCACTATCTAGCTAGTGGAAAAAAGTTGAAAAGTTGTAAGCGTTCATGTTAAATCTTATGCACGATTTTCAGCTATGAAAAGTACCAATTTTTTAATACATTGTGAAATATACTTTTACGGAGAGAATTTATTTCTGAGTAGATAAAATAGAAGAATTCGTTTCAAAAATAACATCGGAACTGTCCTAAATAGACGCCGATTTATTTAGTCATAA
This sequence comes from Pyralis farinalis, assembly GCA_947507595.1. Lineage (NCBI taxonomy): Eukaryota > Metazoa > Arthropoda > Insecta > Lepidoptera > Pyralidae > Pyralis > Pyralis farinalis. The sequence continues at coordinate 19,270,831 of OX382271.1, read as the reverse complement.
TCACTGCTATCGAAATTATTTAATAGAAAATCATATCGAAAATATTGCCATAAATCGAAGATAACAAAAAATGCAGTTTACATATTATATAAAATTCATAATGAATTGTTTACAACAATATCTTTTTTAAATTATAACTGTCCATACCTATATTTTTAATGCACACTTATTGCCTCAGTGGATATCTAGGTTGCTATACGCTGTACAAGAAGAAATACTTTGGGCAGGTTGTTTATTAACTTTAACAATGACTTCTTAATGGAACATCAAATAACAACGTTAGGTATACTACGTAGTGCCATATTCCATGAAAATGGCATAGCGTGATCTTCTCTAAAAATTATCATCTTTAGGTCCACGTGATGCATCGCTGATAGGAATCGACAACACAGTTAGAATGTAATGACCTCTACCGTACGAAGGAAATCAACCAAATAAGAATTGTCTAGAGAGTTGTTTTGTCTCTGGCAATTAGTGAGATCAGCAGGAAGTTTCTAACATCGTGGTGTTACGCTTACAGAGATGGCAAAGTGCGGGCGACAGTCCTTGTGTTTGAACGGTCTATTGCCTGCCATAATCACTCCCTATGAGGTGGACCACATTCTCTTTTCCCACCAGAATAATCTTAAAAAACTTTCATTGCAAAGTATTTTCGTCTGGCTCGACTACATACAACCAAAATATCAAGTAGGTACATACGACTGGACTTTTCAAAAACTAACAAATTGCTAATTCGTTTGCGTGATCTTTATAATGACATCCATTGTGCGCCTTACAAAGTGGAGTTATGTCTATTCCGATACCAATATAAACTCTGCCTTATTATGTTTGACATACGATGAAATTAGCCCTAAGCCTTTAGTACAATCCACTTTATGTGATTTGTGTCTATGATGATAACTATTATGACATACATAACGCTATCAGGTATCTAGTTAAGGACAGCTTGTATTATGGGTACTACATAATTGATAGACTTTGATGGATACTTTTTTGTTAATGTATATGAATAAGGTACGTATATAATAAAATTCGTCTAAACGATTTGAAGCCCAAATCGTATAGGTAATTATGCCTTAGGGATTAGAACTACTGACGTTAGTAGAAATTCATAAATATGTATTACACTATATAAAAACCTTTTTTTATAAAGAAATAATGTTGATATATGCAGACAAATACATAACCCAATCAGGTCAGGTCTCTCTAGTTAGCACACCTTGGATTATGAGTGCAGTAGGTACGAAGCTTGAATAACACAAGCAATGCCTAACTAGATACTAGATTATAATTGAGTTGTTACTTGGCTGCGGTTTCCTGTGAGGTGGAGGTATTTCCCCAGACTCACTCACAGATGCACTCTACTTGTCTTAAAAAGACCCAGACCAAAACAAACAGACATGTTCATGCACACAAATATTTGTCTTGTGTAGAAATGGAACCCACAAGCTCTGGTGTCAAAGCAGCGTTATTAACGACTGCGCCACCGAGTTCATCGTAAGATAGATACGAAGTCAAACTACCTATGTGTACATATAACAAAATGTTTGTCATAAGCAGAACTCGAATCCAACCAACATTATGTCGGGGTTAGACCCAAGAAACATTTTTTTTTTTTTGTTTGTTTGTCTGTCAGTCAACAATATACTAACGGAACATATAAAAAAATATCGCCTTCATATGACTTCGTACAGTAGGAATTCTTTTATTGTAGCGAACAGATATCACGATCATATCATATCATATCACCTCTGGTCATATTTCTATGTATCTGTAAGACCAATTTGTTCCCAATGGACTTGGTGTGGACATGCTCAGGGCTTCGATTTCGCCACAATACAAACATCTTCGTATATATATGTTTTTGTAAATCATCAGACGAATACATTTGTACAAAAAAGATATCTACTGAAGTCTATCAATTATATAATGCCCATAAATCTATACTTAATTGAGTTATCTGATAGCATTATGTAATTTTATCGGAATATATTGACATAATTTCTTTACAAAACAAAGATTTTTAAACGCTTTACGTATACGTAATTATCATTTTCAAATATAAATTCCAATAAGGCATAACTATGTGCTTAAGTGCTTCAAATAGTTTAAATGCATTTCATTAATCAATTCTGGCAATGAAACTGCATGTGTCTATTTTATTACTTTCTTATATTCATTTAACCATAGCAGTCAAAGCAAATAACTTAATGAAACAAGCTAGGGAGCTTGGGCTAGCCGTCGGAGGGCGCTTATCTGTAAAATTTACTGGCTGGCTGACATTACAGTCGTCGCCTCGTAAATAGCGCCTCATTTGCCAGTCTATTTCAAACCCACGCCCAGGATAACTCCTGAATCTAACCGTCTTCACCGCAAATTGATACTTGAAATATTTCTGGCTCAAGTTCAAAATAATTGACAGGTAACGGAAATAGAAATTGATTTTATGAACTGGCGTTGAACTGATTTACTTTCATCATTATTATCATATTAGTGTTGCAGACTTTACTAGGAATTTATGAAGCTGAAATTAGATTTTCACATAACTATATAAATTCACATAAATTTTGATGAGATACAACAGCTCTTATTGCAGGTCTTCAGCAAATAAGGTGACTACTTTACCTCTGGTGCACCGTATATCTGTTTGTCTTCTGACATTGTAAAAAAAAAATATTTACTCGTGGCAAATTATTGAGTGTTTGTACATTAAGACTATATTTCACTTCTTTTTTCCGGAAAGTATTCAATAATTTCGTTACGTTAGTAGCGGGCAGATTTCGCTCGCGTGAATTTTATTATTTATTCTTCACACATTTCACAGTGTCCGAACATTTTTTAGTAGATCTCTGGGTTTGTGACTTGATTATTTTTAGGACTGGATCCCATGTAGGTGGTACTTACCAACCATCTTCTCTATTGAAATTGGGGTGTTTTCTTATTGCAATAATAAATGTAGGGATTCTCCTTGGCAAGGATTTGTGGTCCTCGCCAAGGAGAATCGCTACATGCATGCATGCAATCGCACTAAAAAATGTTCGGACACTGTGAGTGGTGGGAATATATATAATTAATCCATCCATGTCGGTAGATGTAATAAATGAATTACTAATGTAAGACAAATATCACCTTAGTCTTCCTGCGACCACGGACGCTGCAAAGCGTTCGAAATGTCAGGTTCAACAAAATAAATAAAACACGCGATACTTCCGTTAAAAATTGTTTAATTCATTGAGTGAAGCTTATTATGTATCAGATTAAAATAAGTTTGAAATTGAATTTAATAAACAATTTTACTAAAACACTGAGCAGATAATCGTATACTACGACAGGAAGAGGGATAATACGATTTAAATTAGTCTTTATTTGTTCCAGACTAATCTCATTTTCACTTTTAATCACAGCCATTATTAGTGAGTTGTAGTCCACAGTCAAACCATTTAACATAATGGAAATAAATGAATTGTCGACTATCTTTGCAACCATATCGGCCAATTGAGGTGATGAACATATTATCGAAGACATACCTCTCCAGAAAATAGGCCAGACCGGTTGTCGAGTGGCTGCTGAAGTTCATTTTTAAGACAGGATCGGTTGATTTCTATAGAAGACTATTAAGCTAGCCTATAAGATGTAGGATACATCAAAGTAGCCCAATAAATATCTTATTCTAGCGCACAGAAAACTGCAGTCACAAAATAACTCCCTGAAGGATCGTTGTCATATAACAACTGAGTGAAGTTCCCACGGAGCTCTTGTAATTACTGTATTAGCAACGGGGTGATAACGTACGAGTGAAACTTCCTGTATTGCAAGCGTTCATAAATGTCAATAACAACATTACATTAGGTGGGCTGCTGTCCGACTATATATTTAATACACCACACACCACCACGACAGACAAATATTTTATAGTCATATTCCTGCCGGCAGGTATATCTTGTCTATAAAACCATAAACCCAGGGAGGCGACAGTACCTTGGGTCCATTAACTTTAACACCCTCATAACTACATGACGAAATCTGTACAACAGGAAAAAGCTTTCTTAATTCCGCCCTCGGTGTTAGGCGTTTCAAACAAAAATGCCATAATGATTTTTTATTACACTAATAAAAAGCTGTCGCACTTTCATTGGCTGGATGACAGGGGCTGACCGGATCGTAATTTTAATGAAATTCTACGAAATAGGTAAGCTGAAAGTCTACTTGACAATAACTAACCATTCTAGATTATATATATTCTTCTGTCTGTCTATACACTTATCACACATTTACTTGAAAGAATAAACGGACTGGTTGGTAGACTGGCTGACATTTAAAAGCAAAGTCCAAAAGTTTTGCCTAGAAATTTTGCATCAAGGTTTCATATGCGATGTTTTTTTTATATAAGTAGATTGGCAAACATGCGTGCAGCTCGCATTAGATGGTAAGCGGTCACCGCAGCCTATTGTCGCTCGCAACACCAGGGGGATTTTACTCGCGCGTTGCCAATCTTGTGACCTAAGGCTGTTTCGTCACAGTACCCAGTAATTTCTCCTCCATGAGATATGGAGGAGATTTCTTCAAACCGGAACACAGCTATATAAATATAGCTACTTGGCGGTAGAAATAGGTGAGACAGAACAGACGAAGACGACTTTTGTACAAAATCTCCCTCTGGTAAAGTGTAAAGATGGAGGTATCGAACGTGTTTTCTACATATGTACGGGCATCTAGATTACAATTGACGAAGTCGTAGATGACTTCTAGTCTGTTTCCTCATTCCTTTACCGAATCCCCTCCTACATACTCGAACCAATGGATAAAGCCAGTTTCTTGTCATAACACCTATACTCTGTTTTTTATATAAATGACTCAACGACCATTAACTAATAAGGTAAATCTGTGTAATACTTGCGCAAATACGGAAGAAGATGAAGAAAGAGAATCATTAATGACAAAGGTTCAGAAGCTTCCGAACTTTTAATTAATGATTCCAATTGTTTGATGTCATGGAGTCAACTGATTTTGTTTTATTTTACTACATAAAGCTTAGTTAGAGCTCTATAAGAAAATTTTATCTACTCGTAGCAAGTTGGTATTTAATCCAAAGAAAAGATGAGTTATGTTATTTAATTTTATAATTTTGGTTTTATTTTTACAATTTTTTTTTTTCATAAAATGTACATAGATTATGTGTTTAAATATAAAAAAAAATGATTATTAATAAAATTACTTTAAATCGCTGAAATATCTCATAGATACTCGTATTTAAAGTTACGCGTGACTGCTGCCGTTACAAATGACCGTACGTCCACTGAAAAAAATGTTTAGTTGGATTTCCCAGATTCCTAATAGAATTCACCAAAGTCAACGGTTGAACTGGGTCCTACCTTTGACTTAAGTTGATTTTACCAATCAAAAAAGGTTAATGAAGTACGAGTAAAAATAATAAAATTTATTATTTAGTATGATAAACTGTACCATATTATAAGTACAATCCATTTAATAGCGGTAAATTATACATTTAAAATAGAATTAGCTACAAAATACTTTTGTATGAAGACCAACCGTAATATAATTGTAAATTTAACTACAAATTTTTGCATTAATTAACAAAGTTTACTAGTAAAATAGCCTACCTTTGCTTCTTTGGTAAATTCAACTAATCTTTTTTTTCAGTGTCCGCTCGAAGCTTAAGTAAGATTGTTAAAGTCATTTGGACTAAATGTAATAACTGCATGAGCAATGCATGCATGCAAAATGACTGCATTAGCATATTCTTTAAACGAAGCCATAAAGGTGAATGAAAACTCAGCATTTTTACGGAAAAAGTTTTATGCGATTTCCGGCTTACTTTTTACTCTATTCTCAGTTACTTCCTAAGAAACTTTAAATTTCATCTGGTTAGTAGCCAATTTTAATCACTGTAAGTAACAAGATGGAGTAATTTAATAAATAATAAAAATGATCAAGCGCGTGATGAACTCGCTTACTGAGGGTTTCGCTCAGTTTTAGGAAATGTAAATAATTACAAAATTGACAAACTACTACTTCAAAAAAACAATTATAAGATTAATAATAGAAACCAGGACGTATAAGTTCGAAAACTGCTAACGACATTTTTTTATACCACTAAGGTGGCAAACAAGCGTGCGGCCTACCTGATGGTAAGCAGTTACCGTAGCCAATGGGCATTTGCAACACCAGGGGTGTCACTCTTGCGTTGCCGACCCTGTAAGAACCTCTTTACGTCTTTCTTGAAGAACCCCATACTGTAGTATGGGGTTCTTCAGGAAAGGCGTGAAGAACCCCATACATAGAGCTCATTCCACAACTTAATAGTTCTCGGTAGAAAACTACTTGTGAACGGCACAGTGCGCGACCATTGCGGTTCCAGTGTATGAGCATGAACTCCCAGCCGTCGGCGAGCTGTGCAATTGGAAAACGAGGCTGTTGGCATGATGTCGGACAACTCCTCAGAACACAACCCATTATACAACCGGTAGAACACGCAAAGGGAGGCAAAATCTCTCCTTAAACTCAAGGGCTCAATAGCGTGTGTGAGTTCAGTATCATCTACGATTCTCACAGCTCGTCTCTGTACCGAGTCACAAGGTCCTAGCTGGTATCCAGGTGCTCCCGCCCAAAGGTGGCTACAGTACTCCATATGTGGTCTGACTTGGGACTTATGTAACATAAGTCTTTGCCCCGCGCTGAAGTACTGTTTAGCTCTGTTGAGCACAACGAGTTTCTTGGACGCCAGCTTAACTTTCACCTCCAGGTGACCTCGATACTGAACATCGCTGGAGATCTCGATACCGAGAATCCCAATGCTCTTAGCAATTGTGAGCGGCGTGTTCTGGAATTAGGGAACCACAGCAAATGGGGTTTTCTTAGCGGTGAATGCGCAAAATTGTGTCTTGGTAGGGTTGAATTGGACTAGGTTCAATCTCCCCCAGTCAGATACTTTACACAAAGTACCCTCCATTTCAGACCCAAGTTTATCGCGGCTTTCCTCCACAAGGGAGCGAGGGATATTAGCACGGCCTGTATAATAAGTGTCCCCGGTGCTGTCGTCCGCATAACAATGTCGATTAACAACATGTCATTAATGCGCAGCAGAAACAGCGTCGGGGACAACACAGAACCCTGTGGGACGCCAGCATTAATTTCCATGCTATCTGAGCAACTACCGTCAACCACGGCTTTGATGCTTCTGCAGGATAAGGAGCTGGCCACCCATTTGCACAAACCCTCGGGCAGCCCGTACGATGGTAACTTCGATAGAAGACCCCGATGCCAGACCCGATCGAACGCCTTTGCCGAATTTAGGTTGACAGCCAATGCCTTACCTCGACTCTCGATAGCCGAAGCCCAGCGGTGTATAAGATACACTAGAAGATCACCAGTCGAACGACCGTGCCGATAGCCGTATTGACAGTCGCTGATTATATCGTGATCTTCTAGGTATGCCAGGAGTCGTGTCTTTATCCCACGCTCCATCACCTTGGAGAGAAGGGAGGTTATAGCTATAGGGCTGTAATACGATGGGTCTGATCTATCGCCTTTTTGGTAGGTGGCCTCGGGATGGTAGGTGGCCTCGGGATGGTAGGTGGCACAGTTCCCCCGTCATTCAAAGTCGAGTTAGAGGCAAAGAGATTACCCAGTAAATCGGCTTTCTCTTTAGCACTGTAGACCAGACTGCCATCCGGTTTTTGCAATGGTGCTGTAGACGCCTGACAAAATTTAAGCAGCCTGTTTGAGAAGTTTGGCTTATCTACAAGGTTGCTGGATTAAACCACGGTCGCTTTTTAGCTCCTGCAGCAGCCACTAAGCGATTGGGAATGTAGCATTCCATGCCATCCAATATCGTCGCAGCTACCGCAGTCGCACAGGATTCGATATCATCTGTTTTGAAACAAAGCTGCCTTCACGGGTACGATGCGTAGAAATCACGCAATCCGTCCCAGTCTGCCGACTTATAGTGCCAAACGCGACGCCATCCGGTAGGCCGAGGTGGGCCACGCCCAGCACAGGGCGCTTGGGTTCGGATGAGACAGTGATTCGATGAGCCAAGCGGTGCATCCACTGAGATGTTGTGCTCATTCGGACGTGTGGTCAGCAGAAGGTCCAGTAAAGAGCTTGTATGGTCCTCTGCATATGGCCAGAGCAAAGTCATGAGCAGATCTCATCATCTTCGAATCAGTGCATCGAAAGCCAAGCCATTCGATGTGGTGGGCATTAAAGTCTCCCAAAATCACTAACTCCGCGGAGGGATATTATCGATAACTGTGTCAGTCGCCATTTACAGGTGCTCAAATAAACGAACTGTGTCTGCATCACCGCTATAGGACCTGTAAAGGCACGCGTAGATTCGGGTGTGACCGCCGTGATCCACGCGCACACATAGTAAAGATAGGTCCTTGTCTTCCAGGCTACGAAGACGGCGACAACAAATATCCTCCCGAACGAACATACATACCCCGGCACGACGTACAAATAAATGTGCAAGTTTGTACCCAGTATAATGTAAGTACAATGTGTCGGCCGGTGAGGTTATCTGTGTCTGTGAGGAAAAGAAGTGTCGGCCGAGCGGTCTCGAGGTGGTAGTGAACCGCGTTAACCTTGGAGTGAAGTCCCCAGATGTTGCAAAAATCCACATTTATTGTGTAAGGGGTAGCCGCTGTAATTTTCCATTTTCCTTTCTTTCTAGTAGGAGAGTGGAGCCGAGTGAACAATCTTCACTTTAACATCTCTAAATATAAAATAATTACTTGCTTTCTGGGCGTAACGCTCGAAGGAGTTGACGAGCAACGTAATCGATGGTCAACAATGACCGCAATGCTCGATTTTCACTTAGATTTAAAAAAAAAACATTTGCGACCTTGTAAGAAAGATCCTAGGTTTCATAATAAGAACTACTTCTCAATTCAACGCAGGGCTGCAATTCTCCTTTAGTATGCATACGTACGCAGAAAATTGGAATTTGGTGCAATTGTTAGGGTTAATGTTTAGGAACCATACGAAAAGAAATACGTTCAGCTTATTAAAAATATTCAGAAAAAAGTTGCTCGAAATGTTTACAAGCACTTGTACGGATACTATCCATTCCTATATCCATCGTTTTTGTACTGGGCATGGGCATCCATACAAGCCATACGTAGAATTTAGCAGATAGTACACTACTGTCTGTTATTAAAAATACAATAAACAATCTACGTACTTCAGAATGTATCTCATTAAGAGTGCCTGTTAGTGAAATACCGTAACGACGTCGTCCACGGTTACTGATAAGTACAGATCGGTCCCTTTTTCGTTCACTGCTGAACATAGGCTTCCTTTCTAGAGAGCCATTCGTTACGATCCTGTGCCACCTGCGTCCATCGACTCTCTACAAATATCTTGAGGTCGGCGCTCCGTCTACTGGGGGGTCGTCCCACACTGCGTATATCAGTACGGGGACTTCCTTTTCTACCGGTTGCCTGTTCTACAAACTATGTGATCGGTCCATGTGTCAGTGCCGTCATCACTGGTGACACACACTATTCGAAGACTTTGCTCTTCAAACGTTAAGATATTTTAGACGAGAAGATGTTTTGAAATTTACCAGAAATTTTCTTTAGCCCGTTAGGTACCAAAACTTTCTTAGGTAAGGTCACACATCTTTCGAAATACATTTCTTAGGCATGTAGGTTCCCTCAGAATATATATATATAAATCCGAAAACACGAATTTAGTGGTATCTGGTGTGGTATTCGTAACAGCAAACGAAACCAATTCTCGCTTGGCAGTTGGGTCATGAACTATCGATGTGTTCGATTTAGTTCCAATTTTCTCTGCCCACCGGCAAGGGACTTAGCTTAGATACAGATTGATAGATTGAAATAAAATTTTCATTATTACAGATTTCTTAAATATTAATTACTAATGATCTTGCTGATTTGTTTTTGATTTATAAAATAAAAAAATATGTATTCCTACAAGTTATATGCAACATAGTCGTTTGACGAAGCTTGATATATGTACAGTACATCAATCGTTGAATATTAAATATTGAATTGAATATTAAAGGAAGTTTTCATACATGCAAAAAATTTGAGACACTTTTCAGGCATATATACCCTTTACATACTAATAAATTAACTTACATTATTACGGCGGAAAAAAGAACAAACATTTAAAATATTTATACCAACAACGAATGTGGGAAGATTCTGAAATTTGAAACCATATTTCAACTTCAAAACATGGTCTTCAAAAATATTTGTGAATCTTTTAGTTTACTAAAAGTATTATTAAAAATTTGAGAAAAACACTGAAGCATGTGTAGCTACTAAACAAAAATTAAAATCGGTTGACAAACAGATGAGAAAAAGGTACCTACTGTTTTATTATAGTATATGTAGTTTTGTTAAACTGAAGTTCTGTTAAATTTATATGTTTTTTGAATGTAAAAGATATCATTATATATAAAAATTGCACATTAATGGTATAAGGCGACCATTTATTCTTGCTAAGGAGCATTTTTGTTTAAATCCGATACCTAATTTATTGCTATATAATAATTATTGTGCTATTAATAATAACGGTCAGATATTTTATAATTTGATATACGGAAATATAGTATATTGAGTATGAAATTAAAGTGGTAAGAACATCAGTGCTACAATAAAAAAAAATATACTTCCTGTTTTGTGTTACGTATGTATACTACGAGTATTACGCTATGCAAGAAACAATTTTCTAAAAATGGAAAATACTTCCCTATTTCCTGACGTGTTTTGCCACACTTGACTGACACTCAGATGTCAGATCATCGCCATCTTGAGATGTTGAACGCAATCGATCAGAAGGCATCGTTACGGAACATTACTTTTACGGATTCCAATTTTTATAATGCTGCATTTCTCTTCAGATATTATATTGTCTTACCGAAACACATTTGTTGTACCCTCGGGACGTTTATACGCGACTGCCGAAAGGGTGTAATATTTCAAATATGTATGTAAGATAGTTAATTCCAACGTACTGCCAGATACCTGAACTAAATTATGAGTAGATGTATATTAACACTCTAATTGTAACTCTTATTACATAAGACATAAGAACTGTACAAAAACAAACTCTTGAGTTAGACGTGCACTTAGCTGCACATGTATATATCGTGAAAGCTCGATGGCGTCGTTGCGCGTGTCATTTTAATCGAGCACGCAGGTTAAGCAACGTGTACCGCAGCTTGTCTATGGATGCGTTTATCTATCTCAAGTTTCTCCATGCTTCGGAGAGCACGTTAAGCCATCGGTCCCGGCTGTTGTCGATAGATGACAGTCGCTAAGCTAAGTCAGGGGCCCTCGCGCGGCTTGAAAACACTGGCCTCCACCAATCAGCATTTGAGCAGCGTGGTGGAGTATGCTCTAAAACCCCTTCGGCCGAAGGGAGACGAGAGATGTGGTGGTATATATCGTTGGAGTCTTTACATCATCACAGCAAAAATAATGTGCCTGAAAAAACCAATATGCGTTTTTGGGGTTTTGTACATCCGAATATGTACAGTAATCAGTCTATCAGAGCGAACTGTCTCCGAATATATTGAACCGATTGAGTTGAAGTATGGTACATATTTGATTTTCTGTTACTCAAACATGGCCGTGTAATGTAAATAAATGAATTTTTAATCATTTTGGGGGTTAATTTTAGATTACAGCTAAAACCTATAATAAGTAACTGAATCTGTAAATCTTTCAATATTGTGCACACAGACTTTCATTTGCAAATCAATATTAAGTTTGTTCTTGGGATACATAAATAAACTTGGGTCAGGTTTAAAAAGACAGGGTACATTTTGTGTAGTCTGTTTCATGGGGTTAGTCCTACGGATTATGGATGCTTAAAACACCGGAGAATCAATAGTGTTTTATCTAAGCTCTTTGCGTCTAACTCGAATATGAATGACGGGGGAGGAGTGCCACCTACTGTGGTGCGGTAGCTCAATGCCAGAAATCTCCATTACCCAGATGATGATGAGAGAGATATCCGGCTGGCCTTACTCTCTCTTGACATTCATAAATCGAGTGGGCCGAATATTATACCGGCAGTGGTGCTGAAGCTGTGTGCTCCTGAGTTATGTTCTGTTCTAACGCTCCTTTTCGTGTTTTCCTATTCCACAGGGCAAGTCCCGACTTCATGGAAGATCGCCAATGTGCACCCGGTGCCCAAAAAAGGCGATAGATCAAACCCATCGAATTACAGGGCTATCGCCATAACCTCCCTTCTTTCCAAGGTGATGGAGCAAGTGATAAACACACGACTCCTAGGATACCTTGAGGATCATGACTTGATTAACGACCGTCAATACGGATTCCGCCATGGTCGCTCGGCTGGTGATCTTCTAGTATATCTTACACACCGCTGGGCTTTGGCGATAGAGAGCTAATGTGAGGTATTGGCTGTCAGCCTAGATATGGGAAGACGTTCGATCGGGTCTGGCACCGGGGTCTTCTATCGAAGTTACCATCATACGGGCTGTCCGAGGGTTTGTGCAAATGATTCGCCAGTTTTTTATCCAACAGATGCAAAAAAGCTGTGGTTGACGGTGGATGCCGGAGCATCTATCGGAATAGTATGGATATCAATGCTGGCGTGCCTCAGGGTCTCTGTACTGTCTCCGACTAACATATCAATGATATGTTGTCAATTGACGGCATTTATTATTGTGCGGACGACAGCACCGGGGACACTTACTATAGAGGCCATGCAAACATCCCTCGTTCCCTTGTGGAGGAAAGCCGCGATAAACTTGTGTCTGAAATGGATGGTACTTTGGCTAAAGTATCTGACTGTGGGCGGCTTAACTTGGTTGAATTCAACCACAAGAAGACACACGTTTGCGCGTTCACCGCTAAGAAAACTCAATTTGCTATGGTTCCTAAATTCCAGAACACACCTCTTACCGTCACCAAAAGTATTAGGATATTTGGCGTCGAAATCTCCAGTGAAATGCAGTATTGAAATCACCTGGAGGAGAAGGTCAAGCTGGCTTCCAAAAAACTTGATGTGCTCAACAGAGCAAAGCTGTACTTCAGTGCGGGGCAAAGACTTATGTTATATAAGTCTCAAGTCGGACCGTCACCTTTGGGCGGGGGCACCTGAATACTAGCTTGGACCATACGATTCGATTCAGAGGCGAGATGTGAGACACGGTATTGAACGGTTTTTTTGTATGTCCATAAAAACATAGACTCATTTTGTAAAAAGAGTGATACTCATAACATAAATACTAGATATAAGCATAATCTTGTGTTACATGCAAGCCGTCTCCACAAAATAAATAATTCTTTTATGGGGCAATGTATACGGTTCTATAACAAACTTCCCAGCAATATCAGAGAATTGTCAATAAACAAGTTTAAAACTACTATTAAAGCCAAATTGTGTAGCAGGGCATATTATAAAGTATCTGACTATATTAATGATAAAAATGCCTGGGATTGAGTCGATCCAATTATAATGTAATTAATAAATTATGTAAATTTGTTTGGATACCAAAAGAGGGATGCCTGAGTTTTTTGGCAGTATTTTTATCAGTGCTCACCTAGTCATGAACTGCACGGTAGGGAAAAAAATTGTGACGATTCCAAACAAATGTAGCCATTTTTACGGAATAAAAAGATTTTGACTTTGACTTTGACTTTGAACCCTTAAGTTTAAGGAGAGATTTTGCCTCCCATTGTGTGTTCTACCGATTGTACAACGGGTTGTATTCTGAAGAATTGTTCGAAATGATGCCGACAGTTACTTTTTATAACCGCACCGCTCGCCGACGGCTGGGAGTTCACTCTCACACGCTGAAGCCGCAATGGTCGCGTACTGTGTGGTTCCAGAGAAGTTTTCTTCCGAGAATCCCGTTTATGTACTGCTTTAACCTCTTAACTAACTAAAGTAGTTAAAATTGCTGAATCAATATCTGAAAAATATTAACATCCAGGTGTAAGCGCGAGGAACTCGCACTCGAGTTGTAAAATATAATTTAAAGTATTTTCACACATTTCCATGTACGAGTATTACGTAGATAACTTTCAAGTTAAATAAATAAAAAACACCACTAGAGAAAAAATAATGTGAAATGCATTCACATGAATCTTTTTCTGGATTTATATTTTTCTATAGATGTATATAATTCAAACAATAATCTAACATGCGTAGCTATTTAGTTCATTTTTTGTAATCACGGTGGACAAATTTAATTGCACTTTAGCGAGTAGATTGGTTTAAAATAGTTTTATAAGATTGTCGGCATAAAATTAGCTTTCAGCTACTATCAATGTTTCCGACATAAATGTGATTTTTATTTTGTTAAACATATTTTACCGAAACCACAATCGGCCGTGATTTTCGTATTAATAAGAGAACCTAATAAATTGATAGTTGTGTAGAAACTTTATTTTTTTTATTCGGTCTTATGATCAAAAATGATATTTACAATTTAGAAAATACATATCACATCAACGTTATTAATTAAAAACGCATATCTTAAGTGCCGTGTTTAATGGTACACTGCACGTGTGCACGACCGGCTACGTACATTTTTGTAAAATATCGAAGCATTCGCGGAAACGGAGTCGACTGAATTTCATATATTACATAAATCCCTGTCACATAAGCCTATTGAATATACATCAAACGTCAAACATCGTACAAATGGCAAATTTTCAATATGTTAAACTTTGCAGTGAATGGAGGCAAAGTTCTCATATTATATGTTGAATTTCTGAAGGTAAATATGCCGGATTCACGAACACATTTCATATCGTTCATAACCAGGTAGCAGGCGAAATTCAAGGCACGTACATACGGCAGCAAATAATATTATGAGAGAAATCGCGTCTAGTGGGAACATAACTTAGTCTTCCATATCAGATGTAGGTACTTATGTTTTATTTCTTAGTTATAGTTCAAGTAAATGGTGTAGATCACTGTAGGTTGCAGAACTTTCTCATGACACACCATTTGATATCCCATATTAACAGAAGTGGTTTTAAAAAATCCCCTTTTTGTTGATGAAAATCAGTGTTATTGCATAAGCTAAAAACTTATGTATACCAGATATTTTTGTACTGAAAGTATTCTGAAGAATTCCTCCTTAATATTCAAGTAAAAATAAAATCAAAAAAAGACATTTTGAAAGGTAAACTAGCACACTGGTCACGGTTGATAAGAAGCAGTTTTCGTGGTCTATGAATGATGGCAATACAAGGAGTATCACTCAACTCACTGTTACTGGCGACAACTTCTCCCAAGGTTACTGGCAATCTCAGTCGCAGGAACTCATACAACTGTACAAGAATTTGTCATTTAAGGTATTATGTAAGGTAGAAGTACTTATCGAGTCAGGCTTGTTATTAGATGTAGCTGTGATATAGGCCTCTGCCATCTCAGCTTAATTCGCTAGTTAATAGAGTACACTATACACAGGTAAAGTTGGCTTTGGCTCCATAGATAGTAGCGAGGTATAATAAAAAAATATATTACAAGGAGAGGTGGCAGTGTTAGCGCCATAAAGGATGCGAAGTTATCAATGTGCGGCAATAACAAGAGCACGTACAGCGAGGGTAGGAAGTAAAGCCCCATTTCGTAAGTTTGAGACGGTGATATATCCCAGATGAAAGTTTATACTAAATTATGTCTGTGCAGTTTTAACATTGAAAATCTAGCTGTTCGTTATTTAAAAAATAACGATAGAAATGACTCTTTGCCCCCAGGGTACAACACATATACCTATATATATATATATATATATATATATATATATATATATATATATATATATATATATATACGCACTTTACATATTACGTTTTTTATTACGTTTTATTTCAGTTTCGTCATTGTTTACATTTCCGTTATAAGGTTCCGAACCTTAAAAGGCAAAAAAATAAACTTTTATAAATAACTTTGTTTTTATTTGTGATTTCTTGGAAACAGTCAGGTGTGCCTGTCCGTTTTCTAGGAATCATAAATAACAGTTAATAATATACCTCTGTCTATATATATGTCTGCCTACCCCGTACGGGATTTGGCTTGAAGTTATAGATACATAGATAGATAGATCTCTGTCTATATAACAAGAAATTACAAATTAAGAGAGGTAGGGCGCATTAAAGCGGCCCGTCTGGGGAAGTACCTCCACCTTACAGAAAACCGCAGCCAAATAATAACTCCCTTGAAGGTTGTTGTGTTCTTGCGAGTGAGTGAGGTCACCAGTAAGCTCCCAAGGAGTTGCTGTGTAAGCAGCAGAGGAGGCATCGTGCGAGTGACACTTAATATATTACAGGTGTTAATAAGATGCGGTACGCGCTTTACTACGGGCCGTATGCTTGTATGCCTCCCGACGTAGTATAAAAAAACATTCTCCTGAGTTTTTATTTTAATATAATGTTCTGTGGTATACCAGCATACTACCCAACTGATATAAAACGACTACCGTAGTCTATAAACGCTTGTAATATATTAAGTATCACTCTCGTGTTACCACCTCTGTTGCTAACATTACTGCTTACTGGTAACCTCACTCACAGGAACACAACAACCCTCCAGGAAGTTGTTATTTGGCTACGGTTTTCTGTGAGGTGGAGGTACTTCTCCAGACGTGCTGCTTTGGTGCACCCTACCTCACCTAAAAACACTTAAACCAGAACAAACAGTCATGTTCAGACACATTTTTTTTTTATACCACTAAGGTGACAAACAAGCGTACGGCCTGCCTGATGGTAAGCAGTTACCGTAGCCTATGGGCATTTGCAACACCAGGGGTGTCACTCTTGCGTTGCCGACCCTGTAAGAACCTCTTCACGCCTTTCTTGAAGAACCCCATACTGTAGTCCCTTGGGAAAACCTCGGCAGGGAGCTCATTCCACAACATAATAGTTCTCGGTAGAAAACTTCTCGTGAAGCGCACAGTGCGCGACCATTGCGGTTCCAGTGTGTGCGGTTGAACTCCCAGCCGCCGGCGAGCTGTGCGATTGTAAAACGAGGCTGTTGGTATAATGTCGAACAACTCCTCAGAACACAACCCATTATACAGCCGCATAAATGAAAGTTGGAATAGTAACGTTAAATTTAGTAAACCTTAGTACCAAAGTTAGTTTTATGTTCCTAATTACATTTGGTATTATACTACAAGTATATCCCTCTCGCTTCTTCCACACTCATCAACCTCTTCATTTTGATTTGGCCCGTTTTCAACACATCGCCAATTTGATCTACTTATATGTGTGTGTCTAGGGCGGCCCCTCCCGAAATCTCCATTCACTTTTGCCTGATACACTTCTTTCATAACTCTCTTGTCATTCATTCTTTCTAAATGACCAAACCATCTCAGCATACCCTTTTTTCAATTTTTGTGACTACATCGTCTTTCATTCTACAAAGTTCCCTTATCGTACTATTTTTTACTCTATCAATTATTCGCACTCCACGCACACTCCTGAGCGCTCTCATTTATATGGCGTTCACCCTGCTTTCATGCTTCTTCTGTCATACCTATGTTTTACTGCCGTACATCAATACTGGTGTTAATACACCCTCAATGATAGCAAGACGAACTTTGCTCGATAAGTTATCGCTTGTTACCACAGAGCACAACGAACCATTGATACGGTTTCCTGCTTTCACTCTTCTTTCAATATCTCCCTCACATTGTCCATCTCATACATCGGGAGAATACATAAAAGAAAAAGAGACACAGTGTCCCATTTGTATCAACAATTCTCACATCTCATCTCTAAATCGCCTTTAGCAATTAGATAAACTTGGAAAAACAATATTTACGGTCATACTTCAGATATGTTTAGCAAATATGATAATGATAGGATATGATATATATATATATATATATATATATATATATATATATATATATATAATGATAGGAGTTAAACTGAGTGACAGGATAAGAAATAGTGAGATAAGGAAACGTTGTGGTCTGAAAGAAGATGTAGTGACAAAAATTGAGAAAGGTATGCTGAGATGGTTTGGCCATGTCGAGAGAATGAATGAAGAACGATTGACGAAAAAGTGTATAAGGCGAGTGTAAATGAAATTGTTGGAAGGGGTAGACCTAGGCGGACGTTTCGAGATCAAATCAGGGACGTCCTGAAAAAAGGCCAGGTTAAGAGTACCCTAAACCGAAGAGCATGTATGAAGGGAATAATGAGAGTGGACGAAGCGAAACAAGTATGTAAAGATCGTAGCAAGTGGAAAGAAGTGGTCTCTGCCTACCCCTACGGGATAGAGGCGTGATTATATGTATGTATGTTTAGCAAATATTATGTACTGTACTGAAGTACTGCATTGCTCCACCAAGTTTCTTGGACATCAGTTGAACCTTCAACAGGTAACTTCGATACTGAACATCACCTTAAAATTCTTGAAATCAGAAAATCTGATCCTTTTGGCGACGATAAGTGTACGTATGTTTTCGAATTAAGCAGCTATAGCCGATTGAGTTTTCTCAGCAACTTTTGTCTTTATGGGATTTAATTAGAACATGTTCACTCGACCTCGTCGGATATTTTACTCAGAGTACATTTTTTCAGTTTAGACACAAGATGCCGCTCTACTTCAAATAGTAACGAGGGATCTTTGTACGATCTCAATAACAAACACCGGCCAATTGAGATCACAGTGTAAAAAAAGTGAAAGAAACACTTTTAACTTTTATTTATATTTTATATCATTATAATTTTTATTATAACAGCCATAGTAATACACACCCTTTATATAATAAACTACTATATTCAAGTATTCTACATATAACATCACATTAGATACATCCCGTAGAGAGACAGGCGGACGCAAAAACAGATGAACAGACAGCGAAGCCTTAGTAATAGAGAAAGAATAGAGCCCTAATAAAATTTGAACTCCCGGTAAAGGCCATGAATCAAATATGTAGTACGATACGATGAAACTTATCAATCAAACACAAACTAATTTAGCATGTTATAGTAAGTATTGAGTATTTTATAGATTTCCAATTTGTATATATAGCATTGTAAAAGAGATAGAGACAGAACTATTGAAAAAATAAATCCCTTTATTGTAGTTACGGTACGAAACACTCAGCCACTCGAGGCCTGACTCGCACTTGATGGTTTATTGTAAACGAGTAGCATTTTAGAAATGTGCAAAATAAATAAAAGTTTTAATTTATATGTTTATTTGGGTTTTCATACAATCACAATTTTAAATCGAATGTAAGCACACATAACGTCACTCAGGAACGTTTATTAAAAGCAAATGAAAACTGGGGAAAAATGGGCACGCCAGGTTTATTTGTTTATTTATTTTCTCTTTCATAAATAAAACCTTCATACTCGTAGTGTGGCAGGTGAGATGAAAGGATTCGAATACACAATTAAAATGCATGTTTTATTTTTAGATGAGTACAATATCAGGGGTAATGAGCATGAGCAGTTATAGCCCCGCGCGTTCGTTATGAACTAACCTATTAACCTGTTCATTTCCTGGTTCGAATTTTGCCATGGGCATGTACCACTAAAATCATATTTTCAAATTTAAGTTAAGTAATATATATATTTGTAATTATCACTTGCTCAACGGTGAAGGAAAACATTGTGAGGGAAACCGCACGTCCATGAAATTATATTGCAAATGACTTGTGAAATATTACTACTACTAACTACTTATAGGAAAGGTCTGGATTTCCCTCTGGGTTGCGCAGGTATGAGCAGTCGCTTTGTATCAAAATCAGTATCGTTGCCAAATTCTTAGGCTTAGGTAGGAGACCCCGTCAGTCCTAATGGTTTAGGAAACAGAATAACGCTAGAAAAAAGAAGAATGTCAGGTGTCATGAGATTTTATTTTGCTAACATGAAAATATGTAATCAAAGAGAAAAAAAATGTACCGAACGTATACTTTCGCGTTATCTGTTTTGTTTTTTTGCCCTTGCATTCTTTCTACATGTTCGAACAAACGGAGCATGGCCCTTCTTATCTTAATACTGATACTTTCTCACATCCATTGCGAAATCAGTCTCACCCTTCAAACCGGAACACAGCTACGAGTATATAAATGTAGCTGCTTGGCGGTAGAAATAGGCGAGACAGAGGTACCCGTGCAGACGACTTTTATACAAAGTCTCCCTCTTGTAAATCCATATGTACCATAATTGACCTACTTCGTAAAAGAAAGATGAGATTATTTAGACTATATTATTTTAAGTGTGAATAATGTAGAATTTTGTTATCTCTGTTCAAAGCACTTTGTAGTTGCCTTATATCGTTATGATCGCATGTAACTTTCACGAAATTATAACTTCATTAAGGGCGAATATCAAATTTTTTATGTCTTCCTCAGTGACAATGGATGAACCAGTATTATTTACAAGAATAACAGAACACTTATCCCAGAACCCAGAGCCAATTCACGATATTGGTTACATCAAATTTCTCTGCATTAAATATGAAATGATATGTGGTTTAAATAGTAAATTATGCAACAAACCTCTGCGAATTTCGCAGATGATACCAGGTACCAGGATTAGGACTGAATAGGAAAGAAGGGGCTTCCGAGACAACGCTGACATTACCAGCAGTTATTTGCCCCCGTAAATAGGTATACAACAGGCTTCGGCTGAAAGGATTTATACAAGACATATGTGGTGTGTCAGTAGGGTGTCACATCATGGAGAGAAGTGTAAACTCTTCGTTTCAAGAAGATTATCATCATTGTGTTAGGTATAGTAGGATGTCTTCTAATGTTACCGCAAAATATTAAAACGGGTCTCGTGGGTATATAATCATATAAAGCTAAAAATTATGCAAGATATATAATATAGAGTATTCATCCATGTCCATGATTTAATAAAAGTTATAAAGAAAAAGTTACTCCCTTAAAAACACTTATTTTAGAGTAACCGACGCGTTTTGAAAACCTATACTTACGTTTATAATGGAATCGTGGAATTTGCAATAAAGAAAGAATTTTTTGCTTCGATTCGATGTCAATTCGATTATTCTTTCATTTTTTAAATATTTTACTCGATATGTTGTTAAGGAAAATATCTATGTATAACTTCAGGTCAAATCCCTTGCGGGGTAGGCAGAGAAGACCGAGTGCCACGTGACTCGATCGTTACACATCTGACTCGCTTTATAACAATCATTGCTCTTCTCATGCACGCTCGCCGATTTCTAAGGCTCATGACATCACCTTCTGATAGAACACGACCAATTTGGTCATGGTAGGTAAGTCTTGGCCTACCTCGGCTCCTACATCCCTCCACTTTTGCGTCGTATATCTGCTTCTGAGGAAATAACTTAAGAAATAAAGGTACAATTATGAGACGATTCTGAAAATTATTTTGATAATGGGTAGTAAATGTTTAATTAGAGAAACTAATTCAATTCAATTCAAAATGGCTGGATATGAAATAGATGTGAACTGTATCAGATATCAGTTGAGTGCACAATCTCTCAACGATTGACCCTCTTCGGCTAGCACAAAATTACTACGTATTTACTCAAAGTATAGTTGAGCGTATTACGTCCGCTCGGTAAATAATGGTAAACCGAGTATTTACCGTGACAGTCAATGTCAACAGACTGTTCGCTTTGTACCGACTCTGGGAGCAAACAAAGGTAATCCCAGCGCGCTTCGAGGGTGAGACGACGTACTTATTTCTAGACATGCCTACCTACTGGTACGCGAAAGACGTCTATAGAATTTTATTCCACAGTGTTCTTTTTGATCAAGTGAACATTTGAGGGTTGCAGCAAACATCTTCACGTAACGGAACAGCGTAAGTTTTTTCAAGGCGCGCACTTTATTTACAAGGCCCGCTTAATTAATTCTAGCTTCAGTGTCATAAAACTCGTACGTTCTCGAGTTAATTATTTATTAATATGTTATGATCTGCCGCAAAAATAAATGCCATTATTTTGACTATCAATTGTTGAATTAAGTGTGGATTATTAAATTTCCAACTAAATTTTGCCTGTAGCTTCGCCCGTGTGGAGATTCAGTTATCGTGAACAGTCTTTGATCTTCTCTAAGTTCTAAATTACATTTAAATCAATTACATTACGATCTGTTCATAGGCTTAGTGGCAGAAAGGTTATAAATAGACTGACAGAGTTTCCTTTACGTTTATAAGATTAATGTGGTTGCGCATTTTTGGCAACACACTGGTCGGAGAAAACTCACGATGATTTTAAATACCCTTGTCAATTATCCACTAGGTATACAAGAGCACATAAATAAAAAACCCTATCTATGTAAGTAGTTTAAGTTCTGCAACTTAAGATACCAAATCTTTTTGAAAAAAATGAGTATGACTTATTTGGCATTTGTTATATAGACATCGATCTTATTTTTTTTGGAATATACACACATCAAAAGTGTCTAGGGATCAACATATATTTTTGCAATAACTTTTCTCCTGATTGATATTAATTAAAATTTTCTTTAAGGATTCATCAAATAAAGTGTTTTCGTTTGTCTACAGTAACGATAAACCAAGTCACCTTTGCATTAATAAAGAAATTTGCCATTTTCATAATAAAGGGATTTTTGACATTTGAACCACTAACATTAAAGTTCGAAAAAAAGACTGAAATAACAGTTTTCTTTAAAATTTTATTGGGTAACTTAAACAAGTAATAATCCGTGTTTCTACCGCGAACACTAACAACACAAGAACATCGGTTTGGCATACTCAAATGAGTTCATCCAAATCACGCTGTGGAATGGCCGCCCATGTTCGTTGCAACAACAAAAAAAGGTCTTCTTGCGACTGGATACCCTCAATATTCGGCAGAGCTCTTCTCTGTAGCATATCCCATGCATGCTCAATCGGGTTCAAGTCTGGCGACTGAGCAGGCCAGGGCATGACATTGATGTTAGCTGCGGCGAGAGTCTGTCTTACAACTCTTGCGGTGTGCGGTCGTGCATTATCATGCATTAACTAAAATAAGGGACCGATTTGCACTTGTAGAGGAACGATGACGTCTGATACAATCGTCTCAGCATAAATTTGAGCGTTGAGGTTGCCTCTGATCCAAATCAACTCAGTTCTTCCGCCGATCCAAATACCCGCCCATACCATGATGGTTCCACCACTATAAGGATGGACTTCCTGGCAGGATTTTAATCGCTGTTGGCGTCCAGGGGTTCTCCAGTGTCGTATACGTCTTGTATCCGGTCTGATACCAAAACGAGACTCATCAGAAAAGCACACGAAACGCCATTGTTCTTCTGCCCAATTTCTGTGTTCAAGAGCCCATTGATATCGAATCCTACGATTGTGCATTGCTATAGGTGGTACCCTTAGCGGTCTTCGGGAATGAAGGTTCACTTCATGCAAGCGGTTTCTGACTGTTTGGTCGCTAATTAAGTTCCCTGAAGAGTGATGAAGCGTCACGGCTAACATCATGGCGGTTATTGTTGGAGCTCTTCGAGTTGTGATTTGAATGTATCGGTCTTGTCTCCGTGTGGTGCAGCGATACCGTCCTCCATGGCGCTCAGCCACGGTACCAGTGCTTCGGTAACGTGTCCAAAGTCGACTGATACTGACATGGGCGGCCATTCCACAGCGTGATTTGGATGAACTCATTTTGAGTATGCCAAACCGATGTTCTTGTGTTGTTAGTGTTCGCGGTAGAAACACGGATTATTAATTGTTTAAGTTACCCAATAAAATTTTAAAGAAAACTGTTATTTCAGTCTTTTTTTCGAACTTTAATGTTAGTGGTTCAAATGTCATAAATCCCTTTATTATGAAAATGGCAAATTTCTTTATTAATGCAAAGTTGACTTGGTTTATCGTTACTGTAGACAAACGAAAACACTTTATTTGATGAATCCTTAAAGAAAATTTTAATTAGTATCAATCAGGAGAAAAGTTATTGCAAAAATATATGTTGATCCCTAGACAGTTTTGATGTATGTATATTGGAGCGGGTGACGGTCCGACTTAAAAATCTATAATAAGAGTATATTTTTGACTACGGAATGTTAAATCGAAGTAAGTACAACATTGATGGATTACAAAAATAAATTGATAACTGCGCCAATTGTACAAAAGGATATGGTTGAGATGGTACTGTTGGTCAAAGAGTACAGGCGAGCTAATAGCGAACACCAGATTATTTCTGGTACCTATTTATTTTATACAAAAGATGTTTAATTTGCAATCGTACCAAAGATTCATAGCTTGCTATAGCCTAAAAGATTCACAGAGTGTTCAATTCGTCATGTTGAATCGTGTTTCCGACCCCAGAATTTATGTTGCAATAAAGGCACGGGCACACTCGGGCGTTCAGCGAGCGCAGCCAATTTTCAAATCCCAGTAGATTTATATTGACATCTTCTTTGTTACAATGCAAAATCAATGGTTTTAGATAGAGAAATAAGGCAAAGTTCGACTGTATAGCCTGTACGTTGCTACCATATATACATAGAATATAGGAACCATTTGTTCGTTTCTAAGTCCTAAATAAATAAATAATATATTAAGATATGAACAGGCGTGGCTATTTATATTTGTGACTATTACTAGTCTATTTATATGCAAGTAGAATTTGCATTAATACGGTTGTTTACCATTTTAAAGTAATAGAAAAGTATAGATACTCTTCCCTTAAATATATAATAGACTAGTGAGAGAAGAACTCTTGCCCTGACTGGCCCTTACCCATACTATAAAGATTAAAAATAAATAACAAAATATTAAAATAAAATACGAGTATATTGCAGATTTATTTAGTGCTGATGATCTTGCAAAATGTTAAATATTAATTATAGCGAAGTAATTATTCTAGTAAAACTTTGTGAATGACAACAAATTCAAATATTAATACTGAATATAATTTCAGCTTGCTATCTTTAACCGATTTGGAAAAATCCTTGATGAACAAATACAGAATAAAGTTTTTCTAAGTGTTCCTTTTTCATATCTTACTGTACTGTAGTTCTTTTCAAGTACTTACTGCAACTTAACGACGACGGCTAATTCACTATAATTCTTGTAATTGTATTTGAGATATTTATTATATTTTTATTGTATCTATTTAAAATAACACTGCCATATAAAATGTACAACGGCAGACTTATCGTAAACTCCCTATACGGATTCTTTTTCAGTCAACCTTTGAGTTGGCATAATAGAATTGGCTAGAATACTTATTAACAAAACCAAATAGAAACTTTACGTCGAGAAACCTACCTACTAGAAAATCAGGCGCTGTGGGAAGACGGCTATTTAATTAGAAAGTAAGTTTAATACTGTATATTAACTGACTAATATATACTAAGTACCTACTATAACATAAGTTAGGCGACAAAATCATATCATGATAGCAAACGCAATAAATATCTAATTTAGAAAAATATTCTGAAGTATCTTCAAGTAAACTGAAATATTTTGTTTTTTGTCGTACAAATTACACAGCACCATCTAGTTCATAAATAAGCAAAGCTTATGCTATGGGTACTGGACAATTGATAAATAAAGGTTTTTTATTTTATAAATACATACTTGTAATACATAGAAAATACCCTAACCAAGACAAACATACATGGATCATGCATACAAATATTTGCCTTGTGTGGGAATCGAATCGACGAGCCTTGATATTAAATTAGCCATCGCTAATGATTCCACCTCCTAGCTCGTCATGTTCCGCAGTATATGGTAAAAAATGGTTTACTTGAAGCACGAATGGACTCACCATGATTATTTTTGCTAAAGCAAGAAAAACCAAAATATCTTACGAAGAAAAAGTACTCAAAGTACATACGGGTGTGTACTTTGACTAAGATGGATAGATTATTGTAAAGGTTATTTTGCTCTGTACAAGATACATAAAGGTAACTGAATTGTTTTTAGGCCACTAAGGATGCAAACAAGCATAAAATCCCGGATGGTAAGTAGTTACCGAAGCCTTCAAACACTTGCGACACTTTGAACGCTTGCATCTCTGGGGAAAACCATGACCCTTTTCTCGAATATTCTTGTACATATTTAATTTAATATATTATAAAAAAAACAAAAATCGCTGGTCACCCAGTGACTATACTCGTATGTTTATTAATCTAATAAATTGTAGCCTGTTTTAATTGATCTACGATAGGGTGCATGCTGCCTTGCCATATAAAGCTACATAACCAGAACACAGCATTTACGCAAGTCCACTTTGCGTAGACGAGATTTTCCTTGTATTTAAAAATAATGGTAAGCCATTCACTCCCATTATATAATTTGATGCAAATATTAGATTAGGTAGGATTGTTGTTTCATAGGTATAATATTTACAGATGACCCTTTCTTCGAGATGTAAATAGAAGTTGGACAAGATATTTATACTCGTAGTTCCTTTCATATGGCTTTCAAGAAGCCAAGTCGATTGCAAATAAAAACTAGCCCACGCTTGTTCATTTCACCTGACTTTGTATTTTCTCTTTATCAAAGACATAATAAATGCTTTTTTTTGTTTTCGAGTGATTAAAGATCACCATGATGGCCTTGTGTAGATGCTTTTTTTTTAAACAGAATCGTTAATAAAATCCAAAAAGCTTGATAAAAGATGTCTGTATGTGTGTTCCTATACGTCAACAATTCCAGCCAGACCAATTTTCACAATACACACTGCTACTTAATAGAAGAGCCTCTGACGGAAGAGAGGTAGGGCGTACTGGGGAAGTACATTCTTGCACCTTGCTGAAAATTGCAAGTAAATGATACCTCCCATGGACTTTGTTGGGTTTTTAAGGTTACGCATAAGACCTTATGTAACCAATGAACACTAGGCGGATCGTATTATTGTTTGCTTTACCGTACTTATACACAGTATTGCGACTTAACTATGTGGTATTTACTGAAAATTTTCTTTACTGGCACAATAAAGCTAAATATTTACATATTCATA
This sequence comes from Pyralis farinalis, assembly GCA_947507595.1. Taxonomy (NCBI): domain Eukaryota; kingdom Metazoa; phylum Arthropoda; class Insecta; order Lepidoptera; family Pyralidae; genus Pyralis; species Pyralis farinalis. Next base: position 19,243,903 of record OX382271.1, on the reverse strand, counting down.
TACTTATCTAAGAGAAACAAACGTATGGAGAACCCACACGTCCTAAGAAAGGTCTAGTTTTCACTCTGGGTTGTAAACGTCTGACGGCAGTCTCTCCACGAAAAAATCAATCTTCGCCAAATCATTATTCTTAGGCAGCGGACGCCGCCAATCCTAATACATTAGAAATGGAATAACACTAGGATGAAGAAAGATTCCTAAAAATTTTTGATACATCATGCTCCAGTAAGATTTGATCCGTGCTACTATTAGGCTATATATATATTCTATATATATTCGGCCATGGCTCGATGGCACGCACACGCAGATTAAGCAACGTCGACCGCAGCCTGTCTATGGATGGGTTTAACTATCTCGAGTTTCTCCGTGTTTTGGAGGGCACGTAAAGCCGTCGGTCCCGGCTGTTGTCGATAGATGACAGTTGATAAGCTAAGTCAGTGACCCTCTAGCGGCTTGAAAACACTGGCCTCCGCCAATCCGCATTTGCGTGTTGCTTGGTGGAGCCACGCTACTCAAATGCGGTTAATTATGCTCTAAACCCCTTCGGTTGAAGGGAGACCCGTATCCCTGCAGTAGGATGAGTAAGGCTTGATGTGGTACTATTAGGCTCTGTATATATATACAGAATTTTTATTGTATGTATGTATATCTTCACACCACGCAGAGGACCGATTACTTCTTTGTGTTAATTTATCTTGCGCTGATTCAAATCCTTTTAAGAAATATTCCTAAACCGTTATTTATAAAATCCTACATATATATTTCCTGTTAAATTCAATTACAATTACATACACTATAACAATTTATTCATTGTAATTGAAATAAACGATAAGTAAAATCAATTGCGAGTGATGTTTGAATACGTGAAAGTAATAATTGATATCATAACGTATATTATTCGATTAACATCAGACACCGGCATTTAACCATTTCAAAGTTATAAGTACTTGGTGAAAAGTGAAGTTGACGAGAGTGACGGACTTTTTCATTTATATGCTTTATTATATATATTGTATATAATATTAATTATTAATTTTAGGGTTCACAACGCCTGAGTGACACCTCTGGTGTTGCAAATGTCTATAGGCTACGGGGACTGTTTACCATCAGGCAGGCCGTATGCTTGTTTACCACCTTGATGGTATAAAATATGTATATATTAGTGCAACTATTCTATATATTATTAACACTTATTTGTGAAAGTGTTGTAAATTTTTTTTAATAAGTATTAGTAATCTACTTACAGTACGACATCTAGGTAATCAGGTTAAAAAGCCCGGCAACTGTTGATGTATGCCACCAACTCGCTCTACCATCCCGGAATAAGGAATGTGGTGGGTAAAGTTTCGAATCGATTACAGGGAATTTACGCAGAAATCTTGAAGTTTTTGTTTCATTTTCTACGTTTTCATTTGCTGGAAAATAAAGAATCACATTTTGACATTAATCGTAAGTCATAAATGTAATTTAATTTTTATTTAGACCAATGACTCTACCAAAAAGAGTTTTTGATAACTATTTGTAATTAAGTTATCTCCCTAAAACTACTATAGCTAAAGATATACCTATGTACAGTGTATTCCTTGTAATCATCTTAAATACATTAGGTGGATATAATAAAACATACAAAATATACCTACTAATGCTCCACGCTTCTTCTTTTTTACAAAACTCCAATATTAAAGAGATTTAGATATCTGATTTTTAGGGTTCCGTACCCAAAGGGTAAAACGGAACTCTATTACTGAGGCTCCGCTATCCGTCCGTCCGTCCGTCTGTCACCAGGCTGTATCTCATGAACCGTGATAGTTAGATAGTTGAAAATTTCACAGATGATGTATTTCTGTTGCCGCTATAACAACAAATACTAAAAAATAGAATATAATAAATATTTAAGGGGACTCCCATACAACAAACGTGATTTTTTTGCTCGTTTTTGCTCGATATTGATAACGGCAACAGGTAGACGCTTGAAATATTCACAGAATATTTAGTTATATATTCACTTTAAGAATAAATAATTAAATTAAAATAAAACAAATATTTAAGGGGGGCTCTCATGCAACAAACGTGATGTTTTGCCGTTTTTACATATTGGTACGGAACCCTTCCTGCGCGAGTCCGACTCGCACTTGGCCGATTTTTTAAATTTCTGTATGTCCGTTCCGATTGAGCTCGCACATACAACACATTACGGAAAAGTAAGAGCGCTTTGCACTCCTAAAGAGTTCATCTGTTCTAAGTTTAAACTCAAATATTATGCTAAGCATTTTATACGTATTACCAGAGTCGACAGAAAAAGTTTTTTTTTTTCGCTATACAACAACCTGTACGATGCGGATAACGTGGTGGCAGAGGCATAGATTTTGCTACTATGGTGTGGACAAACATGTGGTGTCTTTAATTTGTGTCTAGACAATAAAATGATACTAATGTAAAAATGTTCTGCAAGTATAAAAACTATATTATCTCAAAAATCTGATAATGTTTGGTTATCGTTTTTCTCTCCCAGAGATTGACAGAAAAATTGTCAAGTTCGTCAGAACTTTTGACATTTTTGATACTCGCTGTATACATAAATTAAAGTGCTGAGTGGAAAATTATAATTTCAGACTAACGAATACATATTTTTTTCATCTGAAAGTAGTTTTGTTAACATAATGTTATATTACTACTCGAAGTTGTAAGAAAAGAATGTACTAAAAGGGTTACAGGTTTATTAAAAAGTCTATTTATACAGTAAATTATATATAAAATAAAAGTGAATTAAAGTTCGGCTAATAAGGGTCTTTAAGAACTCGCGTTATCTTGTCTAACCGGAATATCACTGGTTAGTTCACTGGAGTGTGCACTGAGTGGCCGCCGGCTATAGTGGCCGACGACTGTACAGCAGGATTGCGTGCTAGTCAGTAGGCAGATCCAGACGCAGAAGTTGTTATTGGTAGGACCGACTTACGGACCAACACCGCAGCGGTATCCCCGTCAACCGCCGTAGTCCACAACAGGGGCTGCAGGTATTATAATTTGGATTAATTCGATATCCGGAGCTTAACGGGTTTGGAAAAGTGAGTAAATTCCCGACGGTTCACCACGTAGCCCACAGCAGGAAGCTGGTGGTCTCAGACGCGGTGCCCTCAATCTTTACTTCTTCAAAAACTAGCTCCAGACTGCCGTGTTTTTCACTAACCTCTGGACATTTTCAAAATTTAAAATTACAAAATCAATAATTTTGACAGATCATAGAGCATGCAAAAGATTCTATATGAATTATATTAAATAAGGTTTTGACATTACAACAAGGGAAAACTGGAATACAAAACAGTAAGCTTGACATATTTCGACTAATAAAATGTTCAACATTTGTAAGCTGTCTCTCACTCACTCTTATTATCAATGTGACAACCTCTAAGGACAACCTTGTAATATTTTTTACATGTTCGGGATGATAGACCCATAACGTTTATGGACGACTTGATAAATATATCTCTTTATATAGACTATTCGTTGTTGTTCATATCGAGCGTTCATCACTTGCCATTAAGTGACCTTTAGAAGTCTTTACAACGCTCTCGAGCGGTCTCAAACGGTTCCCACCCAATACAGCAACTGGTTGGTAGTGTAGAAAGATGTCGAGGGGATGTGTTAGAATATGACGTCAACTAACAATTGCGCGGTTACTCATAGTCAAATATTTGTAAAATTAAAACCACTCGGTTCATTATAAAGAAAAACAATTGTTCGTGCGTTTTTTTACACATGCAGGACCTACTTACACGAATGTGTGAAGTGCTACCCGATGATATAACAAAACAATATTTTGTTGTAGCAATAGTAAGTAACACGCGAGTTACGCGCTTGGTGTTTATATATCCATTGATACGCTTGATTGTGATATTAGTGGTGTACAATGGAATCATTTTTATTTATGAGTCCGGTTATTTAGTAACTAACAATGGGTTCAAATAACAACAAGAGTTTGTTTTCAAGTCGCGTACAAGGCGGATATTAGTGCGATACCTAACGTGTTTATTTATTTGGTATGAATGTTTTCTATGAACCGGTTGTCATGTATTATTAACAAGTGAAATAGGTTAAGTGTGATAACAAAATACGTACGCGGCGCGACAGACGCCCGAAGCGAGTAAAGTGATGAAGCTTCCGGATTATCACTCAATAAAATCATCGGAGCAAGCCTGACTCTCTTTTGATTGCTATAATATTATATGTTTAATAATTATTACATGTTTACGTGAGCGTTTTACTGTGTTCGCAGCGAGTTTGATGGTTGCACTTATGACTGTTTTTATTAATAAATAAAAATAAAGCAAAAACAAAAGAAGATAAAATTCACTTTATCTGTGTGGTAATGCCATTATCTTTTATATTTTGTTTAATTTTATTATTTATCTTAAATCTGTCATAATAACACATATTCTGTGAAATATTTAACCTGTTACTTAGAACGTTTCAAAATAAATAATCTTTAAAATCTTGGACGCATGGGTAGATGCCCGGACAGCATAGGCTTTAGCACTGTTGGCACCTTTTATGCACTTATTAAGTGTATAGTTACTAAATTGTATAGTTAAGTAATAATTAGTATAGTATAGCATTGTACATGCTTCCAGGTTGTACTTTTATGACTTATATAGAGTTATATCAGTACTATTTTGTGGTACTAATATATTCGGGCTGCAATTATAAAGCGTGATATCGTCTTAGCCGCATATGTTTTATTTATAATTAGAGGGTTCAATGTATCTTGTAATATTTATTATTTTCGTTAGATATGTTTCGTAACAAACTAACTTTTTATACCCATTCCTCTATTCCTCAGGAATTCGTACATGCTCGAACTAGACAATGTGGTTAATATATAAGGTGTAATAAAGTTTTCACATAGTCGGAAACGCGCGAGTAATATCTATGTTTCAATAGCGCCCATTGGTTGCGATAGTCGGTTACTGTTAGGTAGACTTGAAATTTATTGTTGCGTCTGTAATTGAACGTTGGTAACGCCGACAAACTTGTCTCTCGGTCCTTAACTGTACTAATAGTACAGTTGTAAGCGTTTAAATTTATTAGCAAGATCTTCTATATTGCATTTCATTAGCATAATGTGAAATTCCATAGTCTCATTTAGATATAGTCATACTTTTCTGCCCCGGATTCTATCGTTCGTTGTAAGTTTATAGCGATCAACCTATTGTTAACTATTTTATTTACGACACCTCTGTTAGCTCATGAGCTAAAATTATCTAATATCTCTGTATCTGTGCATGTTTGTTATATTTTTACAGCTAAACTGACCAGAAAATAGACTTAGAGTACTTTTGAATACGAGAACGTATACGTATATACAAAAAAATATTCGATAGTAAAAAAAATATTCACTTGTGAAATCATTGATTAATTCATGTATATATAGGTCAAACGATTTAACAACTAGTTCACGCTAAATTAAAAAAAGAATGTAATAACTTCTATACGTAGGTAATATAGTTACAAAGTACACCATAACCACTTGAACTTTCGTGTGTAGACCTCATAAAATTATCACAAAGTTACGGGGAAACTTGAAAACAAGCTGTTAGAAAATTGATCCGCGAATAGCAGGTAAATTTTATGAAAGTAAGTATATATGTACCTATAGTTGTGTTAAAATTAAATTCTAAATCTCGATAACTGTCTACGGAGATTAGTATCTACATAGAGTATCGCATCGCATGGATGACCTAGCGGTAGATTGTTGGCTTTATGCAGACTATGTTATGTTATCCGGGGGATACACCATCTGGACAGAGATAGAAAAAAAAACATACAACTTAATGCGAAAAAGCAAGTAAATATTATTATTTTAATTGACTTAACTACTTGAAAGAAAGGAAACCAAGGAGGTGCGCAATGATTATGATTGTTCATGTAGTAGTGGAACAAATAAAGTACAGGGAATAGTCTGACTAGAGCGTTCGGAAAACTTCTAGGCATTTAAAATTTTGCTTCAAGAGCACAGGCCAAATTTCAGGAAAAAATTGAGATGTGTTAGGACCGACGCCAATCGTTTCTACCTCCCCCGAATGGGACTTGGCCGGAGTATAAAGATAGATAGAAAATAATTTGAGCTATATATGGGACTACTCTGAAATCTTTTACTGAATTATTTACATTTATATATATATATATTTAACCTGTAATTTATAGACACTGACACGTGATGAGATTTTATACTATTGTCTTTGTATTGAAGTCCCACTTAATATAATTTAGAGAAAAATAATATTTTGTACTAAATTTCATGAAAATTGGATTATTGGTTCAACCGGAATCGTTGACAATCGATATGTATACAGACATTTTTAACGAAGTTATTTTTACTCTATTTACTGTTCTGAACATATTTCCATTAAAACATTTAAGTCTAAAACATTCACGATAACAATACGATCATATTCAATCTCTAGAAAGTCAATAAATTATGTAGCGCACACTACACGATTTTAATGCTCAAAACGTATTACACTATTCATAACTGTATCAATCGAAAGCTTTATTGAAATATTCATAATTCTTAAAGTGACCCATTAAACAGACAAATTAGGCGAGGTTTGCTAAATCAAGTGAACTTTTCAAGTATAAAAATAAATTCTAATTAAGTCCAAAGCTCGATTGCAAAATCGTCCGACGAAGCGAACTCATTATCATCCCTAATTATAATATCCGGGGCGAGATCTCGTTAACGTTGGCACGTAATAAAAATATACGACAGGACGGCAGTAACCTATCTGGAAGTGTCACATAAACAAGAATAATGTAGAAGGGGATACAGAACTGTCAGAATTGTTGCGATACCTACGTGTATTTTGCCAACAGAAATGTTAATTGATTCTTAACCGCCTTCTATGCCAAAAGACTTTTTCAAGTGTTTTTCTGTTGTTTATGACCCGATTTATTATCTAGACATTCGGTACTGCGTCAGTCAAGTTAAAAAAAGAAAAGAGCGGTACACCAGCCAAGTTATATTACACATACCATTTCTATCTATTTTCGACGCCTCGGTAACTCAAAAACTATTATACCAATGTCATGTACTCGTATTTAATAAAGCTTCTTTATAGCATCAAGAATCCCAAATTTCATTGATACACTTCTATGACTTGCAAGGGTCACACTTTCGGGTACATTTAGAAAATCGGACATTGCCGAAAGCTTTTATTGTGTTAAAAGCACGGTAACGTTTTTAGTTTTTATATACCTTCTAGATTAGATTTCGAGCACTGTATTTTAAGAGTTGATACTCGTAAATGCGACTAGTAAAAGTATCAGTATCTATCTATAACTTCACGCCAAATCGCCTTACGGGGTAGGCAGAGAGAACCGAGCGCCACGTGACTCGATCCTTACATACCTCACTCGCCTACCTTTGATCACGGTAGGCCTTCCTCGGCTCCTACATCCTTCCGCTTTTGCATTGTATATCTACTTCCTTATTCTTTCATTCTGCATTCTTTCTATATGTCCGAACCAACGGAGTATGCCTCTTCTTATTTTAACACCGACGCTCTCTTTCATACCAACTCTGCTTCCAACCTCATCATTGCGAATACGGTCTACAAGCGTTACACCACAATTTTTGCGCAACGCTCGCATTTCAACCGCGTTTATCATACTTTCATGCTCTCTCTACCATACCCAGCTCTTGCTTCCATACGTAAGCGTTGGGACCAGCACTGCATTGTGTATAGCCAGCTGCGCTTTCTGGCTCAGATTTTTACTGCCAAGAAGTTTTCCCAACGCTCTATTCATACTATTCCCAGCACTCACTCGCCTTTCCACATCTGCAGTGTACCTTCCATCCCTGCTGAAAGCGCATCCAAGATATACAAACTCATCCACTTGTTCCAACACTTCATCATCTACCGTAATCCTTACATTGGTTCTGGTTTCTTCTCCTTCAAATACCATTATCTTTGTTTTCTTCGCATTCAATAGTAATCCTTCCTTCATACATTGGTCTTTCATCATTGTGATCAGTATTTAAACCTAGAATCATACCCATATTAGAATTTCATTAACGGTACCCTGGGGTACAGATGTACCTACATTTACAAAAGAATAATAAACTTTTATTTCAAAAATCAACCTACATATGCTTTCTTACATTAATTAGGTCTTTTTTATCACGATTGAGGTAAACTAATTAGGAACCTTTAAATAATTTTGGCATATTTTGCTTTAGTGCACATTACAAATGGAAGTTTTGCACGTAGCACATTGTGTGCGCGCTTTCCGGGCAATAGACCTTGGACAAAAGGAACACCTTCCAGATTTTGAATTTGAAGGAGTTGCCACAGCTACTGGTCGTTTTTTTTTTAAATATCTCCAATTCTAATTTGCACGGACATTGGCAAAGTTTGGTACTGAAATCTTTCTTCCAGGTGAGGTTTGATGAGATCAAAAGCGAGAGTCTTCAGGTAAGTGCGCCAAATCTTGCTTGAATCTTGAAATCTTGCTTGAATCTTGAAATCTTGCTTATTAGTGGCCGTTGAAGAATGCAGCAGTATCATGGAATTAATCCCCACAATATTTAGAATTTCATAGAAGACACAAAGGTTCCAACGGCGAGTTTTGCAGGATACGTTGTATGTATGACAAAGCAAAGACAAAGAAAATATCAATATAAAACATTCTAGCATATATAATGTATATGATGTTGTGAAACAATTTTACACTAATTCATATCCAAAACCAAAACAAAAAACATGAAAAATCGAAATTAAAAATATAATACAATTCTTACGTTGATAGTATCTTGGGGTACTGGTGTACCCAGAAGCAGCATGCCAAGTCTTGTCACTAGCAGGACCGCTGTCTGACTGAAGCATCCGACGCTTCCTCCTGCCCTGCGTAAATAACCCAGCGCGCCAAACAAACAGTCAAATAGAAATAAAGTTATAAACGATTAATTTTTTTTTTTCCGATTTGTACCCCAGGGTAAGGTTCTAGGGTTAATGCCCCGATTTATGCCACTTAAAAAAGCTCAGCAAAAATGAATTAATTCACTTAGTATTATTACTCAGATTATGTCAAATACGACAGTTAGCAAATAATCATTCGAATCAGACATACGGCTACAGATAATAAACAGGTGTTTGGAATCCTACTATGCAGCAAAAGGAGTTGCAATTTCCTTTGCAAATGCAAACAACTTTTAAACGCTTTCTATTGAAGTAACTAACGTAATTACAATAAATGCTGAAAGAATGTTTCTTTTTTAATTTAGACTTCTTTAAAAATGAAGTACATCCCAATTGAGTTACTCCTTATTGCATAAGGTGAATGTCATTGCAATCTACTTATTTTTCGTTAGTGCATCGTATAAAAAACCGTGCTCGCTCAGCGCTATGTGCTTTTTGGTTTTTTATCTAAAAGTTAATAACTACCGATAAATGAACAGGGCGATATGTACTAACAGTAGGTCCTAAAATTAACAACAAATTTGATACACTCTATATATTTGTTCACAACTCAAGAATTTGTATGATGTAAGAAGCACACCTTTAAATTTTCCGCTTCATTTTCAGATCAGCGACATTGAATGGTCGTCTATATTATAGAACTCATAATTAGGTACCTACTTTATATGTCTCATATTTAGATAAAGCGCGTTACGAAGCGTTAGAATGATTTGATGAAATAACAATAAAGAAATAATAACACATTTATCATCTCCTTCTCTTTAACATATTTGTAATTAGATCTGTAAAGATTCGTGAAACGGATAAATATAAAGAAGGTAACGATTAAACAATAATCAGTAGCTTGCTATTTCTCTTATGAAATTACACTCATACTCTTTTATTTATATCTTTAAGCTATATTTGATAATTAATCTAAGATAACACTGCTTTCAAGCCAGTAAGCGTACCTACTGCCAACAGATGTCCCGGGCAGTACACAATACCGGAACTCGGTTTCATTAAATCGAATAATCTCTAGTACGGAGAGATGGATGAAGGACTTTCACTGTACAACAAAACATGTTTGACTGTCAAAATTTCGTAATCGTAGATCGACTGGAAGTAAATAAGTATAAAGTTTACTATTGTAAGTACGAAACCTACCGGGATTTGTTATAATATTTTGCTGATATTTAAAGTGTTTCGTTCAACATAAATATTTCATCTACACAATTCAGTCAGATCATGATGATTGCGATCCACGCAGCGCAAGAAGTTTCAAATGTCAGTAACTACATTTAATGAAATTAAAATATGTTATTTCTGTGTAACTATAAGGGCGTACCTAAGCAACAGCTTTAGAGCCAAAGCTAACGAGCCCTGACGAAAAGAAATTAGGGAACCACGAAATTTTATAAGGAACATAACGACTAGAAATGTAATTCCATCTAATGTAACATAGCAGTTACATAACACTATTCTAGATGGTTCAGGTATTCCTTAAGATGCCTCTAAGAAGGTACTTCGTTAGCAACGAGAGTGGCAAAGCATCAGCGGATATCTTCATATGGAAAACGGTATATACGCGTAAATAACCTTTACTGCGTTATTACTTCACGTAAGTCGTGTATTTCTTGTTTATCTCATGTTGAAATCGTTAAATAAAATAAAACTTTGTGTAAAAAGAACCAAAAGAACTTGATATTATTATTGTACAAAGGAAATAAATCAAAAACTGTTATTTCTATATTTTCTCGGTAAATTTGTGAAACTAGAGTAATAGTATAATTAATGAGGATTCAAACCACGGAAGTTAGAAAACTAAAATTCATCCTAAATTCATAGTAGCAACGTTCACAATAGGAAAGTGATTAGCCCATTATAAATTTAATCAAAACCCTATATACAGTTAATTCGTTCTTTGATAACTTTATAAATCCAAATATTGTATGGATATTGCTATAGTTTTTTTTTACAGAAAGCTGACGACGGAATTAACATGTGTTGTTCCTCATATTTCTATTTTCATTCTTTAAAAGCGATTAAGCTCTATGTTTAATATTTAATCTCTACCACTACGGTTCAAGGAAGAACCCTCAGCTGTTGTTATAAAGTTTCCGCTACCACGCCATTTAAAAATCCTTTCATCGCGAGAAACTTGTAGTTAGAGATTAAGAAACTGCTTATTATATTCCGTATTTCTACAGTATTTTTATTACCATTACACAACGTCATGTAAAAAGCTGGAAGTTAATTGTAAAACACATAAAACAACATAATAAGCGGTTATATATTTTTTCCATCCTATGATTGAATTTTGGTTTGAAAAAAAAAACCCCAAGGTTTTTTCTTCAACAAATTATTAGATAATGAAATATCTATAATTGTTTAATTCTAAATAACGAGATTATACGATGATAATTAGATCATCGATGTTTAAAAACCGTGAAAATCGATTTCAATTAAATCTGAGGAACTATTATTTACTTAGAAACATGTACCTAAAAACATGCGAACTGAGAAACATTAGCTTAAATTTAGCAATTATTATCAAGTTATAAACTTATCAGCGATAGGTGTGTTTTCTATCAGCTCAGTCGCTTCTTTAACATTCATAGCCCCTCTCATGCACGTTCACCGGTATCTACTGACATCACCTTCTGATAAAACACGTTCAATTTGGTCAGGGTAGGTAAGTCTTGGCCTTCCTCGGCTCCTACGTCCATCTACTTTCGCGTTGTATATCTGTTTCGTGATTATTTCTTCCATTGCATTGTTACTACATGTCCGACCCAACGAAACACGCCTCTCTTTATTTTAACACTGACACCCTCTATCATACCAACTTTATTCCTTACATCTTGTCCTTGTCATAGGTCTACAAGCGTTACGCCACAAATTAAAAATATGTTTACATGCAACTCCTCGACGTATGCATCTTGTAGAATTTTAATCAATTCCGCAACTGACGGCGGGTACATTGAGTAGTACAAACACTATTCTACATTTCGCCGTTCCGTGTTTGAGCAATTTCGTCTAAAATACGAGGTCATTGTTGGTGGCACCGACAGCGCCGGAGACTGAAGGGTGGGGGCGGGAGACCGGTCTCAGTAGAGGGGTAGGGGGACACCAAACTCTTTACTGTAGTAGGCGAGAAAGAAAAAGGACGTTTGTGTTGGGTTAAAGTAATTGTATTTCAACGATTCTTACCTATTTCAATATGAAAAGGCACGGGTGGAGCAGTGATTTCAGGTCAATGAGTTCATTATATATGTGTAATCATAGAAATTCTAAATAGTGTCATAATAATTACATAAACGTTGTGAGTTTCCGACCTGTCACTTACTATCTCACACTCATTTTATGTTTGTCATGTTCACATAACTATGACATGGAATGAGTTTCAACAACAATTGATTCGATCAGTACATTATGCTTCCGTTTTATTTATAACCATGCTGAAACCAGCGAATGTACATAAAAAGATATACATAAAAAATTGCTGCAGTATTGCTAAACAACAATTTTTACTAAACCTATGAGGGGTAGCGGTAAGCAAGTCTTCTAAGTTTATAATAATCAAGTGGGTATAGTTGTCTAGTACGGTACGGTAGGTAATACGGTAACCAGTAGCTCGCGTCGCCACACCGCCGACTCAAACATATTTCTCATACTATTTCCGCGGCGGCACACGGAGAAAATAAAAAGCAAACCCATTCATAAACTCCTTTACTTTAGTTCTGCACAAACCTGATGGCAACGCACTATTATATCATTATTCTACTACCTACTTAGGTTACCTCCTACGTACTTCTTGGATTTTTTAAATTTAGTTTTAACGTTAAACGTGTTTTAGTTTTGGGAAAACTTCTTGGCAGTAAAATCCTGAGCCAGAAGGCACAACTCGCTATACACAATGCAGTGTTGGTCCCAACGCTAACTTATGGAAGCGAGAGTTGGGTATGGCAGAAAGAGCATGAAAGTAGAATAAACGCGGTTGAAATGCGAGCGCTGCGCAAAATTTGTGGCGTAAGGCTCGTAGACCGTATTCGCAATGATGATGTTAGAAATAGAGTTGGTCTGAAAGAGAGCGTCGGTGTTAAAATAAGAAGAGGCATGCTCCGATGGTTCGGGCATGTAGAAAGAATGCAAGATGAAAGAATGACGAAGCAGATATACAATGCAAAAGTGGAAGGATGTAGGAGCCGGGGAAGGCCAAGACTTACCTACCATGACCAAATTGGTCATGTTCTATCAGAAGGTGATGTCAGGAGCCCTAGAAACCGGCGTGCGTGCATGAGAAGAGCAATGAATGTTAAAGAAGCGAGTGAGATATGTAAGGATCGAGTCACGTGGCGCTCGGTTCTCTCTGCCTACCCCGCAAGGGATTTGGCGTGAAGTTATAGATAGATAGATAGATAGTTTTACAATGTAAATTTCCCAAAACATGAACAACTTTACTTTTAAATATGGAATTAGGCTGCATTTTAAGACGAGCTCGGTGGCGCAGTGGTGAAACGCGCTGTTACGCTACTTTGACACCAACGCTCGTGGGTTCGATTCCCACATTGGACAAACTTTGTGTGCATGAACATATCTGTTTATCTTGGTCTGGGTATTTTCTATGTATAATAAGTATGTATTTACAAAAAAAAATGTATTTACGTATGTTTATCAGTTGTCTAGTACCCATAACACAAGCTTCGCTTACTTTGGGCTAGATGGCGCTGTGTAATTTGTCCGACAATAAAAAAAAATTATTACTTAATCCATTATAATACATAAAGCGAAAGAGTTCATATGTTTGGTTGCGTTAATCTCTGGAACTACCGGTAGGATTTGGAAAAATATTTTTGCATTAAATATCCCAATTCTTGAGAAAGGCTGTTTAGCATGCCGCTACGGTGCGGGCAAAGCCGCGTGTCAGAATAGCTAGACATTTCCGTATAAGCTTTTTCAGTACTCAATGACTTACTTAAGGAATCGAAATCATTTTCGAATAGTACGATGAAAATACGTACATTAGGAAAAGTCAATTTCTCTCTATGTACGTTGATTTGACCGAACTAATCTTCGAAACATTTGAAATGAATACGATAGGATTTTCATTGGCAGTTACCCCGCTTTCAGAAAGTTCACTTGAAGATTAGGAGCTAACATAGAATAACAGACACTTCGTCGCCAATAATTAGTAATGCAATTCTTTTCTCTCCTTTGTTAATAATCCTAAGTTAAAGTATATTTTTCTTTAGGCATACAAGCATACGGTCCACCTGATGTAAAGCAGTTACCGTAGGCTACGTTAATACGCTTGTAACATATATCACTCGCGCGATGCCTCCTCTGCTGCTTACACAGCAACTCCTTTGGAGCTTACTGGTCACCTAACTCGCAGGAACACAACAACCCTCTAGGGAGTTGTTATTTGGCTGCGGTTTGTGAGATGGAGGTACTTCCCCAAGCGGGCAGCTTTGTTGCGCCCTACCTCTCTTAAAACGTTCAGACCAAGACAAACACACGTGTCAACTACATACCCTTACCTAAAATTAGAACTAACTATGGAAAAAGATCCATAACTTTTGAGGAAGCAGGGGACAACTGTACAACAAATTGTCGGAAAACGTTAAAAATGCTCAGTCTCTGTGGGTCGTCCAGGTTTACAAAATGCATAACTAAAATGCCCAGATGACAATTGACTGAAAAAGCAAAGCGAGCGAGACCTATAAGTCGAGTTGGGCCGAAAATGTATATTTCGTATGTACATAGGTAGGTATGTATGTGTGTATAGATGTTTGTTACATGAATTTATGTGGATATGTTTGAAACGTATACACAATTTCATAGTTGAGTACCATCAATATTGGTTCCGTGAATTTTTATATTAATGTGAAAATAAATATATCGGAACAACTGATCAACATGAAATTCTGTTGATAAGTAGGAAATAAACATACGATGTTCTAGTTTATTCACTGCCAACATCGGTTTAGTAGTATATAAGTTTTAGAAAGTATTTTTTCATAATTGTGAACGTTTGTGGTATTAGAAATAAGTATTTCGCAATTATTTTATTTTTTGAAAAATATATATACAAAACATATTTGTGAAGAAAAATTAAATAAACAAAATATTATTGCATGGTCTGAACTTGGCTCACCTTTCTACTCAACAAAAACGGTTTCGATATCTTGCCACCTTTGTTTGTGCGAAATGGTGAACAATTGCGCATTGATATAATAAGACGATATTTACAATTTAATTAAATCAAAATGTACCTTTAAATTCCTTTTTTTTCTTTGTGTAATGTTTGTTAATAAATTACCATTTTATAAATCTATGGTTACTTTTTAACAACTAAATATTGGATAAGTAACTATGTAATAGTTTACTTAAATGCACATTCTGTACTTCCTTTTATTTTTGAGCAGTCTACAAATTAATTTTAGAATGTATACATATTTAATTAGATTTTAATATTTCTTCATGTGCATGGCTTTATATTGTAATGAGAAATTAATAATAAAGATTCTTTAAACTGAACTTCAAACTATTTGCACATTTTAACAATACACTTTTAATACCGGCATAAAGAAACATACCATTCACGTCGTCTCCCGTAAAACTGACATCTCTTAATTCTCTCCTGTCCTAATATCTACATCCCGATAGATAAAAGTGACATAAACCAGTATATCTATGCTGTCTAAAAATAAAAATTAAATTAATCCTTACTAATATATAATACGGAAGAGTTTGTCTGAACGCGCTAATATCTGAAAATTCCAGTCAGATTTGAAAAAATATTTTTAAATTTACTAGCCCAATTCAACATCAAGATAGACCTTTAGAAGCCGAGGCAAAACAGGATACCGGGATACACGCGGACGAAGTTCTAGGCTGCAACTAGTTACAATATATAAAGACACTTATTTTTGTTCAGTCTTTCATATTTACATAGTATACACCTGTTTACGTGTTATGACCTTAAATGTATTTCCCCTTTTTTACAACAACATTTAAAACCAATACAAATACATGCGTTGTTGTTTTTCAAAATTGTCGCACATGTTTTACAAGATTCTATGTTCGTGTGTTTGGGACAAATGTTGGAAATTGAATTTTCGAACTCGAAAATTAATATCGTATCGTTTTTCCAAATATACCTATGACAATAAAATAATTTGTGACCATCAATGGAAAAAATAGTTCGTATATACTCGTATTTTCCTCCAATTTCCTTTATTCATTATGGTCACATTTAGGTCATAGGAGCGAACACTATTATGTTTAAGACATGTGAAAACGTAAAAAGTAAGTGCTATTAAAACATTAAAAAAAGCTTTCGTTTAAGCTATGTACTAAAATCTATAAGTTTTTATTTATAATACGAAAGTTCAATGGAACTAACAAGAATCTGTTTACATAGATACATTAAGTGGACAACTAAATCATAACGAACATAAACATACCTACTATTTTTATTTCTGAAAATGATATCATTGTGAATTATTTGTTTTTAAAAATCATGTTTCGATAATTTCCCGACAGAAGCCATCTAAATAAATCTCGTGTGAACATTATTTATTCGTAGCGTGTGAAACAGCTTTATGAAAGCAAATATTTCGCGGGCAGTAGCTTTAAAGTTAGAAGAGGCGTGGTTAAGTACATGCTGCCAATCGTGGTTTTGTACGCATGCGTAGTTTCATGGCCAGCCTGTCTAGATATTTATGCTTGACTATCAGAATACTACAGACTGCTAGTGAATACGGAGGTGTGGTCGTTGATTTTTTAGTTTTAATTATGTAAATAGAATTCTCCAGGTTTAAAAAAATATTGTCTATTATTAAACCTTAAAGAGACAAACAGTGGGGCTTTTACAGATCAGTTGATAACTGGCGTTGTTTTATAGCCAATCCATATCTATATTACGATTGCCGAACTCGGTAGCGTAGTGGTTAGCAACGCTGCTTTAACACTAACGCTCTTGGGTTCGATTCCCACACAGGACAAATATTTGTGTGCACGAACATGTCTGATTGTCTTAGTCAGAATGGTTTAAGAGAAGCAAGGAATCATAATAGCCCGGCTGGAGAAGTATTTCCATGGCACAGAAAACCGCAGCCAAATAACAACTCCTTGGAGGGTTGTCGTGTTCCTGCATGTGAGTGAGGTCACCAGTAAGCTACTAAGAAGCAAAAGTGGTGTCACAAGAGTGATATTTAATGTACTCGTATTACAAGCATTCAAATGCTACGGTAACCGCTTTACATCAGTTGAACCGTATACTTGTATGCCTTTTTTTGTATGTATGTTGTATTTGTTGTAAGTAGATTTCGATTTATTTAAACATTTTTTGGAGTGTCAGTGGCAAAATATCATCTTTAAAGCGGAAACAAACTTTAGCTGCACATGGGGCACCTTGCGAATTAACAAATGAGGTTCTGTCAGGACCTCCACTTCATAGAAGACCACAATGAAAATAACAACAGGGTTATTGTACTCTTGCGAGTGAGTGACACAATTAGCTGATGAGGATTTACGTGAGGCAGCAACAACCAATACCGCAAGCATTTATAGAATACAGTTACCATTTTACATCAAGTTGGTCTTTATTATGTTGATACTGTTGATTGTAGGCACTTGGTGGAATTTTGAAAACATCTCGTTAATGTTAATACTTGCACTTGTACAGATTCCACTTCACAGTTTTATTTAATAATTATTTTTACCGACCGGTTTCGCCTTTACGATCACGGATTGCACGGTACCGCCATATGTTGTATAAAATAACTTGATAATGCCGTAAAGGCGAAACCGGTCGGTAAAAATAATTATTAAATAAAATTGTGAAGTGGAATCTGTACAAGTGCAAGTATTAACATTAACGCGAAGTTGGTCTTATGTACGCATAAATAGAAGACACATATATACGTAAGAAAGAGAGGTGGTCTGAAAGAGAATGTCAGTGTTAAGATAAGAAAAGACATGCGCCGTTGGGTCGGACATGTAGAAAGAATGTAGGATGAAAGAATGACGAAACAGATCTACAATGCGACAGTGGAATGATGTAGGAACCGAGGAAGACCAAGACTAACCTACCATGTCTGTACTCGCTACTTTAACACACATAGCACCTTTTAAGTATGCTCGCCAGTCTTTAATACTTCTAAACACTTAAACTTCTGAAACCTGTAGGGGTGTACGTGGCTCGATGTCACCTTTAAAGCCAAAGCTAACCACACCTGCACGTGGTGCGTCCTAATTATCAAAAGACTAGGCTCTGGTGAAAGAGAGGCAAAGCACGACGTTAGCTTGACTGGGGAAGTACCTCCACCTCACAGAAGGCAGCCAAATAGCGACTCCCTGAAGGGCTGTTGTGTTCTTGCGAGTGAGTGAGGTCACCGGAGGATAAGGAGTCGCTGTGTTGACAGAGGGGGTGGCAATGCGCTACCGACATTGTTTTTGTTGCTAGCGTTCATAGGCTACGGTGACCGCTTTACATCAGGCGGACCGTAAGTTTGTTTGCTATCCGTAAAAAAAAACCTAACAACCTAAAACTTTACGACGAGCTCGGTGGCGCAGTGGTGAAACGCGCTGTTACGCTACTTTGACACCAACGCTCGTGGGTTCGATTCCCACACAGTACAAACATTTGTGTGCATGAACATGTCTGTTTGTATTGGTCTGGGTATTTTCTATGTATAATAAGTATGTATTTACAAAAAAAAAAAATGTATTTACGTATGTTTATCAGTTGTCTAGTACCCATAACACAAGCTTCGCTTACTTTGGGGCTAGGTGGCGCTGTGTAATTTGTCCGACAATATTTATTATTATAATACTGATTAAGATTGTTCCTTCATTACATACATTACTCGATAAAATCCAGTCTACAGGATGTTCTATTAATATTAATTGCGATCTTGCATGTGAATAAATGTCGAGACACACCTGCCCAAATTGCGTGGTCGAAGTTGGGGCATGGTTACGCTTCTAATGCTTTTCACGTTACCAGCTATATATCAGACCTATATTCAATCAAAGTAAATGCGTCACCGATATTTAACAGCCGAACGTACATTGATTTGCCGTGACGCAGTAACCTCCAATTACGTGCAGTAGAAAATTATTTCAATCACTTAATGTAAAATATCCGTCGCGTTTTATGAATTCATGTTCATGTTCATTCAATTTATGAATTGTGTACTCTAATTAATTTATTGCATTTAAAACTTATCCGATAAACGCAAAACATAATTTCAAATTAGGCAAGTAGGTACGGATTTTGTAATTCGGTAAGGCTCGAAAGCAGTCTGTAAGATTTTCTATTTTTATACTTTCCATTATTAACCTTGTTTATTTATTTACATCATGCATATTTATTATATATACTCGTATATATAAGGAAACCAAAACCAAACTATAATTATACAGCTAGACCCTGATAGCGTATTTATATAGCTCGGTGGCGCAGTGGTGAAACGCGTTGTTGCGCTACTTTGAAACCAACGCTCGTGGGTTCGATTCCCACACAGTCCAAACATTTTGTGTGCATGAACATGTCTGTTTGTCTTGGTCTGGGTATTTTCTATGTATAATAAGTATGTATTTACAAAAAAAAATGTATTTACGTATGTTTATCAGTTGTCTAGTATCCATAACACAATATTCGCTTACTTTGGGGCTAGGTGGCGCTGTGTAATTTGTCTGACAATATTTATTATTATTTATTTTACCATCAACCCTTACTCATCCCACTGCAGGGAAACGGGTCTCCCTTAAAACGAAGGGGTTTAGAGCATACTTCACCACGCTGCTCAAATGCGGATTGGTGGAGGCCAGTGTTTTCAAACCGCCCGAGGGCCACCGACTTAGCTTAACGACTGTTACTCTAGATAGATAAACCCATCCATAGACAGGCTGCGGTAGACATTGCTTAACCTGCGTGTTTGGTTAGAATGACACGCGCAACGACGCCATCGAGCTCTCGTACATCTCGACCTACATATGATAAATCTAATTTAAGAGAGGTTGGGTACATCAAAGCTGCACATCTGGGAAAGAACCTCCAACTCACAGGAAACTGCAGCCAAATAACAACTCCCTAGAGGTATGGTGTGTTCCTGCGAGTGTATGGTGAGTACCAGTAAGCTCCTAAGGAGCTGCTGTATTGGCAGCAGAGGTGACTTCGCGCGAGTAATATTAATATATTTCAAGCGTTCATAGGCTACGGTAACCGCTTTCATCAGGGTATAAAAAAAATCTAAATCGAATAATACACAAATATAACATTATAAAAAAAAAATTAAATAAATATAGTTTATGGTCACCTATTCTTCATTTACCTCGAACATATTTAAAGTTGCTTCAAAACTTATAAATCAAATCTACGTCTAAAGGAAGCCATGGGCAGCAGCTAGTGTAAAAAAGTTTTAAACATAAAGGTTGGCTGGTAGAGATCTCTTATAGAGATAAGCCCGCCTTTGTACATTTATAATTCTATTTTTATGTTTATTGTATTGTTATTTACTATGAGTGTACAATAAAGAAATTACAAACAAACAAAACATCTTGTTGTGAGAACACTCTGAATAAAAACAATCGGAAAACGTGATACACAACAAAAAACTTTGTATTTGTTCAGAAACAAAGCGATGACCTATTTTACATTTACTTTTTCGTGGCTGCAGGTAATTAAGCTTGAATGAATGACGAATAAACTCGTACACGCTTGTGATTAACATCACTAGTTTCAAATTACTTGTACATAATCTTTTATATAATTGTGATCGTAATTGGTATCAGAGTCACTTGTACTGCTAGATTGTCAGAGTTAACCCTTTGTTTGGTTTGTATTTTTTTATACAACGAGGCATACAAGCATACGGCCCTCCTGATGTAAAGCGGGTACCGTAGCCTATTAATAGCGCGAGTGAGACTGAATAAATTTATTCAGTATCACTCGCGCGATGCCTGCTCTGCTGCTTACACAGCAACTCCTTGGGAGCTTATTGGTGACCTCACTCACATGCAGGAACACAACAACCCAGTAGGGAGTTGTTATCTGGCTACGGTTTTCTGTGAGGTGGAGGTACTTCCCTATACGGGCTGCTTTGATGTGCCCTACCTCTTTTAAAATAAAGTATTTGTTTTAGATAAACATTTTTCTTTCTATGCATTGTTGGGGGTCATGTGCCAGAAGCGTGCTCGTTCGCGACCCCTGCCAATCAGTCGATTGCAATTCTGGACCAAGAGCGCACCGACGTGCGGATTAGGGCGTCCCCCGTAGGCGACGCGCACCGATCCGCCCCCGTCGGTGCGAATACAGCTGCATGCGGCGGTGGGGGCCGCCACCCACCACGCAGCGCCAATTCCGGCGGGACGAGGGGAGCCGAGTGCCGCATAGGCACGTGGAATGTGAGAGGTGGATTGAAAGATAAGACGAATGAACTGATAGACGTAATGAATGATAGACGTTTGGATGCTTTATGTGTGACAGAGACTAAGCGCAAGGGGAGCGACACCGATGATCTGCCCGGTGGTATGATGGCCCTATGGTCTGGGGTAGACCGTGACGATCATGCCAGTGCTGGTGTAGGTGTCGTACTCTCCTCTCGCTTAGCCACTGGTGTAAGAGATTACTGTTTGGTAGGGCCTAGACTTATCTGGGTTCGTATTAAACTGGGCATCACGCGAGTATTTTTGGTTGCAGCATACGCTCCCGTAAGCTCAGCGTGTGCTCAAGAACTGGAGAAGTTTTGGGAGTCTGTGAGGGATGTTCTGGACTTAGTTGAAGGGAACGAAAGAGTGATTATGTGTGGAGACTTGAATGGATGGGTTGGGACCAAGCGATACAGCTATGAAGCTGTTCTTGGTCCGTATGGAGATAAGAGAGTGAACGAAGCAGGTAAGTCTATACTAGATTTATGTATGGAACGAGGCCTCCTCGTGTCGAATACTTTATTTCATCATAAGGATATTCACACGTATACATGGAGAAGGAATGATCAAAAAAGTGTGATTGATTTGATTTTAATAGATAGACGTCTCCGAAATGTTTTAATGGATACAAGAGCCTTTAGAGGCCCCACTCTTGAGACGGACCACTATCTGGTGGTAAGCCGGTTTGTGGGCCTTTTTAGGAAGTGGAGGCACTGGCGAGTGCGTATCCCTTTCGGAGATCATGAAAGGATAATGAGCGAAAAATTGCAAGATGAAAGTGTAAGGAGAATGTATGTGCATCTGGTAAGTGAGAGACTTGCAAATGCAAGCCTCTCCGACTCAGATGTGGATGATTGTTGGAAAGTTTTGAAAGAAAGTATGGTGGATAGTGCAAAAGAAGCTTGTGGATGCGCAAAGAGACGTAAAACAGCGAAAGGAGATGCCTGGTGGGATGCGGAGGTTGAATCCTCCGTAGCAAAAAAGAGGAAAGCGTGGCTGGATTACGTATCATCTTTGCCTTTAAATGAAAATATGAGAGAAAAGAAGAAAGAAATGTACCGTCTATGCAAGAATGAAACCAAGGCTTTAGTGAAAGAGAAGCGTGAAAGACAAATTATGAATGAGGAAGAGAGGCTGACGAAAAACTTCGAGGCAAATACCAAACTCTTTTGGAGAGAGGTAAAGAAGTCTCGGAGTGGTTCGTCGGCATCCAGAATGGATAAGATAAAGTCTAAAGCTGGTGTCATTCTTGCCAACACTCAGGAAGTGTTAGAACGGTGGAGTGAATATTTTGAGGAAATGTATGAGTATGCCTCGGACGCTGGCAATGAGAGTGAGTCGGATGCTTACTCCACGTTGACGGCGTCCGACGAAGGCATAACTATGGATGAGATCGAATGGTCGATACGAAGCTTGAAAAATGGAAAATCAGCGGGAATTGATCTGATCACAGCTGAGATGATCAAATTAGGTGGCACTTACGTCCGGGACGCCTTCTGGTACCTATGCAACCTATGCTGGAGAACTGGAAGGGTCCCAATGGACTGGAGACGCGCAGTCATCGTGCCCTTGTATAAAGGCAAGGGATCACGCATGGACTGCGCCAACTATAGGGCCATCAGTTTGATCAGCTTAGCAGCAAAAGTATATGGAAAAGTGATTGAAAGGAGAATGAGGGTGAAATCCGATGAAATGCTGTGGGACGCACAAGGAGGTTTCCGAAATGGAAGGGGATGTACGGATCAAGTTTTCTCGCTCCGCAATATCGTAGAGAAGCATCTGGCCATAGACCAGAAGGTTTTCTGCGGTTTTGTGGATCTTGAGAAAGCCTTTGATAGGGTTGTGCGAAAGGAACTGTGGGACATATTGCCGAGATATGGGATTGACGGTTCACTGCTCCGTGCTGTGCAGTCCACTTACAAGGATTGCTCAGCATGTGTGCGGATAGACGGTGGCATGTCACCCTGGTTTGATGTCAAAATTGGTGTCAAACAGGGTTGCATGCTATCTGCTAGGCTGTTTATCCTGTATCTCGATAGTTGTCTGCAGAGAATAAGGTCAACGAATGTGGGATTGCGCATGGGTGACCAAGTGGTTAACTGTCTGCTGTATGCAGACGATGCCGTGCTATTAGCAGATACACCATCTAAACTGCAAACACTGGTCACAGCGATGAAAGACGACTGTATGGAGAAAGGCTTACTACTGAATGCGAAGAAAACAAAGATAATGGTATTTGAAAGAGAAGAATCCAGAACTAATGTAAGGATTACGATTGATGATGAAGTGTTGGAACAAGTGGATGAGTTTGTATATCTTGGATGCGCTTTCAGCAGGGATGGAAGGTACACCGCAGATGTGGAAAGACGAGTGAGTGCTGGGAATAGTGTGAATGGAGCGTTGGGAAAACTTCTTGGCAGTAAAATCCTGAGCCAGAAGGCACAACTCGCTATACACAATGCAGTGTTGGTCCCAACGCTAACTTATGGAAGCGAGAGTTGGGTATGGCAGAAAGAGCATGAAAGTAGAATAAACGCGGTTGAAATGCGAGCGCTGCGCAAAATTTGTGGCGTAAGGCTCGTAGACCGTATTCGCAATGATGATGTTAGAAATAGAGTTGGTCTGAAAGAGAGTGTCGGTGTTAAAATAAGAAGAGGCATGCTCCGATGGTTCGGTCA
The DNA here is from genome assembly GCA_947507595.1 of Pyralis farinalis. Taxonomy (NCBI): domain Eukaryota; kingdom Metazoa; phylum Arthropoda; class Insecta; order Lepidoptera; family Pyralidae; genus Pyralis; species Pyralis farinalis. The sequence goes on along the minus strand of OX382271.1, from coordinate 19,219,827 downwards.
TGTAGAAAGAATGCAAGATGAAAGAATGACGAAGCAGATATACAATGCAAAAGTGGAAGGATGTAGGAGCCGGGGAAGGCCAAGACTTACCTACCATGACCAAATTGGTCATGTTCTATCAGAAGGTGATGTCAGGAGCCCTAGAAACCGGCGTGCGTGCATGAGAAGAGCAATGAATGTTAAAGAAGCGAGTGAGATATGTAAGGATCGAGTCACGTGGCGCTCGGTTCTCTCTGCCTACCCCGCAAGGGATCTGGCGTGAAGTTATAGATAGAGATAGACTTACTATGCAAGGAAAACAAATTACAAAACAGACTACATAACTGAAATTCAGTCAAATATATTCTGTTCATCCGAAATAATTTATGGGATGGAAATTCCTTAACATAAGTACGACATGTAATATTCGCCTGGGGGTTAGCGAACTACAAAATTTGTACTTACTGAAATTGAATTGTATTTTACACTTTAAACTTGCCCGATAAGTCTTAACTCAAAGCATAAATTTCAGCACGCAATTTGTAATTAAATAACTCTCATCTGAATTCACATGTACATGCGACGGAAATTGTGTAACGTACGTTATTAAGCGTAATTTTTGTCATTGCGTCATAGCAAATGAAATGTTACTGATAATGGGAAAATATTTTGACGGGATCGGTAGCGCAGTGGTGAAACACGCTGTTACGCTACTTTGCCACCAACGCTCGTAGATGCGATTCCCACACAGGACAAACATTTGTGTGCATGAGCATGTCTGTTTGTCTTGGTGTGCTTGGAGTGTTTATAAAAGAGGTAGGGCATCAAAGTAGCCCGTCTGGGGAAGTACCTTCACCTCAAAGAAAACCTCAGTCAAATAACAACTCCCTCGGGGGTTGTTGTGTTCCTGCGCGTGAGTGAGGTCTCTAGTAAGCTCCTAAGGAGTTGCTGTGTTAGCAGCAGAGATGGCATCGCGCGAATAATACTTAATGTATTGCAAGCGCTTATAAGTTACGGTAACCGCTTTACATCAATAGTGGGCCATATGCGTGTATACTTCCAAACGTTGTATAAAAAGTCGGCCAAGTGCGAGTCGGACTCGCACACGAAGGGTTCCGTACCATTATCTATAAAAACGGCAACAAAAATCACGTTTGTTGTATGGGAGCCCCCCTTAAATATTTGTTTTATTTTAATTCAATTATTTATTCTTAAAGTGAATATATAACTAAATATTCTGTGAATATTTCAAGCGTCTACCTGTTGTCGTTATCAATATCGAGCAAAAATGAGCAAAAAAAATCACGTTTGTTGTATGGGAGCCCCCTTAAATAATTATTTTATTCTATTTTTTAGTATTTGTTGTTATAGCGGTAACAGAAATACATCATCTGTGAAAATTTCAACTGTCTAACTATCACGGTTCATGAGATACAGCCTGGTGACAGACGGAGGGACTGACGGACAGCGGAGCCTCAGTAATAGGGTTCCGTTTTACCCTTTGGGTTAGGAACCCTAAAAAGCATTAGAAGCGTAACTGCGTAACCATGATGGAAATTCTGCTACGCAAATTTTGCAGGCGTGTGACGTGTCACATTTTCACACAAGATCGCAATAAATACTATATAATCCCCTGTAGGTTACGGATTTTATCGAGTAAGAAAATAAAATATTGCATTTTAATAACTATATTTAAAGTAAATATTTATATAAGGTGCGCATTTGCATAACTTTATACTGATTGGCAACATGACAAATAAAAGAAGGTAGTCTGAGGGTCCCTTACACATGTGATATGACATAGCACCGTCGAGATAATTCACCAGATATAATATTATTACTATTCTAGATGAACGAAGTGAGGATTTAGTGATTAATAGGGGTAACTCGACACATTTCTCGTGAGACTTTCGATTAAATGGAATTAAATTGTATTTAAATGACTGTCTAATTGCTATAAATTGTTGTTAGATTCAGATCTTATTTTGCGAAAGTAATTTTTTTATGCAAATTGATCTGAACTTCTTTAAGTGTTTTGACCACCAATTAGTTCATAAGAACTAGCGACGGTCGGCACCCATCTACTACGTTTAGTAGATTTTAGTAGCCATCGCTTCCAGGACTACTCTGTTCGTCACTGCCAGGACTGCGCTGGTCGTCTCTGCAAGGACTGCTCTGGTCGTCTCTGGCTTGGCAGCTACGGTTGTCTCTCTTATTCTCAGCTATTTGGAATAGGAATAGCATGTACCCGCGACCTTTGGTGCTCTGGCTGTTCCAGTTGTCTCTACGACACATGTTTCGCCTCTCCACGAGGCATTTCTAGGCCTCGCCGTAGATAAAATAGCTACGAATGATGAATCCGTCGTGATCAGGTCATGTCAATCTGAGTGAAGAGATACTCAAAAGAGGGGTGTTAGTAACGTCTGTCTGTTTGCTCATTAGGCAATTTTTTCCTAATTGTTGTCTAATATTAAATTTTAATTATTTATCTACCGTGTGTAAGATTTTATACGTGTTCACGGGGGATAAATTATGTCCATTATCTATAATGTTCGGCGAATTGTGACCTTACTGGGCGATTGTATTCCTAGGTATATAATAAGTGTTAATTTAATCATTGTTCACAAGTTACATTTTATAAACATCCGCCAGTAAACAGAATACTGATATGTGAATTGAACATTGAACTAAAAATAAGTGTAAGGGGAAGTTCATGATGATAAGTTTGTGTACAAATAATTCTCTAGAGGATTTTTGTATTCTTACAAATACGATAGGTCACTAGGATGATCCTAAGGAGGCGTTACGTAAGCGGCGGTAGTAGAAGCGGAAGATGATAGCAAGCAAGTGATACTTCTTGCAGGTTTACAGATTATAATATAGACTACTTTCGGTTAGATGGACAACGTGGTTAAAAATATACTATTCAATTAGTTAACCATTCTTTTTTTGTCAATAAGTACCACTCTATTAATAGCGCCGTGTTGGTAAGCTAGCCATGACAGCGATGGTATACATCTACTAGCGGTAGTGGATGTATGCCGGCATGCAATATACGAGTAGTTCCATGAACTAATCGGTGTTGGAAACGCACAAAGTAGTTTAGATTTAATTCCAAGTGCAGTTGACCTCAAGAATGATAATTTCGGTTTTCAACTTTTACGCAGGAAAAATTATCTAATCTAAAAATGTATATCTTCACGCCAGGTCCCTTGCGGGGTAGGCAGAGAGATTTGAGCGCCATAAGACGCGATCCTTACATACTTCACTCGCTTCAGTAACATTTATAGCTCTTTTCATGCACGCTCGCCGATTCCTGGGGCTCCTGATATTACCTTCTGATAAAACACGACCAATTTGGCCATGGGTTAGTCTCGGTCTTCCTCGGCTCCTACATTCTTCCACTTTTTCATTGTATATCTGTTTCGTCATTCTTTCGTCCAGCATTCTTTCTACATATCCGAACCAATAGAGCATGCCTTTTTTAATCTAAAAATATTCGCATAAAATATTTTTATACTAAAACGTATTAAAAGAAAACATATTTTATTTGTGTGCTCAATTTCATCCAAATTCTATTTTTGCATCAGTGTCTAACGCCATCAAAAGCAATACAAGCGTGCATCGAAACAGCCCGACTGAGGAAGGACTTTCACCTCACAGAAAACTGTAGCCGAATAATCCCTGAAGGATTATTGTGTTCCTGCGAGTGAGTGAACTTACCAGTAAGCTTCAATGTAATTCATGTGTTAGCAGCAGGGGTTACAAAGCGCGATCAGTGCTTCCTGTATTGCTGGTATTCATAGGCCATATATGATAACCACTTTACATCCAGTGGGTCGTATGCTTGTATGCCTCCTGACATTGTATAAAAAAAAAACATAATATTAGCAGGGGTATTGAGCTACTGACAGCAATTATATGTTACAGCTAATGTGTATTCGATATGTATCCGTATCCGTACGCAAGGCCAACTGTGGTCGAGCAGTTGAGTTGACGGCTAGTAAGTTGTTGCGATTATTGTTGAGGTCGTAGCATCAAGAGGGTTATGGAGTTGACAGTTGTGCATAAAGTTAGTTTACGCTTCAGAGTAACATGTGTCACTTGCAGTTGTGTTCTTGGAATCATTCTAATTTTGAAATATATATATTTGTTTTTTATGTTACAGAATATTGAAATTGTTATGTAAAGTTGTAGTTTCCAGATCAGTTGATAACAAACTAAGTATATCCTTCATATATTTCAATAACATGATTATTTCAACGGACAATGAGTATTTTTTGGTTATTATCTGTATTTTCTTACAAATTCTGAACTTAATACAATATTACATTGAAAAAACATTAAATTCAATCGGTCATTAATGGCTCAAAATCCACCAAACACGTAGGCTTGCGCTTTTGAACATTTAAAACTTGCTCGGTAGCTTTCGAAATCAGTTATTCTCCTTTTAAAAATAAGTTTAAACTATGAAATCACTTTGCTTATACGGCATTAAAGCATTCAAAGCTAAATAATATAAGAATCGTTTCTCATACGCATATGTATGATATGGTTCTTGCGCTATCAAGTTCGTTAGGCACTTTGCTTAAATCACAATAGCCCAATTTGATAGGTAGTTAGTTCAAAAAGCCGATGGTTATCAATTAGCAAATTTCTGCACTATACATATACATAAATCTTACAAATATTTTCTTATTGGATGCCTACACTCCTAGAGGAACTTTTCATAGTAATTAACGGTTATGTACTTACTCTGACTTCTCAACATACTCTATGAAAACATCATGTATGCTCGTTATAAAATTATTTATAACAGTTAACGATTTTTAAACTGTAAATCTGGGATGCAGTGATAAGGTGGACTACTTATGGCTGGAAAATGTTTTGGTGAAAATTGCATTCGACTTGGTAATTGCATTTTGTTGTATAAATTGCCTGAAATAGTTATTGGCTTGCCTTAAAAGTGATCAAACAACCACGTACAAAAGTTCTTTCCGAATAGAATTGTCCAAGAACCAACAAATATCTAACAGACAAAGATGTATCATGTCTGTATGAATAAATTCACGCCAAATCCCTTGAGGGGTAGACAGAGAGAACCAAGCGCCATATAACTCGATCCTTACATACCTTTTCCATATAATATATACCACTCGCTTCTTTAACATGCAATGCTCTCTCGTGCATGCTCGCCGGTTTCTAATGCTCCTATCATCACCTATTGATAGAACACGATCAATTAGGTACAACATCACATCCACCACATCAACCCTTACTCACCCCACTGCAGGGATATGGGTCTCCCTTCAACAGAAGGGGATTAGAGCAAACTCCACCACGCTGCTCAAATGCGGATTGGCGGAGGCCAGTGTTTTTAAACCGCCCGAGGGCCACTGACTTAGCTTAACGACTGTCATCTATAGACAAAAGCCGGGACCGACGGCTTAACGTGCGCTCCGAAGCACGGATTAGGTACATCGCTGATGCGGAAAAACGAGTGAATGAATAGTGTGAATGGAGCGTTAGAAAAACTTCTTGGTAGTAAAAACTTAAGCCAGTACGTTTAATCATGGAAGCGAGAGCTGGGTATGGCAGAGAGAGAGATGAAAGTAGAATAAACGCGGTCGAAATGCGAGCGTTCCACAAAATTTGCGGCGTAACGTATATACACCGTATTTGTAATGAAGATATTAGATGTATCATTATTTCTAGAAAACTTCTAATAAATATACGGGATTAATGAATAAAAAAAATGCATAAATTTATTGGATTGCATCATTTTTTTATTAAAACGGAACTTTAAACATAGAACTTGTTTATATTTTTGAGATCACGTTATAAAACTCATTGTTTTGGTACTCCACTTTTAACCTATCAGTCTAGAAGTTTATTGTAGTCTGCACTGTATTGACGAGTGCAAAGTATAAAAAGCCATCTGCAAAGTTGAAACTTTATAGAAGAACACCTAGAAATAATATTTGTGTTATTTTACGTGTGCTGAATAAAAATTACTATGTGCAAAATATTCACTAACCTATCGGACCCTGGGCTCCGAATCGAAAGCGTAGGATGCGACCGGAATTAACCTTCTGATGGTGATGATGATGACCTGTAAAATGGTCACTTTATAGGAGAGCTCACGGCAAAACTTATATTTTAAATAATTAGCTAATTTGCCTTTAATTTGAATCGCGTATCAGCTGACACTGACATGATGTTTTATGACATGATGTTTTAATTTCATTGCGATCGTCATCACTTGGTCACACTAACCTCGTTCAATTCGAAAAATTATGCGATGCGAAGATATTTGAGAAAAAAATGTCATGTTGTTAAATCTTGTGTAATAAATATAACAATGCAAAAGACAGAAAAGATATGATTACTATGCTGAAAAAAGGGATTTATAAGTAAGACCTCAGGAGCCTGAAAAAAATAAGAATTTACTTGCTAGTCAAATGTGGTTTCCGCTTTTTCTATGCGTGTACTGATTCAACTAGAACCCTGTATATTATAATTTGTCATACTTGTATTAGTCACGTTAGTTTAAGCTCCACGAATATGTGTATATAACAGGATTACAAAATGTCATCGAGTATTTTTGAGGAGAAAGAAGATTGTGTATGTTGTGAAAGGTTACTTTATCTCACTTATTGAAGTCACATCTTTATCAACGGAGCGTATCTTTACGCAGGTGTCGAACGAAAGGTCCGAGTTGGATTCCCAACTTGGGTACTATTCACAACTTTACTCGGCGTCGTTTCTATCGATTTTAGATTAAGGAACTTGGAACGCCTGTAAAAACATTCCATAATAAATTTTCCTACTTTCACTTGGTAACTTTTTTGATATAATACAAGAGTGTAGGCGATATTAAATCAGCTGTTGCATTATTGCTGTTTTATGCGAGAGTAACTTTACTAAAGAACAAAAAATAACTTATCAGATATTGACAGGAAATTCATCCTCATTCAGTGAAACTAAAATGGTTGGGTACTAGGTCTTTCTATATTTCTGTCGGTTGTGGTATTTACTTCAATCAAGGTTTTTTCGTTATAAATGTGCTTTTGATATTGCAAACGTAACTATACAATGTATATAATGCAGAGTTTGCCTATCATCAGGCACGTCATGTGGTCATGTCACCTACTCGAGTGTTACATTCATTGATTGTTCGTAACTTGCTTGTCTAAATGTATGTGTTACAATATAAATAACAGTACTTTGCATATACCCTGACAAAGTACTTAAATTGATATATATGTATATCATACAGACAAATATCCCCTCCATAGAAACAAATAACTACCTGCCTACCAAAGCTACAACATACAACCAATTGTGCGATATCTATGAGGAAGAGTCAAATTTTTAATTTGTCAGATTTTTGTAATAAAATTCAAAACAATGCCCGGTAGACATGAAATGTATTTGAAAAATAAATTTCATTTCACACGTAAGGTGAGATCGTAAAACGGAGAAAATGTACCAACATAATACATTTTGTATTTTGTCTCGCCTGCCGTAACAGAGGCGGACGTAAAACATGTTTCAAATAAAATACTGAAAATGGAGGAATGACTCTGATGTAAAATGAGAGGTCTGCCTTAGAAGTCTTCCCCATGAAAATATTTAAATGAAATTCGTCTGAACATATACGAGTATACTTTTATTTTCTTTAAAATTTTTGTTGAGCGATGTTTTTATGGGTCCGTAGTAAACAAAAAATCCTTATAGTTTCGCCATGTCATATCGTCATGTGATTTTACGAGTATTCCACTTTATATATATATTTTTTACATTATTTAAATATTTATGGTTATAAGAAGTAAAGTTTGGTTACGAATGTTAAAAAAAGCCAATACACTCGATTTCCTATTATTTTAGGCAACTATCTAATTTTTTCGCAAGCAAGCAAAACTAAACAAATACGGAACCCTACACTGTGCGTGGCCCGATGCACTTGCCCATTTTTTTACTTATTAAGTAAAATTCCATGAAATTTATTTTTGGAAACTTCTACAAAGAAATACTGTGAATTGAAGATGCGTATAAAAAAGAGCAAATAATTCGTGTCGTTTATGCGTAATCAGTAATCAGAAAAAATAAATATAAACAACAACGCTTCTGCTGTATGCTGATTCAGACTACATACAACACAATTACAGCTGATGTCAAGGTTACCAGGTTGATGTGTACCTAATACGGAAATACCTAGTAAGAAGAAATCCGGATCCAAATCGGTCTATCCGTTTGAAAACTACGTTAACACAGACAGACAAAGGTAGATAAGTCGTCAAGCGTATAATACCTTTCATTTTACGCCGTTTTAAAATCTTGACAGCTTATCATTCCGTACTCAAGATCCAGAGAAGCTAAGTAGCGCCAGTCTAATCGAATAGGCAAGTTAAGCAATGTCGTTCGGAACATGTATATGAATGGGTTATTTTATCACGAGCTTCGTGCATCGGAGAGCATGTTACGATAACCCAAATGTTGGTAATAGACGACAGTCGGCTATCTTTCACCAATCTGCAATTGAGCAACGTGGTGGACATTGCTTTGAACCTTATTGGCTGAAGAGAGAACCACAAGTTTAGAAGGTCATTAAGATACGCGTGAAGTGATGGGAATATGGCACTAAAAGCCGCCTCTAATTCGATTCAAGTATCCATTAGGGTTGCAGGTTTTTCTTTTGCACAAACATTCTTACATGCAATGCGCAGTAATCTACTACGACAAAAGTATTACGGGGCCGCCAGTCACAAACGTCCCCTATCTTGCATTCTCCTTCCATATATGCACCAAAGGTGACAAAATTTGTTAAAAGTTTAATACCCTACTACTAATTTTGCGAAGTTTTAATACTCGCTAATGGTTTTACCGTCCATTCTATGTTACTCTCATATCGCTGATTGTGACGCATCTTTACAAAATATATATTATATTGACGTATGTTTATCAGTTGTGTAGTACCCTTAACGCAAGCTTCGCTTACTTTGGAATTTGGTGGCGCGGTGTAATTTGTCTGACAATGTTTAATTCGCAACATTAGTGTAAATACTATTAAGCTAATGATTATGGATAAACTCGCTGTCACAAAATCAAGTCTTATCAATTGCTCTTGTTTTCGCAACAATGCTCGTTCACATAAAATAAATACATCGTACAAAAACCGCCTAAAAATTACGTGAGTTATGATTGTAAGCTCTCTATCACCCTACATAATCACCAAATCTTGCTCTGACATCTGGCGTTGAGATATAGAAATATAGATCGTTTATACTAATAGCCAATCCTAATAGTAACCAATACAAGTACTACTACAAGTAGCCAATAGTAGTACTAGTACACTTTACGAATATTTTATGTGCTGATTAGTAAATCCCGTTTTTGCGCGTTCTCGTTTTATTATAAAAACATTCTGTAGTCGTCGGTGGGGATAAACCGGATGTCGCGCTTTGGCGCCACCACGTTATCGCCCCATCCCCGGCATATATTTCGGCTGGTCATAAATACTGTAACAATAAACAAAAACAATAAAACATTTGAATTTAGAACCTGCCATACATAAAGCATGTTCATTGTGTTTTTTCAGTTTCGTGTTCCAATTGTTAAATATTTTTGTGATATTTAAAATAGAGTATGGCATGGATTTAGAATAGGTCAATGCTGAGCAGTGCATACCTATCATATATATATGGAGTGGGGTGTTTATTGATAATAGAGAACTGAATTGTTGTAAAAGCGTTACACAAAGCAAGCATGGAGTCAAATACAATTTTACAAAGTTTATCGCTTAATATTTTATGGAATAAGTAACAATATCGCGTATTTTATAGTTTGCAGTTTATGACAGATGTACTGGTTATCAATCAATTTAACATTTTATTTATAACTAGCCCATACCCGGCGTGTGCTACTACGCTAAAAAAATAAAATATGTTTATTTATCGGAAAAAAAGGAAATTTTGTATATTTATTAACTTTTTACCTTAATACTAGCGGATAAACAACATTTAGATTTTTTCTGTAAGTAACATAAAGATTTTTCAGAGTTCAAACTCTGAAGCAAGCCGCCAACTTCACACGAATGTAACGATGCCCTTTGATGAGGTTGGAAATTTTTGTATGAGAAAAATAGTTTGGTGGGGTGTTAGCTATCAAGAAGTGACTCAGATTAAGGAGGATAGGAATGAATCGGAGATGTATCTTCATACATTTGACGTATCGAGCCGAACAGTACTCCGATTCTACTAAAACACTGCAACTGCACTGCAGTGCGGCGTGTGTCAAAATGCGTACATTTTGACGTTTCGTTAAACGTCGCCGCTGTCAGATCGCCTAACGAAAAGTCAAAATGTACGCGTTTTGACACACGCCGCGCTGCAGTGCCGTTGCAGTTTTTTAGTAGAATCGGTCTACACAGCGAGTGGACAAATGTATGATAAAACATCGTATTGCTTTTCTCCGTCTTATTGGAACATCAGCCTAATTTTGTAAAAAAAAAGCTTTAAATTAAGGCACAGATGTATCAAGATATGATTCTTGAGAACGTCTTCAAACCTCTTAAGCACACCATATATTCATATATATAACCAAGTATGTCCATGTTATAAAGTCTCAGCATTAGCGTACTCGTATAAAGCACGATTCATACAAGCGTGACTTAAAAGGTAAGTTTCAGATTTTTGAAGCCGCCGACTGAATTTTGAAGCCGCCGATGATTCCCGATTTAATCCGCTTGATTATTATTATGGTATGGCGTGTAAACGCAAAGATAGCGTTGCGCTCGTAAAAGATTTCGTAAGCGTGTCAGTGGCAAATTATCCAATGAAAAAAAAAATGTATTTAATCGTTAATTTATGATGAAGGGAAATGTATTTAGGCCAATGAAAAAAAAACAGTACAGACTTCATATTTCTAAACTACAGGTTTACTGTACTATTGCATTAAAATATAAAATAACTCTAACTACATTTTTTTAAATGTATAGAACATATTTTTTTAATTCATAATAATTATAAACTTGAGAGCTCGATGGCATCATTGCGCGTGTCATTCTAACTGAACACGCAGGTTAAGCAAAATCGACCGCAGCCTGTCCATGGATGGGTTTATCTATCTCGATTTTCTCCGTGCTTCGGAGGACACGTTAAGTTGTCGGTCCCGGCTGTTGTCGATAGATGACAGTCGTTAAGCTAAGCCAGTGGCCCCCGGGCGGCTTGGAAAATACTGGCCAATCCACATTCGAGTAGCGTGGCGGAGTATGCTCTAAACCCCTTCGGTTGAAGGGAGACCGGTATCCCTGCAATGGGATGAGTAAGGGTTCATGTGGTGCTGGAATTATAAACATTTCATACAATAATACATAGAAATTCTGTAATATGCAATTTGAAACATCAACGTCATTAATGAATTTGAGAATGATAGTAATGTTCAACAAATTCTGCTGTCCTCAACTCCATGTACAATGGTACTATCCTGAACATTAAGCTCGATTAAAAAAAACCTGTATTTATAACATTTATTGACGCATGAGAATTGTGTAAGCAGTAATTTTTCCAATATCAATTAAAAAATATCTAGAAAACCTTTATTTTAAGGAAAACTTACCCCACGCTTTGTGACTTTCGTTATTTGAGACTTGAAGCTAAAAAAAAGTTCTTAACCAAATGGTAATAACCAGTTCAGGAGTTTAACTAGTGTATATGATTTCATAAACCCGTGAACTGATGTTGGTAGGAATTAATGGATTTTTTTTTCATATCACTAAGGTAATAATCGGTACGTACGCAGTTACCGTGTGGATGCTTATAATACTGAGATCATAAGTCATGCTTTGACCACCGTGTAAACCTCTCTTTACTGTTTTTTTTATAACTCCATGCAGCAGTCACGTATGAGGAAACCTCGGCAGGGAGTTCATTCCAAAACCTGTATGAGACCTGAAGAAGGGCATATTATCACAAGATCACACAATGGGCAAAACCGTGTACAAAATCTAGTATCTACTATACAAATAGTAAAGACCTTTTCAATATAACTGCACATTCAATCGACCGTACGTGTGCCTATAACTTCACGCTTAATAACTGCACAGTTTCTTCGATGTTTGTTTCCGTTTCTTTGTTTCTCCCGTCATTGACTAGCAGCATACGTGACAGAACAATTCCGTAGAGAATTCAAATGTATCAATGGTGTATATGAACTATTACATGAACGCGGACGAATATGGAACGTATTACAATGTGCACATGGTTACATGTTTGATACAACAATTCAAATGCTAAATGGTGATATCGTTTTAATGGCGAATGTTTTTAAATACTCGTAATGGTAATTTTTGTAATTGAACGAAAACACAAAAGGTTTATTGATGGTTTGGTGTAATAGAAATGCAAATGAAATTCTGTGCACCTTTCACAATTCATTGGCTTTGAAGTATCAACAAATGGTAATGACATTTTGATTATAAATATTTAACAAGCAAGCAAGTTTGAGTATATTTCTAATGCACAAATAGTATAGCTCGAGTATTGCCGCGTTCGGTGTTAACATAGCAACTCCGGAAGAGCTTGTTGGTGACCTCACTGACTCGAAAAAACAGAACAACTCTATAGGGAATTGTTATTTGCCTACGATCTTCTCTTAGGTGGAAATACATACCCAGTCGAGCTGCTCGTAATTAAATATACTTATTCCCTATTCCTCATAATCTCTTAATTAAAACCCACGAATCAGCAGGAGACAATGTACGCAGTTAAGTTGACTTTTATGATTTTAGTTGGCGACTTGTATTTCTACATGATATTTTAAAGAGGTAAAGTTTGTTTATTTGCCGTTTGTTTATTTAGATGCCGGCGGTAGCCACTGAAACTACTATACTAACTACTATACTACTATTTTGAAAAATCTAGAATCTGTTCTGAGAATTTTATCCGTACTGGAAATTTACTTCTGATGCTACTTGTGTCTACTCTTGCCATATGAAATTGGAGACGCTAATCTCCGTCTAAGCAGAATTCCGAGGGGCACCTAGTTATATATAAATCTATACTGCTTCAATTACATGCACCAATTGTATATGTATACTCTAGTGCTAAGTTTATTCGAATTCGTATAACATTAGGACAACTGCCCTATTGCGCGGTAAAATATTTGTCATTTGTCGAAACAAGTGCCTATTAATAAAGTATCGTACGTATCTTTCACGATTCAGCTCAAAAATGGAAAGCAACTGTGGAAAGGTATTGTAAATTTGTTTTTTTTTTAATAGCTAATTCTCAAATTGTATCATTATCCCATAATCAATATTTTAAAGTTAGTGACATTTTACACAAGTGTAGGCGATGGTAAAGCTCAGTGCGTGTCGACTACCGCGTGTGTGATTTTATACCGCATCGGCTTTGAAAGCATACAATTTTAATCAGGTAGAATTTTGTTTTCACAATGTGTATGTTATATATGCGTGTTATTTATTTTATTAATTATGAGAAATAAGTCATTTGTTATTTGTTAAAAAAAATAAAAATGCACGTCTACCTTAATTTCTGGATAAAAGAAAAAAAACCAGTTAAGAATGCACAAGCTTGCATTGCCAGAGGAACACCTGGCTCGTCAATTATTAAACAATTCAATTTTTTTTCTTAATATGTCGGCCATTTTGACCATGTTCCTTAAGAGATAGGAACGGTGTTCCTGAACGTTCCTATTCTACTTTTTATACTGAATCTGAAGGCAAAATTCGAATATTCGAAAAAAACGCACACACAGACAAACGCACACATAGACAAACGCACACACAGGAAACATAGATTTCATATAGAAACGGTGTTCCTGACAAACGATATTGGACTACCTAATATATCCGAGAAAATGGAAAATGTTAATTTTGTCCTGATGGCCTTTTTCCTATATAGTACCTTTTCTTTAATGATTTGTTATCAAGGCCACTGAAGTTTCTTTGTTAATGTCAGCGATAGATTAGTAATTATTGGGCGTGTGACTACTATTTCTATATAAACATGAAAACCTTTTTATATATATTATATATTTTTATATATGTCAGAAGCCCTAGATACCGGCGAGCGCGCATGAGAAGTGCAATGAATGTTAAAGAAGCCAGTGAGATATGTAAGGATCGAGTCACGTGGCACGTGGCGCTCGGTTCTCTCTGCCTACCCCGCAAGGGATTTGGCGTGAAGTTATAGATAGATTTTTGTATATTTATGGCTGTTGATTCTGACTAATAAATATTATGTTGAAAAATCCCTAACCCATAAAATAGTACAGTTTCTCCCTCTATTTCTCTGCACTGATATTTTGGCCTCTAGAAATAAAACTATAAATGCGATTGAGATGCGGTTTTCACCAGAAAGTCAAACTAAATTGCATCTTTCTAATGGTATCAAAATGGAGTTAATTTGATAACCGGAAGTATTTAAAAAAGTACATTTTGTACTTCCAGGTTGTAATTACAGTCATCGGTCATTTGTATAGAACAGTAATAACAAAAGCGTAAAAGTACTTGTTTACTTTATATTTAAATATCCTAATATCATTTGTTTTCTTTGTAAAACTATATTAATAGTTTAAGTTAATTACATATCAAAAATAATCTTCTTCTTCTCAGATAATTCTGATAGCTTACCTACCTTTCTGTGTATTTGAGTACATAATCGACTCCGGCAGTATTAAAAATACTCCAAGAAAGGCGATAGTCGAAAATATCGTAACAACGAATTTTGTAGGCAACACGAAATGACTCGTTCTCTCGGGATTCTGATCACTAATTCTAATCACTGTATACTTCAAGAACAGCTTCAAGAAAGCTCGGAGTCCTGAACAGGGTGCGCCGGTTCTTCACGCCGGACCAACTTTGTCTGCTTTATAAGACACAAGTTCGGGCCTGCGTGGAGTATTGCTCGTATCTCTGGGACGGCTCCGCACAGTATCTTTTTGAGGCTCTCGATAGATTGCAGCGACGGGCTATCCGCATAATTGACGACGAAGAGGTCATCAAAAACCTAGAACCTCTTCAACTCCGTAGGGGACATAGGCTCTCTAAGCGTATTTTACCGACTTTACCATGGGGAGTACTCTGAAGAACCACACGTGCGGGCTTGCGATGTCATAGTACCACGGTTGAGAATATCTCTTCGCGTACCAAAAAATTCGGCAACTCCTATCTTTGTCGTACCATTAAAAAGTGGAACGCCTTGCCTGCACATGTGTTCCCTCCTTCCTACGATATGGGATCCTTCAAACGAAGCGTGAAGAAGCATTTTGCGGGTCAGCATGGCAGCGTCAACTGACAGGATACGGTATGTAGTATGTTGTCAGTTGCAGTTGCGATTTGGGCTCCTCTTTCGCTTACCATCAGGCAAAGAGGAGCCACTATGCTGAACTAATATAAAAAAAAAAATATTTAAACAATGTTTTCTTTGTATTACACTACAAATATTACAAATCAATCCGTAAAATTTATCGAAATGGAAAAAATATTCAGCGTCACTGAATCAGTTCAGTGATGCTGAATATTTTTTCCATCTTGTTCCTGGTCCGCGACAAGGTTCATCAGTGAACCCTGTTGCTATTCCTGCCAGGAACAAAGAATCTTATGAAAGTGTTTAATATTGTGAAATCGACTGTGAAAGGTCACTAGTGATCCCCAACTCAACCCTGGTATGCAAGTGAGCCCGGGTATAAACTTCTAATGTGCCAACGTGGACGGACCTCGAACCAATAAATCTATAGGAGTAAAACATGTTGCATGACATCTATTTTTGTATGTTGCACACTCTACTATATCGTATACAAATAAATTATTTTTCTCAACATCTTACAATATATGCAACACGTGCTCTTTGTGGTCACAATAGCATTCATTATATGCTCATTTTATAGTTCGTATTATCACGTTGACGTATGTAAGAAATCGAAAGTATACGGAAAAAAATCCTACTACACATTGCTCTGCTGTATGGTACTCAAATCAAGAGTACCTTTGTAGATGCGTATACGGACTGTCTCAGCGTCACAAAAATGAATGTTGTCGTAACCTTTCATATCAAAGTTACAAATCGATCTCACTTCTTTTTAGCGTCATCCTGTTTTCTAATTCAATAGGATTGGTAGGGTCCACTACCTATGCCAAAGGAATGGCTGCCATCAGATCTCCATAAACCAGAAGGTAAATCAGACCAGACCTTTCTTATGTAAGATGAGATGTCTTTTGAAATATAATTTCTTGGGCGTTCGGGTTTCCACTCAATGGTTTCCTTCACTGCCGAGCAAGTGATAATTAAAAATAAATCCGAAATAACGAATTAAGTCGTACACGTACCCGGTTTCAAACTGGGGTCAGTTGGTTAATATACCGATTCTTTATCCACTTAGCTATCACTGCTCAACTGCTATCTCGGGCCATGCACAATACCGTAGAATAATCCAAAGTTAATTTTGACATTAAAACACTATCCTTAATCCTCTGGTATTAAAAAATACGAAAAAGTTTAAAGACTATTGAGCTTGGTACTATAAACTATAAAGATAACTCTCAAATAATAAAGTCATAACGACGAGGCAGCGTAACTCAATATTTTACTGTTTTCCGATAACTTATTAAGATAAAATGCCCGAATAATTTCTCATGGACAGTTTTCAACCACCTACTGGCATAAATGATTTCAAGACTGTCGCTCAAATGGGTTAGCAACTTTATAGGGTTTCGTTCTCAATCACAGTGTATAACAAAAGCAATGGTTTCTTATTATTATTTTGTATTAACTTATATTGTAGGTACCTATAATTACCTGATATTTGTTTCATAGACGAGTAAGCATACTTAACATTATGAATCCTCAATAGGCATAATGAGAACATCACTAGCCTTATAACCAGTTATAATACTATATATAGAGATTATACTGGAACATAACGAAGTGTCAATTGATATAACATCTTGATGATAAACAACCGAACGGAGAAGAATAATATCCGGCTTCAATAAAATACAGTTATGCAAAGAACCATGATCTGAATAATTTATTGTAGCGTAGCTTTTTCTACCACATGTGATCCCAGTTCCAACGCCACATAAAGATGAAAATATGACACGAAAGTCGATAAATTTGGTCAATAGCCATTATACGACGATGTCGGGTGCGAAAATATGGAAGTGCGGGGGGACTTCACGGCTCTTTGATTTAGGAGCGCCTGCCTCCTATGATATATAGACGATAGAAGAGGTAACGATACCATTTATTCTGTTCTTTATAATGACTTCGAATATCATGTTTTGATTAGGTTGCGCATCATTTTTAGTTTCAAATGAAAAAAAAATATTATGTTCGTGTTGACAAACGTAAAAAAAATAACTCGACAATGAAATATGATATGAAATTATTACTACTAAGGCTGTTTTTTTTTGAAAATTCGATATATATTTCGTGTCAGTAATATTTTATTATTTATATTGTATTCTTATAATTAATGTAATAAGTTGCCACAATAAGCAATAATTAAAATTATGATTCACAAGTAACCATAATTTTAATTATTGCTTACGAGTACATAGATAGTAAATACAAGATATGTTTAAAAAAACATAGATATGATTATTCAGTGCCTGTATTGAGCGTTTTATGGAATTGGTCTTAAATACAACGTTATTAATAATGAGGGCGCTACTTAGCTTTATGGCCCCCTCTTAACCCTAAAGTGTTCGCTCTATGAGCAATTTACCGCTCGCAGCGAAAAAATTGTGATTTCTTGAACACGGTACATTGTCAAGGTCAAGCATCCTAGTAGCTTCCCAAAGATATACCCTTAGGTAGAGTAGAGGGTATATGCACAGTATGCCGCCTTCCAAGAAAAATAGGAGAACCAAAAAAGGGTGCAATAGATAAGCAAAGTTACTGCGCAACGAACATTGTATGTGCCAGGACTGTTTTGCTGAAATTTTAGATTAATTTTTTTAAAAAACACCATTTTTATTTTTTTCATGTAAGCTAAGGCAAATATGTCATCATGTTAAGTATGGGCGGCAAAATGCTTCCCACGCGATCACTCGCGTTTCACGGAAAGGCCCAACTACTCTAGGGTTAATGTTTTTCCTTCGTTATTTTGATATAGAGAGCAAAGCTCCTAATTAAAATCTGATAGTTTTGTACGAACAATTATTTGTATTGATGGATATATAAGTAAGCTCTTGAGAAGTTGCTCTGTTAGCAGTAGAAGTGGCAACTCGCGATCGATAGTTCATACAATACAGTTGTTCATTGGGTATGGTAGCCTCATTACTTCTATTGCAAACTTCTAAAGTAGGTTCAACAGGAGTCAAGTTGTATTAACCAAAATATGGCTCGGAGACATTATTTAGTACAACTAATGCCGTTTTTATGCACAGAGTTACTTGTTAGAGTTATATTAAATCATCGTACATTAAAGATTAGTTTACAACTTATCTAGTGGTGATTATAGGTCGTTGGCGAACGGGAGGGACACTAGGATTGCGCGGGCGTGCGGCCCAGCTGGCAGCCATCCGAGCGCACACAACTACGAGTATACTCGTACGTAGCCAAGCCAACCTAACGAAATAGAAAATACCATTATTCTTCCCTCAAGACAACGAGGCGTTCGACCAATGTTATTTATAACAGCTCTTGTTTATCTATTTTCGATTGAAAAATAAAATGTGGCTTCGACAATCTCCGCCGCGGCAAGTAATCGGCTTGTGAATCCATTTCACATCAATAATTCAAAGAAATTGTGGGGTCACGGAGTAAAAAAAATACTTGTCAAAGAGAATTACATAGTAGAGTACCAATGTAAAAATAATATCGGCTATTATTTGGTCGTTATAGCGAAAAATGGTCATACGTGTAGTAGGACGTAACATTAGGTAACGATGATGTGTAATTTTAGTCATTAATATTAGAGGGGAAATACGGGGAATGCTTAATCAATATTCGAGTGATGAATCACGTAGACGTGTCAAGCGTGTTACCGAATCGAGAAATCAACTATTCATATTAAATAATATTATTGATGCACGAAGTAATGAAGTGGTGCTAGTGACAAGCCGTCGGTCGTCATTAAACCCAAAGATAACCTTATTTTTACATGGTGCATGCTGCCGATTAGCAAACGAAGTCGTCAAAGACTAGAGCATAGATATAGTTATTAAAAGCAAGTCTGGGACAATAACTTCGCCTTACTGAATACTGTATTAGCAGCCAGTGTGAAATACATTTCAGTAGTTAATAGATTCAGGCGTTATTTTGCGAAAGTCAAATTTACATGCAATTTGATCTAACCTGCTTTGTGTGCTTCCGCCACCAATTAGTTGTAGCATGTTATTCTTACGATTAATGTCTACAACGCCTGATGATGCCTCGTGGAGAGGAGAAACACGTGTCGCAGCGACGACCAGGCCAGTCGTGGAAGCAACGGTGTTGGTGGGGGCATGCGGATTCTGTTCCAGATGGCGGACGACCGCAGCAGACGGGGCAGAGACTACCGGAGCAGCCATGGCAGCGTAGGCATGTTGCGCTTACTAACAGTAGTGGGTGGGTGCCGGCCGGCACTAGGCCGCAGGAACCAATTGGTGGCGGAAGCACACAAAGCAGGGTAGATCAATTTGATCATTTCAGTATCTCGTTATATTTCAAAAGCCCCAAGCTGCACTACTAGTGATATGCGAGATTCAGTCCCTCAGTGCTATCCTTGATTTCCACAGCTGTGCCGCGGTCAATATTTTTTATGTTATTCATCCATAGCATTTTTCCGTTGTTGTATCTTAGGAGTAATATCGTGCGACAAACTAGAAGTTCTAAGCTACAACCTGCTCGTTGGATTCCGAAGATACAATGACTTTTATATATAAGAGGCTTGGACATTTGAGTCATGAGTATCTGCTGTGTACATATGAATAAATGTGTATAATACTTTTCGCCCTCTATACTTTTAATGTTCCCCGTAATCTTTTTCAAATCAATTCAAGGTTTTCAAACAGAAGGGCATACAATAATAATTAATAATATAATTAGTTAATCTAATTATTAATAGAAAAAACATAACAAATGATGAAAGATAAAATATTAATAATATTTTAACTAAGTTTAGTGATATTTTAGCAAAGTGTAAAATTCGTATAATTTTGCACTTTGATAAACAATCTGTTCAACGTTCCTATAACACTAAGAGCTGAATATAATATCATAACAAAACCTCAACACTTTGACAATAAAAATACATCCAACGTGTAATAAAATTGAAACAGTTAAGAGATTCGGGCATAATTTTGCGAAAGTCCAATTTTTCATTTAAACTACTCTGTTTGTTTAAGCCACCAAACCGTTAGTGACGGAAGCACACAAAGTAGTTTAGATCAAATTGCTTGCAATAAGATTTCTCAATTACCAGATCACGGACTTCTACTTTTAAAGCCATTTGTTTGTCGTTATTCCCGAATTGATTATGGTACTATAATATAAAATTCCGGAAGAGTAAGCAAAATACATTTTTGTTTAAAAAAAGCATCTTCGAAAGCATCATAATTTAGCTATCTGAGATATGTGAAATATAATAATAACATGATAATATTTATCGAACTTAACACTTTCTAAAATACCTACGAGTATATATAGGAACTGGCGCTGTTCAATTGTCATAAAACAAAAAAAAACTACTAATAAAGGACGTTACATATTGTTCGACTTAACGCCGATTGATTATTTATATTTATAATCACTAAAACACTGTAAAATTTAAATTGAGTATTGAAAACTATACGGAATTGTTAAGCAAAAAAGTTAAAGATTTTGGTATTACTTAATTAAACACAAGCAGTGTTCGCGATTTCGGTCGCATTGTGGAAGTATTAATATAATACGTAACGTATTCCTTAGAATGATTAAATAATTTACAATAGTCGTGTCTTAACTGTTTGTTATACAGGTTAAAGAGTAACATAATGTAGTGTGTCAGTGAAAGTGAGAGTATAAGCCATAATATCATCGAGAGTATGGGTAATTTGTAATTCTATTATTCCACATTATACAATGAATACGGATCGGAATCAGGATTTTCTTGGTGATGAGGTTCATTATGAGTTTATTAACAATTGCAATATCCTGGCAATACCAAGCACACACACGCCTATGCTACTAGAAGCTGCTTGGAAAATTCATACCATGTTCAATTAGTTGTGAAAGTTATAAAAAGGCATCTCAGGCACTTAACAAAAGCATCCTATAATTTTCAATACAGAACTTGTATAAAAGAATGCATTTCATATGATTTTCTACTGACTTAAAAGCGTGTTATAAATTAGTACTATAACTAAGTAATAATACATTGTTAACAAACGGTTTTTAAGAAAAAATAATGAAATTCATGACTGTTTTGTATTCTCTGTGTTGTGTCTCGGTACAATTTTCGACTCTGCTGAATTAATGGGCACGGCTAGGGTTCCAATCTATAACAAAATATATCATCCATTTTATTTCTATTTGGAGCAAATACGGTGTGGGAGATTTCTTTTTCTGCAAAGATTTGGACATTGTTTAGTGAATGAATTGTCCATTCTTAGTGTAATCTTCCAATCACTAGTTTCACATCTAGTGATTGGAAGATTAAACTAAATTTTGGCACTAATCATAGAGCATCATTAACATGGTCTATCGATGAAACTCGACGAGTTTTAAGTTGATGAATCGACGAATAACGTAACTCGGCGATAGAGTAGCTAATTTCAAATGGGCATTTCAACATTTTAAGTCGACCCATGGTTTGTACGTTCGAATTTATTCTAATCTCCTAAGAATAAATTAGTGGCTTAATTTTAATTTTTGAATATGTCAACTATTTTTCAACATTTAATTTATTTATTACATTTACTAATCGTGTATTTAATCATTATTTTATATATTTACACACACACACACACACACGTATATATGTTTTATACAAAGAAATGTTAAATTATACGCATAAGTAATAAGGTACGGGACGAAGGCAAATCACTCTCGATCCTTACATTCGGACATTGATATTATTCCGTTCATCCAATCCAACCTCGATGAATAATTACGAGTACTTGATCTCTCTAATTAATTGCCCGTTATTAATGGGAGAATAGAGCCGCTGCGTTTTGTGGATATTCGTTTCAGATATCGCCCTACCAACATTATTGTTCGTATTAAACATATTAGTTATAAGCTATATCTAGGTTCTCCACTACGATTACGTATACGTACGTTACTATGTACGTATTCCAAAAACAATGTATGTCAAGCTTAATTTTGTTTGCGACTAAATACCACCGTGTAAAGAAAAATTGGGCAATTGTGACTCATGTTCACGCTACGAATTTCATACATTCTTTGCTCCTTTTGTTTTTTAATTACAATTATTGTTTTTCTTTTTTTTTTCAGAATATTGGATTGTAAACGTCGTAGAAAGAAGAGGCAGACAAATTATCTTATTATATTATATCTTCGTAATATAACTTTTACACTATCCAACGTATATTGAAATAAAAGAGTGTCGTAATGTGCTTTTTCTCTTTGTCGTAAAGATTTTTCATGTATCACTTTTTTGTTCCACTTTTTTTATGTGTATGAGAAATTAATATTATAGTATGTGGAAGCTTAGCATGTTATGAAAATATACAAAAATTTACCCTTGTAATAACATTTTCTTAGATAATAAATGCCTGTGACAGACTGACAGATAAACAGACGCATGAGTGATCTCATATGTAGGGCTTCCAATCCCGGTATTACGAGATCCCGCGCTATATTTCAGTTCCTATTGTGGAATTACGAACGCGGGTACCAAAAATGTCGCTGTATGAATCGAGGTTCAATGGGTAAATTTAATTATCTATCTTCTTCTTGTTCCTAGAGTTATCCCATTTCCTAATCCATTAGGATTGGCGGGATCCATTACCTAAGCCTAAGGATTTAGCGGAGATACTGATTTTGACTTGAAGCGACTGCCATCAACGCTCCACAACTCAGTGGTAGGTTCACATGTCTTTTGAAATATAATTCGTAGTCGTGCGGACTTCCACGATGTTTTCTTTCAACAAGGAGCAAGTGACAATTACAAATACGTATATAAATCCGAAAATACGCATTAAGTGGTGCACGCCGGTATTCGAAACAGGGAGCTTCGGTTAATAGGCAGTTTCTTTATTCACTAGACTACTAGACTATCACTACTGTAATATGTATCATTTACATATAACACCTTAAAATAAATACCGCAGACTAGTATGGAATTCCAAAGGACTTTTAGGCTGCTGGCTACATTGTCTCTAAAATGCGCAGTACTTTGGCAGACGAAACTTTAGATGTGTAATGTTTTCTTCGCAAACATTTTCAACTGACTACAGATCAAACTATTTAAAGTTTTAATTCGTTTTGTAAACAGTCAGTTGAATATTTTTCGTTTCAATTGTATCTTATGTCATTATTCCTGTAATTATATATATATGCGAATAGTAATAAAAACTTAATAAAAATAAAAGTGTGTTGATTATTTCGTTGCTTTATTTACCATTTATAAATACGAGTACTATTCATTTCTATGCGGCATTCCTCAAATACCAGGATTGAAAATGTTCAGCCCCCAGGTACCGAGGTTGAAGACAGTCTTTGGAATTGGAAGCCCTGCTCATAAGAGTTTGCTTTATTACCTTATGAGGTACGGAATCATAAATATCATAATTATTCTGGTTTCATACCTTTAAAACATCAAGAATTTAAATAACAACTAAACAAGTAAAAGTACAATCAGTTTTGAAAATTATCAATTTTCTATACATATCAATTATTTTATATTACATATATATTACCATTACGCATACGAGTATTATGACAAAGACGTTCTTTATAATTACAAGAACATAATTTATTCATATCAGAATCATAATAAACCAATAATATGAAATAAAATAAATCGAATCCCATTTATTAAATATCAATTTTCAAATATCTATACTTAGTAATGATATAAAATGAGCCACCATCGAGGATCCAATTTATCGGCCTCACAAAATGAATAAGAATTTGTAAGTGAGATATTTCATGTCCAGATGCTCGTTCTGCTGGTCCGCGGCAATCTTGGGGCATTCAAATTGATGGTGAGGGTACGTTTCACCATTAGAGGGGACTTATTAATTCCCCTTTCGACAGGCCGACCGAGGAGGCCATAAATTCGCCTCAACCAAAGGGATGACCAATTTCAGAACATTTACGAGCCACAAATTACGCGACCGCTGAAATATACTGGGCTAGGAACGGTAAAGAACGAAGGGTAAGCGAGAGAAGAAAAAGCCCAAATGTTAATTTAATGTTGAGAGCTACAGAAAATTACTTCAGTCCTCAAGATGGGAGAAATATAGGGCGCTATCCGCGAAAGGTTCAGATACTAATTTTATGCAGGGCAAATGAGTCGGAGGGTTGGCACGCTGAATCGATATTCATTTGGTTAAGTGGACTGCTAATTTTTCTTGCTGTGCGATAGCCATGAGTATTTAATCATTTATAACATAAATTTAAATACTTTTTCACAACTGACTAATATTTCCACATAATCATTTGTTTTATATAATCAATACCTTTGGTCTAAGAGCCAGCGATCGACAGACTTACGGTATTTTAGCAAACTGCATTATTATATTAGATCTGACATAGGTGAAATGGGGATTCACTATTTCCGGCGATGGTTCCTTTGGGCGTGTCCAGAATTATTATTATTATACTTTTTGCTGTTCCAAGTGTGTTTCATAAAATTTCAAAAGATTTTTTTTTTATTTATCTTCACGCCAGATCCCTTGCGGGGTAGGCAGAGAGAAATGAGCGCCATAAGACGCGGTCCTTACATACTCGTACATTACTCGCTTCTATAACATTCATACTCTTTTCATGCACGCTCGCCGCTTCCTGGCGCTCTGAGCATTAAAAATTTGATTATACGTATATTTGAAGAAACACACGGATATGTCAGTGCCAACATGCAGGCAGACTATTTAATGCTCTCTCAGTGGTAATAATAAAAGTGTGCGATATTGACTCGCTCACTCTTACAGGGAGTCTCCTCCTGATTCGCTCTCATTCGCTCAGAAGTATATAATATTTTTTTATATAATTTTTGATATTTTATTAAACACACTTGGAACCACAAGTTGTGTCTACATTTAAGTTTCTAATAATAAAATTTATATACTTTAAAATATTAAAACGGCAGAGAACCTGTGATCGCGTTTTAAATGTCACTATTGGCGTTCTTGTACTTCTGGATACGCCCAAAGGAACCGGGTATAGTGAATCCCCATTTCACCTACGGCATGTCTAATAGCATAGCATCAATATACAATTTGCTAAAATACCGCAAGTCTGCCGATCATTGGCTCTCAGGCGATTTCTGTTTTGTGTTAATGTCATCATTTTGTTTGATTACAATTAGTAATAATATAATTCTTGGTATTCTAATATTTAGTGTTTGTTAATCTAATGGAGCATTAGATAAGAAGTAATGTAGAAAGGAAAAAAATACATCTTCACGCAGTAGTCACCAATAATATTAACGATTAGAGTATACGCCTTGTTAGTGCCTTTGAATGAAAAATTAATGAATAAAACGTAAAAAAGACAATGGTCATTATATTATTTTCTTGTAAATGCCATGAAAGCAGCTATACAAAAATCTTCAAGGGTTGATGGTGTCGCTGATAAAGATCAATAGGCATACATACCAAGTATAGACTTTTTTAAATGATACTTATAACAAGGTGCAACGTCCTCAAACATTTTTTATACTTTCATTGAATTCAATTTGACTTAACAAGCTTTATGTAAAATTCGCTTCATCATATTTAGCCTACAATACAATATCGGTAAAAACTCTCACTTAAGGCTGAACTGACTGACGTATCGACGGTACTTATTTCAACATTGCATTAAAATAAAGAGAGCTAATTTTAATGGCATGTATATTATACATTATTAATAGCGAAAGATGGCTAGTCTAATAACAAAGTAGAATATTAAAGAGATATACAGAGATATATATGACTATAATATCCATCAATGTAATAAATAGCTGTTAGTTATTTGACTAGCAGGACTAGCTTGCAGCTAACTTCAGTTGAATAGCGCTTTCTATTCGGAGCCAAAATTAACCAAACCAATGTGAATGAAGGCGCGCGCGACTTCATTCACATCTTATTATACGACAAAAGTTTCAGCTGATGTAACCTTTTCAATTAATGAGACTGTAGATACATTTTTGACTGTTTCTCAATATGAGAATTAAATGGATATTGCGTGCTAACTACAAGTAGTATTTACTATAATATAATTTAAAATTAGCATTTAAATTTAAGAGTGCATAAAATAACAAAAGTTAACAAAACTAAATATCAAATGGCAATATCATAACATGAAAATTTGTTACTAAATTGATCCGCTTAACAATTTTATAAAAAAACCAGCTAGAGATAGATAATCGCTACCGCTATCAGATAGTGAGTAATTTAATCAACAGTCAAATACCTTAAATAGCCGTCAAAATTAAGTTACTGAAATTTTGGTTCACTCATGTCATCAGCTCTGTGGATACGATCTTTCAGTGGCGTCATCTACCCACATCAAAAGTGTCTAGGGATCAACATATATTTTAGCAATAACTTTTCTCCTGATTGATATTAATTAAAATTTTCTTTAAGGATTCATCAAATAAAGTGTTTTCGTTTATCTACAGTAACGATAAACCAAGTCACCTTTGCATTAATAAAGAAATTTGCCATTTTCATAATAAAGGGATTTTTGACATTTGAACCACTAACATTAAAGTTCGAAAAAAAGACTGAAATAACAGTTTTCTTTAAAATTTTATTGGGTAACTTAAACAATTAATAATCCGTGTTTCTACCGCGAACACTAACAACACAAGAACATCGGTTTGGCATACTCAAACTGAGTTCATCCAAATCACGCTGTGGAATGGCCGCCCATGTTCGTTGCATCAAAAAAAAAGGTCTTCTTGCGACTGGATACCCTCCATATTCGGCAGAGCTCTTCTCTGTAGCATATCCCATGCATGGACACGGAGACAAGACCGATACATTCAAATCACAACTCGAAGAGCTCCAACAATAACCGCCATGATGTTAGCCGTGACGCTTCATCACTCTTCAGGGAACTTAATTAGCGACCAAACAGTCAGAAACCGCTTGCATGAAGTGAACCTTCATTCCCGAAGACCGCTAAGGGTACCACCTATAGCAATGCACAATCGTAGGATTCGATATCAATTGAACACAGAAATTGGGCAGAAGAACAATGGCGTTTCGTGTGCTTTTCTGATGAGTCTCGTTTTGGTATGAGACCGGATACAAGACGTATACGACACTGGAGAACCCCTGAACGCCAACAGCGATTAAAATCCTGCCAGGAAGTCCATCCTTATAGTGGTGGAACCATCATGGTATGGGCGAGTATTTGGATCGGCGGAAGAACTGAGTTGATTTGGATCAGAGGCAACCTCAACGCTCAAATTTATGCTGAGACGATTGTATCAGACGTCATCGTTCCTCTACAAGTGCAAATCGGTCCGTTATTTCAGTTAATGCATGATAATGCACGACCGCACACCGCAAGAGTTGTAAGACAGACTCTCGCCGCAGCTAACATCAATGTCATGCCCTGGCCTGCTCAGTCGCCAGACTTGAACCCGATTGAGCATGCATGGGATATGCTACAGAGAAGAGCTCTGCCGAATATGGAGGGTATCCAGTCGCAAGAAGACCTTTTTTTGTTGTTGCAACGAACATGGGCGGCCATTCCACAGCGTGATTTGGATGAACTCATTTTGAGTATGCCAAACCTATGTTCTTGTGTTGTTAGTGTTCGCGGTAGAAACACGGATTATTAATTGTTTAAGTTACCCAATAAAATTTTAAAGAAAACTGTTATTTCAGTCTTTTTTTCGAACTTTAATGTTAGTGGTTCAAATGTCAAAAATCCCTTTATTATGAAAATGGCAAATTTCTTTATTAATGCAAAGGTGACTTGGTTTATCGTTACTGTAGACAAACGAAAACACTTTATTTGATGAATCCTTAAAGAAAATTTTAATTAATATCAATCAGGAGAAAAGTTATTGCAAAAATATATGTTGATCCCTAGACACTTTTGATGTGTGTAATATGAGCTAAAGATTTTAATTATACATTATATAGATTATATATTTATAACCTCCATTTCTTTCCTTTTTATATAGTCAATTACCAAACTAAAACTTTAATAAGACAGTTAACCAGTGTGTGTTAAAATGACACTTTCACTACTCTCAATGAGCCAAGATTTTTTTTCATGATCCGCTTGAAATTTAACAAGATGATATTAGACATGTAAAATTACAGGTATGTAAGTCTGTTCATTTTTGTTACGGAGGAGATACACATTGGCGGTGAAGTATCGGGATCGGCAAAAAAAAATAGGATGTTAATACTTCGGCAGTCGTCTATTAAGAGAGACCTCTAACGTGTTACAAAATAATATATATAAGCTCAACTCTAATTATTGCATAAAAGGTCGCGCTTGTATATTGATCTAAATACACGTCCGATGAACACTTAATTGATAAAATTATAAATTATAATATTTTACACGATTCTATCTACAAATTTCACCAAAACATCGTCCATTTCTACCAAATTTGGCTGACACACATCCGTTTACAGATAGAGCATTATATCTGTACATACATGAAACAAATCCCAGTAGCCGGATCAATAACACGCAACGCAACAAGCTGTGTGTCCGTTATATCCATAAAAATCATAGTTACAAAAATCATCTGATAAACGGTAGCAAAGTACAAGCTGTCACAAATATATTTCATATATTATGTAGTATTTATGTACTTGACGAGCTCGGTGGTGCAGTGGTGAAACGCGCTGTTACACTACTTTGACACCAACGCTCGTGGGTTCGATTCCCACACAGTACAACATTTGTGTGCATGAACATGTCTGTTTGTATTGGTCTGGGTATTTTCTATGTATAATAAGTATGTATTTACAAAAAAAAAATGTATTTACGTATGTTTATCAGTTGTCTAGTACCCATAACACAAGCTTCGCTTACTTTTGGGCTAGGTGGTGCTGTGTAATTTGTCCGGCAATATTTATTTATTTATTATTCAGCAATATGTAGTTTGATGCATCAAACGAAAGAAAATGTAATGTTTACCAATATAAGGCTTATGCGCCTCGAGCTAATGCGTCTAGTAGTAGTGTTCAATATAAGAACCGAAAATGGATCTTCTTAATGGTCAACAGTTATAGACTTACGCAGTATAGCAACGGCATGGAGTAACCCACATGAATGAGTGGTTGCAACTATCTATGTCACATATAGGCTTAGGGGGCTGACTATAAATGATAATTTGGCCAATTGCATACATACATAGACAATGCTAGAATTATTTTATGTTATGCTCATGTAAATCTGATATAGTATCGGATTAAAGGAAATATGAACCTCGTCCAGTAGTGGCATCAATACATTTAAAGTTTGAGGATACTTGTATGACTAAAAACTTCACAATCACGTAAACTCATCTCATAAAGAATAAAGAAGAAAATGTCAGGAATATTTTTTGTGTCAACCTTTATTGATACGGAGATTTGATCAAGCTCTTTGACAAAATATTTTCTAACGTGATTTGAAGTAAAATATTGACAAAAAGAAAATGATACACTTTAGATGGATTTGACATAAATACTTTAGCTTTGTTTTTCTTAATAATATTTTCGGGTAGACAAGGCTCGGAAAATACTGAGCTCTAGAATATAATAATAATATTCTTTGGAAAATATTCTCCATATCCAAAACATCAGAGCTTCAATGTGAGTTATGATATTATGAAAAAGAGAAAACAAAACATTCGGCAAGTTTGTGCTTTTAATGGCTGTTTTATTTGTTGGCGCCGATGTATCTGAGGCAGTTTGGTACCGTTGTCCTAGCTAACTGTTTTATCACTTTATTGCATGAGATCACATAAACTTGCAAGGCGATGGCAATAAAACGTTATTGTAGGATTTACTTTCACTGCTTATGGGAAATAACTGACTTTGTGTAATATTTGTCAAACTTTCCATTTGTGTATTGTCTTCATGTTCATGTCTCACGACACTCTAATTTTGATTGAAATTTGATGTTGATTAAATCACTTAATTAAATCATTTCAATAACTTTTATCATTAAATGTTGACAATTTAATTGTTTATTGATACATAGCGAAAATATACTAAATAATATCTGTGATCTACTTATTAATATTTTGATATGGTTTTGAATAATTATTACCAACCATCTATTGATAATAAACCCATATTGTATTTACATAAAATATATTAAAAATGGCATATGAAACAATTGATGCAGATTCTTTCGGATATGATTGCAAAACCCAGGTTAAGGAAGGAGGAAAATATTTAACTACAAATATACTTATCTATTAATAGTTAACTATCTGAAAATATATATTCTTTGAAAACTAAAACAAGATACGTTTTTTTCACGTTTTTTTAAATCATATTGGCACATTTCTCGTCGTGGCTTGGCTTGAATTATAGTCCACAGTACTAAAGGAAATGTGATTTATTCAACCCGTTAAAAAAACTAAGTGAGTCTATATACGAAAGATTTACTAAAAACTACTAAACGGGAAGGATTTACTAGTAACTGTAAGACGTTAAAACAAATAAAATGAGTACAAACTCTAGGTGCATACTATTCGTAATAAAAACGTTTATGCACATCAGATCCTCAGCACTAAATGTTAAATCAAACCAAATGATCCCAAACTCGAGTGGTTTTATAGAACCCGTCAAGAGTTCTGCTATTGATTCCATCAGCTCAATGGAATGGATTATTATACTATGAATAGTTATTACACACATTTGAGTAGTTTAAAATTGATATGCAATTTGATCTAACCTGCTTTGTGTGCTTCCGCCACCAATTAGTTCATGCGGCCTAGCGCCGGCCGGTACCCACCCACTACCGTCAGTAGATGCAACATGCCGACGCTGCTATGGCTGCTCCGGTAGTCTCTGCCTCAGCTGCTGCGGTCGTCCGCTATCTGGAACAGAAACCGCATGCCCCCGCCACCGCCGCTGCCACGATTGGCCTGGTCGTCGCTGCGACACGTGTTTCGTCTCTCCAAGACGCCTCCTCAGACGTTGTAGACGTTACTCGTTAGAATAACATGCTACAAGTGACAAATCGATCGCAGTGCCGTCCCTTATATTGGATTGGATTGAATGGAGGGTGGGGGTGGATGATGTGAGTGAAGAGATATTTAATAGTGGGAATTGCTTACGTCAGTCTGTTTGTTCATGAGAGTAATTTTATATTTTTATGTGTAATAATTGTTTATTTGTCCTTTGTCTATGGTGTGTAAAATTTGATATGTATTAGTGGGCGGATAAGTTATGTCCTTTGTCTATGAGATCTTCGGCGAAGTACGACATTTGTGGGCGATTGTTTTTATACGCAGATACGTGTTCGTGAAATCGTGTTTGAAAATTACGACCAGTTTGACCGATATAAACGTGTTCACATTCATCGCAGAACTTATATATGCTAGATTTTTATTAGGCGGGATTTAATCTTTAGTTTTACAAATTGATTTGAGTAAATTACGGGATTTGAGAGCAACGTGTATGTTATTATTTGTAAATATGTGAACTATTTTAACAGTGATTTTTCCCAGGTATGGCAAACTCGCAGTGTATTTATTTGTGGAAATATTCGGAACCCCGTATACCAGTCTATTAACGACACTACTCATACAGGAACACAACAATCCTCTAGGGAGTTGTTATTTGGCTGCGGTTTTCTGTGAGGTGGAGGTACTTCCCCAAACGGGCTGCTTTGATGCGCCTACCTCTCTTAAAACATCCAGACTAAGACAAACAGACATGTTCATGCACACAAATGTTTGTCTTGTGTGGGAATCGAACCCACGAGAGTCGGCGGTGTCAAAGTCGCGTCATTCACATTCACCATATGGAACGCTCATCAAACCATCAAAAGTATATAACCAAAGAAAAGGAACTTAAAATACTTGCAAGAAGTAGTCACATCAAAAAGACTTAAATAGTATCTACTGCGAATAAATAGGAACAACTGTGTTAGAGGTTATAATTATAATTTCTAACAAAGCTTGTCTCCCTCTTACGTTATTAAGCAGTGGATTACGTACAGTTGGCCAATTAGAAACAGCAGTAGCTGTAAAGTTGCTCCACATCTGATCAAACTTTCCGACCACGAGTTGGAAACAATCAAGACGTTCAAGGGATGCCAATAGGATTGGGTAAAGACTCTAGTTTAAGAAGACAGATTGTTGTATGTTCTTTTCTCAGATCGAAGGATTATTTGTTTTGTTTCTTAATCCGGTCGGACTATCGCAAAACTACACGAATACTGAACAAATCACGAGTTATTGTAAGTCATTCACAATACTTAATGAATACGGCGTAAACTAGATACTTATAGGTAAAGTAAATCATGACAGTAAGTAGCTTTATACATTTTTAAAGTAAATCATACCATAGGATTATTATTTAACTTACACAGCCGTTTTTTATTATAACGTGGATATTGTACTGAAGCATATCCCTTTTTTATTAGTGGCTAGTTAGTATCGTAAATTAAACGACTATGTTTATTTAAAATTATGTGAGAATGTATCTTATTTCTACATTACTTGCAATCTTCTTCTTCTTCGTCTAAGCGTTATCCCGTTTTCTTTTCCGTGTGGATTGGCGGGATCGGCTACCAAAACCTAATAAGCCAATTTGGCAAAGATACTGATTGTAACATGCTGCGACTGCCGTCAGACCTCCACAACCAGATCAAAACCAGATCTTTCTTTGGTAGGATCACACATCTTTTGAAATATAATTTGTTCGTCGTGCGGGTTTTTACGATGTTTTTCTTCAATTCTTCGAAAACACGAAGTTAGTGGTACACGCCAAGTTGGTCAAAAGGCCGGTTCCTTATCCACTGGGCTATCACTGCACTAAATACATGTTAAATCATTATATTTCATTACTTTACTTATTTATGTCATTAAGCGCCATATATAAACGTACAAAAGGTGATTTATTAATACAACGTCGGGAGATATACAAGCATACGATCCACATAACGGTAACTAGAGCTTTGTCTGAGGATGGTGCCAGGATGCCACGTCCAATAGTAGTTCGACTTTTACGTCGAACCAAGCGCGATCAGCTGCTTAAAGCGACGAAGTTCAGGAGAAACATCGACAGCACTGATCTGGAAGTACCCTTAGTTCTCCGCAGTCTTTTTTAATGATTGATTATCAAAGAAGAACAAAATATTGCTTCGGGATGTAAGATTCAAAGCTAAACAGTTTAGATATCCTTTTTATTAGTGCAGTTGCAGTTGGTGGTTTCTTTTTACGCAATAAAATACCGAAGTCAAACGTGTAGTGTGAACAAAATAGTAGTGACGTTAATAGACTACTGTGCGGTTCGAAATATTTTGACAAATAAATACCCTACGAGTTTGTCATGTCTGGGAAAAATCACTGACAAAATAGTTCACAAATTTTCAAGAAATAACATACACGTTGCTCTCAAATTTCATAATTCACTCAAATAATTTTGTAACACTAATGATAAAATCGCATCTAATAAAAAATCCGGTGTCAATAAGCTGTTCTGCGATGAATATGAACATGTTTATATCGGCCAAACTGGTCGTAATTTTCAAAAACGATTACACAAATACGACGTATCGGCGTATAAAAACAATCACCGAATATCTCATAGACAAAGGATATAATTTATCCCCTCATCCCCTGTCAAAAATTTGATATGTAATAGACATATCAAATTTTTGACACCATAGATAAAGGTGTTGTTTTAAAACTAAATATTCGGGAACAATTTGAAATTATTAAACGTATAAATTCCAAAATTACTCTCATGAACAAACAGACTGACCTAAGGGACTCCCCTTTATTAAATATCTTTTCACTCACACCATTCATCCTCACCCTCAATTCTATATAAGGAACAGCACTACGATGGATTTATCACTTGTAGCATTATTCTAACGATTAACGTCTACATCGCCTGAGGATCCCTCGTTGACAGGAGAAACATGTGTCGCAGCGACGACCGGGACAATCGCGATGGCGACGACGGTGGGTGCATGCGGTTTCTATTCCAGATGACGGACGACCGCGGCAGCCGAGGCGGAGACTACCGGAGCAGCCATGTCACCGTCGGGATCTTGCATCTACTAACGGTAGTAGGTGGGTGCCGGCCGGCGCTAGCCGGATGAACTAATTGGTGGCGGAAGCACACAAAGCAGGTTAGATCAAATTGCATCGTATATGATGTGCTTAATTTGCGAAATGTAGCGTGCAAGGATACATTAACGGAGGTTTATTCATGCATCATGCCGGACACTGATCGTATTACGTGTTGGGGTGCTGCTTCTAATTCTCACATGCTGTAAGCCGAAATATCTCAGAGAACTGTTTTGAAGGTAATGCTTCGACCTTTTTGCATCCTTCTAAAAGCGAAAGCGAAAAAAATATATATAAGGAGGCTCGGGTACTAAATGTGCACCAACTTTTCATTCTGCAAACTGCGCTGAAAGGACATAAACAAGTGCTATCTTCCCCTCTCTTTCATCTCTTCTGATTATCAAGCGATCGCTACTTGTCGAGTGTACCGACTCCCGAGGCCTGCCATAAAAACTAGTTTTGCACAACGCTTCGGAGATTTTGTTATTAAGAACATTTATTGCAAAGTAATAAAAATATGTAACATTAAGAACAGGACAGTAACTGAAGTGATACATATTATACAGAAATGGTTGAAAACGTTAATGTATGAAAATACAGAGGACGTTTTAAAGACTGCGCAGTGAGTTTGTTTTCGAGTGAGGGGGTGGGAGAGGGAGCCTACAATGAATATAGCTATGTATTTGGACTCGGTTTTGAGCCTTCCCATTTGGGTGTAGACTCGTTGTATAACGTATATCAATAGTGTATATATTTCTATAATACGTTCAGTCACTTTACACGTAACATTATTTAATCGATTTGTAAAAATGTTTTCTATCTGAGGGAAACGGTTACATGTTAACTTTGTAAAATTAAGTATACCTATAACCACTGAAACAACTGAAACAAAACGTAATGTAAAGTGGCTACTGTATTGTATACGAATTCTTACAATACAGGAGGCAACGCTCCCGCGTTGCCACCCCTGCTTATAAAAATAGTTTTGTAAAGCATTAGTTAAATAAGTGTTAACTATTCTGTATGTAACGTACCAAAACGACCACTAACCATTTCGCATGTTGAAAGCTTTTGCTTTCAACTCCTATTGATCACAAAATCTCTCATAAGATTACGACGCTTGACTTTATATAATAAAATACTAGACCCTCCTTCAACCCAAAAGGATATTGAAAAATAATATGTCTTACCTTTGCCAAGAGAGGCTCCTGACGAAGTCCTTTCATAAAGTCGTAGCATATGCATAAAGGTAGAACCATTATGGCCGGTTCTTTGCATAAAGTGCCGGCAACTGTCAATAACATTGATCCTATTAATGTAAGCCACACTATCACTTCATCTTTATATTCACAAACACAAACACTGTCCACTGATTTCACATTATTCACTTTTGCCGGACCTTTCTTCAGTGCGTTCGGAATCTTGTGATTTCTAGGCTTTTTGTTTTTTAACAGCCTAATGAATTTTGCAGGGAACTGCAGTAAGGAGTGGAAGAACTTCTCAACTCGAGTTTTGATTTCAGTTTGTTGATAACCCAAACTCCTTATTATACGTTGTTGTCTTTCATCACGCATTCGCATGTGTTTGCAATAGACCAGAAAACTCATTAGGAAGAAATTACAAGCTGACAGGTCTGCTCTGCCCACAACGCCAGCCACTGCTTCTGTATGTACAGGATGTGCTGCGAAAGCCAACCCTGCTACAGCAGTGCCCACTCTTATACAGTATGCGGGCAGTAAACGGCGTGCAACAATTACTACTAATGCCGTTGCTGAACAATGAAGCACAATATTCACAAAATGGTAGCTCCAAGGATTAAATCCACTAAATAAGTAATTGAGTCGATACGTAATTATACACAATGGTCGATAGGAGCCATGTGAGCCCGTGTCTTCGAGAGGCGTACCCCAGAAGTCATTTGTGAATAAAGCTCCAATCGATGTATGGCCAATGACGTCCGGATTGGAAAGGATAGCCAATCTGTGGAAAGAAAAAGACATTTTTAAAATATCTTGCTAAAATCGTTTTCAACTCTTAATTTTTATAACATTAGTTACATTTTTGACAATTTTTTATATCTCAAAGATGGCAAACAGGCATATCGCCTGCTTGATAGCATAGAGTAAGGAAATTTAGGCTAATGTTAAGCAGTAACCGATGCTTATGTATACTTGTAATACCAATGCCATCATCATTCATACGTTATCGACCCTGTAAAATCTATTTATTAATTTAGCAACAAATGAGTGTCATATTCCGCAGTTTTAATACTTTTTCGAATTTGACACCCATATTTTTTTTTTATCGGGACAGGTTCACATCTCATACCATTCATTCATTGAATGAGTCTCACTGAAGAAAATACTGCCGGGGGTCTTCAGAAATAATGAAAGGAAAAATTGAGATTGGCAGACATAGTTTGCGCTCTAAATATCGGTAAGTAAATAAGCGTCAACTATTGCTTGCTATGAGGATCATTACACGAAAAAAATTATAAGTAATTATATAACAATTTTAAAAATAATTGTAAATAAAAATACATGTTTTTAATAAAGGCAAAGATAAAAAGATAAAAGATATCTATCTATCTAGAACTTCACGACAAATCCATAACGGGGTAGGCAGAGAGAACCGAGCGTCACGTGACTCGGTCCTTGCATAACTCACATAAAAGATATAATTTCTTAGTTTACTATTGGGCGCTTGCGGGTACCTTGATCCGTCTTATATATTTTTAAATATAACTTATGTATCTTATTCAATTCTCTTTTGTTCCTATTTTCTTTTTAATCTGCTAGCATTTCGGAAAATGATTATTGGCAAACGGGAAATGCCGAAAGAAACTTGCCAATACCGGCATTTTCTTTTCAAATTATCAATTACATATTACAATAAATTCATGTCAGCAAATTAGTACAATAATGATGTCAAATGGTACAATTAAAGATCGTTAAGAAACTTTTCATTGAGATTTTTATCAATTACGTATACATCAATTCTATAATAAGCCTTTCTACACATAGTATTTTTTACATATTATCAGGAAAGGACAGAACTGTTACAGGCAATTTATTATAGAATCGAATACAATATACAAGAAAAGATCTACCAGTCATAGCAAACCAATGTAAACAACTTTTAATTTTTATGGACATACGTTATGTTTTCACAAATAATAGGATATGTTCAATGTATATTTCCACATTGTATCAACTGGCGAGCTAGAATTAAGTGCTGTATTTTCCTTAGTATTTATTAAAGTTCAGTACAGTTCCGGATCTCAATTTAATAAGAAAAATATTACTAATGTAAGAGCGTAACATTTACGTCAGTTCATGCACCGTCTAGCTCATTTGAGATTAAAAATGACTAAACACGACAGATATTATGCAGCTTTTCAACGAGCTCGGTGGCTTAGTCCTGAATGACGCGATTTTGACACCAATACTCGTGGGTTCGACTCCCACACAAGGCAAACATTCGTGTGCATGAACATGGCTATTTGTCTTGGTCTAGATGTTTTAAGAGAGGTAGGGCGCATAAAAGTAGCCCGTCTGGGGAAGTACCCTCCACCTCACAGAAAACCGCAGCCAAATAACAACTCCTTAGAGGGTTGTTGTGTTCCTGCGTGTGTGTGAGGTCACCAGTAAGCTTCCAAAGAGTTCCTATGAAAGCAGCAGAGGAGGCATCGCGCGACTGATACTTAATATATCGCAAGCGTTAATAGGCTACGGTACCCGCTTTACATTAGGTGGGCCGTGTTCTTTTTTTTTATACTTTGTCAGGATAATATGTCTGCCTCTCAACGTAGTATAAAAAAAACTGTCAAAGGTGTTATGAGAAATAATTAGTTCAAACTATTTTTTTTTTTTTAATTTTAATAAACTTGTATTCGCCGGAATATATTAAATTAATTGAATTGAAAATTACAGGAAAATGTATGCGAAATTGTAACTGAACGTATTATAGAAATATTTATTAAGAAGTACCTACTATTAATTATTTAGGACTTATATAAACCCTAATATATAATCAACTCGGTACCACATTACGTGCATTGTAATGTCATCAGAACTATACCCCATTTATCTTTTGCGCCGAAAAAGACTGCCTGTTTCATAATAATGTTTTTTTATTATTTCTGGAAAAACCTTAAAATAGACTTTTCATTTGCCAGTCACCATACGACACTCAATAGATCACGCAGATTAATTGATGGATGATTCACGATGCGATGACACTGAAGTATATCTGAGCCTCTAAAAACATATTTTCATTTGCTTGGTAGGTACCAATGATATGTAATACCTAGATAGGCATACTACCTATGTATTCCTAAATATAAAAATGTGTTAAAATATATGAAGTAGTTCTAGCTTTGTTTAAAAACCCCAATGTATTTTGCGATTATGTACAACAAGTAAACTTAATACACATGGATTGTCTTCCATTTTACCTTAAGGTTTATACAATTTTGAGAGATAGGGAGCAATAAAGCAGCCTAACTATGGAAGTACATCCAGCTTACAGAATATCGCAGCAAAATAACAACTTCGTGGAGGGTTGTTGTATTCCTGCGAATGTGTGAAATTACCAGTAAGCTCTAGAGTAGTTGCAGACTTATATTACACTTTCTGTATTTCACAATTTTCATAGGCTATAGTAACCACTTTACATTAAGTGGACAGTATGTTTGTATGCTTCCAGATTTAGTGTAAAAAATTATATTTTTATTAATATAAATCAACAGGTATTAATCCAAGTACGTTTGTAAGTTTTGGGGGGTCCGGCTTTCCGAGGTAAGCTAGTCAGGCCAAGCTGGTATACGATGGCCGTATTTTAAAAATCACACATACAAAATATTTAAAGTTAATAGTCATCAGTGTTCCCCTATAGAAATTGCAACTTGACGACGCAGAAGTGGACGATACTGAAAATTGACCCCTCAAAAAAAAAAGGGGTCGGCAACGCAAGAGTGACACCCCTGGTGTTGCAAATGTTCATATGCTACGGTAACTGCTTACCATTAGGCAGGCCGTACGCTTGTTTGCCACCTTAGTGGCATAAAAAAGTATTCGCGGTCGTATTCGACCAGCCGGGTTTCGAAGTTTCCAATTCAAAAAATATAAAACAATTCAGCGCTGTAATAAATACTCCATATTTAAAAGGATTTCATTAAATCCGCCAAACTACAAGCATGTGGGTCTATTGAAGGGAGCTGGGCAAAGAGGGAAGTTTCGAAGGTAGTTTGTTCGCCCCCGTTCGCCCTCGATTCGTGTAAATATACAGATCCCACGCCTCGTCCACAGATAAACAAGCCTATGAAACACTATATAGCGCCACTACATCTCCATTGATAGCACGACAACTGGTCAGTAGGTACATGATAACCTAACTTAGCTAGAAAGACGTAATATTTCAGCGAGTTGTTGTGTGAATTGCTGCAAGTACTTGCTTTCACGGCCGGCCAGCATAATAGACATCATCTCCTCTCCTTCGCCAGAGCGTTGTGTGCTTCTACCGCAGGAAGCCCCATTAATAATTTCAATGTTTAAAATTATTAATTATATATATTACTAGCTGACCCGGCAAACGTTGTTTTGCCATACTTTTAGGCAACTTTTTAAATTTTCCTCTTCGTAAGAACCATCCTCGTACTTCAAGGAATATTCTAAAAAAAGAATTAACGAAATCGGTTCAGCTGCTCTCGAGATTTGCGCTTAGCAACACATTTAGCGATTCATTTTTATATTATAGATTACAATATTAAATTTTTTTTTATAAAAATTTCAATATGTAACAATCGCGAAAACCTAAGACAAAACTAAGCCCCATTAAGTTAAGTCGGTTTGACTTTAACAATGTTGATCCTCTTATACTTATACGTCAGCAATACAATCAAGAAAATTATCCTCTAGTGCCTACAGAGGTGCTTAGGACTCGTAAACATGAAGTTTATTTTAATTGTCATTGAAAAATATGATATAATGGTGTATTGACATTGTTGTATGAACATGAGGCGTGCTTAAACCAACGTTGACTATTTGATATCGTGTCTCGTAGTTAATGTTGATCGAACGCTGAAATTCATTTGAATCTATCTAAACTCAGTTTAAATTACGGGGAAAATTTCATTTTTGTGTGATTTCTCTATAAAATCGTTATTTGCACGCACGTTCAGAGATGGTTGACTTTGCTGCACGTGCCCTTCCACACCACATATATAATGTGATAATAGTACTCATGTGGCCACTCTTGCTATACCAGACGATACTAGGTGTTTACTGTAGGTTTACATCAATAGATTTTAGAACCACAGACTAGGGCGCGAGCGCTTAAAGGATGTTATGCAGTTGTCATGTCGTATGTCCGTAGACTGTCGTAAGTATAACCTTTAACAGTATTGATGTAAAAAAGTAGAGCCGTTCAAATACATTTTGGGAATTGGCATTCAATTTCTTTTTTGTTAACTTGAACTTCTTTTTTGTCACGTTTATTGCTAATAAATATGTATCATTCATATTTCTATAACGTCTTTACTGTCTATCGGTCTTGCATGTATTTAAATCAATAAATATTATATATCAATAAAATAGGTAGATACCAATATTACATAAACTGAGGTACTAAAGAGTAGAGGCTATGTAGATACGTATGTGCAATTTGATCTAACCTGCTTTGTGTGCTTCCGCCACCAATTAGTTCATGCGGCCTAGCGCCGGCCGGCACCCACCCACTACTGTTAGTACGTGGTACATGCCGACGCTGCCATGGCTGCTCCGGTAGTCTCTGCCTCGGCTGCTGCGGTCGTCCGCCATCTGGAACAGAATCCGCATGCCCCCACCACCACCGTCGCTGCCACGACTGGCCTGGTCGTCGCTGCGACACGTGTTTCGCTTCTCCACGAGGCATCATCAGGCGTTGTAGATGTTAATCGTAAGAATAACATGCTACAAGTGACAAATCCATCGTAGTGCCGTCCCTTATATTGAATTGATTTTCGAATTTCGAATTGATTCGGCACTGCGATGCATTTGTCACTTGTAGCATGTTATTCTTACGATTAACGTCTACAACGCCTGATGATGCCTCGTGGAGAGGCGAAACACGTGTCGCAGCGACGACCAGGCCAGTCGTGGCAGCGACGGTGGTGGTGGGGGCATGCGGATTCTGTTCCAGATGGCGGACGACCGCAGCAGCCGAGGCAGAGACTACCGGAGCAGCCATGGCAGCGTCGGCATGTACCACGTACTAACAGTAGTGGGTGGGTGCCGGCCGGCGCTAGGCCGCATGAACTAATTGGTGGCGGAAGCACACAAAGCAGGTTAGATCAAATTGCATGTAAATTTGACTTTCGTAAAATAACGCCTGAATCTATTAACTAGATACGTATGTGTTTATAATCCACGTGCACTCACAACTTATCATTGACTTCGAACTATAATTACATAAAGATATAATTTTTTTAACAAAATACGATCGTACCATTATGTCCCGAACTGGAACATAGCTCCTAAATATTAATAATTATGGATAGACGAAGTGTCTTTTAAAGCTTAGAAATGACATTAGGGTTGTCAGTAGTAGACATTAAAGGCTTCAAAAGGCGCGTTGTTTCTTAGACAACATACTATTTTGACAAACCGCTTCTTTTATATATTTTAAACTTACATCAACAACAGGTATTCAAAATGTAAGAATAATATTCGGGGCAAACTGATAACATCTCACTTTTTTGTAGGGATTAAAAATACAGGAGCTTTAGCCACATTCATCTGGTTTGATTAAAAAACTTTTTCGTCCAACTTTTAGCAGCTATGGCTTTACCTTTTTTTAATGAAATATAAAAGGTCAATAAGTTGTAAGTAAGTAGAGCAGTGATAGCCCAGTGGACAAGGAAAATGCCTATTGACCGACTGGTTCCCGGTTCGATACCTGGTTATTGGATTAATTACTGGATAAATTCGTGTTTTCGGCTTTATGTACTTATTTGTGTTTATCACTTATTCGACGGTGAAGGAAAACATCGTGAGGAAACCCGCACATTTTGAAAGATGTGTGAACTAACTTAAGAAAGATCTAATTTTTCGTCTATGATGTGGAGATCTGACGCCATCAAAAATCAGTATCTTCGCCAAATCTTTAGGCTTAGATAGCGAAACACGCCAATGCTAATGGATTAGGAAACGGGATAACGCAAAGAAGAAGAAGAAAAGGTCAATAAGTTAACGTACTATAAATGTATAGAACCGTGTAATATACTCGTATTATAGTTAATGTTAACCCCTTTAGGCCGTTCACTATTAGCTAACCTCGTGGGAAATTAAACATAAACGGAAAGTTTTTTATCCCAGTACGTACACTTGAGTAAATTTAGTTAAAACTTTTATAAGTTTACCCCAAAGAAAGTCCATTTTGCGGTTAATAATTAAATTGTTACATTCTGCTTTAAAGCTGAGATTCGAAGTCTGTGAAATGATTATTGAGATGACTATTATTTAAAATTGTGACAGCATGGAACAGTAATCACGTTGAAAGTGTAAGTTATAACAGATCTTATCGTTATGCAATATGTAACTGACAATGATTATTCAAGTTGAATGTTTTTTATGGCGATCATACCGCACCTCCAAATATGATCAGAAAACTAAAACCGAAATGTTTAGCATTAGTTTATTTTTCTAGAATAATATTTTGCAGTATTTAGTACGGAATCGTTTGATCAATCTTGACAAGGACGTTTACATTGTAATTGCATAAATGAAACTGTTTATTGTTTAACTACGGCGCCTTCCTAAGCATTAACTCATTACGACTGGTGAACTTATATTTTTTAATAGAACTTGCGGTGCGGCCCTAATAAAGTTTTGTTTGTCATTCATTTTGCAGAAAACATATACATCTATTAAATACAAAGTAACATAAATCCGAATTGGGAACATAATCCTTGCAAAATTTCATATAAATCTTTTAGGCAGTTTTTGTGAAAGCTAACAGCTGTATTTAAAAAAATTCAATCTCGACCACGCTACGATTTTATTATACGGTAATAACACAAAATATAGTTCCTAGATTCGGGTGATAATTTTCGAAAATCAAATTTACCAGCAATTTGATCGAAACTGAAGCACACAAAGTAGTTTAGATCAAATTACCAACACAAAATGAGAACATACAATGAAGGAGATATAGACATGTGTTTTGCCTGACTTAAACATCCATCTATTACCCAATACTTCACATTAATAGTAAAGGAAGTATTGTGCAATAGATCAATGTGAAGTATACAATCAAATGAATAGTAAAGTGTCAATTATTGCTGTATAATGGTGTCGCTCGGCTTGCGATCGTGGTCGACTACGGCCGTCCCTGGCGGTCGTCCTCAACTTCCCGCACAATGCACGGAAGGGGCATACTTAGAGAATCGGAAAGCTCTTAATGCTCATTGGTGCTATTTTAACTATTATTACACATAAATTATTACAATGAATAAGTTTCAAAAGTATTTCATTATTGTCGTTATTTGAGAAGGGATCATGATCCGGTCGGATATACAATAATCACGTAAATATACTTTTCACTTTCACATCATTTTAAGTTAACACACATAATAATCCCAAATGTTATTGATTGAATGTTAACAAAATTTCGTTTGAGAAGATAACAGTTTCTTTTCACACATACATTTCACACCTGTCTCCCATTAGAGTAGGTAGAGAGTATGGAACGCACCGATCCAAACATATCCCTCTCACTTCGTCCACAATCATCAAT
This sequence comes from Pyralis farinalis, assembly GCA_947507595.1. Taxonomy (NCBI): domain Eukaryota; kingdom Metazoa; phylum Arthropoda; class Insecta; order Lepidoptera; family Pyralidae; genus Pyralis; species Pyralis farinalis. Next base: position 19,175,694 of record OX382271.1, on the reverse strand, counting down.
CTCTTCTGCTTTGGGTGCTTTTGATTTAGCCCTTTTTCGACACATCACCAATTTGATCTATATGTGTGTGTCTAGGGTGTCTAGGGTGGCCCCTACCGATATCTCCATTCACTCTTGCCTGATATACTTCTTTTCAGTTTCTTTTCAAAGGAAGTTTACAATGTATTCTGAAATACCGTTTTATTGCTATTTAGTATTATAGATTTCTGGCTTTATGGCACCGAGAGCTAGTGATAGACGGACAAATAGGCAAAGTATACAGAATAATACCGAGTTAAGCCTTAACATTTCTAATATACGTAATATTAGAAAAGTTAGTATAAATCTGAAACACTAATAAAAGTCTGTAATTTGTGTGCGATATATTCCATAAGAATTATGTCACAGAGACCGCTGCTATTTATTTATAAGGTATATAAAATATATTATTTAGACATAAGGTAACTGTCTGGTCTGGCATGTCTGGTAAAAATAAAATCAGGTACTTATACATACATTTTATAAAAGTTATATTACTCCCCCAATAAACATTAAATTAAACGTTTGAGCTGCACTTTATCCAACGTTTCTCCAACTTACTGAATAATTTCTTCATAGAAGTTAAATCTTTGGGAACACGAAATAGCTGCAGGAGGCTAGTATGTATAACTTCACACCGAATACCTTGCTAGAAAGGCAAAGAGAACCGAGCGGCTCATGACTCGATCCTTAAATATCTTTAACATTCATTGCTCTTGTCGTGCACGCTCTCCAGTTTCTGAGACTCCTGACATCACCTTCTGATAGAATACGATCAATTTGGTAGGTAATTCTTGGCCTACCTCGGCTCTTACATCCTTCCACTATTGCGTTGTATATCTACTTCGTAATTCTTTCTTCCTGCATTCTTTCTACATGTCGAGACCAACGGAGTATTGCTTTTCTTACTCTAACACCAACGCTCTCTTTCTCTCCAACGCGTTTTCTAACATAATCATTGGGAATTCGGTCAACAAGCATTACGCCACAAATTTTACACAACGCTCGCATTTCCACCGCGATTATCCTACTTGCATGCTCTGTCTACCATACCCAGCTCTCGCTTCCATAAGTAAAAGTTTTGGGACCAGCACTGCATAGAAAGGGGGCTAAACACGGTTAATATTGTAGGTAAAAGAAAGAAAAAAATGTAGGTATAGCAACTTATAGTGCAACTCATAAAATTTGGCATTGTCAGTTGCGCAGGTGTGCACTCGTGCATTATTCTGATGTAAAAGGATTATCTTCTTAGTCAAATATGGCAGTCGTTCCATTAAAACTTTGTTGAAATGGCCTAATAAATTGATATAATATTCCCGGTAATCGTTTACCCCTTAAATAATGAATGTAGATTTATATACCGCACCCATCCCAAAAAACTACGGCTATCAGTTTATAGACCGATAAAATTGTTTTTGTCTTCTTCGGTGCTTATTTGTCAGAAGCAATCCACTGATTCGATGGATTATTGTTAGTTAATTTTTATTTTAAATAATACTTGGATTCTATTTTATTAATTGAAACGATGCCAAACTTGCCAGTAAAGTGCTTATACACATGCGTTGTTCTTCCTCAGATCGTGCCCAAAGCATGATAGGTTACCGTGCTTGAGACGATTGAAACTATGCACAAATTATTTTTAATACCATAGAAACAACACCAGATTTGCATCTAAAATTATCACATGAATACTTTTTAGATCCAAATGACTCCATTTATAGAAACAAACCTATTGTACTTCTATGTGTATAAAAGTTGGTGTAAGATGAAGACCCACATTCATCTAAGATTCGCCTACTTTCTCAACTATCTTACACTCTTCCACAATTAGGTCACTTAATACGATGCCATAAATTTCAACACCCATTTCTGTTGATATGAATGCTACAAAGCGTACTGCACATTCAGCAGCAATTGAGCACACAGTACGACCACGATGAAAATCATCAAATCACTTTTGTAATAATTCATGGGATTCAACAGTAATTATTGGGATTATCTAAATTGCTAAAACTTAATGTTGTAGTCAGTATATATATTATTATTACCTATACAGTATTCTCAGATATTCGGACATAATTGTATGATTATTATTCTATTATATTAGCTGATTTCACTTTCTGAACCTATATCTACATCACTTCTGGAATACAGATTGCATTCAAAATACTAATAAAGAAATATAAATAAGAATAAATCTTTATAATGAAAAGAAGTTCATATTCTTGTCCAGGACATTGCATCGCTAAAGGAAAGCTGAAAATATTAGCTTAGAGATATCAGCTAGAAAGTCATCTTAATGATCTTAATGATATTCCAACAACAATAACTACGTCAATCTTTTCATTTCGAAAAGGTTTGACTTTTTGACGAGCCGGTGATCAAGCAATGGCAATTTTAACACCAACGCTCGTGGATTCGATTCTGACAACAACATTTATATGCATGAACAAGTTCGTCTTCGGTCTGGGTGTTTTAAGAGAGATAAGACGCATCAAGAAATTCCACCTTATAGAAAACCACTGCTAAATAATGACTCCCTAGCGGATTGTTGTGTTTCTACTAGTGCGTGAGGTTAACAGTAAGCTCCCAAGGAGTTGCTGTTAGCAGCAGTGGTGGCAACACGGGAGCGATACCTCCTGTCTTGTAACCATCCATATACACTACGGTATCTACTTTACATCAGGCATATCGTATGCTTGAATATCTCCCGACGTTGCATAAACAAAACGCCTTTTATGCCTTAAAATAGTTAATGAATAAATTAATGACAAATAATGATTTACCATGCCTACATTTAGAGTCGTGATAGCCCAGTGGATAGAAAAAAATCGCTCTATTGATGAACCGATCCACGGTTCATATCTTGGCATATACCACTAAATTAGAGTTTCCAGGTTTATGTACATATTTGTATTATCACTAGTTTGACGCTGAAGGAAAATATCGCAAGGAAACCCGGACTTCCAAGAAATTATATTTTCAAAAGACGTGAGACGTTATCTAAGAAAGGTCTGATTTTACCTTTGGGTTGTGGAGGTCTAATAGCAGTCGCTCCATGTAAAACCAATACCGTCGCCAAATCCTTAGAGTTAGTTTGCGGACTCCGTCGATCCTTATGGATACGGAAACAGAATAACGTTAAGAAGCAAAATATTTCTTATTCCGAAGTATAGACCTTATTATCACGAACTTCTCCGTGTAAAGTCACCCATCAGTCAATGTTTCTTGACTTGCGTGTTTAATCTGCCTGACGTGTGCACCGAAGCCATCGAGCATCTTACATATTTCACTATTGTAAAATTGTCACGACCATTATCAATGGCGAATTTTCGTTCGCGTGCTAGGAATTACTCGGGCCTTTCCGTACTGAACATAATTTAAAGAAACTACATAATCTATCCAATTATAAAACTGTGACAGAAAGTATGTCACTACATTGAGTTTTAAGCACGGTAGACGAGTTAATGCAAAAAGCTATTTACAAGCCTAAAGCGTAAGCTCGAAGGCTGTAATAACTCGAGTTTGTTATCCTCGTACCGTCCTTGTTACATACAATATTTAACGCTGTTGGTACGAGAATTACAAGTATTCAGAGAAAAGATCTTAAAAATAGATTTATATAATATAATAGTCGTAGGCGGCTAATTGCCTGGATTTAGACTTCAGTGGTAATATATTAAGATTTATTTCTTGACAATGTTTGGGGGCGTAGTTACCTCAAATTTGCTAATATTTTACTTCTAAAAGTTTTATTAATAAAGTCTTCAAACTTCACCTTTTACTCGTAGGTTTGAAGGTTAATGGCAAAAAGCGAGCAATAGAGAGAGAGAGTAGGGATTCTCTACGGAATAGAATCTGGAACAAAGAAATTTAACCGAAAACCGAAATTAATAACATGAACATCAAAGTCGACAAGCTATAGTAACAGTAGGACGGCCATATATGCCGACACGACGACGACGCGTGAAGCTCTAGGACTATCCTCCCTCTCCTATCTGCTATCCTGTTAGGGAACGACAAAGCGCTGGGCATTCTCTCTTCTATATGAACCGCTGATCTCAAACAAGCGACGTGTAAGCAATGTAGTGACGCGTAAACCGTATTTAATGGAAAGCATTATTAAAGACCTATATCGTAATGATAAAAAACGGTAGAGGTAACGGTAGCGGTTTATTCTGGTCTATTCGGGAATTACCTTGACGGTAATGATCCGATTTCGATTTATTTTATAATAGTCGCCCCGTGATAGGAGAACTGATAGCCTAGTAAATAAAAAAACCGACTGGTACTGGTTTGAATCCTGAATGTATCATTAAATTCGTGTTTTTGAATTTATGTACATATTTGTAATTATCGCCAGCTAGTCAGTGAAAGAAAACATCGTGTGCAAATCCACACTTCCAAAGAAGTATATTTCTAAAAACGTGTACCTAACCTAAGGAAGGTCTAGTTTTCCCACCATATTTTGGTGGTCTGACGGCAGTCACTCCATGTGTCAAAATCAGTATCTTCGTCAAATTCTTAGGGTTAGATAACAGACCCCGCCAATCCTAAAGGATTTGGAATTTGATGAATTGAATTTGAATAGTGAATTTTAATGATAATTGGTTTGAAATTATAAAACAGAAATTAATAAATAAAAAGAAATATTTCATTGAAGTCATATCGTCATCTTGACACGAAACGTCATATCGTCATCTTCCCAGAAGTGTACTTCGATACTATCAGATATTTTTTTATATGTAACATTCTCACTTCATGATCAAAGTCGCGGCCAATAGTTAGTAAGAGTCCCTAGTTGTATTCACATTCTTAATTCAATTCTTCAATTCAAAATAAACTGAATAAATAAGTAAAAGGTTGATACCTTATTTGCATTGGACATTGATATTTAGCAACATATAAAAAGAACAAATTCAAACATCCACCCTACCTGTTTGATTTAAATAAAATATTACCTCGCCTGGCGGGCGTTCATTCATCGCAGCCGGATCTTTATTCTAAATCCTACTGCAAAATTCTGACTTCATGGGTAAAAGATTTGGTATTTTTTTTTTCTTTTGAGGAAACTACGTAAGTTCTTGAAATACGACAATTAGAATTTTTGCATATCACAGGCTGAGTAACCAGACTGGCGACGCCTATTTACACAGCTGTTTTAACTTCACTGCTGCTCTAGTAAAATCGGTTCTACTCTTTTATTGAAAAGGTTTTATTTTGTATTTTAATAGTTTATATTCATCACATCTTTATTAAATCTTCACCAACATTACAGGTGATTATCAAAGCCCTGTTCTTACGTCGATTATCTTCATTAATATGAACAGTGATTCATTATCATTTTGTTTAAATTTTGAAACTTGTTAACTAATTATCAAATAACATAGTTTGAATTTACATGCAATTTCATCTAACCTGCTTTATGTGCTTCTGCAACCAGTTAGTTCATACGAAATAGCCCCGGCCGGCACCCACCCACTGTCGTTATTAGATGCATGCCCTCGTCGCTGCCATGGATTGTAGCATGTTATTCTAACGACTAACATCTATAGGGCCTAATGATGTCGCATGGAGGGCCGAAACACGTGTCGCAGAAACAAACAGGGCAGCTGTGGCAGCAATGATGACGGGTGCATGCGGTTTTAGACGGCGGGCAATCGCTAGGACGACCGGAGCAGCTAACTGCCGACGCTGCCGTCTTGCGTCTACTAAACGTAGTGGATGAGTGTCTGCCAGCACTAGTCCGCGGTGGTGGCGGAAGCACACAAAGTAAGTTAGATCAAAGTACATGTAAATATGAATTTTCGCATAGTAACACCGGAATCTATTAACAGTTTGAATTATCCAAATCGGCTATAAATTGAGTTGTTTCCGACATATCGGTAATCTATTTCTTTTGAAGTCGGTTGAAAATTAGATTTAACCTTAACAATAGTCAATAGTTGTATTGTCAATAGACAATATGTCACCAAGATTAAACCAGTCTAGCGCTACTCTAGCCGAAGTCGCTCAAAATTAATTTCGGGAATATTCCATTATATCTGCCCACGTGTCAAAGTAACTAGAGATAGTAAAGTCAAACATCTTCGTGATGAACATGCTAAATAAGTGGAAAGAGATGGTTTGGTTGAGTGCAAACTTATTCCTTTCCACCTTACATCCATATTTAGGGTTACGTACCCAAATAGTAAAACGGAACCCTATTACTGAGACTCCGCTGTCCGTCCGTCCGTACGTCCGTCCGTCTGTCACCAGGCTGTATCTCATGAACTGTGATAGTTAGACAGTTGAAATTTTCACAGATGATGTATTTCTGTTGCCGCTATAACAACAAATACTAAAAAATAGAATAAAATAAATATTTAAGGGGGCTCCCATACAACAAACATAATTTTTTGCCGTTTTTAGGGTTCCGTACCCAAAGGGTAAAACGGAACCATATTCCTGAGGCTCCGCTGTCCGTCCGTCCGTCTATCACCAGGCTGTATCTCATGAACCGTGATAGTTAGACAGTTGAAATTTTCGCAAATGATGTATTTCTGTTGCCGCTATAACAACAAATACTAAAAAATAGAATAAAATAAATATTTAAGGGGGCTCCCATACAACAAAAGTGATTTTTTTGCCGTTTTTATAAATAATGGTACGGAACCCTTCGTGCGCGAGTCCGACTCGCACTTGGCCGATTTTATAGATAATGGTACGGAACCCTTCGTGCGCGAGTCCGACTCGCACGTGGCCGATTTTTTTCTTCTACCCACATATTGTGAGACATCGAAAAAAGGCAGTGAGAGTCTGCCCGCCACTCGCATCGAAGACGCTCACTACGCACCGTATTATTACTACCCTACAGTTTAGTGCACGTAGTGCACCCCGCTTAATTCATAGAAGATATTCGCATTATTAACTTAGTTATTGTGTTAATTACGTGTATGTACTTTATGTGAAGTGAAGTATTTGTGAACGCCACGTGTCGCCGGAGCTCTGGACATTTGCCACAACTGCAGTTAACGAGACGGCGGAACATCCATCAGGTGAGTCTCACAATCCTCCTTCTCGTCGCAAATATCCGCAACCTTTCATAATTTACTTCCTTTCCTATTTTCCATCTTTCTTCCAATAAAAAATACAGTCCACTAAAATAGTAAAAGGTTCACTAGCATCGCGCGCACACAGCGAGTGTTCGCCGTTAATCAGCAACAATATGTGAAATATTATGTCTAATAAGCACATAGATGAAAATATTATCTTTTTTTACACGACGACTTACCTACTCCTTTCTATATAATGGGTATTACATATTTGATGAACATGACAAAATGGCTGCCGTCCCGTTATGCTTAAAAACAGTCTAATATTTTATTGTAAAACAGCCAATTAAATAATTGTGTTTCCAATTTGTTTAATAATATTATTAGAATAATTATTAGAACGCATTATAAATAATTTTAAAGTAGTAAATGCGACTCTTGTTTATTGCGTAGTCTTGACAATGAGAAGGTCATGTAAAAAAAAGGTTTTAAGATGCACAGAACTTCGATAGGTAAATTACCCTAAAATATATTATTTGGTTTACTAAATGTGGCTTATCTTTAACTAAATTTGATATTTACAGTAAATAGTAACAATCCTGTAAGTAAATTTCTTTGGAAACTCGGAAATTAGCATTAGTAAGAGAGATAAATTTAGTTAATAAGGCCTAAGCTCACATTAGCAGCAGAGCTGACATTGAGAATAAATGTGAAATAAGACGGCGCATACACGGTCTAAGTCATAATACGCAGTGCCAATACGTGATCAAAATATTAGTTTTAAGAACAAGAGTAACAGTATACGTTATATACTCTATTGTGTACATAAGCCAGCAAGTGACATATTTGAAATAGGGCAGTCATTAACATTACCTTCATTATCATAATTTTTGCAGGAGAAAACATTGCGATGTGATCAGTGACTATTACAATGTTTTTCTAAACGTGTTGGCCCATTGCTCTCCGACCCTGCCTACCCTCCGTAAGGGCGAATGGCATCTAAATAATGGACATGTTTAAGCGTAGCAATCGCTTCCCGGGAATTGATTCTCTGAACCGTATATTCGACGTTTTCCGGGCGATGTGCGAAGTCGCACCGTTCTGTAGGCGGTTGAATGATCAACTATGTAAGCTAAGTGACCCGTAACGCTACAATTTCTTGTACTCAATTTTCGTTAGCGTATCTTTTGACCTTTTCTATATCATTATCGGGAGTGAAATTAGGAAACTTCCCCGACATCTGTAATATATATTTGGAAGTTTTAATGATACCTTGTAATAAAATCATTTAATCGTTTGCAGTAACGGGAGAAAGTAATTTATTGTTGTTTCGACAAATTGTTGAAAAATTGTCCCGAAATATTAAAATTAATATATTTTGGAGTGGGAATGATATTATATAACTTTTTCAATGTAGTTATTACATTTGGTAATATGTGTTAATTATAAGTTTTAATAAAATAATCTAATTAATGGACACTATGTTGTTTGGCTTATTATATGACGTTATTTTATTATAACGAGCAAAATTAATACTAAACATTATTAAATAATGTTAAGTATTATTTCTCGCTTTAAATATAGGGGCAGTCACTTTTATTAGGAAGCCTACCTCGAGACTAAACAAGTAAAATTTTTTAATCTTTTGTATATTACATACCATATAGGTACATACTGTATTTAAACAAGTACTAAAAATGTATAATCCATGAAGAATATTACAATCTTTTTTATCGGCTTGTTTCAACGTATGAGGTAATAAATACCACCTTAATAAAGCAAATTCCGACTAGCACTTGATTCTTCACTGAAGGAAATTGACACTTAATTGTTACAAAATTAAGTCGCTACTTACTAGAAACATCTAGCATATCACTAGATGTTTTTCTCTACCTACCCCGCAAGAGATTTGGCAATAAGTTTTAGATAGATAAATCTCTATAACTAGACGTTTCTAGCGATTATATAATGCAAACGATTATATAAACTAAATACATTTGAATTTGAAAGACGATGCGTTGAAGTTATCGTTCATTTAATCGAAACCCAAAACTTGTCAAAGGGGACCGTGCCATTCTGTCTACGTGTCACATTGTAAATCTGAAATATGACATTTTTCAACATAATGACTGTTGCGAACGTGACAATATAATTTCCGTTGTACATCTACAACATAAATAGGCAAAAAAATTGTTCAGTAACTTTTTCTCTCTGTAAGTAGACTGTCTTCTAATTGTTAGGGGCTATTTATGCTATTTTAGCCATCAGTTTATTAAACAAATGGTTGCTGGTTCGAATTTCGGTGTGGCAATTCATGTTTGTGGATTTAGGTACCATATTTGTAGTTATCGGTTGCAAAGCGGTGAAGGCAACGATCTTAAAAAACCTGGCATACCTACTCAAGAAACTATATTTCGAAATTCGTGTGACCTAAGGAAGATTGATTTTACTTATGATTTGTTGAGGTCTGCCGGCACTCGTTCCAGGTGATAATCAGTATCATTGTCAATCCTTAGGCTGAGGTAGTGGACCTCGTCAATTCTTACGAATTAGCATAGATGGTTTAGGATGACGCTTGCAAGAAGAGAATTATCATGAGACTCACAGATTAATGCGTCGATCGCAGCTTAGGTGATGTGTTTTTTTTATATACACCATCAAAAGACATACAAGCATCCGGGCTACCTGATGTAAAGCGGTTACCGTAGCCTATGAATGCTAAGTCCTTAGGAGCAACTCCTTAGGAGTTTACAGGTGACCTCACTCACACGCAGGAACACAATAGCCTTAGAAGATGCCTAGAGGGAGTTGTTACTTGGCTGCGGTTTTCTGTGAGGTAGAGGTACTTCCCCTGACGGGTTGCCTTGATGCGCCCTACCTTTCTTAAAACACCCAGACCAATACAAAAAGACCCGTTTACATTAAAAGATGTTAAAGAAAGATCATAAGGAAAGATGACGAATGTCGGGGTTTCACTCAATAGTTTCTTAAACGGTTGTTATATTCCTGCAGGTCATAGAAATTAGCACTAACCACGAACTGACAGAAATTGAGAATAGAATAGACTAGAATTGACGGTGTCTGCTTCCTAGTCATAAAAGTGATCTCGCTACATATACCGCATGCTAGTTTGGCATCCGACATAGTTTACAAAAGTAGATAAATGAATAATAATTCACAATCTTTTATTTCAGATTTATGTCCATGTTATTTGTGACAATATTCTTACGTTAGTAGAATTAGTCGTGTAGCGCTCAGTTCATTCTACGAATCCTGCAGCGACTCTTCGTGAGGATATAGACATTAGTAAGTTGACATATTTCATTATATACACGTATATTTGAATAACTATATATTATCACTGCCTCATAAATCCATTAGATATTGGATAGGAGTACCTACAGTCCAGTCCGCTCACGATAATGTTCAGTAAAATGTTCTATCACGTACTCTACACAACAAAGAGGTGCTTTACGCATGATAGCTTAAAACTGCCTTTCATGGTATTCTGCAAGCATTTCTGATTCACTATAAATTATGGCAATCCTAACAACACGCTAACCACATTACTATATTAGATACGGAAGGTACTGTAGGAGTTTTGCATGTGCAAAAGATATAGGTTGCAGGTATAAAATAGTGCAAAATATGTACAAAAACATAATTTAAGTAGTATGATTTTTATTTATGATAATTTCACCGCTAAGGTCCTATCGTGTAAAGCACAAACTGTAAGATTATTTATATTAACGCGACACATCTTTAGTTATCTAGACTAAAAAACTACTAGAATATACAATTTGTGCTAAGTCATATTTTCAAGCTCACGTTGTCCATTGCGCGGGCTCGTGCGATTAACTCCTACAAGAGCAACAGGCAGCTGTTAGTGCATTGCGATAAAAAAACAAGGTACATTGAAATAGCGATGACTGTAGTCAGCTACGTGTATGAACTTCTTGAATAAAAAGTATACATAAATGCGCCTTTTTGACAATTTTATCTTATACCTTATTATCATATCTCCGTTGTTTAATTTAAAATTTTCCACCACATTGGAGTTCGAAGTAGCAGTTGCTTGGGATGCAAGTGGTTCACTATCATCCTAAAAAATATATTCAAAAACAATGAGTGCTACATTTTTTTTAATATTAACATGGCAAAGAAATAAAATGAAATGAAATACTGGTTAATTGGTTGAAAAGGTTGAATACAAAGACACTGAAAAGCTTTTACAAACGAACTTTCATCTGTTAATTACTTGTAATTAACGAGTTATATAACGAGTAATCATTTGTAATTAACCTGTTGGTTAATGATAGGCACTTGGTTTTATTTCATTTTAATACACATTCATTTAAAGTATGGGCATGTCAAGTCGTTGTGTTTAACACAACTTTACACACTCAACCATGTACACAGCTACATGCACAAACGAATAATTTATAAGCAGTAATATTCATTTATAATTTTTTAATATTATAAATGATATAATATATATAATAATAATAATAATTTAATAATTTATTTCATACATAACAACAGCACATTATAACTATATAAATTATTCACATACAGTACTAAAACAGTAATATGAATATTATAATTTATTTTTTTAGGTACTCTCTGCCTACCCCGCAAGGGATTTGGCGTGAAGTTATAGATAGATAGATACAATTTTTTAATTAGAATTTAGTTACTCTTAGTTTTATTAGTATTATAATATGTGTCAGAAACACTGTCTCTTACATGGTAACAGTGTTTGTATTATATTACATATTATAATGCTAATCAGACTAAAAGTAACTGACACATATTATATAAACAGAATAGAAAGCAGCCAAACTTAGATTGTAAGCCGATGCATGTTAAATATTTTTTTACTTTCGTATTCATAGTAGTAACGAATTGTTGAATACATCTCTAGTGTTAGCTGCTGGCAGACGTAGTTACCACGTCCTAATCTAGCCGTCGCCGATATGTCGTTTGATAACCATTCATTGAGGCAGTGCGTGCGATTAAAACATTTGTAATAATTCTTATTTGAACATTTTGGCAGCATAATATTTTTGCATATGATGATTTTATTAACGTAACAACTATCTTAGTGCTATTTTACACTCAAGAGAAGATGGATTACCTCTATGAACTCTTAGTGAAAGATTTCATAGGCTACGGTAAATGCTCACTAGAAGTGAAATATTCTTGTTTTCCATCAGAGATAGAAACCTCGGTTTTAGCTAAATATACTTGTATATAGTAAGTGGGTAAATAAGGGTTCTCTAATAATAAACTTTGGTGGAGAGGGTAAAAAACTATGATAATTGACTGTACAATCTCTAAATTGGGCAAACGTAACAGCGTTATATATTTTCCTATTCTTTCAGAATCAAACAAGAATAATCATTGCATTATAATGTATTACTATTTGAAATATTGATTCCTCATACATTTTATCCCTTTATTTTAGATTTGGAGAGCAAATCCAGTAAAATGGGCTATTGAATAATATATTTTTATGGGGCCAAAACCGTACTTACTATGCGAAGAAGGAAAAATCATCTCTAACATCCCGCCATTGTATTGCAAATTGTGAGAGAGACGCCTTTTCCTTCGCTTATTTACATAAAAAGTTCTCCCGAGTATTTTGTTCGTAAATGACTTTCGTTTTGAACTTCTCAGCTACAGATCTCGCGAACAGACAAATACTTATTAGATAGCGGGGAGGTATTTTTGTGTTCTGTTTGTGTCATTATAGTGGTGTTTTATATAACGTCTGGACGATGGTTGCTCGGAGGATGTCATAATACCAACGTTGCTAAACGCCATTCCTGTTGCATTTAAAAAAGATTTAAATCATAAAAATTACAAGATTAAATTCAATCAATTTTACCGAAATAAACTATAATCTAAATATATACATATAATGGTATTGCAAGTGTCCATGGGCTGAGGTAACTGCGTACCATCGGGCAGGCCGCACGCTTGTTTCCCACCTAAGAGTTACGAGTATGATGAAATGTCATGTTACTGTTTGGCTTTTAAAATTATAAAAACCTACTCTATTAATGACAAGATATGTATGTAATTTGTATGTTATATTCTGTATGAGCATGCATGCATGTGTAAACTTATGTATACCTACTTGACACCATACATTAATAATGTGTATAATTTATGGAATGCTGCAAAGTACTCGTAAAGTTGAATCATCCTGTACTCCACTGAGTGCAGCACAAGTCAAACCAGTTTTATTAGTTTCTATTTTTCCTGCTATTGTACGTAACAATAACAAAAATGTATTTATTGTTATGAGGTCAAGAATTTGAACAACGATCGTATTGTTGCTACTGCCTACAAATTAATACTGTATTTCTATTAATACTTTTAATTGTACCCTACACATTTACCTAGTATTTACGACGAATGTGAGTACCTTACACAAACCTAAAGAGGTTTTTAAGGTACAATAAAATGTAACTTATATGTATACATTATAATTGATAAATAAATAAAAAAAAAATGTTAAATATGAAGGATTTTTGGAGTAAAAAAATTAAAGGCATCGTTCAAGTGGTAGCAGCTACTCGTATATTTATGCAATGTATTAGATACAGTCAAATGTCAAGTACAAGCACTATACGTACTACTATACAAGATGTATGTATGTAATGTAGCACATTGCCACCCCTACTACTGGCGAAGAATCACACCGCATTATTCCTGTATTTGTGGCGGGGTCGTGGCGATACTCCTTGTCCTGCGACGCAAGGCTCCGTATTTAACAGTAGCTATTACATTAAACAAATCAAAGCACGTTTGCCAGCCGGCATAGTGGTGTTGCAGACTACCCGATTCACAGTCGACTGTCTTTTACATTATGGTGCTTTAGAATGTAATTGTTGCCAAAATTCTTCTTCGCGTACTCCCGTTACCAAATCCATTAGGATTTTTTATATACTACGTCAGGGAGCATTCAAGCATACAGCCCACCTGATGTAAAGCAGTTACCGTAGCCTATTAACGCTTGTAATATATTAAGTATCACTCGCGCGATGCCTCCTCTGCTGCTTACACAGCAACTCCTTAGGAGTTTACTGCTGACCTCACCTACACGCAATAACACAATAACCCTCTAGGGAGCTTGTTATTTGGCTGCAGTTTTCTGTGAGGTGGAGGTACTTCTCCAGACAGTTTGGTTTGATGGACTCCACCCCTCTTAAAACATCTAGACAAAGATAAACAGACATCTTCATGCACACAAATGTTTGTCTTTTGTGGGAATCGAACCCACGAGCGTTGGTGTCAAAGTCGCGTCATTCACGGCTGAGTCACCGCGCTCGTCAGAAGGATTGGCGGGGTCCACTACCTAAGCGTAAGGATTTGGCGAAGATACCTCCACAACCCAGAGGGAAAACCTTTCTTAAGTTAGGTCACACGTTTTCCTTGACAAATATGTAGATAAATGATAAATATGTACATAAATCCAAAAACACCCGTTTTCGAACCGGGGACCAGTTGATCAATAGGCCGGTTCCTTATCCACTGGGCTATCACTGCTCTTAAATGTAGTATACCGCTATCCTAATGTGTTAGGAAACGGGATAACACTAAGAAGAGAAGCCACACAGCTTGTAGTGAAGTACCTGATTAAAGGCGAGATAATGCTTTTTATTAAAAAGGATAAAGGTAAAAAGAAGTTAGAGACCCATATTACGTATTATAAATGTATATTATATATATTTATAACATTTATATATAATATATTTATAATTATTCTATATGCTTCTACTAACGCGTTATTATTATGATGAAACGGCTCTTTCCATTTTTTTATACAGTAAGTAAACTGAAATGTTTTTATCTAGCCAAATTTTTCTTCTTTCCCGTGAAAGTTTACTATGAATAGAAGTTTGTTGTCAAACACTATCTACATTTAATTGAAAAGTTTCACGCGCCCCGAAAATATGCGTATTTTACTGGAAAAGTCTATAAAGAAATAAACTCAGCCTGAAACTTACTTAAACGTAAATTTGATTACTTTTGACAGAATTTGATTGAAATTTGTTTACATTGAAGAAAATTAAATTTAAGCGTTTATGAGTGGTAAGTAGTCTCTAAAATAAAGTGAAACAAAATATTTTAAAATGTTTTGTTATATTTGGTTATGTATTATATTTTCACGCCTTGTGGCATAGGCAGAGATATATGACATTACACACCAAACTTGTTCCTTTAACGTTCATAGCTCTTTTTATGCACACTCACTAGTTCCTGGGGTTACTAATAATACGTGATCAATCTGGTCGTAGTAGGTGATTCATGATCTTTCTTGTCTCCAATATCCTTCTACTATCGCGTTGCATATCTGCACCGTTATTCTTTCCTATTGTATTCTTCCTATATATCAGAACTAACTGAGCCAACTAAACCTTAACTAACTATAACTCTTTTAACCTTAACACCCATACCTGTTTCAGATCAACTGTCTTTTCAACTTACGCCGCAGATTTGAACATCGCTCGAAACTCGTTCACGCGAAACCCAGCTCTCGCTTCCATTCATTAGCGTTGGAATCAGCGCCGCGTTGTGTATAGCTAGCTATGCCTTCTAGTTCAAGTTTTAACTACCCAGAAATTTTCCAAATACCCCACTGACACTATTTCCCTGTACATGTAAATTTTGCCACAAACAAAATCTATCAATATGGTAGGTACCTCATTTTATAATCTACTTATACATATGGTACGGACCGAAACAGAAAATTCAAAATCCAACAGAACATAATACACATCTTTCCTCATCTGTGCCGAAACATTCAAGCAACACAACACGGGTCATAAACTGCAAACGCTCATAACCAAACCTAGCATAGTATTTCCAGTTTCATTTTATTATAGGCGTGGCACAAAACGTGTTATCGCTACTGGTTCGATGCAGAAATATTTTTATAGAGGAGAAATATAATGGTGTTAATAAAATAGCGCAAAATATTTTAGGAGCAATGAACATCTATCTCTCTATAACTTCACGCCAAATCCCTTGCGGGTTAGGCAAAGAATACAGAGCCCCACGTGACTCGATCACTCGCTTCTTTAACATTCATTGCTCTTCTCATGCATGCTCATGCATGCAAGCATTGAACATGGTTACAGAAATAGGCACAACTGTACGGGCATAATCCGGATTGGCTTATAATAGAAGATTTGTTTCGTTCGCATATTTGTCTTTTTTCGCCCCATGCCATTCGAGGAATATTTTTCTTGTATGCAATAGCAATTCTAGTAGTATTATATAATTCATATTAACACTGTTAGAATTGCTAATATTGCATATAGTGGCGGTAATCGAGAGCTCGATGGCGTCTTTGCGCGCGTCATTCTAACCAAACACGCAGGATAAGCAACGTCGACCACGGCCTGTCTATGGATAGGTTTATCTATCTCGAGTTTCTCCGTGCTTCGGAGGGCATGTTAAGTCGTTGGCCCCAGGTGTTGTCGATAGATAACAGTCGTTAAGCTAAGTCAGTGGTCCTCGGGCGGCTTGAAAACACTCGCCTACACCAATTTGCAGTTGAGCAGCGTGGTGGAGTATGATCTGCAGGGAGACCCATATCCCTGCAGTGGAATGAGTATGGGTTGATGTGGGCGGTAATCATTTTACTTAGGGAATGGACGAGTGAGTACTTATAATTATAAAAGTACAAATTTATGTACTTTTCATTCAAAACAGATTAGTGTATCGACGATACGGCCTACTTTTGTAATTACGAGTAGGATCAACCACCCATTAGATGTAATAGTTACCTGCATAAACATCATTATTACGATGATAATAGAACTGTCCAGGGGCCTAAAATTATACTGTAAATGCGCTCTCACAGATATTTCGATACGTTTTCCTTCGATAACATCGTATTGTAAATCATCTCTCATAATACTACCATTTTCTCCTTTTAATCAACCAAAATTGCGGAAGAAACTACTGACGAAGAAGAATTCTCGTAGGCTAATAATGAAACTCTATTGTACGTGAATATTTGTTGTCCGACTGTCTGTCTGTGTGTCAGTCTTTACATTCGTCTGTCTGTATATCTATGTGTCACAGGGCTCTATGTATAACGTAATATGCAGACACCTGAAAATTACTTACTATGGCTGCTATAACAATAAACGATAAAAACAAATTGAAAAATTATACGGAGTTTCTATACACGATATGTATTTTTATGGTATTTTTACACAATTGTAGATAACCCTTTGTGCACGTGTCCGACTGGCATTTGGCTAGTTTTTTCAAGTTAACTAATCAGCATTACGTAAGTAGTAAATAACTTTCGTAACCAGTAAGTGATTATTGGATGACATGTCCAAAAAAACAACAAACACTGGTCACAACGATTAAAGACGAATGTATGGAGAAAGGTTTACTACTGAATGCGAAGAAAACAAAGATAATAATGGTATTTAAAAGAGAAGAATCCAGAACTAATGTAAGGATTACGGTTGATGATGAAGTGTTGGAACAAGTGGATGAGATTGTATATATTGGTTGCGCTTTCAGCAGGGATGGAAGGTACACTGCAGATGTGGAGAGACGAGTGAGTGCTGGGAATAGTGTGAGTGGAGCGTTGGGAAAACTACTAGGCAGTAAAAACCTGATCCAGAAGGCACAATTCGCTATACACAATGTAGTGTTGGTCCCAACGCTAACTTATGTAAGCGAGAGCTGGGTATGGCAGAAAGAGCATGAAAGTAGAATAAACGCGGTCGAAATGCGAGTTCTGCGCAAAATTTGTGGCGTAAGGCTCGTAGACCGTATTCGTAGTGATGATGTAAGAAACAGAGTTGGCCTGAAAGAGAGCTTCGGTGTTAAAATAAGAAGAGGCATGCTCCATTGGTTCGGACATGTAGAAAGAATGCAGAATGAAAGAATGACGAAGCAGCTATACAATGCAAATGTGGAAGGATGTAGGAGCGGAGGAAGGCCAAGACTTACCTACCATGACCAAATTGGTCGTGTTCTATCAGAAGGTGATGTCAGGAGCTCTAGAAACCGGCGAGCGTACATGAGAAGAACAATGAATGTTAAAGAAGCGTGTGAGATATGTAAAGATCGACTCACGTGACGCTCGATTCTCTCTGCCTACCCCGCAAGGGATTTGGCGCGAAGTTATAAATATATGTCTAAAAAAATCTCAATATCGTTTTTTCTGACGACTAGCATGTATAGCGCCTGAGGATGTCTCGTTAAGAGGGAAACACGTGTCGCAGCGACGACCATTGTAGTCATGGCAGCAACGGTGGCGGGTGCATGCGATTTCTATTCCAGGTGGCGGGTAATCACGAGGACGATCGCAGCAGTCGAGGAAGAGACTACGGGAGCGGCCATGACAGCGACGGCATGTTGCATCTACTAACGTTAGTGGGTGGGTGCCGGCCGGTACTAATTTATGGCGGAGGCATACAAATAGGTTAGATCAAATTGCAAATTAATGTCAGTAAGTGGTTGCCTTGAATTATATCCACACATCTTTGTCGGTTGGATTTTCATCGATTCTTTAATAAGCCTTTTCACAAAGGAAAGTTTTAATGTGCCTTAATAACCTATTTCGAGCAACGACAGAACTGTTTCTGGCAATATAATACAATTGAATACAATTTGCCCCCGGTCCGTGCAAGCCAAAGTACCGGCATGCATTCACAACTTATTTAGAGTTTAAAATTACTTCACGAATTAATCCCTTTTATATATTTACGAGCATACAGTACATTCTCATGTTTAGAACAGGGATAGCCTGATAGGCAACGAATCAATCTATTAACAAACCGGTGTCTAGTTCCAATCCTAATGTGTGTATTACCAAAATTCATGTTTTCAGATTTACATACATATTCCTAATTATCACTTGCTTGGCGATGTAGAAACAAATTATGTTTCGAAAGACGTGTGACCTAACTTGAGAAATGTCTGGTTTCCCCTCTGAATTGTAGAGGTGTGCCGGTAGTCGCTGCGCAATCTGAAAATCAGTATCCTGGCTTAGGCAGCCGAGCCCGGCAATCCTAATAGTTTAGGAAGCACGATAACGCTAAAAAGATGATTAAATATACAATGCATATTGAGTATAAGGATATTTATTTCTTCGAAAGTTTCCTTCCTTCCAGAGTCCAAATTAATATACTTATTAAAATGGTTCTCTTTAATAAGTATATTAATATACTTATTAAAAAGAACCATTTACATTTTATAAAATTAAATATAAATAATACAGCGGATTGCTTTCTCTTTTCTAAAACAAAGTTTTCTAAAACTGGTAATAATTCGTCACAGACATTTACGTCACTGCTTGACGTTATTTCTATTTGACAAGTGTTTATTTATTGCAATATTTAATTGTCAATTTTGAATCAATAGGTCTGTTTCATTCATTGGCAAGTTTAATTCGGCGTTGTTTTTCACAATGCCAAATGAAACTTGCCAATACTTGGTTAATTCCGAAATGTTGACAGGTTAAATGGAGAAAAGAATAAAGCTATGAGAGATCAATTACAATACAATTACAAAAAAAAAATGGAAGACGTGCTTATATGTCCGCGATGGAACAAATAAGACAAATAATAAACACATTAAAAATTAAAGTAGGGAGTTGTGTATTTCAAGGTTTTGCTTTTGCTCTGTCACAACAGTGATAGATGGTTATTGTTAACATTTGTTGTAATAATTCAACAAATGTTGTATTAAATCTCAAAGTATTAACAACAAAACACTGACGAAAAACAGAGTACCTAGTGCTTACGCTAAGAATTTTATCATATATATGTACAGAAAACTCTGCATGCGAGATAAATTCACACTTGGCCGATTTTATTTAAATTAAAGCAAGATTCAAGAACTGCATTTGTGATTTTTATATATTAAGTCGGGATACAAACAAGCACGCAATTCGCTTGATATCAACTGATTACTGTAACGCTTACTCGTATCTCACACACTCGCAGTAATACAACAACCCTCCAATAAGATCTTGTTTCACCGTGGTCTATCGGAAAGTCAGGGTGCTTCCTTGCGTCCTAAGTTTATTTCGGTACAATCTCGTGTTAATTGGCAGGGTGCATCTGGTACATGAGAGATTAGCATTGGTTCAAAGATGACAGTGAGCTGCTATCATCACATTGAATTGAACCTATTACTATAGTAATATGTTTAGCAGAGCAATCGATATAAAGGAATAGTCTAAAATAAGCACCCAAACACCTTCAGATCATTCGTATGAATTCCCTACAGAAATATACGACTTGGCATCTTCTTCTTTTTAATAGAGTTATCCCGTTTCCTAATCCATTATCCGGTTCCATCGCAAGATTGGCGTAGATAATGATTTTGACATGAAGTTGCCGTCTGTCAGATCTCCACAACCCAGAGTAAAAATCAGACATTTGTTTAGGTTAAGTCACAAGTCATTTGAAATATAATTTCTTCAGCGCGGGGTTTTCTCACGATGTTTTCCTTTACTGCCGAGTAAATGATAATTTTAAAAATGTACATAAATTCGGAAACACGAATTAAGTGGTACATACCTAGTCCGGCCACAAGTTCTGTTACAAACGAATATGCATTTATTTTTTATGAAGTAATGAATCTTAATAAAACTTATATGTACATATTTATGGAAGTCGAAGGAAGAAGAAGAAAAATTAATAAATAAAAAAATTCTATTCGAAATGGCCATCTTTGTCTTTGATATAGGCCTTTAATCTGTCTGGCCACGAATCTACGGGTATACCCCCGTTTTTTCATTAGTAGTCCTACTAATTTGTCCAATTAGTAGGACTACGAGGGAGACCTATATCAGTCTGTCCTATTATATGTAGAATCAAAAAATCAACCTCATCTGTATATTATGATAAGAACTTTAAAGTAATTAATAACTAGCCACTAATTACCCACACAACAAAATAAAAAATAATAGTTGTTGTTGTTACGCACTGTTTCCTTGGTAAATTTAGACACTCTAAAGATTTCTTAAGAGACATAGTATCCGCGTGTTGTTCGAGCACGCTATGTCCTCCAAAACTGACCACAATTTGTAGTCTAAGGGGTTCATTTGTAGACAAGGGCCAGTTTTCAGCTCTAATAAATCCGGAATGTTGGCTTCGAACCAGGCTTGGGTAGTTTGTACCTTGTGACCAGGTGGAGAATCCTGCTGGAAAATCCATGGTACATTTTAAAAAAATGAATTGCTGAAAGGTTTCACAACACGTTCCAAGACAGTCTCTTGATACACTTTGCCTGAAGCCTTCACTCCTTTTTCACAAAAATTAAGCATTGTGTCTCCTTGATAAGACATCCCTCACCAAACTATTACAGACGCAGGATGATGACCATGTTGTACCTTCCCCACCACTTATGCGGCATCTGCAGAAATGTGTGCGTACACTTTGTCATATTGCTTGTTGTAGTGTTCTTCAATCGTGAAATTTTTTTCATCAGTAAGGAGGATATTTCTGTGCCTTTTACCTTTTACCGTTACCTGCGTATCGGGACAGAGCGTTTTGATCGATCCACTTTGATTTAGGGCATGTATATAGGGCGCCGAGCTTCATGTCGTGTTTTATTCTACGCGACAGAGTCCTAGCGAGAATCTTCATTTCTCGTGATAAGATTTTTTGTTTCCTAATGTGGTTTCGGCGAATTCCGGCTTTAACAGCATTAACAGCCTTCGTAGTTCTAACAGCATGCGGTCGCCCCGATCTTTTATGGTTTTCAACAGAGAAGAGTATATCTGTCGATAGTACGATATACGAACATACAGCTGATACCAAGCTTTTAAAGTGTCTTGAATATGACCGACGGCTCCATACCCACTTTGTGCAAGGCAATTAAATTGTGACGATTCCAAACAAATGTAGCCATTTTTACGGAATAAAAAGATTTTGACTTTGACTTTGGCAATCACTGCATTATGATATTTTCTTTAACACCCTATTCCATATTGAAATTTGATAATAAACACGAAAATAATATGTAAAACGAAGGGAAATTGAAACAAGTTTTTAACATAATAAAAGTGTTCCAAATTCAAAATAATTAAAAGTTTCTATGTAACAGTATTTATGGCCACACTAGTTATTACCAACACACTAGGATTTGAACCAGGGAGCAATCCCAGTCTTTTTTTTTTATATCAATACGGTAGCAAACCAGCGTACGGTCTGCCTGATGGTAAGCAGTTACCGTAGCTTATGGGCATTTGCAATACCAATGTTTCCTAATGAGTTGCCAAGCTTGTAAAAACCTCTTCACGATTTATTTTAAGAATCTCAAGCTATAGTCACTTGGGAAAGCTTCGGCTGGGTGTTCATTCCACAACTTTAACTTTAACTCCCCACCGTCGACGAACGGTGCGGTTGCAAAAATAAACTAATGGCATCATATCAAGCAATGCTTCAGAACACAACAACTTATACAATGGATAGAACATAAAAGGGAGGGAAAATCTACTTGTCCTTGTCTCTCCTTTAGACTTCAGAACTCATACCATGGGTAAGCTTAGGATCATTGATAATTCTCACCTCTGAACCGTGTTATAAGGTCCTAACTGATATCCAGTATTAGTAGCTCGGAACTCCACTATGTTATTACTGCTCACTAACTTAAATGGTAGCATAATGTTCAATTATTGTAAAGTTGTTATCAAAACATCTTTTTACGAAGGCCTTGATTGTTCCCTATTAAAAGTAGGCTTACTACGATACGAAAATTTAGTTGAGATAGCCCCAGTGAGCGTACAGTGGGTTTGAAGGTGGTTTTGTAGATTGCTATCTTACTCTCAGATGATAATCGGGATTTACGACCAGATTCCCCTGCCAATCGAGTAGATTGCAGGGGGTCATGTGCCAGAAGCGTGCTCGTTCGCGACCCCTGCCAATCGAGTAGATTGCAATTCTGGACCGAAAACGCACCGATGTGCGGATTAGGGCGTCCCCCGGAGGCGACGCGCACCGATCCGCCGCCGTCGGTGCGAACATAGGTGCATGCGGCGGTGGGGGCCGCCACCCACCACGCAGCGCCAATTCCGGCGGGTCGAAGAGAGCCGAGTGCTGCATAGGCACGTGGAATGTGAGAGGTGGACTGAGTGATAAGATGAATGAGCTGATGGACGTAATGAATGAGAGACGCTTAGATGCTTTGTGTGTGACAGAGACTAAGCGCAAGGGGAGCGACACCGATGATCTGCCTGATGGGATGATGGCCCTATGGTCTGGTGTAGACCGGGACGATCATGCCAGTGCTGGTGTAGGTGTCATACTCTCCTCTCGCTTAGCCCCTGGTGTGAAAGATTACTGTTTGGTAGGGCCTAGACTTCTCTGGGTTCGTATAAAACTGGGCATCACGCGAGTATTTCTGGTTGCAGCATACGCTCCCGTAAGCTCAGCGTGTGCCCAAGAACTAGAGAAGTTTTGGGAGTCTGTGAGGGATGTTTTGGATTTAGCTGAAGGGAATGAAAGAGTGATTATGTGTGGAGATTTGAATGGATGGGTTGGGACCAAACGAGACGGCTATGAAGCTGCTCTTGGTCCCTATGGAGATAAGAGAGTGAACGAAGCAGGTAAGTCGATTCTAGATTTATGTATGGAACGAAACCTCCTCGTGTCGAATACTTTATTTCGTCACAAGGATATTCACACGTATACATGGAGACGGAATGACCAAAAAAGTGTGATTGATTTGATTATAATTGATAGACGTCTCCGAAATACTATAATGGATACAAGAGCCTTTAGAGGTCCCACTCTTGAAACGGACCACTACCTGGTGGTAAGCCGGTTTGTGGGACTTTTCAAGAAGTGGAGGCATTGGCGAGTGCGTATCCCTTTCGGAGATCACGAAAGGATAAGGAGTGAAAAATTGCAAGATGAAAGTGTAAGGAGAATGTATGTACATCTGGTAAGCGAAAGACTTGCAAATGCAAGTCTTTCCGGCACAGATGTGGATGATTGCTGGAAAGTTCTGAAAGAAAGTATGGTGGATAGTGCAAAAGAAGCATGTGGATGCGCAAAGAGGCATAAAACATTGAAAGGGGATGCCTGGTGGGATGCGGAGGTTGAATCCTCCGTAGCAAGAAAGAGGAAAGCGTGGCTGGATTATGTATCATCTTTGCCCTTAAATGAAAGTATGAGAGAGAAAAAGAAAGAAAGGTACCGTCAATGCAAGAATGAAACCAAGGCTTTAGTGAAAGAGAAGCGTGAAAGACAAATTATGAATGAGGAAGAGAGGCTGACGAGAAACTTCGAGGCAAATACCAAACTCTTTTGGAGAGAGGTAAAGAAGTCTCGGGGTGGTTCGTCGGCATCCAGTATGAACAAGATTAAGTCTAAAGCTGGTATCATTCTTGCAAACACTCAGGAAGTGTTAGAACGGTGGAGTGAATATTTTGAAGAAATGTACGAATATGCCTCGGACGCTGACAATGAGAGTGAGTCTGATGCTCACTCCGCGTTGACGGCGATGAAGGTATAACTATGGATGAGATAGAATGGTCGATACGAAGCTTGAAAAATGGAAAGTCTGCGGGAATTGATATGATTACAGCTGAGATGATCAAACTAGGTGGCACTTACGTCCAGGACGCCTTCTGGTACTTATGCAACCTTTGCTGGAGAACTGGAAGGGTCCCAATGGACTGGGGACGCGCAGTCATCGTACCCTTGTATAAAGGCAAGGGATCACGCATGGACTGCGCCAACTATAGGGCCATCAGTTTGATCAGCTTAGCAGCTAAAGTATATGGAAAGATAATTGAAAGGAGAATGAGGGTGAAATCTGACGAAATGCTGTGGGAGGCACAAGGAGGATTCCGAAATGGAAGGGGATGTACGGATCAAGTTTTCTCGCTCCGCAATATCGTAGAGAAGCATCTGGCCACAGACCAGAAGGTTTTCTGCGGTTTTGTGGATCTTGAGAAGGCATTTGATAGGGTTGTGCGAAAGGAACTGTGGTGCATATTGCCGAGATATGGGATTGACGGCTCACTGCTGCGTGCTGTGCAGTCCACCTACAAGGATTGCTCAGCATGTGTGTGAATAGATGGCAACATGTCACCCTGGTTTGATGTCAAAATTGGTGTCAAACAGGGTTGCATGTTGTCTGCTAGGCTGTTTATTCTGTATCTCGATAGTTGTCTACAGAGAATAAGATCGACGAATGTAGGATTACGCATGGGTGACCTAGTGGTGAACTGTCTGCTGTATGCAGATGATGCTGTCCTGTTAGCAGAAACACCATCTGAGCTGCAAACACTAGTCACAATGATGAAAGACGAATGTATGAAGGAAGGCTTACTATTGAATGCGAAGAAAACAAAGATTATGGTATTTGAAAGAGAAGAAACCAGAACCAATGTAAGAATTACGGTAGATGATGAAGTGTTGGAACAAGTGAATGAGTTTGTATATATTGGATGCGCTTTCAGCAGGGATGGAAGGTACACCGCAGATGTGGAAAGGCGAGTGAGTGCTGGGAATAGTGTGAATGGAGCGTTGGGAAAACTTCTTGGCAGTAAAAACCTGAGCCAGAAGGCGCAGCTGGCTATACACAATGCAGTGCTGGTCCCAACGCTTACTTATGGAAGCGAGAGCTGGGTATGGCAGAGAGAGCATGAAAGTAGGATAAACGCGGTTGAAATGCGAGCGTTGCGCAAAATCTGTGGTGTTACACCACTTGCAGACCGTATCCGCAATGATGAGGTTAGAAGCAGAGTTGGTCTGAAAGAGAGCGTCGGTGTTAAAATAAGAAGAGGCATGCTCCGTTGGTTCGGACATGTAGAAAGAATGCAGGATGAAAGAATGACGAAGCAGATATACAATGCAAAAGTGGAAGGATGTAGGAGCCGAGGAAGGCCAAGACTTACCTATCATGATCAGATTGATCGTGTTCTATCAGAAGGTGATGTCAGGAGCCCTAGAAACCGGCGAGCGTGCATGAAAAGAGCAATGAATGTGAAAGAATCGAGTGAGGTATGTAAGGATCGAGTCGCGTGGCGCTCGGTTCTCTCTGCCTACCCCGTAAGGGATTTGGCGTGAAGTTATAGATAGATAGATACGACCAAGCAGCCAATATAGAGTTCTCAGTTTGTGCTCTAGCTGTTTGCGCTTGGCCCAGATATGTTATCGCCATGTGAGGCGACGGTCTAGGTGGATTCTTAAGTATTCACCGTCTTCAAACTGTGGGATCGGACAGGTATTTCTTCTAAGTGTAAAAGTCACATGGGCAGACTCACTCTGGTTTGCCATTACACGCTATTTATCAAACTAAACTTAGACTTCACATAGGTGATCCTGTAACTTGACCGATTCTTTAATCGGACTATTGTGGACTGTAAGGAGGGCAATGCTATCCGCATAGTTAGCAAATGTGTTGTTGACGTGTGTGGATAGGCCATGTGTGTATAGGAGATAAAGAACAGGGCCCAGGATACTCCCCTGTTCACACAAGAGCCATGTCTCCGCTCCACACTTAACTTCAAGTATGCGTTAGAAAACATGTGGCAACCGTTTTTTTTTTATTTTGAACAGTAAACCTTCCTGCCAAACTTTATCGAATGTGACACGATGTATCTATTTTATAGTTCCATGCTGCTCTCTAAATCGGAACTGGTGAGATGGTATTATGCCTGGTAAATATGAGCGAAGCAGTTAACGCGTTAACCGCCATTAACAGCATAAGAACATTTCTTGGCAAGTTTTTTAACATGATACCGTCGATTGAAGCCAGGTGACTTGCCTTCGTGTAACTTTGAAATTTCTTGCCATATTTCTTTTGGGGTAAAACATCTTTTGTTGTCGGAAACTGCGTTTGTAAATACTCGTAGTTATGAAAATACTCCTGTGGTCGAGTGGCTACCTTAACACTAAGGTTTGTGGGTTCAATTCTCATAAAATACAAATGATTGCATGAACATGTCTGATTGTCATGGTTTGTGTGTACTTAAATGAATCAAAGTATATCGGTTGTGGTAACCCCTTAGATAACCATAGCCAAATTGCCAATAGCTCTCTGGAGGATTATTTGAGGAGGCTTTTGCCATAGTTGGCATGCTTGACAGGCGGATTGCCAACCGCAGTAAGTTATTATAGTATATTAAATTAAGGAAATGCTGCTGCCTATCTGGGTATTTCCTTTAGCTCCCTTTTACGACACCCACGGGTTAAGATGGGGTGGTCTATTCTTACGCCGAGGCCACACGACGTTATAAAAGGTTCACGAATAGCGTCCCCGTATTAGTACAAGCAGTGTGGGACGACCCCCCCCACTAGATAGAGCTACGATCTCGAGAAGTTTGTAGGGAGTGGATGGATGCAGGTAGCACAGGATCGCATCGAATGGCACTCTAGAGGGAAGGCCTATGTTCAGCGACGATAAGGGTTGTTTTCCTGTTAGTTAGTAAGGTTGTCAGAAAGCCCCAAAATAGTTACTGTGTAGCTGCAGGATACTGTCATTATTGCAGGAGTCCATAGGCTACAGTAACTGCTTTACTTCAGGTGGACAGTATGCTTGTATGTCTCCCGATGTTAAAAAAAACCTAACTATTGCGCAAAAAATATTCACTTTGTGCACAATGGCAATACCAATGGCGTTCGCCACCGTCAAATTCAACAATAGATTTTGGAGGTGGCCAAAAAATAATCAATCAAATTAAAGTGGAACGATTTTAAATTCAATAATTGCTCGTATATCCTTTTTGGTAGGTACTTTATTTTACTTTTCATAATAAACTTGACGCTCGAACGATCACGTAAGTAAATTTTTCATACAAAGTATTCGCGTTTTAGTGCGCGTAGCGGTAAAGTGACATTTAGAATGAATGCAGTGTTTGCTATTTTTTGTGCTATGCTCTTCTTCAAGATCAAAGAAGTGCAATGTTTTTACGTCAGTGCTATTCTTGTTCTTAGCGTTATCCCGTTTAATTTATTAGGATTGGCTGGGTCCGCTACCTAAGCCTAAGGATTTGGCGAAGATATTGACTTATTTATTTATTTATTTAAAACTTTATTGACCACTACATTTTGGTACAATAGGCGGACTTAATGCTAGTTGCATTCTCTACCAGTCGACCTTTGGGAGTGCAGAGAATCACGATTGCGGCTTAACATTATATATATAATAATAATACATATATATATATATATATATATATATATAAATATATATATATACACATATATACATATATAGATATATACTTACAATACATATACATACATACATATAAATTATACGACTTACACATGAAGCGACTGTCATCAGATCTCTACAATCCACAGGGAAAATCAGACCTGTCTTAAGTTAGGTCACACGCCTTTTTGATATATTATTTCCTGGTCGTGCGAGTTTTCTAACGATGTTTTCATTCACCGAAGAACAAATGATAATTACAAATATGTACAAAAAGTGGAAAGTGTTATGTAAATAGTTTTTTTTTATACAACGTCGGGAGGCATGCAAGCATACGGCCCACGTAATGTAAAATGGTTACCGTAGCCTATAAATGCTTGCCATACATTGAATCACTCTCGCGATGCCACGTCTGCTGCTAACACAACAACTCTATAGGAGCTTACTGGTGACCTTACTCACACGCAGGAACACAACAAACTTCTAGGGAGTTGTTATTTGGCTGCGGTTTTCTGTGAGGTGGAGGTACTTCCCCGGACGAGCTTCTTCGATGCACCCTACCTCTCATAAAAAAAATAATTTAAAATTATCAAAATAATAATATACAATAAACATAATATGTATACATGAGCATATTTTGTAACCTCTATAGGTATCTATAAGTGTGGAACACATCGAATCTGGCTACCAACATAAACAGCATTTAGTTTTTTTAACGACGAACGAAATACGGCGTGAATTATCATCACCTCAACCGATATGAATCTAGCTACGAAATTACTCTACATATACTTTATATCGAGAAAAATCGTTCACATCACTATTAGAATCGACGATTGAGATAAAGTTGGGATAGTAGGAAAGTTTTTGCGAAGAAACTTCGGGCAGCTGTGGCGTCGAGTCGTCACGTAAGCCCTCAATTACGAAACACTGAAGTGGTTTTCGGCGAGCTCTGGTCCAGAACAAAGTTCATCGATTCTATCACGATTATCTGCTCGTAACGTACGTACGATGGTCGAGAAAAAGTCCTAAATACGTCTATGTCAGAGGTTTCTCTGCCTCTGTATTTGTACGAATTTTCGCAAGGGTGACGCAAGCCTCATTTTATATAGCGCCATCTTTTCCCAAAAAAAGTCAAAGTTTACTGTTGGGAGTGGTAAACTCATAAACACGCGTAAAAACTTTTTTCATACGTTCATATGTTATGTTAAAGTACCCGCTGCTTCGACCGCGTGGTCAAGGGGAAGTGTCAATGAGTTATATATCACTATTAATACTACACAATTCAAGTGCATGAACAAAGTACCCTGAAGATGCCTGTCATGTAAAGGGAAACCAAAGGCCACACAACGTAACACGGACCAACCAAATTTTAAATAATATATTTTTTTTTTCACCCAACATAGCGAGGTTAAGTTCAACGTGTACATATTGGTAATAAAACGTGTTTTCTGTACGAATAAGATGTGATTGTTTAAGATAAAAGTAGCCTATGTCACTTTGCAGCCAACAACTATCCCAATTTAAAAAAACTTGCCAATTCACTGCTGCCTTTCTACATGAAAGAAGGACAAACAAACAAACACAGTTTCACATTTATAATATTATATATAGTACGGATAGAAAATACTTATGTTAAGATATGTACAGAAAACGCTTACATCGCGACTGAGATAAATTCATTATATACAAATGTTTTATATGGGAATTGTTAGCCGCTCGGACGCTAGACTTACTCCCAGATTATTTTATGATATTAAAATTATATTTCATCACAGAAACTCATAAACCGCCTCGTAACATGCCTATAACAGCAAAGCGAGCCGTATATTTTTCATGAAGCCCACAGTCTTTTTGTAATTTCATTACACCTTACCTATCTTAACACGGCGTGTTTTCTATACCTCAAAATTAGATTATTTATAATTTATGTTCACGTGTCCTATATTTTACTAGGTTTATCATCTCATTAAAACAATTTTTTATAGTTTTTCTCAATCACTTGTTATCTTTACACATATAATATAATTCTTCTGACCATTTGTATGTAACGGAATTCCTCTCTTCCGCTTTTGATGAAATTTATTGCGTATTAATTACTAAAAAGTCAACGCATAAATGGATTCGAGAATGGTTTAGATTCGGAATTGGACCTGGTAAATGGCGCTATGATCGGATTACAGAACCTATTGTTTTTATTTCGGACAGAGCAACGTCTGTCGAGTCCACTAGTTAATATATATAAATCATACCTTACAACGGCCTTTCCTTGGTCTCCGTTTACGAGTCTCGAAATGAAATATTCACATTGTCTATGCAATAATACACAATCCTTTTACATAATAAAAGAAACAATTCTCGTTATAATCTATTGTAAACAAACACGGATATGATAAAATCGTACATCCTACATTGATTGTCAATATTAAACTCATTTTCGTTGTAAAATTATTTAGATGACGGCATCAATTCAATGAAATTTTAATGAGTGTACTTATAACTTTTAAGAGATTTCGGTCCAATTTTACAGTGTTTAAATTCATCATTCGATTCGACAGGTTTGTGTCCAGTTCTAGGCAAACCTGACTGAACCCTAACTCGAAGCTCAGAATGAAGTGCGAATTGACTTGCGCCTAACTAACCTTCAACCACATAACTAAGGTAGTTTGTAATTTCTTGAAGCACGATTTATAAAAAAAAATACAATTTAGGTATAGAATTTATAAATAAATAAAAAAAAGAGATTTAACACTACTGAAAACACGTGTTCGTTGGCCGTTTGCCCTTTAATAAAACCCTTATCATCTGTAATTATTTTAGATCTTTCGTTTTAGAAACTTCAAAGATAGTAAGGGGGATGGTGTCTGTAACAGACGAACAAACTGACAGATAAAATGTTACATGTTTTAGTTTTATTCCTTATATAGATACGGAATCCAAAAAATAAAAATGTGTTTATATTACAAAATTTAATACTTTGCAATGATGTAGATAAGAACCGAACCTACTTTGTAAACAAAAATAAATAACTTGAAATCAAGGCCTCTCTACTTAAATTTCAAAGAAGGTAGATGGAATAAAATCACTTCATTCTTCCTAATGCAAACATCTCAGACAACAAGATTGACTGCGATTTTGTTTAAAAACTATCAGGGAAAGAAAATAACATCGAAACAGTTTCATGACTTGAAGGTACACCCGAATCCTGGAAGACTATTACCTATCTATTAGTGGACTTTGCTGATTTTTGGGCACAAACATTGACGAAATTGGATACCCCTTTGCTCGCCAAGTATCTAGTGCGCGACATATGACAGCTATGGCAGCTAAATCAAGGCTAGGCAGTAAGCCTAATAAACCTTTGCTGTAGAATTCCACATTCCAATACACGTGGTTTCGTGCGGGTAAAGCCTTAGGGAGCAAAAACTTTAAGTCCGTTGCAATTTGTCGTAAAGAGGACCTCGCACGCATCACTTCTTACGCATTGTAATGTCCATTCTCTCTTTTTTCGACATATGTGTAACAACTGGTGTAATAAATTGGAGCTCCTTTGGCCCAGTGTATTATCAGAAAATGTAACAAAATTCAATAACTGTGAATATGATCCATTTTCTACCTGAACTACCAAAAACGAAAATCAAAGAATCCTAGCAATCGCTCATACTTATCCAACTAGTTGCACCCTGCGACTACATCCTCGCGAGTAACCCGGTATCGTAGTAACCTATTTTTCTACACTATTTTGTCTTGGCTCCTTAGAATCATGTGGTTATGTTGCATGGCCTATAACTTTCCTCAACAATTTCCTCAATAATTATCAAATGCAAAAAATAAAATCAAACATGACTGGTTTTTGCAGAGATTAGTACATTAAAAAAAAGAATCAAATTCTTCCGCTTTATATATTTGTATTGATGGTCAAACAATTGATAAGTAGTTTTAGTAGTCAGTTAAATATCCTAACTGAGTTGGTAGAATAAGCATAATAGCGAGTATAATATGTCATGATATACGATAATAAGGATATAGTAATAAGATACTAATGCATATAATATATGAATCGTTACATTTTATCATACAGATGGCGTACCCTAGTACCATCATCAATCTAACCATCTTAAAAGTACTATGTTACTATCTTGTCATATGAATTATACTCCGAATGTCGAATTTCATGCTGGTTGCAATAAAAAGAAAGGTTCCAGTGGGCATACAATACTATTATATACAGGTCGGCTAAATAAATGTGCGTTAAAAAAGTTTTGAACAACCAACTATCTCTAAGACCTACTTTACTTACTTTTATCCGGATAAACCCGGTATTATAAAACGACCGACGAAGTCTTCCACTTATCTCTGTTTGTCTGTTTGAACTAGCATTTCTTTTCGATATATTAAACCCCATCTTTTCAGATGGTATGGTATTTACTCAGAATTTTTTATTATACATAATATTTACCTAGATACTTATTTATAAGATACAATACGGGTACTTGCTTGGAAATACTTACATAAAAAAATATCTATTGTATGTATATCTTCATGCCAGGTCCGTTGCGGAGTCGGCAGGGCTGATATCAACTTCTGATAAAACATGACCAATTTGATCATGGTAGGTGAATCTTGGTCTTCGTCAGCTGCTACATCCTTCCATTTTCGCATTTGTCATTCCTTCATTCTGTATTCTTTCTTCATGTCCGAACTAACACAGCATGCCTTTTCTTATCTTACCGACACTCTCTTTCAAACCAACTCTCTTTCTTACATCATTATTACGAACGTGGTCAATTCTCTGCTGAAGATATGATAATACAGACTTTATTTCTTTATAATAAAAGAAGATCTAAAACTAAATATGGACATTGAAGAAAATTAATTTGAATTAAAGGACATTATGCAAAAATCTATGAATCCTCCAATGGCTATGACATATAAGACAAACATAGACATGACATATATTATTTAAAAAGGTGACAGATAGCAGTAAAAATCTCTGTGTGTACTACATTGTTTTCAGCTGCATTGGATGAAAAAATATTGATATAACATACAAGTACTTACATATTCATGATCATTACATACTTTTGACTCCGAATGGATAATGATTTAATAAATTTTAAAAGCCACCATAGTAAATATTGTTTTACCAAGAAATGACTATTCAACGACATCTACCTATATCTATATGACAGGTCTACAGTACCTGCCTACCCTGCAAGGGATCTGGCGTGAAGTTATACATAGATTAATACGACAGGTATTTCTATTGGGAAGTTTAACTCTGTTGTTGAGGGGTTATACCAATCCGCGTATTGTTGTTTGTTTTAATGTTCCCTGTTATTATTGCGAAAATATTTACGGTATTAAATACCTGTAAAGTAGCTTTGTTTATTAATAAAACTTTATTACTTGCACACAACAAACATAGTTTATCAAAATAACCCTTCATGCCCCTGATAGTAATTTGTAATATGGCATAGAAGGAAAAAAATATACACATGGCGATTTAAAATACAAATAGATACCTATACTAAAATATTATTTTCTTTGCTGTTAATTAACAACTGTGATTGAAATAATGTCTAATACTACCGACCCGCCCCGGCGTCGCACAGGTGATCTGATCGCTACCTAACTTCACAGGGTCACCAGCAGCAGCAGGGCTAATATGACGTATGGCTGAAAGCGTCATCGAAGTCGGTCCAGCTGTTTTGGAGTCCATAAAAAACATTACATTTTTGCCGTATTTTTAGTAAGCGTAGTTTTTGCCAATATTCTTAAACCTGGATCGACATTAGGTACCCTATTTGTCTTATTTACAATCTATATATTCAGAGAAAGGAAGAGAAAGGTAAGGCGTATATATGCAGCCCGACAGGGGAAGTAGTTCTACCTCTCGATAAACCGCAGGTAAATAACAACTTTATACATGGTTCTCGTGTTCCTGCGAGTGAATGATGTCCCCAGTAAGCTCATGGGGGTTCCTATGGTAACGGCATGGGTGGAAACGCGCGATCATTATATTA
Source organism: Pyralis farinalis (assembly GCA_947507595.1). Lineage (NCBI taxonomy): Eukaryota > Metazoa > Arthropoda > Insecta > Lepidoptera > Pyralidae > Pyralis > Pyralis farinalis. Next base: position 19,141,445 of record OX382271.1, on the reverse strand, counting down.
GGGTTCATACGCTATGGTAGACAAATTAAATCGGGTGGGCCTTTTATAAAAAACCAAACGTTTCCACAAATACAGCTTACTAGAAAAAACTATTATCTTACATACCCCGAAAGTGGATAACAAGTATATAACTTGCATGATTGAGAGTTATAATCATTCTAAATCTTATAGTTAACTACCAGCCATGCAATTCTGTAAGAGCAAACGTCCTTACATCCTCGGAAACATCGGCTGTTACAGCCTTGAACACAAAATTGCAATTCTTTGGTGTCGCTTTTCATGGTTGTGCGACACTAGCGCCGCAAGGCTGCGTTTGGAAATAGGAATTCTACAAGGCAAACAGCCTCGCGTACGCTTACAGCCTTCTAGAATATCAAATAATTTAGCCGTGATCGCAGTAGACAATGTCAAAGCTGTGACATCTGTGATCACAGCGACGCACACAGCCATTACGAGTCGCTTAGAGAATTGCATGGCTGGTCGGATTCGCACGGGTGATCTGATTGCTACCAAATTTTACAGGATCACCCGCTAGACTAAGTTGAAATTTCCCTGAAAATTTCATCAAAATCTACTCAGATGTTTTCGAGTCCATATAGGACAAACACAGATATATTGATTTCTATTTATCTAGATAGATTACTTACTTATATTTCTTAAAAGAGTTCACTGCATTATTAACTACAAACTAAAGATTTATTTACCCATCTAGCCATAGTTACTAGAAGTGAGCACACGAAATCTTAGCATAACGAGCAAGACACTACTGTCTGGCTGGAGCTTGGGACGAAGTTGAATGAACTAGAGAGGAAAGATCGATGACGTTTGTGTCTTTGTGAAGTACTCGCGTAGAGCTTATTTACTGTCTTGTGTACTATTTGTGACTGTTTTGCTGTTAATGGAGTTTGTAATGTAATTATAACTTGAAAAGGACGAGGTTCTATATTTGTTACGTTTGTGTGGTTTTTCATGTGTTAGTGCGGTGGAAAGGATGATTGATGCCCATCAAAATATGGGGCATGGTATAGACGTTGCGTCAATTCCATAGTTGTTTTAGACGGTGTATAAAATATAAATTAACCTTTAACATTAGTAATTCTAGGAGTAAAAACAGGAGTAAAATAATAAGTAAAAATCGGCCAAGTGCGAGTGGGACTCGCGCACGAAGGGTTCCGTACCATTATCTATAAAAAATGCAAAAAGAAAATCACGTTTGTTGTATGGGAACCCCCTTAAATATTTATTTTATTACATTTTTTAGTATTTGTTGTTATAGCGGCAATAGAAATACATCATCTGTGAAAATTTCAACTGTCTAACTATCACGGTTCATGAGATACAGCCTGGTGACAGACGGACGGACGGACAGCGGAGCCTCAGTAATAGGGTTCCGTTTTACCCTTTGGGTACGGAACCCTAAAAAGTAGTAATAATTAATTAAAAAGCCATTAAAAAGAATTTCATTAATATACTGCTTACTCCATATAATGCGCGCGAAGGTACATATATATACATATACATATATATGCAGGAGACCTGATATAAAACTATCACACAATTGAGTATCACACGCGCGATGCCACCTCTGCTGCTAATACAGCAATTCCTTTGGAGGTTACCGGTGACATCACTCACACGCGGGAACACAACAACTTTCTGGGAAGTTCGTATTTGACTGCAGTTTTCTTGAGATAGAGGTACTTCCCCAGGCGGGCTGCTTTGATGCCGCTTATCTCTCTTAAGCACATCCAGAGCAAGACTAACAGACATGTTCATGCATACAGCTCGTCCGAAAAGAGGCGTGTGGCTCATCTGATGATAATGTTCTTCACCACACGTAAGAATCAGCATCACAAATCCCTTGGCAGTGTTTTAAGGGTAATTAGTATAGATTTTTTTCATTAAGGACCCAAATCATATATGTTTATGACCATCGTTAAGAGAAATTGCCCCTAAATTTTTTTTTATAAAACGTCGTGAAGCATACTTGCATACGGCCCACCTGATGTAAAGTCGTTATCGTAGCCTATAAACGCTTGCAATACATAAAATATCACTCGCGCGATGCCGCCTCTACTGCTAACACAGCAACTTCTTAGAAACTTAGGTACTGGTGCCCTCACTCACATGCAACAACTCTGTAAGGAGTTGTTATTCGGCTGCGGCTTGCTGCAAGATTTTGATGCTCCCTACCTCTCTTAAAAATTTGCGCCATACATACCTTTAATAGCGTATTGTTTATTTAAATTCCACATCGCGAGACATAAAGTTTACAGTCTACCTGTTACAAAGTGGTTACTGTAGCCTAGTAGTAGTAGCCCTCACTACTAACAAGCATATTTTAACTGAGGTAGGGCGCATCAAAGAGGCCGTCTGAGGAAGTACCCCCACCTCACAGAAAACCGCAGCCAAATAACAGCTCCCAAGAGGGATGTTGTGTTCCTGCGTGTGAGTGAGGTCTCCAGTGAATTCCTCAGGAGTTGCTGTGTCAGCAGCATCGCGCCAGTGATACTTAATGTTTTCCAAGCGAAGCTACCGTAAGCCCTTTGCATTAGGCGGGCCGTATGATTGTATGCCTACCGACGTTGTAAAATATCACTGTACGAACTCCACGTAGAAAGACAACCACTGCTCCCTGGAGCGATTATATATATATATAGGTATAAATATATATATAGTTTATTGATTATGACCAACGATGTAAGCGTACGTATGATTATATTACAATATTCTAATCTAATATCTACTAAATTTATTTGCAATTTGATCTAATATGGTTAATAATCATTAATACATTGTAGCATGATATTCTAACGACTAACATCTTCATCGCCTGAGGATGCCTCGGGGAGAGGCGAAACACGTGTCGGGACATTCGTGGGCCGACGGTGGCGGGGAGCATGAGGTTTCAGTTCCAAATGGGGGTAATCGCGAGGATAACTACAGCAGCCAACCGGAGCAGCCATGGCAATGACGGCATGTTTGTGCAGGCCGCGCTAGTTTTCATGAAGCACACAAAGCCGATTAGATCAAGCTACATGTAAATTTGACTTTCGTAAATTAACACCTGAATCTAATAACTACTAAATACATGGAAAGTGTTATCTTCAAGAAATAAAGTAAGATAGACGGTGTAAAATAGTAAAAAGTGTGTGTTATAAAATTTAGACAAACATCCATTGTGCAAGTAAATATACATTAATTAGTGTAAAATAAATTAAATATGAACATAAACTAGGTATCTTTAGTGCAAAACAAAAAGAAAAAGCGAAATATTCGTATTTTTAACACTATAAAAGCGGTACACTGTGAATTGTGTTAGTGACAAACATTTCAATGTCATGAGTCATATTAATGAGTAAACATAACACCACGAATTAGATTCATACTTTCGTCAGTTAACTTAATACAAAATTGGAACCGCGTACATTGCAACAGATTCATTACCGTTACTGACCCGGGTTCAAATCACATTTTTGAATTCTATTTTTTGGATGCTTTTTTATTTATATTTTATTATTTTTTGTTTATTTTGACAAATTATAATATATACACGACATTACGCATACTATCTGATGAATAAAATGGCATCAGAATCAAATAACGTAACTGTACGAAAACTTTACAAATCAAACTCCCTTCAAGAATTATCAAATTCATCATTGTTTGATACGACGATTATGAGCTTACCGAATACATCTTTAAATGATAGTAAGATGACAATAGAATTAACAGACAAAATCGACAAGTTAACCAAGGATCTCCTGTCAGCTAACTGTGAAATAGATAATTTGAATATTGAGAATACTAAGTTGAAACATGAGCTTGAGAAATGCTACAAACAAATAGATTTATTGAAAAAAATTGGTATTGCTTCTACAAGTAAGCCAAGTACTCCAAAAACGAGTAAAAAAATTAAGAATAAGTCGGCGAGTACCCCCAAAGCACATAACAATTCAAAACAAGAACATGAACTTTCTCCTCGCAATAATTTATTATTAGATGATACCAATAGGACAAATATAGTATCCCAAAATAATAATACTTTGATAGCTGACTTACAAAAGGCTGTCCACTCACAGCCTAACACACAACAAGAAAATAGAAATGTACCTGTAATTATTAATCATAAGAAGCAACAAGGTAATAGTGCACATACACATAAAAAAGTACAGCAGACAAACGAAAATTTAAACTTAAATGCAATTAAAAACGTAAGAAGAAAAATATTAGTAATTGGGGATCAACAATGCAAATATACTCGGGAAACATTACAAAAACTTGTTGGGCCAGATTTTGTAGTACATTCTTTCTGGAAATCAGGTGCAAAGATGAATGACGTGCTGAACTCATACAAAAAAGAAATTCAGTGTCTAACGAAGAATGACTATGTTATTTTAATTAGTGGTTTAAATGACTGTAATCATTATGAATTTCGCTCCATAGTCAAATACTGGCTTTCTGATGTCATAAATACAAATGTTATTGTCTCTGAAGTGCCTTATAATAAACATCTCGACATTTATAAATTAAACTATGAATTAAAATATATATGTTCCAGATATGAAGATGTAACATTTGTAGAATACAATAATAATACAATTAAAAAATGGTACAATTCTGTAAATTTATGTCGATCATTGTTAAAAGAGATCCTACGTATTAATTACAGGAATAAATTTGATAACTTCTACGGTACACATAATTCTAAGCTAATGACACATAGCAAAAAGTATAATTATAAACTTAATCAGTCATGTAACAATACTTTATCTTATATAGGTAATTCACGAGATAACTACACTCAAACTGAAGACCATTGTAAATCTTCTCCCAACGTGCAGTTATTTCAGTTATGAGCACATTTATATACTACATCAGAATATAAACGGATTAATCAATAAATCGGATCTCCTTAGCGTACATCTTTCTGAAATAACAACCAATAATAGACCGGTGGATATTGTATGTTTGACGGAACACAATATGACGGAGAGTGACTATGAAAGGTTGCATATTGATGGGTTTAGACTTGCTGCTTCTTATTCTAGAACTAACCGCAACGGAGGATCATGTATAATGGTACATAGAGGACATCAATATGAGGTACTTGACTACATAAGCAAATATAGTGTAGCGAATATAGTTGAATGTTGTGCTGTAAAACTCGTAGAACACACAATTATTGTGCTATGTGTATACCGAAGTCCTAAATACGATCAAAATTCAATTGACATTTTTTTTAGACAATTAAATTTTATAATGCAGAGAATTGCTTTAAATAATAATAAGATTATAATCTGCGGTGACTTCAATATAGACACATTAAAAACAACAAAACTGTCTCAAGAATTTGTTAACTTGATTAGTAGCTTTAATTTGAAACTCGAAATACAAAATCCCACTAGAATATGTAGCGGAACATGCATCGACAATATTATACATAATATATGCGGAAGTAAGGGTGAAATATTGGAACTTGCAATATCAGACCATACTGCACAATTGTTAAAATGTCCCGTTAGAAAAACCTGCACTTTGTCACATTGGTATATTACACGTAGAGACTACAGTGTTATAAATATGAGGAAATTCAGAGATTGTATAAAAAATATAAATTTTGATTCAGTAATATTTGATAAGAATAATGCAAACGATGCATTTAATGCGTTTCATGAAATAATTTTATTGTTTTATAATCTTTGCTTTCCACTCATAAAAATCAGAATGTCGGCTAAAACTAAACCAAAATGGATTAGCAAAGGTATCAAGGTGTGTACTAGGCGCAAAAGAGAACTGTTGTGGAGATATAGACTCCATCCAAATGAACACAATAAATTGACATTTAAAACATACTCTAAACGTTTGCAAAAAATAATTAAGCTTACAAAAAAATCGCAGAATAGTTTTCAAATAAATAATGCCGAGAATAAATCCAAAGCTACATGGAAAATAATTAAGAAAAATAAGGTACAATTTCCGAATTCCAATATACCACAATTAAGAATTGATGGCAGAGTTATAAATAACCCAGAGCAAATTGCACAATCATTCAACGATTATTTTATTGATCAAATCAAAATTGATACAAATCCTACCCCTAACTATAAACTAATAAATGAAAATTCAAGATCGTTTTTTATGGCACCTACAAGTACACAGGATATACGCCGTATAATTATGTCGCTGAAGAACACCAATAGCACAGGCTATGATGACATAAATACAAAGATTTTAAAATATGTTGCTGATGTGATAGCTCCAGTAATTAGCCATATCATTAACATGTGTATCGAGGAAGGTATATTTCCAACAGCTCTTAAAAAAACCATAATAAAACCACTCTTTAAGAAGGATGATAGAATGGATATGAAAAACTATAGACCTATTGCACTTCTTCCTATTATAGCGAAAGTTTTCGAAAAAGTAATTTATAACGCTTTGTACAGTTATTTTGAAAAGTATAATATGCTAGCTTGTGAACAAAAAGGTTTTAGAAAAAATATGACGATCAATATGGCTATTTACTCTTTACTATCGAATGTTCTGGTAAACGTTGACAATAAGGTACCAACGGCGGCAATATTTATGGATATGACCAAAGCGTTCGACTTCGTTGACCGTAACATTCTCATACAAAAATTAGAACGATATGGTATAAGAGGCAACGTTAGTGATCTTTTAAGAGACTACTTGAGTGATAGGTCGCAAGTAACAATAATTAATAAAGTTTGCCCTATAACTAAACATGAATTAACTTACGTATCAAACCCGCGTGTAACTACCTTCGGAGTGCCTCAAGGTAGTGTGTTGGGGCCATTACTACTTTTAATATATATTAACGACCTTCCAAGATGTGTAGAGCATCCAATGGTACTTTTTGCTGACGACAGTACTGTTATTATACACGATAAAAGTAAAAATAAGAATGAATTAGAGAAAGAGATAAACATAACACTAGAAAAAATTATTAAATGGTTGAAATCAAATAAGTTATTAATTAATTTAAATAAAACAAAATATATGACATTTAAGTATCGAATAAACAATAGTAATGATAAACTGATAAATGTAACGTACAAAAATGACACAATTGAAGAGACTATTTCCACAAAATTTTTAGGACTTCATATTGACGGAAATATGTCATGGAAAACTCACGCAATGCAAGTTCGCAAAAAAATTAATCAATTTTCTTACGCGTTGTACATGCTCAATAAGGTGGTTGATCGTGATGCTGTATTGACAGCTTACTACGGATACGTCGAATCAACTTTAAGATATGGAATTATTTTTTGGGGGAACTCTTCGCAAAAAGAAGACATATTTAAAGCACAAAAGAAATGTATACGAACTATATGTAAAATAACACCGATAGACTCATGCAAGCCTTATTTTATAAAGTTAAAAATATTGACGATGCCTTCTTTATATATTTACGAAACAGCTATATTCGTTAGAAATAACTTACATCTTTATAATAAATTTAAATATACCAAACGCCATGAAAATAAATTACAGGTACCTCCAACAAAAACAGCTACATTTCATAAAAACATATTATGTATGGCTCCTAAACTGTACAACCGTATACCGACCGCCATAAAGGAAAGTGATAACTTTAAAACAAAATTGAAACAATTACTCTTGAACAAAGCGTATTATAGTATACAGGAATTTCTAGAAGATAAAAACATGTAGAGGAGATATTGATTTATTCGTTTATTATTCCCTTTTTAGTGAATATAGTTCAATTTAAATTTAGCTTTTATTACTAATGAATTATTTGTACGCTTCACAGCAGGGCATAGTGAAACTGATGCATGAATTATAACATATTTTTATTTTACCTATGTTCCATAAATAAAGAAATTATTATTATTATTATTATTATTCTCTTATTTATTTATTTCTCTGTTTTTTACATTATTATATTTACAACATATTTATACAAAATACAATGTTATAAATATAAAAATATATAAAAAGGAATCCCGCCGGCGCAGAACATTTATCAGAGTCGCCGGTGGTCAGGGCGACAGACTGAGGAACCTCCGCACAATACGTGCAGTTCCCAAAATTGCTACCTTCTGTATCCGGCTCTTGATCCAGGGACTTAGCGAAAGTCTCTGGAGATGTCGGTCAAGACTTTTCGCTATTAGACCATTGACCGACACGACTATCGGAACAATTTCTGTTGAATCAACGTCCCACATGGCGGTAACCTCGTGAGCCAAGTCCAAGTATTTTGATAACTTATCATTCTCAGCTTTCACGAGGTTCTCATCACATGGGACGGTGATATCAATAAGAAATGCTCTTCGTTCCAACCGGTCTACCAGCACGATATCAGGCTTATTAGCAATAATAGTCCTGTCCGTGATGATAGACCGGTCCCAGTAGAGTTTCGCATGGCCGTTTTCAAGTACTGGCGTAGGTACATACTTATAATAAGGCACTTCGGAGCTTACAAGACCATATCGAAGAGCAAGCTGCTGGTGGATAATCCTGGCAACCTGGTTGTGTCTGTACAAATACTCACCGTTGGCAAGGTAAGAACAACCGGAAATAACATGTCTGTTATTATTATTATTATTATTAAATTTATTTGCAAGAGGAAATTATAGCTTAGCACAATTGAAGGTCATATGCCACAGATGTATTCGGCGAGATCCCTAACAATTCAACAGATTGTGATTCTTTAGCATTATCATACAGTGCAGGTTAGAGCGTCACCCATAGGCTACGTGTACCGTTCCGTCGCCGTCGATGCGTGTTTAAATACACGCACGCAGTGCCTGGCGGGCCGAGGAGAGTCGAATGAGAGGTGGATTGTAAGATGATTGAGCTGATAGATATAATGAACAAGAGTAACAATATATCTTCAATTTCTTATATAATGTGATACCCAACAATATCGCCGTCGACATTTATACGAGTATCAAGAAGAAGAAGAAGGATTTCAAAATAATTATCGCGGTGATTATGAACTTTATCTGCTAAGAACGTGTAACAGTTATCCTGAAACTTTATTGGAAACTTGTGCCGCCATAAAAAGTTTCATCAAAATAATTATACCGTTCATTAGACAAATGTGAGACGTGAGTAACAGCTGCGTTGGCTAATGAACGAATTGTTTCTGAACGATTCTCTAATATAATTTCTATCTTATTTATATAGATCTATTGATGAGTCCTGTACGTATCGGAAAAGACTAAAGTGTAGGTATATATTAGTCGTGAGATATACAAAATATACACATATTGATGTACAACGCCAAAGTAGATGAATTTTGAAGAGAGGTAGGGCGCATCAAAGCAGGCCCGTCTGGGGAAGTACCTCTACCTCACAGAAAACTGCAGCCAAATAACAATTTCCTAGAGGATTGTTGGGTTCCTGCGTATGAGTGAGGTAAAGGTAAGCTCCTAAGGAGTTGCTGTTTAAGCAGCATCGCGCGAGTGATATTTAATATATTACAAGTGTTAATAGGCTACGGTAACTGCTTTACATCAGGTGCTGCTTTACAAAATTGTAGGATCCGTGGAAGGCCTCACTCACCTCATCATCATCATTTCATGGCCTACCCTCTAGAGTGTCACTCGTCTCGATCCTGTGCCACTTGCATCCATCGACTCCATCGATCCATCTAGTGGGGGATCGTCCCACGCTGCATGCATCAGTGCGGCGACGCTATTCGAGAACCTTTCTTCCCCAGCGGTTGTCGGTTTTATGAACTATGTGGCCGGACCACTGCCATTTCAGTTTGCTTATCCTGTGGGCTATGTCGGTTACCTTAGTTCTATTGCGGATATCCTCATTTCTGATTCTATCACGCTGAGAAATCCCGAGCATAGCTCTTTCCATAGCCCGCTGAGCGGCTATGGAAAGAGCTATGCTCGGGCTGTGTATATCAGCTAGAGGCTGATATCGCTTCAAAAGGGTCTTATCACCCTTTTTGAAGAACAACATGACCAGGTTTCTGCTCCACGCTTCCCGTGTTTCACCGGAGTGTATGACGGAATTGAATAGGTAGCTTCTGAAGGACTACAAGTATCGGCCTTCCACCCGCTTTCAGAAGCTCCGCTATAATTCCGTACTCACCCGGTGCTTTCCTATTTGTAAGCTAAGCTGAGCCATACGAATCTTGTGCATACCGGAATATCTTCGTTATAGTGTCAGGTCAGTTTAGCTCTTGGGTCGTTACAAGCCTTGTTGGCCGGTTGTAACGACGATATGTACGGTTGTCCATAGAACTTCTCCATTTTACTCAGAATTTCAGCCTCCCTAGAAATAATGGCGCCTGTATTGGTCTTCAGATTAGTAAGTTGACTTTGCCCAACAGACAGATCTTTGGCGAAGACTTTGTAGCCTTGGTTCCGCTCTATCGCCTCTTTAATATGAATTGTATTAAATTGACGTATGTCTCGCCATATGAATTTAGAGATCTGTCTGTTCAGCTGACTGCACTTTAACATATGAGTTGAACATTGTAACCGCATTTCACGTCTGACCTGCGTGACATTCTGCGTGTGAGTCGAGAGCTTTTGGGTTCTTTTTGGGCGAGGCTTTAGAAATTGAGCTTCCGCTGCATGAATCGTTTCCATGAGCTTACTGTTGATATCGTTCGGTGTTATGCAATCATCTAGGCACTGAAAACGATTGCGAAATTCGAGTTGAAAGCTTTCGGGATTTTGGATCATGGCACGAGATGGACGGAGCGTAGACTTCACCAGGCGAGACCTTTCCTGCTTTATGTTAAAATTCAAGATGCTCTACTATTCGGTGATCGCTTCTGGTTTTCACCCTGATCACGGAGACATCATTGAGCAAATGCCGATTGGTCTTCAAGATTAAGTCTATCTCGTTTTTGTCGAACCATCCGGGCAACTCCAAGTCCATTTGCGCTGCGGCAGCTTCCTGAAGAAGGAGTTCGTCATAAATAGTTCCTCCTTCTCCATGAAGTCGACCAGCAGTTGGCCCCTTTGGTTTCGCTGCCCGATTCCAAATTGCCGCACTCTCAGCTCATCGTTCTGTTTCGTGACTACCTTGCACGCGTGTCGTATGTTGCCAAGGCCAGTCCGTCGTGGTGATAGCCGCGGCGTCGTAGCCGGGGATTCTTAGCACCCTCTGCCCCGCTCATACTCTGACCGCTACCGGAGCCAGGATCAGCGGGGCTGCTGGTGACTGGGGGCCGTCTTTGTGTCGCTCTCATGTTTTTGAGGGGGTTTTTGCCATTGTTGCTACGCTTGACAGGCGAGTTGGCAACAGCAGTAAGTTATTAAAGTACGCAGGGGACGCTACTGTCCGTCTCCTGGATATTTTCCTTAGTCGCCCTTTACGACACCCACTGGTTGAGATGGGGTGGCCTATTCTTACGCCAAGGCTACACGGCAAAGACTCACCTAGTAAGAACAAGTTGATGGTGTTATATCAGAAGGCGATGTCAAGAGTCCCAGAAACCGGCGGTCGTACATGATAGGAGCTATGAATGTTAAAGAAGCAAGTGAAGTATGTAAGAACCAGGCATGTGGTGCTCAGTTCTCTTTGCCTGCCCGGCAAAGGAATTACCGTGAAGTTATAGATAGTTGTAAGACTGATGTATGTTCCTCACACTCGAATTTCATTTCTTGACAATGTCTTACTTGTTTATTATGTACTTAACCTGTGTGTGAAGAAATAATAAATATATATATATATATGTAGATACACGCGATACAAATTTAGGGGCGTAAGTGACTTCGTATCAACTTTAGAGTCAACGCTGCATGTTCAGCGCGTTACTAATTAACTTACGAGGCTCTGGAGAAGAGGCAGAGTACATCAAAGCAGCCAGATTGGGAAGTAGCTGCACGTCGCAGAACACCTCAGAAACAACTACTTGGAGGGTTATTGTGCTCCTGCAAGAGAATGTGGTTACGAGTAAGGTAGTGAGGAAATACCGTGATAGCAGCGGCGGTATCAACGCATGAACGATACTTCTTAACCTATCTTAGCAACGGCACCACTTTACATCAGATGGGTCGTATGCTTCTATATATCACAATATTGTATACAAAAGTATGTATATTAATGAGTTAAGCCAAATCTAATGATTCAGATCCACGAAAGAAATTACCTTTGGATAACCGACAAGACCGATATTAAAAACTCAATTCACGGTAAACGGTAGAACGCGCAGCTGTTATTAGGTAGTTCACGGATCAAGATTACGGCGTTTATCTACTTATTCGTTAAAATATTCTGCCATTGGTCAGTAGGCTCGAATCGCTGAGATTTTTAAATGTTAAAACAGAACATAAACATAATTATCCACAACAACCTTTATCTTTGAATCAAAAATACAAAGTCACAAGGGTTTGAGTGTTATGCTGTGATGCATAGAGTTATGGGTACTGACTATTTACTTCTCAATGCTAAGACTCTGGAAGAATCAAAATACCACTTTCTAGTACTTCAAAATAAGGCTTAATTTGTGTTTATATACATAATTCAACGCCGCAATGAAGTTTGGATAATCGGTTTGAGCACAACATAAACTTTGTCGGATATATCTTGCATACTATGTGATATATAATCGATAGCGTGAAAATATTTTTAAATAATTTCAATCTATGCGATAGTTTTCTAATACATTTTACTAGTTCATGATTCTGGCGCGAATGTTTTAAAATACCGGCCAATTGCGAGTCAAACTTCCATGGATGGTTTCGTACCATTTAACTTTATTTTATTTTATATCGGACTCAGTATAAAATAAAATAAAGTTAAATGGTACGAAACCATAGCCATATAGGATTCTCGGTGTCGAGATCTTCAGCGATGTTCAATAGCGTGTTCACCTGGAGGAGAAGGTCAAACTGGCGTCCAAGAAACTTAGTGTGCTCAACAGTGCAAAACAGTACTTCAGTGCGGAACAAAGACTTATATTATAGGTACAAGTGTCAAGTGAGACCGCACATTGGGTACTGTAGTCACCTTTGAGCGGGTATACTTGGATACCAGCTAGGACCTTGTGATTCGATTCAGAGACGGGCTGTGAGGATTGTCGACGATCTTACAGACGGTATTGAGCCCTTAAGTTTAAGGCGAGATTTTAACTCCCTTTGTGTGTTTTACAGATTGTATAAGGGGTTCTGTTCCGAAAAACGGTTCAATATGATTCCTCGCCGACGGCGGAGTTAACCCTCAACCACAATGGTTGCGAACTATGCGGTTCCAGCGAAAAATATCGGCTTACCATTTATGTAATGTGTTATTAGCTAAAATCATTTGTTTATTCATCCATAACTTCACGCCAAATCCTTTACTTTTTAATTAATAACCAGTTGAGAATGCGCAAGCTTGCATTGCCAGAGGAGCACCTGGGTCGTCAATTATATAACAATTCAATTTCTTTTTTAATTTGTCGGCCATTATGACCATATTCCTTAAGAGAGATAGGAACGGGATTCTTGAACATTCCTTACGTTACTTGCAGTTTGATGTAATCTGTTTTGTGTGCTTCCGCCACCAAACAGGTCAAATTGCATGTTGACTTTGGTAAAATAACGCCTGAACCTAGTTACTTGTTTTCCCCTTATGTATGTAATACTCTGTAATATGTAAATACAATCAAAAATTACGACTATATTTAAATAAATCTTTATTTTTCAGGTAAATCTTTATTTTACAAACGCTCCAAAGCTTGCCCATCTGTCACAAGGATGTATGTATTGACTTATAGACCCGTAGCAAATAGATTAAACGAAATATTGACCTATGGGTCAATATTTCTTAAATATTCATTATTCATTAAATAGATTAAACGAATGAATTAAAACACGGAAATTCGTAGCAGTAAATAAAACATTAGGTATATTGAAAATTCAAAATCAAAACAAATTCGATGTCCAAACAGAAGCTTGAAATTTTCACAGGCTTTTGTGTTTTTATACCACTAAGGTGACAATCAAGCGTACGGCCTGCCTGATGGTAAATAGTCACCGTAGCCTATGGACATTTGCAACACCAGGGGTGTCACTCATGCGTTGGCGACCGTCTAAAAACCTCTTCACGCATTTCTTGAAGAATTCCATGCTGTAGTCCCATGGAAAAACCTAAAAATATTAACTAAATTCAAAATAATTATTTGAACAAGAAATACTTAAAATCACGTAATGTGTATTTATAACAATTTACGTTCGCCAAATTAAATTTATATGGGTTTCGCGTAGCCCATAATGCTCCGGGGATAAAGAGCAATCTAACAGTAGAATGTAATCATGAAATACATACATATATGTTCTATTCGAGAAATACTACTACTTTGCCACTCTAGTAACGTACTACTCTATTTTTACACAATGCTGCAATGCTAAAACAGAGGGTTATGTGTTTGACCTGTATGTATATATGTTCGTCCCTATGTTCCCTCGCAACTGCTAAATGGCTGAACTGATTGCGATGAATGTTATTTCGTTAGATTCGCCATTATTGCGCGAGTGTCACTGGGTATATGAAAATTATAAAAATAAAAACGGCGGAATTTTATCGCCACAATGTATGTTATGAAAAGTGTTTTCCATCGCAATTTTGAAATGAAGAGTTTTAAAAGGTATGTATGTATACATATCTTCACGCCAGGTCCCTTGCGGGGTAGGCAGAGGGAACCGAGCGCCACGAGTCTCGATATGTACATAAATCCCCAAATAAATAAATAATAAATAAATAAATATTGTCGAACAAATTACACAGCGCCACCTAGCCCCAAAGTAAGCAAAGCTTGTATTATGGGTACTAGAGAACTGATAAACATACGTAAATACATTTTTTTTTTGTAAATACATACTTATTATACATAGAAAATACCCAGACCAATACAAACAGACATGTTCATGCACACAAATGTTTTTACTGTGTGGGAATCGAACTTACGAGCGTTGGTGTCAAAGTAGAGTAACAGCGCGTTCCACCACTGAGCCACCGAGCTCGTCAAATACGAATTTCGTGGAACACGCCAGGATATCGAACCGGGGAGCAGACCGTCGAAAGGCCTGTTCTTTATCCACTGGTCTATTACTGCCCATTAAGCCACTTGACATTGTCCAGATTTAAATGCTCAGCAAGAAAATGCAGGAATACTTAATCGCGTACAAATGCCCCTATCTGTGTAATCAAACCCGTTTGTTTCCAATAATTGAAGAACGATGGCTAAATTAAATTCTATTTATATGCAAAGAGTTCCCGACCGGCCGAACTGAAATTGAGCATTATAATAAACGATCTATTTAATTGGATATTGTACTTTGGTAGCAATTTTTTTTTCAATACATTGTAGGTAGATGGCACAATAAGGAATAAACTGAAACAGCCTAGTTTGTATGCAAAATTGGTTAATATGTGAGCTTAACAAATTTGATTATGATTGCTTTTGGAGCTTCCGATCGCAACGAATTTGGTGTTTCTGGTGTACATTTTTTTATATACACAATGTTGTTTTTATAAGCATACGGTCCTCTTGATGTATCCGTAGCCTATGAATGCTGGTAAAAAAATTTGGCGAGATCGGTGGCGCAATGGTCAGTGATGCTGCTTTGGCAACAACGTTGTTGCGTCGTGGATTCGATTCCCACACAGGGTAAACATTGGTGGGCATGAACATATCTGTCTGTCTTGGCCTGGATGACTTTAAGAGAGATAGAGCGCATCAAAGCAGCCCGTCTGTGGAAGTACCTCCACGTCAAAGAAAACCGAAGCCGAGTAACAAATCTCTTGAGGGTATTATGTTCCTCCGTGTGATTGAGGTCACCAGTAAGCTCTTGAGGAGTTGCTGTGTTAGCAGCAGAGGTGGCATCGCGCGAGTTATACTCAATATACTGCAGGCATTCATAGGCTACGGTAACCACTTTACACCAGATGGGCCGTATGCTTGTATGCCTCCCGACGTTGTATGAAAAAAAACCATGGCGTAACGTACCATGAAACTAGACATGAAAGAGCCCAATCATAGGACATTGGCGTATTCAATTAGATTGGCATGTACCATCAAACCCCTCAATATATATCTATACTTATATTACAAAGAGAAAAGATTTGAATTTTTGTATGTATGTTTGATAAACTCAAATACATAACGAACAAAAGACAAGACAAAATACCTGTAGATTGCTACATTATCAGCGAGTAACATGGGCTATATTCTATTTTCAAAAAATTAGAGATTCATACGGAAATTGCAATATTGTAATAAATTTTTGACACGTTGTTTAAAAATTTGCTAACAACAGTAATTATAAATTACTGGTTATATATTATTTCGCGTCGCATTGACGGTACCTAAAATATTGCACTACATGCTTATAGTACTCATTATTTTTTACAAAAGAGTCTACAAAGCTACGTGTCTGACTAGTATAGTTAAGTCACAATACATGTTTTTTTATCAAATATATCAATCATAATACGGCTAGAATCTAGAGATGATGACATTCATAACATGATATTAATCCTTAACCAACTAAGTAGTTTTATAAGGAATGGTTCGTATGTTCTACTTGTCTAATTAAAGTACTCCATGCGAAGCCGAGTGGATCGCTAGTACTATGTTAAAGTCTTCGACATTGTAACACCCGAAAATTGTATAAATTTGTGTTAGCATCCGTTGTAACAAATGAAAAGTTTCAACTCAACATTTCACTAATGAATCAACTGAACTTTGGAAAGAGGGATATATCAGAAGCTTTTAGAATTTGAGCTGGCAGTTGGAGATATTATTAAAACAGTCTCCTGTCAAAGCTATCTGTAAATAAAGATTCGTTAAAATATGCAGAAACATTTTAAATGAACCAAACATGCTACATGGATATACCCATTTTAAGATTAAATATTTTGCAGTAAGCATAATCGTGTAGTGCTACGTACACTTTCATTATTTGCGATAACATATTCTATTTCTAGAAATCGACCGACCTGTATTATTTCATAAATATAAAAATGTAAAATGTATTATTTCATAAATATCTAGTCTATTCTCTTTTTGAATTTGCTGGTGCATTCCATATATACTCTAATCTATCAAATCTAACCTCTTTAGCAAATCAAAGAAGACACCATGTTTTAACGACAAAAAAGTGGAGGTTGTAATATCGACTGGTATGGTTTTTTTATACCACTAAGGCGGTAACATAACTTGTAAATGAAATGGATTATAGACCTAAAATTTGATACAATTGTATAGAATATTCTTCTTAATGTTATGCCGTTTCGAAAATGACGAAAAGCGCCTGCCAATAGACCTCCAAAACAAGGAAGGGAAAGGGGAAATAAGATTTTTCTTAAGTTAGGTCACTAACTGTAAAGCTGTGTTCCAATCCAAGAAATGATGGCAGTTACTCCATGTGAAATCATTACCGTCGCCATATCCTTAGGCTTAGATAGTGTACTCCGCAATCAACTAGGAAACAGAATACTGCTAGCAAGAAGAAGAGTCTTCTTCTTATTCCTAGCACTATCCCGTTTTCATTCATTCAATTTCTTGACGAGCTCGGTGGCGCAGTGGTGAAACGCGTTGTTACGCTACTTCGACACCAACGCTCCTGGGTTCGATTCCCACACAATACAAACATTTGTGTGCATGAACATGCCTGTTTGTCTTGGTCTGGGTATTTTCTATGTATAATAAGTATGTATTTACAAAAAAAAAAAATGTATTTACGTATGTTTATCAGTTGTCTAGTACCCATAACACAAGCTTCGCTTACTTTGGGGCTAGATGGCGCTGTGTAATTTGTCCGACAATATTTATTTATTTATTATTTATTCTCATATATTATTTTTTCATTACTTTGTTATTAGGGCTACATATTTCTAATAAGGTATGCCGGCAATAAATTGGTAAGGTAATGAGTATGAGATATGCAATTGTTATAAAACTGTTCTACGTTAAGATTCTTGGATATATTCGACTACTTACTTAAATGGGAAACAAGCTTGTGATGTGACCTGTCTGATTCTAAGCAGTTATCGTAGCCGATGAACACTTGCAATGCCAAATGCGTTACTAGTATTGTAAGACACAGTAATGCCCAGTAAAAAGCTACATTTAAAAGCAGGTGAGCGGAGTTCAAAATATGAGATTTTCGAACTTTTTGAGAAGCTCATAACTTCTCCAATAATGACAGAAAAAAACAAACCTATGAAGTGACGACATCGGCGCATGCGTGATTGCTATTAAAACAACGACAGTAGTCACGACTGGGACTTAGCCGGCTATGGGCAATTTATCACATAAACGTGTAACACCTATAAATTGTTTACGCCTCTAATTTTGTTTTCTCGTAAATGTATGAGAAACTGACCTAACACCGGTGGTACAAAAATTACAAACTTGACCCATTAAAACCACTCCGTCTGGAATTTCTAACAACCTCTGTAATTCCTACCCTACAGCTGTCAATACAGAATGTATTATATTACGCTTGTTTTGCAGAACCACGTGCAGTATGTAGCCTTCCAACGTAACCTCAAATCATTCGAAAAGAGTTACTGGTACTATTACTACTCCTAGCATGTAAATCTGATGCCGAAACCAATACTACATTCAAGTTCATTAAGATAAAATACGTGTGTTACTAATACGAACAGCGTAACTTAAAACTTAACTATAGTCATTAGTTATTCAACACGAAAGCGTAGGAAGTCTCAGAGAGGAAGTGAAACAATTAATAACGACAGCCCTCTTTTATCTTCAGTTCCCCTGGGAATGTTATTTATAAATCTCTAACAACTCTACAATCCATTAACATTAAATTGTTTGTGGTATTACATAATTGTTAAACTCTAACGGGGTATAGTTAATTTTCACTTTGAATTTATTCGTAACTATAGTGTTAGCGTGATTTCATACACTTTACGATATTTTCTTTGTGTTCTTTGTGTATGGCCTAGGAATTGTAGACATTTAGGTTTGGCTTCGAGTATTTATAAGAAGTCGGTCAGTCGGCTACAATACTGTTTTATGAGTGCACGAATATTTTATGCCAATAATTTTGCCTTGTTCGTTGCGTATTTTTTGATAGAATGACTGATTATGTGTCATATTTTCGTCAAAATGCCCTCTAAAATATTTACTCGTAATCTTCACATGATTGAAAAATTACATGAAAAAATACAATCACAGATAGGCATGTAAATTATTAATAGTTGTATATATGTATATCTTCGCGCCAGGTCCCTTGCGGGGTGGGCAGAGAGTATCAAGAGACCACCATGCCATAAGACGCGGTCCATACATACCTCACTCGCTTCTTTAACATCGTGGCTCTTTACGTGGACGCTCGCTGATTTGCTTATTAGTTGCTCCATAAAATGTTAAACACTATTTTAATATACCTACAGACTTATCGTTCGTGATTTTTAGTTTTTACAAACGCATTAACTTCAACAAATATAGATTCATAACATATAGATACAACAATATTTAGATCACTTATGGAACCATCCATCGATATCGATAAGCTTGATTCGATATCGACGTACATATATCATATTCCACCCATAGAAAGCACCCAAGGACTGTTGTGATAACCATAATATAATATTGCAACCAACTTATCAGTATCCTAATCGGTTTCTATGTCCAAGTGGGTAGTAGTAGTGGTGGGTGGGTTGCAGGGAAGGCCTAGGTTACCAAGTGTACGATATCCCGGTAGACTGTTTGTCCCCGTGACAAAACGAACACTTTTAAAATCTGGTTGGTAAAGATACCAAATCGCTGTTGAAGTATTCAACAAATGACGACTACTAACAACGTGAACTCTCCAAAAAGTTAATTTAAATGAGAACTACGTAAATGCCATTCGTAAAATACGAGCTACCTGACCTAAAAACAATTTTCATTCGATTCAACCTTGATTGATAGAGTTGATGTGGTTAGAAGGTAATTATCACATAACATTTTATGTTCCTATCGTGTGTTGTTGAATATAACTCATTTACTGCTTGTGAAATATATTATACATACAAATATTATAAATATCCTGTGCATACCACATTTATGGTAATAAAGATACTCATACATTCATTCACATATCTGTCCGTTTGTCAGTCGCTAGTATTTATCTAAGAAAGTATTGAAATCTGTAAAATTAAGCAACAAGTTGAGCTCAAAAAATTTTTTCTTTCAAAAAAATTCTATTAATCTAGATGTAGCCAAAATATGAAAACAATATAGTTCGTATTTATAATTAATAATATAAATTAGATAAGTGTTGGAACAAGTAGATGAGTTTGTATATCTTGGATGCGCTTTCAGCAGGAATGGAAGGTACATCGCAGATGTGGATTCCCAGCACTCGAGTGAGTGCTGGGAATCCACATCTGCGATACACAATGCAGTGCTGGTCCCGACGCTTACTTATGGAAGCGAAAGCTGGGTATGGCAGAGAGAGCATGAAAGTAGGATAAACGCGGTCGAAATGCGAGGGCTGCGCAAAATTTGTGGCGTAAGGCTTGTTGGTCTGGTCTGAGTTTGAGTTGGTCTGAAAGAGAGCGTCGGTGTTAAAATAAGAAGAGGCATGCTCCGTTGGTTCGGACATGTAGAAAGAATGCAAGATGAAAGAATGACGAAACAGATATACAATGCAAAAGAGGAAGGATGTAAGAGCCGGGGAAGACTAAGACTTACCTACCATGACCAAATTGGTCGTGTTCTATCAGAAGGTGATGTCTGGAGCCCTAGAAACCGGCGAGCGTGCATGAATGTTAAATAAGAGAGTCACGTGGCGCTCGGGTCGCTCGGATTTGGCGTGAAGTTACAGATAGATAGATAGAATATATTATTATTGTTTCTAAGAAAAACAATCAAATTCTTTTCAAATAAATATAAAAAATATCTAAATGTAAACATGTACAGTGCTCTAAAGCGTGATATATCAATCAAAACGAAAAGAGTATGTTAAAAATATAGACGGTGGTCTCGGCAGCGCCATGATCTGGTGGCCGCGCTTGGAAGTGCGGACCTCTCGCTCCCGAGCGTGGTCCGCTCCATGCTCGGGAGTGACAGTGCCTGGCAGGCGATGGCCTCCTTCTGTGAGACGGTCATGTCCCAGAAGGAGGCCTCGGAGTGGGACAGGGAGGATGATCCCGAGGCTGTCCCGCTCCGGAGACGGCGGACGGGAGTGCGGCGTAGGCGCTACGCGCACCTATTGCCGCCTCCCTAACTTGTGGGACTAGGGGTCAGGATGGGAACCTGGCCCCATAATGGTCCCGCCGCCGGAGGGGCTGCCCCAATTTGCCGGGACGGCCCCTACATTGAAGAAGTCCGGCCCCTTCTGAGGGGCTGGCCAGTCGCAGTGGTGTCCTGTTGCTGACAGATCGGCCGCGTTGGTGTGGTGCCCCGCCACACCAATGCGGCCGATGGCATTTCGCGGGGTCGTTTAGTGGGTATACCGTCGGACAGCCGACGGGGAGTCCCACACTACCACCGGAGGCCACCCAGGCACCGGTGGTGTGCGTAAAGCATTTTTCCCCGCGTCACAAAAAAAAAAGGATAAACGCGGTTGGAATGCGAGCGTTGCGCAAAATTTGTGGCGTAACGCTTGTAGACCGTATTCGCAATGATGATGTTAGAAGTAGAGTTGGTCTGAAAGAGAGCTTCGGTATTAAAATAAGAAGAGGCATACTCCGTTGGTTCGGACATGTAGAAAGAATGCAGGATGAAAGAATGACGAAGCAGATATACAATGCAAAAGTGGAAGGATGTAGGAGCCGAGGAAGGCCAAGACTTACGTACCATGATCAAATTGGTCGTATTCTATCAGAAGGTGAAGTCAAGAGCCCTAGAAACCGGCGAGCATGCATGAAAAGAGCAATGAATAGTAAAGAAGCGTGAGGTATGTAAGGATCGAGTCGCGTGGCGCTCGGTTCTCTCTGCCTAACCCGTAAGGGATTTGGCGTGAAGTTATAGATAGATAAATTATATGAAATTTTAACAGAAATGAAAAAAGAGTAAGAACAATTCAGAAAATCAGTGGCGAGTATCAGCTTGATAATTTTTCAAGTCTGACTATTTTTTAGTGTAAGGATGCATATTTTTCCGTAAATTGGCATGTATTTAAGAGAGATAGGGTGAATCAAAGCAACGCGTCTGGTGAAGTATCTCCACCCCACAGAAAACCGCAGCTAAATAACAACTCTCTGGAGGGTTACTGTTTTCCTGCGTATGAGTGAGGTTACTGAGCGCTGCGCAAAATTTGTGGCGTAACGCTTGTAGACCGTATTCGCAATGATGATGTTAGAAACAGAGTTGGTCTGAAAGAGAGCGTCGGTGTTAAAATAAGAAGAGGCATGCTCCGTTGGTTCGGACATGTAGAAAGAATGCAAGATGAAAGAATGACGAAGCAGATATACAATGCAAAAGTGGACGGATGTAGGAGCCGGGGAAGGCCAAGACGTACCTACCATGACCAAATTGGTCTTGTTCTATCAGAAGGTGATTTCAGGAGCCCTAGAAACCGGCGAGCGTGCATGAGAAGAGCAATGAATGTTAAAGGAGCGAGTGAGATATGTCAGGATCGAGTCACGTGGCGCTCGGTTCTCTCTGCCTACCCCACAAGGGATTTGGCGTGAAGTTATAGTATAATATAGTATAATTAATTATCTCTTTGCAAATGAATTTATCACTAATCTCCTAAATATTAACTTACGTCAAGCTGTTTGCAATATCTAAATCGAAATTATAATAATATTTGGAAGAAATTGAAATAGGGTAAGTTTCATCATTCACATTAGATGTCAGCTATCACAGTGTTCTAATTTAGATTAGTTAATATAGTTCCATTTTGTTATAGCCCTTAATTTTGAAAAGTTGTAAGGATTTATGGATGTTTGGTACTCTTTCACTCAAAAATGACTGAAAGAACTTGAGTAAAGGTTATAAAACAAATAGAGTATGCTGTGAATTAATTTTAGGTTACAATTTATCACGAAAATATTTAGAACTCCTGTGTAAACTTAAAAATCGGAGCGCCACGTGGCCGCAGCCGTTGGTGTAGCATGAACAGGCAAGACAAAGTAACTTCTTGACTGAAGAATAGCTGAATATATGTTAGAATTATTAAATATATATATAGACATACAAGAATTAATATAGCAATGTTGTGCTGACAGCATTGCGGTCATACTTTTGCGCTTCCAGACCAGATACCAGCCCAGAAGTACGCAGATTTCTAGAGTGGTGTGAAAAACAGAAATAACTTACTTGTCGTCGTATACAAATTCATTGTCCAGGGTATTATAATACAAAAGGAATGCCAGCACAGCGCTGGCCGCTATGACCCAGCCCATTCTGGTGTGTGGGCCGTAGAAGAGACGCAGCGATCTGTAACAAATAACATTAAATTATATTATTCAACAGTTAATTTTATAATAATATACTCGTAGTATACTCATCTATATTGACGAATATGTATTGTGTTTTAGCGAATGGGGATATCAGGGACCATAAAAACATGCACCGCATTAAAACACTATGATTAGAAGCGAATGAAGACGTGGACCGAATCATGTAGCACTCAGTTCTTCCTACCTACCCCGCAAGAGACTTAGAATACGAGATACGAGTAGATAGATAGAGTAAAGAAGAATTAGATACATTAAAATAAGACGGCGCCTATTAAATAAATTCATCAAAATGATGAAGGTGAGCTAAGAGGTACGATATAATAAAAATCGGTCAAAAACGACGCAAACTGAAAATCAATCGTTAATTTCTTTATTTTCTATATTTAAATCTTATCTTAATATTGTATAAGTGTTAATAGCTAGATCCGAAAATATAAAATTACCATACAAATTTAATATGTACCGTATGATACGGATAATAAACGGTCTCATTTAGCATTGATAATTAGTATGTCGGATATATCAAAGTTAACGCCTAAGTAGTGAATGGGATTATTTGTGCCACACTATAAATTGAGCGGTTGGTATTTCATGGAGCGTTTCGTATTTAATCTACAGATGGAAAGCATGTACACGGGCACATCTTGACACCGTTGCGTTTCAGTTTGCACCACGAACTTATGTTTATTATGTAGCTCAAATGTGATAGAGAAACGTATCAGTGCGTAGACGCTTAGATCCTACCCTCCACAAGTACATTGTCAGAGTCGCTCATGATCATACTGTCATTTTAATAATATATCGTTCAACGCCGTAATCATTACAGTGCTTTTCACAGTCGCATAGGACGATAACATCTAAATGCCCACGGGGTGTGAGGTAATCACAAACTAATATACTATTGACTGCGTACGAAAGCAACCCCCCCCCCCTCTCCCCTTCAGCAAAAAAAAACCGCACATTATCTCAGCGATTCGAGCCTACTGACTAAGGAAATAAATAGAAATAGAAGCAAATAGAAAGTTACATTATCAATATGTGACATAGGTTACTTTTAATAACATATATATATATATCTAATTATTTTTAATAATATATTATTAATTTATATATTTAATTTATATAATTATATAAATATTTAATAATATATTATTAAAAATAATTGTAACCCAATTTATCAAAAAATTGGCTAGAATAGTCATTATTTGGCGTGCGCTACAATATAATGATGATGCATAAAATCATATCATTATAGTACTCATTATTACCCATAAAAAAGTCCGGAATATATATTGCATGATTGTCTTTTTCTCTTGATCTGGGTATTGTAAATACATACTTGTAATACATAGGGTATTTTCTATGTACTACAAGTATGCATTTATAAAAAAAAAGTATGTAAGTAAGTTTATCTTTAGTAATTTGTCAGACAAAACAAATAGCTGATAAGTGACTCGATGTCGATCCGAGCCACTAAGCCACTAGCCAATAAGAGCCGTGCGTTCTACATTAGCCCCGATCCGTAGCGGTGAGTTAAGTTACTACGCAAAATCGTGCCATTAGTTCTCCATAGTTTATTTCCTTCATGCTCTCTATATACCCGTGGGAGGCCGGGGTGGGTCGCTAGTAACCAATAAGCCGCGTGCCGCGGTGTTGATCCATGAATTAGCCAATAAGAGAAGCGCGTTATACTTTACCCCTTCGACCCGTAGCGGTGAATTGAGTTACTACCTAAAATCGGTCTTATCAATTCTCTATAGGTTATTTTCTTCATGGTAATAATATAACGCTCGAGAAAGAAAACTATACTATACTGACATCATAAATGCGAAACAGGCAGGATACTAAATAGGTACTATTCAATTTCTTACATGTACGAGTATCAACAATGTCCTTCTAACCTAATATAGGCCGTAGTAATAGATTTAGAGGTTTTTTTATACTACGTTGGGAGGTAAGGTAAGTAAGGTGATATCAGAAGCCCCAGGAACCGGCGAGCGTGCATGAAAGCTATGAATATCACAGAAGCGAGTGAAGTATGCAAGGAGCCGCGTCTTATGGCGCTCGGTTCTCTCTGCCTACCCCGCAAGGGACTTGGCGTAAAGATATACATGCATACATACGTCGGGAGGCATACAAGCATACGGCACACCTGATGTAAAGCGGTTACCATAGCCTATTAACGCTTGCAATATATTAATTATCACTCGCGCGATGACTCCTCTGCTGTTGACACAGCAACTCCTTGGGGGTTTACTGGTGACCTCACTCACACTCAGGAATACAACAACCCTCTAAGGGGTTGTTATTTGGACTATAGTAACATAGCCAAAAGGATAAATTGTATCGATAACATAATCGTTAGATTCTTAAATTAAAAATAGTTTCCAATAAGATAAAATCATTATTATGTAGTTGCAGCAAAGAATAATAAAAAAGAGCACTTTTGCATTATGCATTGATTATATGATCGCAAGGCGTTCGACTACTTAATTATAACATACTATACGACAAGCTATTGCGTAATAATATACAAGTACAACTTCTTGATTTACTTAACTATCACAGCAACCAACATACTGTAGTTAAATAACAAAATCGATAGAGTAGTAAAACAAAAACAAGGAAGGTACAGCGCGGGGCTCCATAATCGGAAGTAATGAATAACTAAAATATGTAAACGATATGTGTAATAAAGGAAGGATCTGTATTTGTCTCAGTTTGCAGATGTAAGGGTACATCGTTTCTAATATAATTTAGTATAATTAGTTTTATAAATCGTTGTAGTATATATATAGAAGTATTTCACGTAACGTTTGTACATCCTCCCGAAACTACTCACCTACCAATGACCTAATTCACCAGAGCCATTTATATTGGTTGGAGAGTTTTATTTTATACAGTTTTAATTTACAAGTTGTACTCGTAGTTTATGATTCTTCACACTCATTTTAGCAATGAACTATCTTAATTTATTATATAGGTATGGTCAGTGTCAAAAGTGCATATATAGCAGGTTGAAATCGCGTGAATGCCAATAAGCATCATTCTGCTAATGACACACACGCCTTGACACATTTAGTTCAATATTGTCAATCTGCGTTTAGATTCAAAATATTTTTCATGATTATCTTCTATACTGATTGAGAATACCTTAGTTATAATAATTACAATAATTTTATTTTAATTAATTATTAGTTACATTATTTTTTTTTTTTTATTTATTTATTATAAATTATTATTATCAATACATATTATATACACCACAACATTGACACAAACACGAAAATACTTACAGTAAAACCCGTCTCAACTAATTTGAGATATATTATGCAAGGAATTATACCTGTTCTATCTTGCATAGGTACTGATATTAGCCTGCATATTTGAAACAGAACGTAAACAATTGCATTCGAAGACACATTACCACTCTCGCTAGCAAACTAGTAACGACAAATTTAAAATGTCTTCGTATAGTGACCTAACCTACTTAGCTCTTTTTCATATTTGCACTAACCCACTGAGAGAGAATAACATTACTTCTTACTACCCTACCTACTCAAGAGTACCGCGACTATTATCAAGTCTCAGTTAACCGGCTACCGTTGACTGCTCGATGAAACGACGGTTTATTTTTATATTAGATAATATGAGTTGATCATTCATTCAATCATTTCACAAAATAGAAAATAACAAAATCTTATATTATTATTAAATTAGACTGCTAAGCTGAAATTTAAAACATGGGCTCTGGAGCGTGGCGATAAGTTTGAGTTGTTTTTTTTTTTTGCCACTTGACCACTACTGTCGATAATTGAATCGGTGATATTATAGATGTTATTAATTAATTTCTGCGTAGATAAATAGGTATAGCTATCTCTGTCGGTACTGTATCTTATTCGTTAATTTCTCGGTAACGTGTGACATAATATAATAAATAATATAGTTTTGTTATTTATGTAAGTGTGTGCGTGCCAATCGGCTACCAACGTGTACAGAGGATTTCTCCCGCTGGATCTATGTGGACTTTTGACGTCGACTGTAGGTACATGGTTTTTATGTGGTCCCAACAAATACAAATTTCTTTATTTCTCTCTTCTTAATCTTACCTATTTAGTAGGTTTACAATGAATAATAATTGGTGACACAAGGATTGAGAGACCCTGACGCTTGAACTAGGCATGAACGTGTGACTCTGGTCACTAGTACTCTCCCTGCTTGATATAATTGTAGTGGAAGAGAATTTCACAACTTCGGGAAGCATTCAAGTACACGGCCCAGATAATGTAGGATGGTTCCGTAACATACGAATACTTATAATACAACGAGTATAGCTTGTGCAATGCCACTACCACATCTCATACGGGGCTTATTGATAAACTCGCTTACTCGCGGGAAAGCAACAATCTTCTGCGAGGTGGAGTCACTTCTCCAATCATGTTGCTTATATATCTCTAGCTCTAGCTTAAAGCTTCTCCAAATTACTTGCACTGAAACGAATTATTCATAATTTACGATGTTACGTTCCAAAAGTTAGAAAGTATTAACCTATAAAATGTTTTACCCTTTTGTTTCGACAAATAAGTTAAGAATTTTAATGTAGTCCGTAACCAGATGTCTCTTTTATTAACACTGAATGAAATATAAATAATATTTACTTAAATTCAACAGTAGGATTTTCAACATGTATACTGCCAGATATCCACATTTTACAATACGAAATTTGAATGGAGATAATTATAATCAAGCAATATAATATGAACCAAATATTTATGTTGGAAACTACCATAAGGTTTACCTAATTTAATATTAAGGACGAAGTTAAATTTTAGAGGATACCTTTTGAAATCGTAACGTATATGTTAATTCAATAAAAATGTTAGTATAATATGAAATAATTCCCTAAAATTCAGGTTGTTATATTATGATTAAATAGGAGATAATTTAGTTCGTGTCAAAGTCGATGCCGTATGTGGTGCACACGTAATGCGAAAGAGAGATAAAATACATTGAAGCTGCCCAACTGGAGAAGTAGTTTCTCTGCTTTTATCAAAACTATTGTCTCTTACTCTTCCAATAGCTAACTGATGTAATCTGTTGGCTGCTGCGGTGCATTCAACTGTCTCTTTAGAATGGAAAACCTTTTATACATTGCGAAAAGCTAGGCAGAATACAAAATTTCCCAGCTTAACTTGTTTTGTATCATTTTTCATGCGGCCAACAAAATTTATAGAGGCAAAACTGCCATTTTATACTTTTGTAAACGGGTCTGTATAACCACGCCATCACAGTGTACAATAGCAAATGGTATAAATAATAGAGTAAGGATAATAACCATATCAGTTTAACTAAAGTAATAAGACACAATAAAATCTAAATAAATAAAGTATTAAATACAAAATCTCTATAAAACTATTGTGTTTGAAAAGTAACTAAAACTGGCCGATGTTTATATTAGCTATCACCCTACTTCGCATTCGGCAAAATGTACCAAGAGTAAGCGAGACTGGCTTTGGCTCTGAAGATGCAAAGTGATTTTAAGAGAGGTAGGGCGCATCAAAGCAATTGCCCGTCTATGGAAGTACCACCACCTCACAGAAAACCGCAGCCAAATAACAATTCCCTAGGTTGTCGTGTCCCTGTGTGTGAGAGAGGTCACCAGTAAACTCCTAAGGAGTCGCTGTGTTATCTATGAACTGTGAAATGATATGAAATGTATTGCCAGTATTTATAGGCTACGGTAACCGCTTTACATGAGGTGGACCGTGTGCTTGTTGCCTCCCGACATTGTATAAAAAAGGCATTTCACATTTTAGAGCACTCGATTGTAAGTCAAAAATCACCTAATGGGCCGACACAAAAATTTTAAATGAATGAAATCTAGTTACAATCAGCGAATCGTTGATCAGGCGTATTAACCAATAATTTGTCGTAATGCATATATTCATAAATAATCGTTAAAGTCATTGAATCAACAAAACCTCTCATCGCTATATTTTCCACGTTTTCGAGCACAAATTGAAAGAACTTGCGACAAAAATATACCTATTTTGTGTTTACGAAAAGCTATTACAGTAAAATCATCTATATAAGAGAGACTTATTTGTGTGAAATATTGTGTTAAAACTAAAAATTCAGATACTTTTTAAATATTTCTTTCCTGCAGTTCAATTTTTCTTTGATCTCCTTAGTGTCGAGTATGAGTATCATCACTGCGGGCCATGTGGGTAAGAAGAAGCTAAAGGTCGCTCAACGTACTATGGAAAGTGCTATGCTCAAGGTTTCTCTGTGTGATTGAATCAGAAATGAAGATATCCACGGCAGTACTATCGACATAACCCAAAGAATAACCAAGTTTAAGCGACAGCGGCCACGTAGTTCGTAGAACCGACAACCGCTGAGAAAGGAAGGATCTCGAATAGTATCCCCGTACTGGTACACGCAGGATGGGATTAGATGGAGTGATTACCTCAAAAGGTTTGTAGGGAGTCAACGAATGTTGGTGACACAGGATCGAGACGAATGGTACTCTAGCGGGGAGATCTATATTCAGCTGTGGACGAATACGGGTTGAGGTGATGATGATGTACCGTCATGACACCGACTTAGTACAGATGGCCCGTAACATCAACTACATATGTAGACCAGGTACCACAAATATACACATGGTACATTTTTGGTCCGATAAATTCCATTCTGCAAATTTTGGTCTCTACAATTAACCTATATGCACGATCGAAGACGAATATCTATATTTTCTGAAAACAATGGTGAAAGTAGATTTATCCCAAACTAATTCGCAAATAACAGCAGCCTTTATTGTGAGTTATAGAACAAACTGATTCATTTACGCCAAATTATTAAAAGATAAAAAAAAAAACAAAGTGGGACCATATGAAATCACTGAACAACAACAACAGAATCATCAACACAAATCAGATGTCGTAACATCTCAAATCTCTCTCCAACCTCTCTGCTAATACAGCAACTCTTTAGACGCTTACTAGTGATCTCATTCACTCGCAGAAACATATTCCCAAAGAGTTGTTGGTATTTTGAAATGAGAAACTACTTCCGCGGTCGGACATCTTCAATGTGTTTTATCTCTCTTTCGCATTATATATGCACCACATACAGCTGGCGTCGACTTTGACTCAAACTAAATTAGCCTCTGTTCAATCACAATATACGAGATAATGTAAAATTTAAGGCTTTTATTTCATATTAGACAAGCATTTCTATTGAATTAATATAAACGTTACGATTTCAAATGATATTCGCCAAACTTTAACTTCGTTTTTAATATTAAATTAGACAAACCTTATGGTAGTTTCCAACGTAAACTTTTGGTTCATATTCTATTGTTTGATTACATTATAGCTCTTATCTAATTTCGTATTATTATATATTGTTAAATTTAAGTAAAACGTTATTTATGTTTCTTTGTTAATTAAAGAGACATCTAGTTACGGCATAAATTAAAAATTTTACTGATGATGCTTGATGATTTAAAAGAGCTAGGGCACATATAAGCAGCCTGACTGAAGAAGTGACTCCACCTCGCAGAAGGCCGTAGCCAAATAACAAATACTTTAACGCGAGTAACCGAGGTTATCAGTAAGCTCCTGAAGAGATGCAGTGGTGGCACCGCGCAAGCTATAATCCTTGTAAGTATTCATACGTTATGGAAACCATCCCACATCAATCAATTGCTCAATGGCGTTGTTGAATGCAGGATATTAGGAATAGCTCAACCCCGCAACCGCAATGTCGTCTGCGCGTATCCCGGTATCCCGTAGAGGCCGCTTTTCCTACTTTTTTTCACGGCTTCTAAGGGTCATATCGTAGTGTTGACTAGACTATAACTATTTCTTAAAATCGGACTATGGAATGCAAAAAGATTTTTTGTAATACGACTTTGTAGCAGTTCTCGAGATTAGCGCGTGCAAGCAAACAAACACACTCTTCCACTTCAAATATTAGTATAGATCAGGTTAAGCTAACTTATAAATTTTTTCTTGATATGGTTCATCTGGTGGTACCTAATCTTTAACATTGTATAACCTGTTTTCAAAATAGTCATGACTTCAATGTTGATTCAAGTAAGTTGCCATTTTATGCCTTTGTAGCACAGGTTGCCGTCAGCTTGAACACTGGCCTCCGGACACTCGATTAGGACACGGTCCACAAACGTCACGCCTCAAATTTTACGCAACGCTCGCATTCCGACCTCGTTTATTCTCTCTAACTCTCCCTTTCATAAGTTAGCGTTGGCTTGGCACCAATACCGCATTGTATAGCGAGCTGCGCCGTCCGGTTCTAGCTATTAACAAGGTATCATTTGTAATTTTCTTATTTATATTACTACGGTGACAAACAAGCGTACGGTCTACCTGATGATAAGCATCTACCGCACCTTTTGGACATTTGCAACACCAGGGGTATCGCTCATGCGTTGCCGACCCTTTAAAAACTTCATCACGCCTTTCTTGAAGAACCCCATGCTGTAGTCCGTTAGAAAAACCTCAGCTCGTAAATCAGCTATATCTATAATTATACTCGTATTTTCTATTAATGTACGGAACACTAAATTACAGCAAAACCTCTTATAATAGTGAAGGCGACTGAGTATATTTTTCATGTCATGTGCAGAATTACGAATGTCCTGGCTTTCATCAGTTAAAGCACTTTTAATTTTCAAATGGATTTCGTATAAATGAGCGGATTTACGAGAAGCACTGCGCATTCGTTGCATTTTTTCATTGTGGCTTTGTAATGTATTTGTGACTACTTGTTTGTATTTAACGAGAAACTTTTAGACAAATATAACTGTTAAACTGACTTAATTGTAGTGGATCTTTATTGACGTCGTCCCTTGAATCTTTACAGCCAACTTCTATGAATTTGGTTTAGTTTTTTACGTTTAAGTTTAAGTTGACTTAAAAGTCATGATGAGGTAGTAACTTTATTTTTTTGAGTTTATCGTCAAGTATTCTATAATATTAATATTACATGAAATCGTGATGAAGAAACAATTAAAATTTAAATAGAAACTAAATAAATACATACAGAATATAAAGAAAGTTATTATTATTTTTTATTTTTTTATAAAACAATGATGTTTTTATAAGAAATGGCAAACTTCGCCAAACTGACCATCTGAACAAAAGTGACCATCTTGGGTATATGTTAATAAAACAAGTTTAGTTTAGTATCAATAAATATTTAAATATGATAAGCAGCCTCCGAGTCACCATTTAAAATATATTAAAAACTAGTGACGAACAATGTACCTCCTTTTTTAAAATTGAGTAAATAAAAAACCAATTACATTGAGCTTCACACCTTGATTATTATTATTTCTATGACCAATATACTAGTAATAAGAAAATTAAATAATTTTGTCACTGATTTAACCTATGTCACTAAACCTTATATTCTAAAAAAATATGTATTCAATAACAATTCGATAAAGGCTCTTGATTAAGACGCTGACAGTTACCAACAACCTTGGGACTCGTTACTGTCATTCTGAAAATTAGTGAGTAAGAGGCAATTATATCTTTGATGTCTTGAAACTTGTCAAACGACAAAGTTTGTTACAAAAACAATGTATTATTTTTATGACAATAAGCCAATTTTTAAGATAATCTACCGCCTTTACTATAAGCATATTGAAATGGGAAAAGTTTTGGACGAATGTATTAAACACCTTTTTGGGTACTTGTGTTTAATTACCTTGAAACACAATCGTGCGGCTGTATATATTTCAATCTCCTTATACAATATCAACTGTTTGAAATATGAAGCCATTGTTTGATGTTTGATAAGTATTTCTATTATGTTAACATTATACAACATTCATTGCTTCAACATCAAACGATGCTCTCCGAAGTAATCTTCATTTTTAATGTTATATTATGCAAAGTACATTATAATTTTTTACATTTCTTAAATTATATGGGTACCTATAATCTAAGTTTGTAATATCAGATTTAATTTTCTCGCAATATGCGGGATAATATTTTTGTGGAAGTTCTATTTATTTTTCTTTGTGAAGAAAAATGAAATCATGATACGTTATATAAATTAAAACTTTAATCGAATAATACTGAACAAAGCCGTAGCGTAAAATGCATGTATGTATGTATATATAATGTTATAATACTGTGCTCGCATCTGTAGGCAGTGTAAGTAATGTATAAACGATGATTGACCATCTGTAGGTGGTGTCATATCTGTACTACGGCAGGTTTAGGCTATCATTGGGGCATTATAATGAACGCATCTTGTTGGGACAGATCTATTTCCCTTTGATTTATCCTTCCTTCGAGCAGCGCTTGTAATTACGGCTGATAGCTATGTCAAAGCAGTGGCCATTGTGTGGGTTTTAAGTGCTGGTATTCGTTGGTGAAGTACGCTAGCCCCTTATTTCTAAGTGGTCCAGCGCTTCCGACTTAAAGAAAATCCATATCTCGACAATGAGTCGAGTATGGTTTGATATGGTGGTATCCACACCAAACCAACCCTTACTCATCCTGCTGCAGGTATATGGGTCACCCTTCAAACGAAGGCTTTTAGGGCATACTCCATCTCAATGCTTAACCGAGGATTGGAGGAAAAGTCTAGTCCAATTTTATGGTTTACAATAACTAATTTAGATATCTAACAGCAGGAGAACCGAAGAAATGGTAGAGAGAACTACCTATATTGTATTCATCATTTATTAATAATAAATATAAATATAGTCGGACAAATTACACAGCGCCATCTAGCCCCAAAGTAAGCGAAGCTTGTGTTATGGGTACTAGACAACTGATAAACATACGTAAATACATTTTTTTTTTTGTAAATACATACTTATTATACATAGAAAATACCCAGACCAAGACAAACAGACATGTTCATGCACACAAATGTTTGTACTGTGTGGGAATCGAACCCACGAGCGTTGGTGTCAAAGTAGCGTAACAGCGTGTTTCACCACTGCGCCACCGAGTTCGTCATAATAGGAAGTGAAGAATAAGTTGCTATAGGTATTTTTTATTCGACATCGGGAGGCATACAAGCATACCCCACCTGATGTAAAGTGGTTACCGTAGCCTATGATCAATAAATAAATAAATAAAATAAATATTGTCGGACAAATTACACAGCGCCACCTAGCCCCAAAGTAAGCGAAACTTGTGTTATGGGTACTAGACAACTGATAAACCTACGTAAAAATATTTTTTTGTAAATACATACTTATTATACATAGAAAATATCCAGACCAATATAAACAGACACGTTCATGCACACAAATGTTTGTACTGTGTGGGAATCGAACCCACGAGCGTTGGTGTCAAAGTAGCGTAACAGCGCGTTTCACCACTGCGCCACCGAGCTCGTCTAAACGCTTGCAATATATTATCACACGCGCGATGCCACCTCTGCTGCTAACACAGCAACTCCTTAGGAGCTTACTGATGACCTTACTCACACGCAGGAACACAACAAACCTCAAGGGAGTTGTTATTTGGCTGCGGTTCTCTGTGAGGTGGAGATACGTCCCCAGACGGACTGCTTTGATGTACCCTACCTTTTTTTTAAACGACTTACAGAGAACGAGATCTTACGTACAATATAATCTAGCAATTTGACGTGTGGGATACAACTGAGAATTTTATACCTATCACTCTAGTCGAATAGGGTATTTCATCGTCATTCGATTTCAACGTCACTACAAATATATGTCAGTTAGCCATAGCTGTATCATATATTATAAGCATTTTCCCTAGCTTGCTGTTATGTCGCAATTTATCATCGTCTGCTGTACCTTCACGAAAAAATAAAGATATTTGCGTCATTGATGTTTTTTTAATACAACTAGATTGGCAAACTTGCATGCGGCCCGCATCAGATGGTAAGCGGTCGGATGGGCGCGGGGATGTTACTCACGCGCTGCCAATCGTGTTTCCTAAGGATTTTTCGTCACAGTACCCAGTAATTTCTCTGCCATATCTCACCCTTCAAACCGGAACACAGCTATATAAATATAGCTGCTTGGCGGTAGAAATAGGTGACACAGAGGTACCCATGCAGACGACTTTTGTAAAAAGTCTGCTTCTGGTGCATAACTGGGCAGGATGAAGTAGGTTTGGCTTTACAGGTGACAGTGAGCCTTTTACGAGTATACCCACAAGCAAACCTTTGTTTGAATCAAGTTTTTTACCACTAAAATATAATAAAATTCCTTAATGCAGTGGAAGCCATCCACCGTGTACGTTTTTCATGTCACGTCATTATATTAACGAGACTTACGTAGCTCCTAGCTTTCATCAGTTAAAGAACTTTTAATTTTCAAATGGATTTCGTAAATGAACAGACGTTTTATAGTTGAAATACGAGTAGCTGCATTGCATTTTTCTATTTCGATAGAATGTATTTGTTCTCGCGTATATGTAACTAAAATCTGTTATTTAGGTTTATTTATCTAGTCATTTATGTTATTGAAATCGACGCCATAATGGATATGACGTTACAAACTTTGAACGTTCTTTACCTATGTCATATCCATATTATATGTTATTATTTATTTTTTAAATCCTAATTGTTTAGCATCCAGCCTTGGATTAATAATTAAAATAAGGCGATAAAATATATGACTAAACTCAGTATACCCGTAGATATGACGATTATGTGAGTTATTAATGGTTATTATTTATATCTTTTAACATAATCATCAATTTTAATACACTTTATAAGCAGCTACATCTAGAATCACATTCAAAATATAAATCAAAGCGGTAAGTTAGGCTCGTACACCGACGGATCCGCACGTACGTTCCCTGGTTCGCCTGACTAAGCTTATTTCTGTACGATTTTTGATTGTTTTTATCTAGTTACGAGTAGTAATTACATTATATTTTTCTTCATCTATATGCAAACTTGACCCTAACCTCTACAAACTACAAACTGAACTAAAATTGAAAAAAATAACATAATAAAATAACATGAAGACCGAAGGAATAGCCTTTTCTTACTTTTTCTTTTTCCTCGGATTCTAAGGATCGTATCGTGATATAGAATAGCTTATAACCAACTTGAAGA
This sequence comes from Pyralis farinalis, assembly GCA_947507595.1. Classification (NCBI taxonomy): domain Eukaryota; kingdom Metazoa; phylum Arthropoda; class Insecta; order Lepidoptera; family Pyralidae; genus Pyralis; species Pyralis farinalis. The sequence goes on along the minus strand of OX382271.1, from coordinate 19,104,974 downwards.
ATTGAGCTATCAAATGCAATTTTTTTTTCAAATTCTCTTCCGTTTTATATATTAGTAAATATTTGTTTTATTTTCATTTTGACACATCCGCGCGTTCCTGAGAGAAGAAGTTTTGACAGCCAAACAGACAGACGTACAACAAAGTGATCCTATAAGGGTTCTGTTGTTTACTTGTCACGGTATGCAACCCTGTAAGTAACAATTTGAGAATTTTGCCTTATTTATTAATACACAAACTGTAAAGATGCAAACAAATCAATTTATCTCAAAATATTTACTTTTTAACACGGTCCTGATTGTTTGTAGTTAATGATTTGATGGTGGACAGTTAAATAATGATAACAAAACTAAATTTGATTTAAATTTAAACTTTAATAAAGGTCATGCTCATGTTGTTAACAGAATAATTAGTACGTGGTAATATAATATACGTAGAATTATTCTGACGAATATTCAAATTATTTTTGAGTAGAAACCAATTACTCTACTTAGTAATTACGTGCGCATTAGAATTAATGTATGAACCGAATATGTTTTTGACTAAATGGTGTTTATCATTTGATAAATCAACATGTGAATATTCTTCTATGAAGGCTTCAATCTCGTGAATGTTTTTTTTTTTTGTAAATACATATTATACATTGAAAATCCCCAGACCAAGACTAATATACATGTTCATTCACATAAATGTTTGTCCTGCGTAGGAATCGAACCCACGAGCGTTAGTGTCAAAGTAGCATAGCACCGCGTTTCACCACTGTGCCACCGAGCTCATCACAATTATTGTTAGGTAGTGTAAATTTAACTTTAATTATTATTACGATGGAAACAATATACAGACGAACAGAAGAATATGTCAAATATCAACACTATTACAGAAAGTACCCTAGTTTATAAACTTATATAGAAATAATAACGATGTCAAACAAATTGGTTGCGTGTGTAAGTAGTTATCTTAGCTAAAGGATTCTTGCAATATTTGGGTCACAGGCGTATTGCAGATGCTGCGAATTCGTATTTATGACTTTTTTAGTCATTTCAGAAATTATACAATGTCTTATCATTTTGGAGTATTTACAAACTTATTATAAATACTATATGAGTCAAAGTTTTAATTTTCCTGTTTATGTTTTGATACCTAAGTCGTTCTATGCCATTTGAAATAAATGATAGTGGGAGCGAGCGACCGTAGTGGATCTATATCATGAGATAACAATAAGAGACATATAACCTTATATAAAAAAAAGATGGCTTATGCGTTGATTCTGATTCCTAATTATCAGGAATCAGAATTAGTAAGGTTAGGCGTGCAACCTATCTAATGTTGTAATGAATTGCCACAATGCGGTACAAAAGAAGCATAATTACAACAAAAGTACTCAAGTCTAGTTACGCTAAAGCTTTTGCCGCTACATTTTAAAGGCACTTAACTAATGTATTATATAAGGCCATTTTCTGGAATTTTGCGAAATATTTCCATTAAATAATATCAAAGGGCAGTAATATTAAACCCGATGATCCCGAGTCCTATCATCCTATTACTATATTACATTCTTGTATATCTTGAACGTTTTACTATTGCAAATATACTCGTATTGCCGATGGACCACTAATGTATAATATTCACTTTGGCACATTGTTTGTTGATGCGACACTCGCAGTCTGCAGAATAGAGAGAACTAGGAGCTAAGATCTTGGAGAGAAAATTTAGGTATTTTCTGAGCCAACTCAGGCGTTATTAATAATACTCGTACCTGACGCTTAAAGTTGTTTCCTTTGCAATATCTATTCTAATGATATAACTAAATTAAAACTTGGCCATTAGTCCGCCTCAAAGACGCTGACGCGGGACGGTTCTCAAGGTAGCGGTGCTGACTCTATGGTAAAACATCTATTTTAGTGAGTTTTAGTTTTTTTTTTTATTCTACGTCGGGAGGTAAAAAAGCTCTGAAATGCTGAGTTACTTGCATGTTACATCCTGTATGTACATTTTCGAATAGATTTGCAATTAGGAGATTTGAATATATGTTGCAAAATCGTCTGAATGGCTGCATTTAGATAATGCTGCTACCTATATTTTACAAAAATAAACCTGTTTAGGTAACAACTGTAATATATTACAAGTTTTACGTGGTGCTTAAACCGCGCGAGTAGAAGTAGTACAACGCGAAAGTTGAAGGATATAGGAGCTGAGGAAGGCCAAGATTTTACCTACCTACCATGACCAAGTTGATCATGTTTTATCAAAAGGTGAAAGGATGTCAGGTGCCCTAAAAACCGACTGTGCATAAGAAGAGCTATAAATGTTAAAGAAGCGAGTGAGGTGTGTAAGGATTGAGTCATGTAGCGTTCGGCTCTCTTTGCCCAGCTCGTAAGGCATTTGGTGGGAACTTAAGCGAAGTTTAAATTAAATGATTATATTTAATAAATTCCTGAGTACTATTACGAATACAATAATATATCATCTAAAGGCTATTATTTTTATGACTTTTATGTAATATGTTATTATCAAGTGAGTTGGTCAAAGATACGTGGGCCCACGTGCCATTTGGCAATATGGGATATCGTTTAGTATTTTTTGATTGAAGAAGGATCAAGTCATACAACACTCAGGTCTCTCTGCATACCCCGCAAGGGATTAAGCGTGAAGTTATAGATAGATAGATAATTTATATGCGAATATTTGTCTTTTTTGACTCAAAACAAATAAATGCGCTGACTGAAGTTTAGTACATAATAAGATTATGGTCCCGGTTAACATATTGCAAGTTATTTTAGGTTTCTATGTAAAACTTGAATACCTGAACTCAATGTGGACGAAACCGCGAGTAGCAGGAAACACCTAATTTCTACTACCTGAATAGTCCTAACATTTTATTAATTATCTTAAAACTTGTGAAATAAGTATTATAATAAATAACAAAGATGAAATAGACTTATATTATATCGTAATAAAGTCCATTTCATCTTTATCTGATTCACTCTAGTTCGTTATGTATTAGTTTTATTTATAGATGAGGGCGGGTCAATAAGTCCGTGACGTTTTTTTTATTTTATTTTTATTTTTTATTATACCATTAAGGTGGCAAACAAGCTTACAGTCTGCCTGATGGTAAGCAGCTACCGAAGCCTATGGACATATGCAACACCAGGGGTGTCACTCTTGCGATACCGACCCTGTTAGAACCTCTTCACGCCTTTCTTGAAGAACCCCATACTGTAGCCCATTAGGCTTCTCTAAATTAAAACTTGGCCATTAGTCTGCCTCAAAGACGCTGACGCGGGACGGTTCTACGGTTTTAGCTGCGGTTTTCTGTGAGGTGGAGGTCCTTCCCCAGACGGACTAAACTGTCCGTCTGGGGAAGGACTTCCACCTCACAGAAAACCGCAGCTAAATAACAACTCCGTCAAGGGTTGTTGTGTCCCTGTGTGTGAGTGAGGTCACCAGTAAGCTCCTAAGGAGTTGCCGTGTAAGCAGCAGAGGAAGGCAACCTCGGCAGGGAGCTCATTCCACAACTTAAAAGTTCTCGGTAGAAAGCTTCTAAGGAACCGCACAGTACGCGACCATTGCGGTTCCAGTGTATGAGAGTGAACTCCCAGCCGTCGGCGAGCAGTGCGATGGTAAAATGAGGCTGTTGGCATGATATCAAACGATTCCTTAGAACATAACCCATAGTACAATCGGTAGAACACGCAAAGAGAGGCGAAATCTCTCCTTAGACTCAAGGGCTCAATACCGTCTGTAAGTTTAGGATCATCGACGATTAACACAGCTCGTCTTTGCACCGAGTCACAAGGTCCTAGCTGGTAACTAGGTGCCCCCGCCCAGAGATGACTACAGTACTCCATATGCGGTCTGACTTGGGACTTATATAACATAAGCCTTTGCCCCGCGCTGAAGTACTGTTTGGCTCTGTTGAGCACACCAAGTTTCTTTGACGCCAGCTTGACCTTTTCTTCCAAGTGGCTTCGGTACTGAACTTTGCTGTAGATCTCGACGCCGAGAATCCTAATACTCTTGGCAATGGTTAGTGGCGTGTTCCGGAATTGAGAGATGACAGCAAATGGGTTTTTTTGACGTTTTGAATGAAACGCAGATTTTAGGATAAAAAAAATATTTTTATTTTTCACCGTAGTCTCTTTGAGCTATATACACTTTGTCCAACGTTTCTCCAATTTTTTATTCCTTCCAAAAAATAAGACTTGTCATGGTCATCAAAATAGGTATCTGTTTATAAGATGATTTCATCGTTAGAGTCAAATCTCTTTCCGCCAAGACATTTCTTCAGGAACATGAAATAGTCACTCGGGGCTAAATCCGGAAAACAGGGTGGATGAGGAAGCAATTCGTAGCCCAATTCATGGATTTTTGCCATGGAAACTGCACATGTGTGCACTCTTGCATTGTCCTGGTGCAAAATAACTTTTTTCTTGGCCAAATGCGGCCGTTTTTTTTATATCCTCGTTGAATCGACCCAATAATTTGGCATAATATTCGTCATTGACTGTTTTACCCTTTTGAATGTAGTCAATCTGGATTATACCGCGTGTATCCCAAAAACGGCTGCCATGACTTTACTGGCTTACAAACCCACCTTCGCCTTCTTTGGCGCCGATTCACCCTGAGAAACCCACTGTGTGACTGCTCTTTGGTCTCTGGTGTGATGTGGTAGAAACTCGTCCATATTACGGTTGAACAACGTCAAACACTCCTGCGAAATTGTCCCACGATTGCATTTGTAGTGAGCAAATGCGGCACCCATCTTGCTGATTTTTTTTTATACCCAAGTGATCATTCAAAATTGTAACCACTGAGCCATGTGATACCTATGGCTTCCACAATCTCTCTCACTTTTGATCTCTGTTCGGCCAACACTATAGCGTGAATTTTTTCAATTGTTTCGGGTATAGGGACCTTAACTGGGCGTCCAGAACGTTCGGCATCTTTCACGCTTGTACGGCCACAACGAAATTCAGTGAACCACTCCTTTACCATTGAAATTGATAGTGCAGAGTCCCCGTAGTATTTATCAAGCGTAGCCATGGTTTGATTGATAGGGTTTTTCCGCAAAAAATAATGCTTAATGAGCACACGAAATTCACTTTTTTCCATATTCTTCTCAAAACACGCGGTAGTCTGCTATCAATGGCTGTTAAACCCAAACTAAACAACGCAGCTTGTGCAAATTTTGACAGAATTCAACTGATAGTTGCCTGTTGACAGGAGCAGTTAAGAGGCGGGAAATTAAAAATGTCACGGACTTATTGACCCGCCCTCGTAAATGTTTTCTTAGTAGACGGGTATTTGATTGTATTATTAAGACGTGGCCTAGCCTAGCCTAGCCTGATATTTCTAGGTTGAATCAGATAGAGGTTAAGCCAAATAGTAGATTTCTTTTTAGAAAGCTCATTTTATGAATAGGGTTAGTGGTCAGCATTTGATTTTTACCAAGATTTACGTTACTACTATATTTACGTTTTCTTCGATAAGTTAGTACGGAAATTTTAGCCGCGTCTCTATATGCTTATTACAAAAAAAAAATGTATTTACGTATGTTTATCAGTTGTCTAGTACCCATAACACAAGCTTCGCTTACTTTGGGGCTAGGTGGCGCTGTGTAATTGGTCCGACAATATTTATTTATTTATTTATATGATGGATAAAATACCTTTAATTATTATAACAACAGAGAGAAAGTTTTGTGATGGGCTGATGAAATGCGGTTACTGTAGCGTATGCACTGTACCTACCAATGCACCTCTTCAGGAGCTCGTATTTGATGAACTTACTCGTCCATAGAATCACACCTAAGCGTATTCTCACGTGATTGTGGAAATACTTTCCTAGTCGGGTTTACATGCACTTGTACGATTTTGGAAAAGAGTTTATGCTATATAGTATGCCTTTGTTCACTGTCAAATATTTTTTAAAGATTTTGATAATTATTATGGAACTAGGCATAGTTATTTATTTATTTAAAACTTTATTGACCACTTTACATTTTGGTACAATAGGCGGACTTAATGCTAGTTGCATTCTCTACCAGTCGACCTTTGGGAGTGCAGAGAATCACGATTGCGGCTTAACATTATATATATAATAATAATACATATATATATATACATATATACTTACAATACATATACATACATACATATAAATTATACGATACATACAAACGTATTAGACATACATAATTGTTACAACTTATATTAAAATAATAGATATATATAAATAATGATAACGGTCTTACTGCCTTATCGAGCTTTCAAAAAGATATTGGTATACCTTCTTTTTGAAGACAAATTTGCTGCACGATTTCTTGATAGAAACTGGTAACGCATTCCAAAGTTGAATTGATTGCCGAGTGAAGGAGTTGGACATGAAGCCTGAGCGGAAAAGAGGGATAGAGAGTAAGAGAGAATTGTAGGAACGTAGTGGGAGATTATGAGAGTCACAGAGATACTGAAACTTGCATTTCAAGTATTCTGGAGAATGAGGGTTGGATAGAATAGAATAGAGAGTACAAAGTAACCTCAGATTTCGACGCTGACGAATAGGTAGCCATCCAAGCTTAGACCGGTAGGAAGAAATGTGGTCAAATTTACGAAGACAAAAGATAAATCGGATGGCATTATTAATTAACCGGTCCAGCTTATCAAGCAGATCTGCATTGAGATCAGGATAACACACATCACCATAATCGATTACGGGGAGGATGAGTTATTCTTTTACTATATTAAGTTGTCGTCACTACCACCGAGGTATCCGTATCGGACAATATTATTTGTACTCGTACACAGCCATCTGATTACGAGTACTAAAAATAAGTCAAATAAACCGAGTACAGACTAGCACGAGTACTTTACCCAGCACATATCTAATAGAAACTATGTCAAGTTGGCTTACCTATGCGAAGTCTACAACAATTCCCTAGAGGGTTATTATGTTCCTGCGGTTGAGTATAGTAACCAAAATGCTCCTCCAAAGAATTCAGCGATTGTGAGCGATGCTATATTTATTACGATCGTTTATAGATTGCGGTACTTTACAAAACGTAGCATAAAAAAAGTTTGCTCGTCACGTAGCATAAAAAAAGACTTGTATTCCTTTCTATTTTTCTCGGATTAACGCATTATTCTCGGAATAAACTTCATAAAATATGACGGTTTTGTTAGGTTTAAGAAAACAATATTGACATTCCTAACTAGCACAAGCAAATACAGCTCTAATTATATACCTCAAAAGCATGGAAAACTGGACTCCTAATATATATTTCAATAAAAATGCCAGTTTCAATATACCGGCCCCATTTCTTCTACCTTCGTAAATAATGATTATTAGTTAACTTATTGTTTTATGGATCTTGTTCAAATATGAGACGGAAACAAACTGTTTGAGAGTAATTGAACAGCTTTTTTTTTACAGGACAGGCCCACCACTCATACCCACCACTGTGTCTCCTGTATAGCCAGAATTAACAGCGGCGACCACAAAAAGGTAATGAACATTGAAGTTCATTGTTGTCCCGGGGGTTAAACTACAGCTGCCTTGGAACTCGCAACAATTTAATCAGAAGAAATTTGTAGGAGTAGGAAATGTTTTGGAAGTGACTTCCCCTCTTGGCAAAGTGAGAGACAGCAATATAACAAATAAGGCATTTAAAAACCTCAAAGAGATGGCTAGTCAAGTGAAGCTCAACTGCCGTGCACCACGGTTTATCAAATATCTAACACTATTGGGACCTAAACTGTGAGTTGTTACCTAACACATCGATTCTTTTTTGTACGAAATTTATTATACCGAAACCTTTTTTAATTTCCATATTTTCATTTGAATGATATATATACAACGGATAGATTGATAAAATTCAGATTTGTGATTGTTATTTTTTTCGAATGCTGTGTTTTGATTAATATATTCTATTCTCAACGTATAACCGAAGTTATTATTGTAAGACGTTTTAGTTCACTGAAATTGTTTCCAATATTATGAACATATAACATTTTCAAATGTCCAATAATTTTAATACAAGAAGTTATTATACAAACTAAGCAGTATTAAACATTTAAACTAAGTTGTAAAGTAGTATTAAATACCATTTGTGTAGATAACCTACCAAATTTGTTTGTGGTATCTAAATTTTGTTTTATTTTATCAAACTGAACTTTATATACATATAATACAAATTCGAACGCGATAGTTTAAAACTACATTCTAACGGTCACAAGTTTTTTTTATTTTTTATTACCATATTCAATACAATTTTAACAGAAATATTTTCATTCACAAAAAACCTTATAGGTTTGTATTAGGAACGAACCGTTCAACATTCAGTCGCTTACATCTAAATATTGACTACGCACAAGTATATCTATAACCTTATACTTATGTTGTACTCATACAATAGTGTCAAATTTTGTCCACCCGCCTAGTCCGCTCCCAAACAACCATTGTAGGACGGTCATACGAAAACAAATCAGGCAGGTAGATCGCGACGCACTGCAGTGGGGGAAGATAACTTCGCATATACATACAGGCTGTTACAAGCTTTTTAGAAAATTATTTAAGTCTAACGTATCCTAACCCAGTAATGTCAAACTGCTACTAATTCTTAATGTATTGCAAGCGTTCATACTACGATAACCGCTTTACATCGGGTGGACCGTATGCTTGTACGCCTCTCGACGTTATATAAAAAAAAATCTGAATCACCCAAATTTATTTATTTATCTTTTCTGATATGTTTCAATCCTAACATATTTTTACACGTGATCTCAGAAGATAGCGCATTTGCGAATTGGTTCATTTGACAATAAAACTAGGTAAATCATAATATTAAAAAGTTATTTCAATCTTAGTGCCCCCAGAAACTTACTGTGTAAGTTAAATAGCTGTCAAAAGAAAAAGTAATGATTTGATATTCCGATAACGATTTTTTTCTGGAAAATGAAACATATGTAAGTGAAATTTCTAAACACCAAAATATGTAAAAAAAATGTAAAATATATGTATATCTTCATGCCAGGTTCCTTGTGGGGCAGGCAGAACGCATTTAGAAGTTAATCACACCATCTAATGATATGACCAACTTTTAAGTCTGTAAAGCTATGTAGCTGTTTAAAGTCTAATTTTTTTTATGAACAAGGGTATTGTCTGTCATGTTTCTGATGTTAAAAGGCATTAAAAGGTGAGCATTGCTTGTCTAATAGCTGACGTTATCGATTTAAGGATCTTTAGCGAACCGGATTTCTTATCAACTCGATAGATATAGGTAAGCTAGTGTTGACAAATGAGTGTTTCATCACTTCACGACCCACTAGTTGCACAAATCGGTTATACATACAGTATTGGTTTTACTAACAATTTTCTATATAAACAAATATCTTTTTCTGACGTAGTAGCGTGCAATATTCTGGGTCTGGGAGTTGGATAATCCCCTCTAAGCATTTATTCGACCCGATAATTTCAAATTTTGTTTGTTGTTGTAATCTGTATATGTAATCTCTATATTATACTTGTACAGGTTTTATAACTAACAATAATAAATAATGGCGTAATACAAAGACGGGCTTATCACTGTTGGAGATCTTTCTCAGTCAATTTAGAATTATTTTGCAGAATTCTATTAAATATTTAATGGTAAAGTATAAAAAAATTCAAAACATATACGACAGAAATATCAAAGTACAGTAATAAAGCTGAGTAAATTTCTTTAAGGCAACCGATACCTAAGCCAGAAGGTACAGAAAGTAGTACAGAACTAATGCTGACAAGAAACTTACAGCTGGGTATGGTAGAGAGCGTATGAAAGTAGAATAAATGCAGTTGATATTGCGTAAAATCTGCAATATAGCGCTTGCTGACGTTCGCAACGATGATCGCAAAAAGAAGATTGGCGGGAAAGAATATGTCGATGTTAAGTTAAAAGAGATGGAACATGCATTTTCTTCGGGCATATAGAAATAATGCGGGATGAAGAATGATGAAACAGATTTATAATCCAAAGAATAATAATTAACACTTTCTAACTTATCACAGAATAAATAAATACAGAATGCAAAAAGCTACGAATTTCATGGAATCTCGTATATTTATTCTTTGTATCACTGTGTTATCCTATGCCAAATACCTCATTTGAATGAATCTATGAACAGTACCAATTTCATATCCAATGGAGTGTATGTGCATTCCATAGCTTAGTCGATTGAGCCGTCGAAGGGTGGTGGTTCATGTTTTTTGCGACGAAAAAAATGCAATGACTTGTAATGTAATGAGACAAAAACTAGAATAATTGACACAAACATTAATAAAAATTAGTAATGTATACGATCGGAGGGCCGAGATGGTACGATACGTCATTTAGCCAGGTAACAAATATTCTCAACACATCTCACCCTAATAGGATCCTCCTAATCCTAGTTACCTCCACCTTACAGAAAACCGCAGCCAAATAACGACTGCCTAGAGGGTTGTTGTATCCCTGCGTGTGAGTGAGGTAGTCACCAGTAAGCTCCTAAGAAGCAACAGAAATGGCATCGCAAGAGTGATACTTAATGTATTACAAGCGTTTATAGGCTACGGTAAGCACTTTACATCAAGTGGGCCGTATGTTTACATACCTGTCGACGTTATACAAAAAAGGGCTCTGCCGCCTTTCCAGTCGCACTCGTGCTTGATATTTGCAACACTGTTTGTATCGTGAGCCTATTTGGTACATAACATTACTACACGAGTATAGACCAACATTCTAAGTCACAAATAGATTCGCTCAGTGATGTATCTCGGTTATCAAATTATGGTAAATGTTCAAGTTTTTTAATTTAATATAATAAAACTGTAGTCTAAGCACAATATATGCTCTTAGGGCCTGATTCGGGTTTTTTTTTCGGGCATTCATTCAGGGTACAGTATTGTCTCAGGACTTATCAGAGTTACCGATAACATTAGATACAATATTGAAAATCATAAATTAACTCTATTGGTATTACTTGACTTTACAAGCGTTTTTATCTCCGTTGACTTTAACATTCTGCAGGCTAAATTACGTGCCCTAAATCCTTCACGTAAAACCGAATGAGGTATATAAGGACCGCGTCTTGTGGTGCTCTATTCTTTGCGCCGTCTACCCCACAAAGGACCTGGCGTGATGCGATACATAGATTTTATGTTTCATAGATTGAATTATATCCCTGAAAATATATTACAAAAATTACTAATAAAATAATTTTACCTTTTGTCATAATCGACTTTTCACTGCTTTACTAAAACCAATATTTATATGTGTGTACCAATAAGTCTTATAATACCAACCAGAAAAATAAATAATCGTGTAGGACATATAGCAAGCAAGTTTCCGAGGCGCGAATAGATAACGGAGATAAAGGTAAATAATCCACATGAATTGAGCACAGGAAGCAACCAATATTACCTAAGGTTGACTTCGTGAAGCGAAAAATAAGGTTGTTTACTCGGAATGGTCGATTCAAGAAAGATTAATAATTCAACGCATACTCCTTACAGACTACTGGTAAATTAAATTTTCGAAAGACATTGCTTAAAGTTGGTAGTACATAGTAAGTCATTTGATTTTCAAGGTTGACAGAAAAAGTAAAAAAAAACCGGTTACGTAGTACCTACATAAGTCATACGCATCGGAAGAGATAAGAGTTCTTCTTAAATGAAAGAACAAATGTGAGAACACTTTTTTCATTACTCATTTTAAGAACAGATTATTGATTTTCGGACATTTTTTTTAGTGGTGCTATAAGACATCGTTTATTGCCTATTTTCGTGATTCTAAGTCAATAGACTTCCTAACTATTTAAACCCTCTAGATTTTGTTTTACTTGTGATGTATGTATAAGTTTCGTAGCTATTTTCAGCACAATTTACCAAAATTCATATTTATTTTTAAATTGAAAAATGTACTCTTCCTAGATGGAGTTTTTACTCAATGGCTTGCACATTCAGGTGTTATTTTTCGAAAGGCAAATTTGCAGGCAATTTGACCTAAACTACTTCCATAGCGGATGGACACAAAATAATTTAGATCAAATTGCCTTATACACACATTAGAGCACACATACCTACATATTTAAAAAAAAAGCGAGTGAAGTAAGAACAGCGTCTTATGGCGCTCAGTTCTCTCTGCCTACCCCGCAAGGGACCGGGCGTGAAGATATACATACATAGATATAAAAAAATCACTACCATCACAAATTTTCTTGGTAGCTCAGTGAGAAGGGCAGTCGATCTGCAATCGAGGGGTCATGAGTACAAACCCATATTTCTGAATTTTTCCATTGTAAAAATATTAACTTGCGGCGTCAAGTTTATGACATAAATGTTATATTTTCTGATAACGTTGACTTAGAAAGTTGGTATAGCCCCAAGAGCGGTCCCTTGTTGTACATACATTATGTTGTACATATATTAGTATTTTTTTTTTATTTTCACCTTGATACCTCCCCTGTAAACATTAGACGACAGAAGTCTAGACGTGCAGTAATCATTAGAGCACGTATAGCTATTGGTCGCGCATGTCATCGTGTGATGACATTTTTATCAATTTGGTAATAGCTGATTGCATGCTTCATGCCAAGGTTGGAATATATACGTAGATACCAAGTAAATAAAAATATACCTATGTAGCCATTTATGTGTAAAAAACATATTTAAAACAATACACTAGAGACAAAAAAAAATAGTAAAGAATGCATTATCTACAAATCCAGCTTGTTTCATCACTTATTGATTGTTAAAATATAAGAACAAACTCTTATGAGATCAGTTTGTTGTCTGTCTGTCTATCAGTTTGCATATCAAGAAATTACAAGTCAAATTATATAATAGATTTAGATTTTAAAGTATCCACTGATGGCACGCGGTAAGCTTTTTGCATTAACACGATTTAGAGACAATATTTCCTAACAGTTAACTGGCAATACACTAAGTATCACTAGCGTGATGCCGCCTCTGCTGCTAACACAGCAATTCCTTAGGAGCTTACTGGTGACTTCACTCACACGCTTCCTGCGTGAGATTTTCGGTGAGGTACACAGGCACATCCCCATACTGCTGCTGCTGCTTTGACGCACCCTACCTCTCTCAAGTATGTGTTCTGTTCTTATAGTAGTTGCTATTCAACTTAATTCTACTCGTAGATTGACATAAACAGTTATTTTGTCGACGTAAAACCATTATAAAATCATGGAGAAGAATTTAACCTGTCATTTATATAGAATTCAGTGTTAAATCTGTGTAAAACAGCAAAGCCATATAGGATTCCTGTTAAATCATAGAAACCTATGTCGAAATGAGAATCCAGTGAGTTGAGTGTCGGTAGTAACCAAAAATATGCTACTTAAATATTTAGGCACTGGCCATGGGAGTATGAATCAATATAAGTGACGTTTAATATATCACCAGTCACAGCAGTAATCATATATTAATTTCCAACAACTCTACAGAGTTGTTATAATTCCGCGGTCTTCGTGTTGCAGGCGTTTTATCTCCCTCTCAGTAGAGTGTTATTTGCTAATTAACTGTATGCATCATGTGCATGTAACTTAAGTATAGTAAGTGTTAAGTATTAACGTTAAATGTGTGGAAGATACTTAGCAAAGTTTTGGCAATGCTGCTAATTTTGATATGCATAGCCACGACCAGCGGCTCGTTGCGAGGCCTTCGCACTGGCGCCCTGGTGATGTTGCCAATGGATGTACGAGTATTATGCATGTGTTTATTTTCACACGTAAAGCCAAGAAGCTACATACGCTCTTGGTCGTGGAAAAAATGTAATAGTGAATATTATGTTGTATATTAAAATAATGATTGTTTGAATTCTCCGTAGATACCACTTCTCCTCCTGGGTTTTTTAGTAACAAAGTTTAAACACGTAAAAGCTGTCCCTCACTTACTCGGTAATAAACTGCCCGCCATTTTGGATGCTCGAGGAATCTTATGATATATAATTTGGAAAAGAGTATTCGAAAGTTTCTATATAAGCTCATCAAATTGTACTGTCGCGTTTGTAGCCTACCGTTAGGCATATGCCTTTTTCTAATTTTCATTCTGGTGGCACGATCCGTTCGATATCACAAGCATCCTTTCTGTTATTTTTCTATCACCAGTCCACCTAGCTGGTGGTCTGCCTACTGATGTTTATTCTTCATAAAACTTGACAAAGGTACAAATTCGGCATTAATCTGATACAAAAATACATAAGACATACCCAATTCACGCGCACTCTCCCGGCCACTGAGCAAAAATTTACACAAAGACGATTGCTATAGCATTTATGTCAGTGAGACAAAATGGCGAGCATTTTCTGTAGTATAAAAATCGTCTTTTATGACAGTTACTGCCTTGTGAACATGTACAATGTGACAGTAAATCAGTGGCTCTCTAAATATAGCATGTAACCGCAGCTTCTTCCAACATTTTTGTCCAATTATTAGTCCGCAAATTTAGAATACTACACCTGTCACCGCGAGTAAACAAAATATGAATACTATAACATTCGCGTCGGCGAATCAGAAGAAAAATTAACTCTGGTTAAGAGTGAGGTAGATTCGCAAAAGTAGTATTTCGTAATAAGTGCGCACCAATATCGCGTCAAATTTTATTATAACGAACGTTACTTAATTTGACAGATGACTTGTTAGACAGATCATGAAGATGACAGATAAATGAACACAAGAGTGTTATAAAATATTTTTTAATGTACAAAATTTTATTTATAATAGAATTGTAATAATTAATGTTGTATTAACTATTTAACTTAATAATAATTTTAATATAACAAAATAAAGTTTAGTATCATCAGATGGTGATGTCAAGAGCCGGCCGATGAGAATGAAAAGAGTTATGTGTAATTTTTTTTTGGTTCTTTATATCCCCGAGGGGAAAGGCAAAGGGATCTAGCCCATACAGCCAAGTCATCAGTTTAGAACCATTTGAAAATCTTAATTCTATGTTCCAGCTTCAAGAACTGTGCTCAAAAAATACTTGGGAAGGGTGCTTCGATCCAATCAACCTAGTTTAAATATCACCCGTAAAACGATAGGAATTTTACAAGGTTTTCTTGATGAACTTATTCACGTCTTCCAAAAAGTGCATAAACATGTTATATTTGAGTTTTTTCATTATTGTATAATTGCACTAGGACTTATGTTACAAAACACTATCGAAATTGTCACATAAAACTAATTTTACACTGATTTGTAAAAATTTCAAGTATAAGAACAATGTCACTCGTCAAAAGCGCGGGAAGAAGTCCCCTATAAATGTGTAAGTGAAGATAAAGTGAAGTAAGGTCCGCGTTATGGCGCCCGGTTCTTTCTGCCTACTCCGCAAGGGATTTGGCATGAAGTTATATATTATTAGAAGTTGAGTATCTTTGTAAATTCTTCTCATCTAGTTTTAGCAAACAAATAAAAAATACATTGAATCGTACATTTTTCTTTACACTCCTAGGTATCAAATAAACATAGACATTAGTACTGTGAAAACAAAATCTCTTAACGTTTCTGACTATATCGTACTATGGTCACCTGCTTATTTTAAAATCCATGGCAGCTAGCCCAAGCGACAGTCTGTACAGGGACTCTGTAACTGCACATCTTCATTTAAATTCTTTTTTCTTCCCTATATGTACATCTTTCTTTGCATTTATGAAACTGTTCGTAATATATCGCTCGCATGAATGTATGTCAGTGTAGTGCAATGTGCGAACGAATACGATCGCTTCCCGCCACACAGCACAGTCACGAATATTATTTCGCGAATTGAGCGGCCGCGCCGCTGTACGCTACCGTCGCTATGGGTTCCGAGCAACTCATATATATTTATTTATTGTTTATATAACACGCCATCGATACTGTGGACGAAATCAGCATCATGCGCATCTGTAATATACCTTCAGTGAAGATGAGATTTGCAGTGGCAAGATGCTACTGATAAGACCGCAGAGATACTGTCACGTAGGAGGGATAGAAGAGATAAAAGTATTCAATATGTCTTTTAAAGGTGACCGATGCAGACGACGTGCCTTCCTTCGTAGCGAAAGACCTACAACAAGCTGCCATCTGTCACTCTGGAACACGTCGATGATAGTACTATGCTGAAGGACATCAGAAGCCAGTCTCGCTGATGTTCATTTACCATTAGCGACATCGGAACAATTAGTGGAAAATATTATCACTAAAACGTTATAATGTTTTTGTAAGTAGGTCACCTGAGTTCGACAACATTAACACGCGTCGTGGTGCACAAAATGCATCCGTATGCAGTTTAATGGCGTCACCGAGCACTGTCGCCATGAATAACGTACCGCGTCATGCTACCCGCCCCCCAACAGGGCCGACTAAAAATGTAAACACGTCAACCCCGGGACGTGATTACGCAAAAGTTATTGCACAACCACCGGCTCACCTACCATCTCACCGGAAGAAGTAAAGTCGTTGCGAGCCCGCTCGCAAGGCTTTGCAACCCCATTCTCGTAAGGACCAGTGCGATGAACAGGGCTTCATATAAGTGGAGAGGAAGAAGAAACACTCCAACCACAACTACTGCGGCACCGCACAGATCGGGTCGTCACAACTGCGCGTGGAAATACCAGCAACGCCGTTGTACGTTTCCAGACTACAAAGGTCGAGGAGGTTATAGACTATGTGAAGAAGAAGACCAACTTCAACTTGAGTTTCGAGCGACCGGAATCTCGTCATAACGTAAATTTCAGTTTGTTTGTGGTGAGAGTTCCAACTCATCATCTGCAGACCTCTTGAAGGAAGAATTGGCCGGATGGAATCGTGTTTCGGAAGTACCGAGGACGATTGCCTAACGACACGTGCTACACGTCGCCGACTCTACGTGAAATTAGTTAAAGTTAAGTTTGTAATATTATATATATTTTAGTTAAGGTATATTAGCTATGGAATCGTGATGTAAAACCTGTTGTCTGATAATAAAATTATTTATTTTCAGACATCATCACGGATTCATTATTGAATTGAATTAAAATCTTTTTTATCCCTGTAAGTGCATTTTCCTTCACATTTGTGAAACTGCTCGTATTATATAGATATGTCGCTCGTGTGAAGTTGCGAGCACTGGTAGTTTAAAAATAAATATCGACGTTTACAGGACGCATGTTTCCGTTCTTACTTACAGGGAGGTTTCTCAAGTGTTATCGGAATTTAAAAGGTTACTGGTGCCATAACACAAATATATAATAGTATTGTTATTTTCGAACACAAATTTCTTTCCTGTGTAATAAGTTATTCTAATAGAATAACTTATTACAATTTAACGAAATTTCAATTGAAACGCTTTGCTCTATCATATTTTTTATGCGGCATCAACTGGAAAGAATCAAACGACCTGCGTTATGTGAAGCCAAATGCCCGCAGCATTTGGCTTCACATAACGCAGGTTGTCGTCTAAAAGATGCTAGCAACAGATTCGTTCATATATTGCTGCCCCCGCTACGTATGTAGCATTGACTGGTAATAGATATAAATCTTATTGCAGGGCGATAAGGTTAACATTGTGCTTGAAAAATTCGAGAAAGACAAACGAGTAATCAGCAGCATGACGATACTTTTTGCACGTGTGCAACAAAACAATATTTCTTTTGTTCAAAGCTTTGGAAAAAAGATTTTTCAGCTTTCAAGCAAGCAAGCTTTCAATCAACATACGGATGATGTCCTTCGATCAATGGTCCTCGTATTTTGAAAAATTATTATAGCGGATAAAAAAATATTTAAAATGTACTGAAGGTGTTATGAACAGCAATGAATACATTATTTCGCTCTTATTTCATTTACGAGTTACGCAAAACTTTCTGTGTGAAGTTGAACTTTGGTTGCGATAGTACACAGTAAAAAACTTGCTCTTGCACTACTGCGAATGAAGAAACAATAAATTAAACCACAATATTGTGATAGCAATATAAATTAATGAATGTTCGATGTATGAGCTCGAATCAGACATCGGGATCTTTCCCGCATCACGCCTCTGCGGCGCGTCTTTCACACAAGATTAACGCTCAATTCTAAAGGTAAGCGGCGTTTCAAAAGCTATAAATTTCTCCCTAGCCCGTTATACCCGCGAGAACGCACAAATTTATCGGAAATTAGTACAAGAAACTTCACCAAGTGAATATACGTGGTGGTTGGGAAAATTTTGAATTTGTTATTTCCTTTTAACGTCAAAGAGCGTTTATGGCTACGAGTTCTTGGAGCTTGTTAATGAAGATTACGCTGGAATAATTTGCAATGAGTTTTTTTTCTTTTTGAACTTCTAAATAGAATGGAATATAATGTAAGGGAATTAATTTGTTTTTTTAAAAGTACCAACTAATTTTGTTTACTAGTCTGTTTGGTCAAGCGACTAGTAATAGCATGTGGACACACATTTCTCTGTTCATCTTGATTTAGGTACTTCCTATGTAAACTTTGTTCAACCGATTGTACATTGAACTGAGGGACTTATTCGATATGATATGATGCCCACGCTACCTTCTGAAATTCGCTTGTATTGACAGGGAATCAATGCTGACTTATTGAATAAACATGGCCGCATACTGTGTGTTTTTCTTTTAAAAGGTAATAAAGAAAGTCTACTCTTTCAGGTGTAATGTATATTTTATATACAAATCGTGTTTGTTATTTTGTAGGATTTCGTATCCAAAGTATGCCAATGGGATCTGGAATCCAATGGACTATTCCATTGTCAGACCGTCTGTAAGTCCATTCGCCCGTCTGTCTCAGGAAAATATACGAAATTTGAATCGGAACATTAATGCGTGTAAAAAACGGTTGTTTTGTTTAACATTTCTCCAATCTCCGACAAGTAGAATAATAATATAGTAAATAAAAAACGCTTATAACTTTGCACGAGACCCGACTTGCACTTGGCAGTTACGACTTTAAAGAGATAGAGTACATCAAAACAATCTAGCGCGAGTCTAGAAAAGTACCTGATATAAAACTGCAAACAAATAGCAACTCTCTGGACGGCTTTATGTTCCTACACGCGAGAAATGTTACCAGTGAGGTCAGAAGAGTTTTACAAACAAAAATTAACCACCACATAGCTATAGTATGTGCCTAAAGTAGCTGCCATGTTAGCAGCAGGGGTAGCAACACGCATATACTTATATGACACCCGACGTTGTATATAACCACCTATGTTTAGTATCTAGTTGTCTAGTGCTTACCGTGAAAACTTTGTTTAGTTTCAGACTAGATGGTGATGTGATATGTTATTTGACCAAAACTATCCAGACTATTTGATTAGATTAATTAAAAGGAAAGTCCAAAGCTTAATTTACTATTCAAAGGATAGAAAAGTGAATCACAGCTTCTGCTCCCATCATGCTATAATGAAGTTAAGTAAGCAATACATCTGGGCAGGATATGTATTCATTTAAATTGTACTTGCTTTGTTCAAAAAATTCATTCTGTACTGTAAAGTATATGCACGCCAATCTAATTTATATTATAAAGCATCGACTACCACGCGTATTTGTAGAGTAACTAAGGGTGAGACCAGACAATGTACCAAAAACATATCATAAAACAAAGTTATTTAGCATGTAACAATATTTTATAACTTATGCGCGCGGATCACGTGCACTTAAGTAGCTAGTAGTAGTTTATCTTTCTTTATATATTTTTATTGTCTACATGTTATTCCTATATTAACTATTAAAATAACAGTCTGTACTGTTATTTTAATAGTTACTAGACTACTTACTTGTTATTTTCATTTTTGCCATACTTTTGGAAGCGAGAGCTGGGTATGGCAGAGAGAGCATAAAAGTAGGATCGAGTCATGTGGCACTTGATTCCCTCTGCTTACCCTGCAAAGGATTTGGCGTGAAGTTATAGATAGATAGATTTTAATGTGTACACTCGTGTTTTATGTTGTAACATTATATAGCAACACCTAGTAAAGTAGAAGTGTTCTAAAACACAAGATGAACATGTTACTAATCTCAATGTACTCGTACCATAATAAAGTGCTGGTAAGAGCCTGTGATGGTTGGTTGCCGCGTAGATGCATTAAGAACTGTGGAATTTGACAAACGCAGCGATCGTATAAAACATATCGTGTTTTGTACCCTCTGGTTATCAACAGTTTCCGTTAGGAAAGTTATGTGAAATTCTGTACTTTTTTTTCTATAAAATGCGTTTCGAAATTACTTGTAAAATTTTAAATTGCAAGAAAAAAGAGGATGTACCTAGTTCGGATTAATGTGTATCTAAAAATAAATCTGTATATAAAATCTACGAAAATATTTAAAACACAATTTTTATATAACTAGCAAATCAAATCACGGCAAAGAAACATACGCGCTGCGTGATGGTAAGCAGTTACCCAACGCTCTCGAGGCATTATGACCGCATTGATGTATATGAAGTCTCCTGATGTTGTGTTACCAATTTACCTTTTTTCCGCATTTAAAAATGTATGCGATTGAATAAGAGAAATTACATTATTACATATTTTTTATTAACATGTACATTTTTTAAATAATGATTACATTGCACGTGAAAATGAGCACAACATTTTTGTTGTTTATATTAAAATAAACTAGGTACAGCATAATCAATATTTTTTTATACAACACCTGGGGACCTACAAGCATACGGCCCAACTGGTGTAAAGCAGCTACCGTAGTCTTCGCGTGCGATACCACCTCTGCTGATCACACAGCAACTCCTTAGGAGTTTACTGGGGACCTCACTCACACGCTGGAACACAACAACCCCCGAAGGAGTTGTTATTTGGCTGCGTTTTTCTGTGAGGTGGAAGTAGTTCTCTAGACAGGCTACTTTGATGGGCCTTTCCTTTCTTAAAAACATCCAGACCACATCAAACACAGACACAGACTTTGTTGCCGGAGACAGCAACAAAAAGAAGGTAAAAAACACTAACAATGTAAAATGATGGATAGATACAAATCAAAGCTTTTACATTTCCGTGTTGTACAATTACATAAATTTATATACTGCGGCACTTAACGCGTAATTAAGCACGCGTAATTTTGCACGCAAAATCTACAAGATTGATGGCAGCTGCGGTAGTTTTTATATTGGCCAGACTAAGCGTACATCGCAGAGAGAGTCAAAGAACACATTGCAGCTGTAAAGAATCGTCAGACGACAAAATCAGCGATAGCCGACCATCTTTCAACTCCAACATCAACCACTGGACTGAACTCGTTGGAGCCAAAGGTTTTATCCACCGATCGCTAATATAATCGCCGTGAGGTTGGTTATAAGCTGCCGCCGGGCAGCCAGTGATAAGGAAATTAAAATCTCGCGATTTATCGTCGAATGCGCCTGTGGATATATTTTGTGTCGTGTGTAGTGAGAAATACAAAGGTCAAGAGATGGTAGTTGAAGAAAACACCTTCGAGCGCAAGGATCTTTGTACAAGAATGTACATAAATCCGAAAGCTTGGTGCTTTTAGTGGTACAATCCAGGATTCAAACCGAGAATCTGTTGCTTAATAGGCTGATTTCTTATCGATGACATGCTGTACATCGAATGCTAGTTTTTGAAATATACAGTGGTATAAACTCATATCCATGAACATGGACATGAACCCTGATACTATGTTACTTCGGTATTGGGGTCGATTCCCACACAAGACAATAGATTTATGCGCATGAGCCCAACTGGGGAAGAACCTCCATCTCATATAAAATTACTCCAGGCACAAGCATCACCTTACTTAAAAGGAGGTTCCTACAACTAGATTAAGAAAATATTACATGCAATTTGATCTAACCTGCTTTGTGTGCTTCTGCCACCAATTAGTTCATGCGGCCTAGCGCCGGCCGGTACTAACAGTAGTGGGTGGGTGGTAATTTGACTTTCGCAAAATAACGCCTGAATCTATTAACTAAGAAAATATTGTAGAAAATTATTATGTAAAATCCCTGGATGTCAGTATTCTTAAAAGTGAGTGCCACTAGCTCTCGAGGAGTTGCTATTGGTAGCAGCGGGTACGTGCGAGTGATACTTTCAGTATGGCAAAATTTATTGCCTATGACCGCTTTACATCAGGTGGACCTTATGCGTATATAAAAAAGATATACTCAACGTATGATAATATTTTTTTGGTAATCGTCTAAAAAGAGTATAGACGAGTGAAGCCTATATGTTATATACAATGTTAAAACAAAAAGTGACTACGAAATCACACACAAAATCCGACGGCGCGGCGGGGTTGGCAACCCAGATTGGTGGAAAAGGGTGCGTGGGAAGTTTACTGAAATATAGATTTTATGCTGTGCCTACTTTTCCTTAATACAACGATATCAAATGCTTAAAATACTCATTTCCATGTGTAATGGGTTCATGTTTTCAAAAGAAAATAATATGTTTAGCGAAAACGGAAGAACTCGTTATTGGCAGGTGGCTAGGTGGCAGATAGTAGTAGCAGGTAGTAGAAAAGCGCCTGTACTACGGTAGATGAAGTCCTTTTTTACTGCAGACATGGGATCGAACGGAAGTTCAGCGTCATTTGCTAATACTTATTTTTCTGTTAAATATTTTATAGGAGTCCTGACTTATGTTGTAATTTGGTTAATTTTTGAGTTTCGCACGGCGATTTTTGTGGTATTAGTATTGTAAATATTGGCTATATATATACATACAACAATTTTACATTTAATGTTATAGGTAAACATGCGTAAATATAGAGTGTTGTTAATGTGGTTTGACCTGCGGTCTTATACATACATCCTATATATTATGAGACCAAATACGTAATACGATACGAATAACGTATACGTTAATACGATAACGTATATAGTATACGTTAAGTTTTTTGTCTAAATGGCGTTTTTTTTTGAAGAGATACATATAGGCAAACTTAAAAACTAAAACCTTATCTAAATACAAAATTTGATCCAAATCGTTAGAGCAGTTTTCGAGATACACGAAATACATTTACATATATACAAGAAGAATATGTTAATGAAATAATCACTTTTTTTTTATTATAATTTGCACTAAACAAATTAACATTTAAAACCTAACTTGCTGTTGAATAATGAAAGCGAACATCCATTTTTATTTACAGATACATCCGTTAATCCGATTATATCCTCTTTGTTGTTCCCATTTCAACTTGCACAAGAGAATTCTAATCGAATTCGATAGAAACAATATTGCAGAATTTCACATAAAGTTTCATCAAATTGTAGACGAGAAAATACTTGAAAAGATTTTTACGTCATATTTTATAAGTATTTATAAGTATGTAATGATTACAGGTTATCGTATCAAAAATTCTGTATCCGAAACGCAACACGTGAACACTATTATCTGTCAGTTATTAAAAGTTACTTTTCTAGTTCGTAGACGAAATATCTTCCAATAATTATTTACAAATTAAAAAAAAATGTCATTGCAGGAGCGAAGATATTTGTACATGAAAAAGAGACAAAAATAAAGTTTTTGTCGAAATTCAGTAAATAGAGTACAAATATTGACTTCTTAATTCCCATCCCTTAATTTTGACGGCGTTCCATATATTTGATTTTGAAAATTATTAAATAATGTTTATTTATTATTATTTTTAAAAACAAATAAATGGAATGGAACCAAAATTAAGATCACTTCCATTATAGGATATATGACATAAAACTCATCACAAAATAGGTACTATATTTATTGTATTCAGGTAATATTTTACGTAAGTCAAATTTACAGACAATTTAATCTAAACTAATTTGGGTGCTGCTTACAACTTTTTTGCATAACGCCCCTTTATCGCAATTTACAAAACTATATTTTGAAACTGTATAAAAGGCAAAAATTTACATATTTTCCATATATATAGCCTATATGTAGTAAGGTAGTAAGAATCTAATGAATAGAATTTCGGCCGCTTTGACCATCAAATATTTGATAACCAAACTATCGCTCCAACAGCGTACTTCAAATGACAACACATAATAATAATCATGTGTTGAATATTAGAGGTACAATACAGATGTCTGCGTATTAAATATCTTTAAATGCCTTTGCGTATAATATTATGTTGTACGTTAAATGGTCTTAGTATTTAACTGTTTTGATATTCGTCTTAGTATCTGTAATAAACACTTAAGAACCACGAGTGTTTTTAATCTTGTGCTCGATAAAGTTTTTAAATAATTAAAATACGCACATTGAATGTCCATACGACTATCTCTTCTTCTTTAGCGACAAATACAACGTGAACTACACATCGTGCTCCCTCCTTATCAGCAAATGTGATAGACGTATTAAAAGCGAATTGCACTATATTTAAGACGGAACAGCTGGACTAGAGAAGTACCTCTACCTTGCAGCCGATCGCTATGTATCCGAAAGGACGTTGTGTTCCTTGAAGTGACTTAAACCACGAGAAAGCAACCGACTTGCCATGTAAGTAGCAAGGAGCATGGACAGCAAAACATGAGTTATTCTTCTGGGGCTACAAACATCTTTTGCTACTCGATCACTACATACTACACATGAGATGCGTATAATTTTTTCTCTCAACATACTAAAAATCTCATACTTTTTATTTGTATCTTATATCTACCTACCACACGTCAGAATATAATATTAGCCTTGTAATAATATTAGTGCCTACATAAAACAAATTAGTCAACTTAGTATATTCACTAGTAATAGAACGTATAAAATTATGTTAAAATCACGTATTTACTTATAATCTCACGTGCGAGTCGCATAACGTTCAATATCATAGAAGCAGTAAAGAGGTTATAGCAGGGACGATGGCGTGACAATTTTCTTCGGAAACCTACGAAAGGTGTCAGTAAGACTACACACATTGTATACTTCAGCGAGCGAAAAACACTCTCCAGGAAAACGAGGAAGACTCGCTTGGCAACTTTACAATAGCAAAAACTAGCAGCTATTTCCTTTGAAGCTAATACAAAGCGGTTGCCAAATGCTCAAATGTGCATAAAGACATTTCTCTTTCTCGCGACAAATTCACACGCCCGATGAAAGATTAATTGTTTGCTGGCTTACTCGTACTCGCAAGGTCAACCATTCGTAACACGCTTATCGCGAGAATGTATCCATGGCTTAACTTAGCAATATCTCGGAAGGTTTATGTCATTATTTACGTTTCCGCATAACGGCTACGAATGTGCTACGAATGCCTACGATAAAGTTCGTAGCAAAATCAACCGTGTCGATTATTTGTTCTTAAAATGATAATTTCTATTTCCATTAAAACAGCATACTCTTGAAATAACCCATGCTAGGTGAAGTTTTTTTTATTTCACATAAATGTAAGATGAAGTGGATTACCATGATTCAAGATATTCGTAGAAATTAATGTTAGATCTGTGATTAAAAAATATACAATACCAAATAATATTCCAGCTTCGCCTTTATTATGATTACTCCCAATTTTCATCAGAGCCCGCCCTCCAGTCAAATCAAGGGTGTCACATTAAGTAACATTGTGTCGACTTTAATATAATTAAAACGAGAACAGGTTGAAGACGAAGCCTCCCTTATTTTATTCATTTGCATAATCATGTTACTAACAACGTGCATACAGTATTAGTTAGACGAAATAAATTAAAATCATTCCCGCAAAATGGTGTTATCGTGTAAGTATATTTTGAGTGAACTATCTACTAAACTAAAATATGAAATAAACAAAATAGTTGTTCCTAAATATATAGTCGTGACCTGCATGAATAACATGGCATTATTATCAAAACATCAAAGATAAGCGTGTCCTTTCTACTTTCCTTTTCCTAATACATTTTAATAAAAGCAAAGAAAGAACAAAAAAGATCGCTGAATGTAAATATCCCAAGCGGGGTAACCATTATTAAATATTCAAGCTCAGTGAATATTTGTCCCTATTGTTTAGATTTACCTACGGGACAAATTTCGCATCGAGATATAATTCTGAATATGAAAAAGTAATCAGAATCTATTTTGTAGTTTACCTTTGGATGAAATATTCTTTCTTTGTTCACTTCATAATTCAATTCTAGCACTTAACAAGTGTCCGAATGATTATAGAAAAATATAGTCTGTAATTATAGTTTTAGGAAATATCTTAGGGGCTTACAGTGTATAGTTTGTATCGTCAAACATATTAGGTTTCACAGAGCGCGTGTGCATGTATCCGCGACAGTCGGTCTAAGCCGGCGGAGTCTGCACAACATAGTAACTACAAAGGAGAACGCACACGACCGACCGGTATTGGGGCCTCATACCGACTACTCGGGGTGCCCTCTACCACCCGACTGACGTTGCTGTTCACGACACATCTGCATTTAAGAAGTCGCTATCGTTTATGCGACTAATCGATTGGTAGGAGCGAGTACGACTGTCTTCTATCCTACTCAACAAATTCTCTCTCTACTATTTAACGCATGCGCATCATCTAACAATCTCTTTTAAAAGTGTCGGAAAGTAAATAAACTCATACGAAATGTTTGTTAAGAGGACAGAAGCTGCAGTAGAAACCGATATTGCAACGGTTTTTTTTGTTATGAAACATATGAATTCATATTGGCGAGTTTGTTTTCGAACGTGAAAATGGTTGTAATTTTCTTGAATAGCCTTTGTGGAAAGAAAAATAATATGCCGTAGGAAGGGACGAGAAACGTCACTTGTTGCACGACGACTTTGTTGAACCGATGAAAAGCCACGCACGCCACTACACGCCATCCGTTCCCCACTTACAATCTTTCTAGTAATTATTTTCAACGTATTATATTATAATTTAAGCACAACCATTATTTTGAGTAAGTGTTAATAGGGTTTGACAGCCGATGATAAGCCAGTTGTGTATTATTAAATTTTATAAAAAACTGTAAACTAGATTATTATTTATGGGTGAACGGATGAATTTTATATAGATTAGAAAAGGTTCTTTTAGCTGTTTAAAAATGGTTACAAGTTGACCAATAATGCAATATAATATGAGAAAGATATATTTAATATTTTAATACATGTAATTAATTATATTTCAGCAGTGTTGATAAAACATTAGGTGAAAGTAACAGAAATCAGCTGAATAAAATCAAATAATAATATATCAGATTTAAGAATATTTTTCTTATTACATTGGATGTCAAATTTGTCTATAAATTTCTTCATAAAATTACTTATGTCAAAATAATAGGTATCAAGATTACGAATATTATGTGGAACGTAAATTTCGTAAATGTAACTCAATCTATAGCAAATAATAATATTCAGCAAAGTTACTCATCTATATATGTGGGTCGAATACAAACCCCTGTTATGAAAATTATCTAGAAGCAACAGTTTGATTTTGAATAAGGTTTAAGTGTAGTTCCTTAATTGTCTCCGGTAATATATTAAAGATTCGGATAGCTGTCTGATAACACCTATAAATTGTATAGTATTTTGTTGACGTCATGACTAACATTAGCGTATTCGGAAATCTTCTGCGGTAAATTAGGGCTAACATAGTCTTTTGGGTATACGTCTAATATACGAACCCACGCAAATTAGGCCGCTGTAAATACTTCAAAGTTAGAGCACATAACGGGTATGCGTGGCCAGATGACAAAGTTGTTGCTAGGTTCCAGTCATATACATTAGTCTCACTCATGTCTTCAATATATGTCTAGATGTCGAGCAGTGCATCACAAGAACAATTACATGTAGTATCCGCAATAGTTCATGAAGTTCACTGGTAATCCTATATATAATTGTTCATTGATAATGAGCTTTCACAAGCTGGATGTGATTCCTCAGTTAAGATGCTTATTACATATCGCTGTATGTTTATTACATAATACCTCCCTCTCCCTAGACCTCTTTTGCTAACAGGCACTGAATACGACGTGCAGATGAAATCAGCTTTTTATCTGAATACTATGATGACCTACAAATAAAGAACCATTAATATACTTCTCCATTCGCGAGTCGAAAAGAAGCAAGATGAGGCGAGAAATGAAAATTTTATCGAAAAATTTCAATTCCCTACTCGCCCATCTGCTGTAGAAATGGCTTTGAATGGTAAGGATGTGGAGAGATGACAATTGGAATAATGTAGTATTAAACCGTATTTCAGCGTGCATAAAGTGCATTATATCTATTCATATGTTTTCGCTCAATCACTTTTAGGGTAAGCAGAGAGAATCGTGTGCAATATTACTTGGTCCTTCCACACTCGCTATCTTAAAATTCGAAACTTTTCCCATACACGCCAATTCTTAGCTCTCTTGACATCATCTTCTAATGAAATAAATTGGGCGTGATAGATAAGGCTTCTACATCCTATTGTATATCTGTTTCGTCATTCTTTCACCTCGCATTTTTCTACATCTACATATCCAAACCAATTTGATCATGAAGATGAATGTGCAAGAGAATCTTTACACCAATACTCTTTTTCAGGTCAAATCTTTTTTACATTGTCATTGGGAACGAGACTGCAAACATCACACTACGGGTTAACGCAATGCTCAATTTTCAACCAAGTTCATTTTAATTTCATGCTCTATCTGCCGTATCTAGCTTTTACTTCCACATGTCAGTGTAAATGTGTAAAGTGCATATCCAATTTTGTCTCACGATATCATGTTTCGTATATGAATGGTGATCTTTGATAGAAATGGGCAGGTGCATTACCAGTTCTTGACTAGACCCTCGCCTATATAAAAAACACATTTTGTATAAAAATCTGAGCCCAAAGTCTCTTTAAAAATCTTTTCAGACACATATATTTTTTATTTGCATGATATCAGGTATCGATTGTACGATGAGGAGCGATTACTTCTTGCATAGTATTTCATATTGCCCCTCCGCGCTCTGTTGCGTTCAAAATGAAAGTATTAATATTTAGCGTTGAAAGCATGCCAGTAAGGGATAGGCAATAAAAAACAATAGCTAATATATATTGCAATGAAAACTTGATGAAAGAGTGAAATTGTGTGTGTAGTCCAAACTGTAGTAGCAATAGGTATTTATCTGAACGTGGTGCACTTTGCCGATGAGCAAACGAGGCTCTACTCAAAATGGAGTTGCATACTTTTAGAATTACTGAAAGTCCGAAAATTTTGAAGTATCTTCACATTGCAGAATTCGTCCGTCAAATAATAACTTCGTAGTCAATTATTGAATTCCGAGCAAGAAAATTTACTATTGAGTTGCTGTGTTAGCAACGGGTACACGGGCAAATCCTTATCATATCATCAAACGTTTACATACAAATCGTTGGATAAATTGATCGGGTTTTATACAAGAAAGGCTGT
The DNA here is from genome assembly GCA_947507595.1 of Pyralis farinalis. NCBI lineage: Eukaryota > Metazoa > Arthropoda > Insecta > Lepidoptera > Pyralidae > Pyralis > Pyralis farinalis. The sequence continues at coordinate 19,075,688 of OX382271.1, read as the reverse complement.
ATTTTTTAACTACTCTTGAGGAGGTCAACCTCCTCAAGAGTAGTTAAAAAATACAGCGAACACCCAAGTCAAGCAACTTCGACTACGGCCTGTCTAGAGATGGGTTAGTAGTTTCGAGTTCCACCGAGCCCAGAGGGCATGTTAAGCCGCCGTTCAAGGCACAGCCCAACTGGAGAAGTGCCTCCATCACAGAAAATCGCAGCCAAGTAACAATTCCCTGGAATGTTTTTGTGTTTATGTAATGGGGTTACCAGTAATCACCTGAAAAGTCGTTGTGCTAGCTGCGAGGATGGTAACGTTCTACCAATACTTATTCTAACGTTTGCAAGTGTTCGTATGCTACTGTAGGTAACCACTTTCAATCACGTATGCCTCCCGACGTTATTTAATTTTTTTTTTCACATACATAAATAATTTTATATTATGTTCATACAAACATCGGATTATAATTTTTCTCCTATGCAATTCCTTTTCTAAAAAATTTTTTTTTTTTTTTTCACCTCCATACATTAAATACGTACTTAGCAAAATTCAAGTTCCTACAGTCAACGCTGTACGTTAATCTGTCCTGCAAGACTTGGCATTAGATAAAAAAAAGAGTGCCGTATTCGAAACAAAAAATTGTAATTCTTTTATGGTAAAGTTCGTTTAGGTATGATCGATCGCGGGTGTCCACGATGAGTGATTATGGTATTTAATTTCACTAAAATGTTTACACACACCGGAACTCGTTCATCGCCAAATTGATTACAAAAGAGTATATTAGGAGCGAAGTTATCTTTTTAGAGTTCCATACCAAAATGGTGTCAGTGGGACCCTATTGCGGTGCGGACAGATGAGCATCGTGGTCAGCGTCCGTCCTACTACTTGGGATTATTTATAGAACGATTTTCAGTAGTAAGTTGATAATCAAACACAGAAAATGTTATGATAAATGAAGATTTTATGATAAATGACAAAAACGTAATAAATAAAGAGAATCCCCATAGAGTAAAATGTTACTTCTTGTTATTAATATACCGTAAAAACGGTAATATGCTGATAGGCAGTCCGTCTATGTCACTGAAAAGAATATGTAAGCAACAAGAAATAAGAACTGGTCAGATGATATGAGTCTTACAATTTTACTAGAAATATATCAGTGTTTCACCAAGTTTTCCGTAAATACTTAATAGGATTTTTTTATACTACTTCGGGAGGCCTACAAGCATACGACCCACCTGATGTAAAGCGGGTACCGTTCCCTATTAATGCTTGAGATATATTAAGTATCACTCGCGCGATGCCTCTGCTGCTTACACAGCAACTCCTTGGAAGCTTACTGGTGAGTTCACTCACACGCAGAACCACAACAATCCTCTAGGGAGTTGTTATTTGGCTGCGGTTTTCTGTGAGGTGGAGGTACTTCCCCAGACGAGCTGCTTTGATGCCCCCTACCTCTCTTAAAAGGATACTTATATATTAAGTAGTAGTACGAAAGTCTTTAAGGGCTACTCCAATTTTCATTTGACGATTTGCGTTTACAATTACTGGCAAATTTAAAAATACCACTCTGATTTTTAGACTAGATATTTATAATTAAACTCTGATTTTCAATTAGCTGGACTAAAATGATATTTTGTAGGTTACCATCATACCGTAAAGAAAAAAATATCTATGATTCAACAACAACAACAACATTAACAAGCCCCCATCTAAAAAGCCTTCCTCACTTCCAACATGGCTTATTATAAAGCGTCTTCCTTTTTTTTTGGAGGTTTAAGGCCCGTTGTTAGATATTTATATCGACTCAAGATTTTTTAAAGTGTGTCCTGTAAAATAACAAAACAGGTTTTTTTTTAATATTAAATTCTGTGGGTTTACTCAACTATAAGTACATAAATAAACATAGATTAACGAAATTAATATATTTTAATAGCTCTTTGAATGTACTAGTAAATTAACCTTCGTCCTCCTAAAAACCTCATCTTGATAATAAATGAATTTCCCTTGTCTGAGATATTCTTCTATTGCAATTAACTATCTCTTGCGCATCAAAATTATGTCCTGCCTGTCTATTAAAGAGCTGCGTCGTTCGCGACTTGCGTATTTTTCAATTTTCATTCAAATGTTTCAGGACTAGCCTTATTGTGGACTTTGGAAGATTGGGTACGTCAGGATCTACATTCACAGCGTCTGTGATCTGCAAGCCAGAAATCGACATAAGTTATTATTATAAAATAATCTACCACCTCGCATGACATTATTAAGTATTTGTTGCATGTTCATAAAACTAAGAACTATCTCATACTGTAGAATTATAAAAAAAACACAAGGTTTGTGCATCATATGCATATCATATGATTTTTTACTGGGCGGGATTTTATCTTTAGTGTTACAAAGTGATTTGAGTGAATTATGGGATTTGAGAACAACATGTATGTTATTTTTATTTATATATTTTTTGTCGAAATATATGTAACCGCGTACAGTAGTCGGTTAACGGCAGCGTCGGCATGTTGCACGTACTAACAGTGGTGGGTGGATGCCGGCCGGCGCTAGGCCGCATGAACTAATTGGTGACGGAAGCACACAAAGCAGGTTAGATCAAATTGCATGAATATCAATAAATTTACTAAATAAACGAAGAAACTGCTGAACTTTACCGCTGATTGACTAAACGCTGGAACTATCAATTATCATCTCTATTGTTAATAAATAAAGGTGGTTTCAAAAAAAGGAATATTTGCTGTTGTTTACTATAAACCCTAACGCTACTACAAAAAATAAAGCTATTGTTTTTCTAAAGATTTAAGAACGCACTGACAGAGAATCTGGGCTTGAAGCCAGCCAATCATTAATAATGTGCTAATTTTGAAGCCCCGTTGACAGTCCATCAAGCTAAAGTAGTAGTTCAATGAATCACATATGTCATACTACAACACTATGCCCCAAAGCTTGCAACATTAAAAAAAACGCTCGTAACTATCATTTTAGTCTATATATAACTATATAAATAAAAATCAGAATTTACATAGATAAATATCCAGCGAATTTAAACCAAAATATAAACAATTCAGAATGGCATCCCATACGACATATTTCTAAAAATGCGTGTTTTTTTTTGCACCTTATTGACACCCCTTTAATTTCTTACTTCAATCGAATCTGTGGCAATAAAGATGAGAATAGACGTCGACTTCTATGATGTAAGTTTCTATTCAAGGTTTTCTTTTAGTTTCGTCAGACTTGTTGAAAAAGTCCATCGTAGTGGTTGGATACAGGGAATACAGTCAAACCATGTCCCAAAAGCAAATTGAGTTATAGACAATATAATTATGTTCACCACAACAATTTTAATATCTGAGCAAAGCTTTTGTCTTTTTACTTTTTCTTTTGTCTTTTTTGTCAAGTCTTTTGCTTTTTTCATAAAAATTTTATATTATATATATTACACCACACTACATACTTTGAATACAGGAGTATTCAAAGTTTGTAATAAAAGTAACTTTTAAGTGAATTTTGGTTGAGCAATGATACTTCATCAGATCAGTTCTTGTTCCATTCACAGATATATTATTTCAATGTTGTTTATTAAATACGGGGAAAAATTTTGTCCATCATAATTTAAAATTCTGCATATTACACTGATGCAGTAATTCATATGCCAGATCTCCAGACGCTGTAATACGTTCATTCTTTTAACTTCATTTTCGTTTAGGACAAGGTTTGACTGCGTTCCCTGTATCCAACCACTGCGACTGACGTTTTCAATTGCTATACAGGATCCGCTTTTCATACCAAGTGGCAAGCCAATTTAGAATCCCCTCATTTGTGCCTATTCAATATGTTAAGGCAAGCTTCCACGCAACTTTGCTGTTGTTTTTCATTGAGTACGATACGACAGCCACTTTCAAAGCATTTTTATTATTCCTATTTAATATAAATGAATCAGCATCGGTTTCTCTAATTGCGACTTAGTTTTAGATGAACGTGCTTCAACCATGGCTTTCAATTCATAATTATCGGACCAAAATATCCAAAATGATGGCAATCAAACAAAAAAGCTCGCCATACGGTAACTACCTAGTCTATACATCGTTGATATTACAAGCCATCTGTGCTGAGTTAGTACCTACTATGATACACTCGTATTCAATAATACCACGAGATTTCTTTTTTCAAATACTGATATCAAAGAAAATCCTACGAAGGGTTATTCCTTTAAAATAAATGCAAGTGTATTTCAGTGACAGTTGTAGGTACCTATATTGTATTTTATATCGTTTTTCACACTATCTTGGCTACTATAAAAATGGCAATTTCATAGATAACATTTAGTAGTTTAGTAGGAATAACACAATTTCTATAAATAAATATCATAAAAATTGTATCCAAATAAAATAGCAAAATTTTATTCATATTTTAAAAATAATAACAATATCACAACTAAATATTAATGTTCCAATATTATGACAATAAACGAACTTCTGCAAAACGATGATAGTTATCATTGAGATGCTCTCGTTCTAAATATATGTGAAGAATTGGATACAAAAGGTAGTTCTGCATGTAACTACACGGCTAAATTTTGAGTTAATTTCATTCTTTAGAACTCTGACTAGCTTGAATATTCACTCCGCTACTAGTGGGCGTCCTAATTTTTCGCTGATTTCAATGTTTTTTTGTTGTTAGTTTTAAAAAAATGTAAAAACTGGAATATGAAATAAAATAATTGAAAATAATTGCTACTCTATATTCGACCTCGGATAGGGGGTGAAGTAGATTTTATCTGTTGAACGTAGATAACATCAAGTTTTTACGTTCAAGTTCTCACCAAAGAAGATCAACCTAGTGGAGCAAATTACTTAAAATTTTAGCGATGCCATAAGTTTGTAATTAAGTAATAAGAAAGGTGCAGTCATGTACGTAGAGCGCGGTAGAGTTGCAAACTGTAATAGTTTACAACTCTCAGAGACTATGTCCCACAGGTCGCTCTTTGAACGCGAAGCTTAGAAATATCTTGGCACGTCAAAGTTTTTAAGTATAGCCAATGGGGACATTATACAATCAGTGACGAAGCAGTGCGTACCGTCAACGGTTGGGTTGTGCCTCTTTCAATAAAATCTTTGGCAATAAGAACGAGTTGGACGCTTAGAATTTAAATGTTCGGAAATTACTAGCTACGTATCGCATGCACAAATGATCATTTATCATGTGAATGTACATCTCACAGAACACTTTTAAATACCAAGTACCTACATAAGTATAAGGTGTGCAATCTCAGAGAATGTTTATTCCATTGTCAAATTGGAATGCATCGCGATATTGTGATGTTCCATGATAACCTTATACCACTATCCTTGGTGAACAAGAAGTAGCGCAAACTACCGGTGCACATACGTCGCTTACTGAGAACTAGCCATTCATAAATCTAATTTAAAAACAGTAAGTACTCGAAATTAACAAAGAAATATATCACTAACAAGAATTTACCCTTCCTGCCAACAATACATTTACCGTGTGCTTGTGCTTGCGCTTGCATTCGAAACTTGATAATCACACAATTTTCACGTAGTTGTTCTCAAACAAAAATATATTTTGTTTAATTACTTTAAGTGAGACTGCAGTTGAAGTAATTAAACAAACTATATTTTTGTTTTTTCGAATCTGATATTTCGCAACGATTGTGGTAGATTCAAGTATGCAGATAAGTTGTTAAATATATTTAAAGTATTGTAACTTCATTTTATAGTATGTATACAAAAAAAAAATAGCAATATTGCATGTGTACTTTTTTTGTTGATTTTGTTATTTATAAGTATGTGATTTTGTTATATTGTCACCTCCTCTCGGCTAATGATTCTTTTGGTTTTAATTACTTTAGTTATAATACTAGTTTACGACACACATTTTGAGTGCGGTTGGCCGCGGAAGTTCGACGAGTTCTCTGAAGGAACTCAGAAAGCTACTATTAGCAATAATATACTGTGACGATTTTGAAACAATAACAAAAAATATTTTTTAAGAATTTTCTTGTGTGCTTTATGTATTTAATAAAATAAAAATTACATTTAAAAATTAAAATAAATGATTTATCTTATAATTTAAATAATACTAAAATTAATTGGTTGTATAATTTGTATGTAGCTACTGCCGTTAGATGCATGTGACGTAATGAAAATGGCGCCAAATTAAATAGCTTTTGATTTCTTATCTGTGGCGCGGGAAGGTTCTTTGTTGGCGGCCTACGATTTCTTTTGTAATATACTGGTAATTGTATTCGTGGGTTGTTCCGATGTTGAGTATAACAATAAAAAAAAATACTTTCTTCCCCAAGCATGGAAAAACCGCTATTCTCCCGCTTTATAGATAATAGAATGTATACTTTCGGAATAGGGCAATAAATTTTTTTTTTTGTAGAATAAGTGGCGAAAGGTCTATATATAATTTTATTGTTTTATCATTATCTTTAAAACGATTCATCCAACATCCGATTTCTCCTACAAGCGTTGTTGGATGTACTTCATACAATTAGATACCTCGACATGAGACTACTTTGGTGTCATCTTTTCCTCGAGTCGTCACGGGGGAGACGGCGATCTGGACAAAGTCAAACTACTCCAGTTGGAAAAGCTTCGTTTCCCTATCACAGTTTTTCTTTGAATCAATAGTCACTCAATATAATAATTCAACTTGTTCACAACGATAAAAAAATAATGCATGACATGCTAACTACCGTTACTTGAAATCTAGGTCGCGAGGTTTACAATGAATATATGTTTAATTATTAGGTAAGTCTATTCGCATTTAGACCGTACTTAACGATATCGAATTTTATATTATTACGACTACGGAACCCTCTCCGATACGGAGCGAATAATACTTACTAATTTTCTTTTAAGTTTTATGTAGAATACATAAAAGTTGTTAACTTACAATGTCAAAAAACTGAAGCGACAGTAGATCGACCATACCTACTGAGTCAGTAACGATATACAGTAAACTAGTAGAGTGGAGATCGCATATAGGACGACGGGCTGGGCTCTCTATAAGGATCGATGACCTCAAACAAGTGGCTGTAGCAGATGGATTGATGCGTAAAACGGTGGTGGAAAGCAATGGAGAATGCTTATTATATCTAGTAGTAGGTACGAGTAGTACAACCAATAATAATGATAGTATTCAAAAGTTTTTACTTGAGACTATCGAGTAACAATATTCTCGACCTCTATTCTCGTTCTAGTTACGACTGTTAAAATTTCATTACACAAATACTATTTTTATAATACTTAGGTTATATATGCTTGCTTGGAGTTAGTCTCTGGTATTGCGTTCTTAGTGACCTGTGACCTGTATATATGGTGACTATTGATTATTTTGCACTTATTAAAATGAAAATCCTCGTAGTCGTTCCACAAAACACGTGCATGGTGCCCTTGTAGTAGTACGTTTTTAAGGATTAACTCAACATGTAGTAGAATATATATTATAATTCAGAATGGTCTCTAAAATAGGATGTACAGTAGGGTGGTTTTAACATGTAACTTGTTCTTGTCACCGTATTTCGTAAAGAGTGTATGCCATATTTTATTTACACTAAGTCGAATGGCAAAAAGCTTACATCCCGGCCGCATGGCACCCAGTTTGCTTACACAGCTGTACTTTAGCTGCTTACTAGTAACCGTACACATTAGCAATAATATACGCCCTCAGGTTGAAGTGCTTATTAAAGAGCGCTGTACGGTACTTTTTTCAGAGCGTCATTTGCTAAATAGCAAAATGCGTTACTTGCTGATGGGATTAATTTAACTCTAAATATTACGGTAACATATTTTTAGCATATTAAGAGTTTAATAAATGATATTAATGCTAAGTACGATCTAAAAAGTGTACTATTTCAAAAGGACCTTGTACATCGTTGGCGTAAAGCAAAAATTACTAAGCAAATTATAATCCAACTGACAGGAGAACCATTAAACGGAACGTGATTAATTGCTCGTAAATGTAAACGATTGAATGAGGAGGTGCAAGTGGCTCATGAAATGCATTCATGCACGGTGAAATAGCTAAACGGTTCTGGTGAACGCAAATAAATACCGAGTTATCATTGTGGCTGATACAACTGACTTCTAGCACTACTACTATTCTAGGAATATCAGTTCCTCAGAATATTAACGCTGTGGTTGTTTCCAAAATACTGGAGTTTTGTGCTTGAGCAAAGCCAAATGCTGTAAGTACAACCACCAGCATGCGTTGCTGCAACGGTTACTTACATGCGATTATGAAAATGTATATATATACTGATTGATTTTTTATTTTTTTCCTGACTATTCGTCTGTATGACCGAGACAATCGGTTTTTTATTTCTATGTGACTATATCACTATGTTGGCAATAAGCGAACTGCCTGCCTAATAACACCTTAACCTACTTACATTTGTAACACCAAGGTCTTGACTCGTACATTGCCGATCCTGTAAAAACCTCTTTACGCCTTTTTTGAATTTCTTCCTGTAGTTCCATGTAAAAACCTCAGCAAAGAGTTCATTCCATAATTTAAAAGTTCTCAGAAGAAAACTTCTCTAGAATCGTACAGTACGTTATCGCAGTGCCTTAAGTCGCGTTTTCAAGTATGTGAGGAATTATTTTTCACTATCGACGTGTGGCTTGAAAGAAGTTATTGGCATGACATTAAAGTACTCTTTGGTAAAAAAGACAAAGTCTCGACTAAAACTCAAGGGCTCAATACTGTGTGTAACTTCAGGATCGGCGACGATTAATACAGATCGTCTCTGAACCGAATCACGAGATTTTAGCTGGTATTCAGCGTTCCCTCCCATAGGTTACTCACAGCATGAGGATAGTTCACGCTGGGTGCCGAACAACCTCACCGTTGCTCAGAAGCAGGCCCGGGTAGAATGGTGCCGTGATATGATAAACAAATTGGAAGCGTCTCGATTTGACGTACAAATGAAAAATACTACTATTTATTGTGGTATAATATATTAAATACCATAAATATTTCTAAAAATTATATGGGGTTAAATTATGAAATTGCCGATTTGTACTGAAAAATTTAAAATAGTTTTTTTCTAGGATGTAACATATTCATTTAATCAAAATATTTACTCTCATTTTATATACATTGCTGCCATCTACGAGTAATCAGGAGTTTATTTATGACTTTGCGATAGAACTCTGGGGATCTAGATTCGACAAACTGTGTGAAAGCATTTTGTACTGCCTCCTGGGAAGAAAACATTTTACCACGTAGAAAATTGTCCCAATCACGAAAAAAATGATAGTCAGTTGGAGCAAGGTCTAGCGAGTACGGAGGATGACGTATGGTTGCTAACTACAGCTCCAGAGAGCGACAGAGAGAACGCTTCAGCTGATATGATGATGATGATGACAGAAAACGTCATGGTGCCTACTATTTTTTATGTCACTAAAGTGACAAACAAGAGTACGGCCTGACTGATAGTAAGCAATTAAAACGCTATGTCTAGGTTGTAAAGGTCTGACGGCAGTCGTTATATATAAAAGTCAGTATCTTTCCTACTGATACTCATTTTTAGGGTTCCGTACCCAAAGGGTAAAACGGAACCCTATTACTGAGGCTCCGCTGTCCGTCCGTCCGTCTGTCCGTCCGTCTGTCACCAGGCTGTATCTCATGAACCGTGATACCTAGACAGTTGAAATTTTCACAGATGATGTATTGCTGTTGCCGCTATAACAACAAATACTCAAAAATAGAATAAAATAAATATTTAAGGGGGCTCCCATACAACAAACGTGATTTTTTTGCCGTTTTTATAGATAATGGTACGGAACCCTTCGTGCGCGAGTCCGACTCGCACTTGGCCGATTTTTAGTTAACGTAGCGGACTCGTCCAATCCTAATAAATTTGTGAACGGGCTAATCTTAGGAAAAAGAAGATTGGAAAGAGAGCGCTATTTCTCAACTCTATTGTATAATCATATAGTTATTATATGTTCAATTAAAAAGCTACAAAACTGTGCTCAGTTAGCCCGATACCCCGAGGCTTATAAATATTTACATTTCTACCACCTTTCTGAGGTTCTGAAATGATTTGCAAAAAATATATAAATGAGAAATTTGAGTGCACCCAAACTTCTCATAGATTTTTTTTACAACGTCGAAAGACATGCAAGCATACGGCCCACCTGATGTAAAGCGGTTACCGAACTCTCTGAATGCTTGTAATACATTAAGTATCAGTTGCGCGATGTCACTTCTATTCCTAATATAGCAACTAATTAGGAGCTTACTGGTTACCTCACTCACTAGCAGAATTATTAAGCATAATCTTCCTGGGAATTGTTATTTGGCTATCGGTCGCGTACTACGTTTTCGCTTCGGAGCCCAGGGTCCATGAGAGATGTCACATCTTGCACCTTCATGTACGCAAATGTTTCTTCTGTGTGAGAATTGAATACACGAGCAGTGGTGTCAAGGTAGCGTTACTAACCATTTCGCCACCGAGCTCGTCATATAAATAGTAGTTGTCATCGCCAATGCTATAATAACGAAAGTATTTATCAATCTCACACTCAATAAGAAGGACATTGTTAACGGATAAAATACTCCACATACAAATCAAAATATTATTACAATTTATCTCTAAATATAATAAATGAGACACTTACATCTTATAATTTAAACTGAACCATCTGAACCGTCAGTCCTAAATCGTGTAGCTCTAACGATATAAAAAACCGGCCAAAAAAAAAAATCACGTTTGTTGTATGGGAGCCCCCTTAAATATTTGTTTTATTTTTATTTCATTTTTTATTCTTAAAGTGAATATATAAATTAATATTCTGTGAATATTTTAAGCGTCTACCTGATGCCGTTATCAATATCGAGCAAAAACGAGCAAAAAAATCATGTTTGTTGTATGAGAGCCCCCTTAAATATTTATTTTATTTTTTAGTATTTGTTGTTATAGCGGCAATAGAAATACATCATCTGTGAAAATTTCAACTGTTTAACTATCACGGTTCATGAGATACAGCCTGGTGACAGACGGACGGACAGACGTACGGACGGACAGCGGAGTCTCAGTAATAGGGTTCCGTTTTATCCTTTGAGAACGGAACCCTCAAAATCATGTTTGTTGTATGGGAGCCCCCTTAAATATTTATTGTATTCTGTTTTTTAGTATTTGTTGTTATAGCGACAACAGCAATATATCATTTGTGAAAATTTCAACTGTCTAACTATCACGGTTCATGAGATACAGCCTGATGACGGACGGACGGACGGACGGACGGACGGACGGGCGGATAGCGGAGTCTCAGTAATAGGGTCCGTTTTACCTTTTGGGTACGGAACCCTAAAAAAGGAGATAAAAGTTGAATGAACATCATTGAAAATACCAATAAATGGTCGATCAGAAAACGTGCTAGCTTTTATTTTTTAAATTACATTACTGGTGCGGTAGTGGTCATCTTTTATCGATAAAGTTGTTGCTTTACATTTTTATTTCCACGGAATCGAACACGCACAATAAATATTTCTGATTTATTTCTGGGGAACAATCATTTTATAGTACGTTTGTTTCATGTTTATTGTTTACTGCTACTACTACTGGTGACTATCCGTGACTCGATACCATATTACACAAGCTCAATAGTCTACACAAGTCGAAAAATAATAGTCGCGCAAGTTTATGTTCTAAATCCATAAGTTATAACAAACCAGTTGAGAATACGCAAGCTTGCATTGCCAGAGGAGCGCCTGGCTCGTCAATTATATAACAATTCAAAATGTTTTTTTTTTAATTTGTCGGCCATATTGACCATATTCCTTAAGAGATAGGAGATTGATTTTTCAGACATTCCTATTCTACTTTTTTATGCTGAATCTGAATATGAAAAGCGACAGACACACACACAGAGAGAGACAAACATATAGATTTCATATAGGAACAGTGTTCCTGAAAAGATAGCAAGCAAGTACATAAAATACTTTGTTTATAAAATCCTAGTCACGCCTTTTTTGAAAAACTCCATTTTGTAGTACCTTCGGAAAATCCCGATAGGGGAGTTCATTCCAAAGCTTAAGAATTTTCGGAAGAAAATATGTCCAGAGAAATTTTCATTTAACACACATTTCCATGGGCATTGCGGTTCCAGGGTGTGAGAATGAAATCCCCGCTGGGGTGAGCGATGCGAATGTATAACGTAGTTGTTGGCATTGTATCAAATAACACAATCGAAAACAATCTATTGTGTAATTGGTAGAACATACAAAGAGAGACAAAGTCTTAAACTGTAGGACTCAAAATCTGTCTCTTATCAGGTTGATAGTCATTTGATAAGCTTGTATCATAATGTACCTTAAATAAATAAATTTGCATGCTTATATATTTTATCATAATAAAAGAAGATTGCTATCTATTTATAACTTCATCAAATCCCTTACACATTCGCTTCGTTAACATTCATTGCTCTTCTTAAGTACCCTCGCCGGTTCCTAAGGTCCTTGACGTCACCTTCTGATAGAACACGACGAATTTGGTCATGGTAGATTAGTGTGGATAAAATGCGTAGAACCCTCGGCACGGATGTCAATAAAATTTGCCCATAAACAAGTTACGGCAGGTACTGAGACAATTGCAAATATGTCAGAAAGGAAATAGCTATGTGAACTAAATCCAGAATTAGTATTCGTATTACAATCAAATCCAATCTTAACTTCACGCGAAAAAAAATGGTGACCATCACGGGACCCCGGTTTTTTATAATAAATAACAATCAAAAACCATCGGAGGGTATAGTAAACAGCTCATGCAGAGAAGCAACAGAGTATCTACTATGTGCACGCATACACGCACGGCAGTCGAGAGTGGTAGAGGGTAGGGGGCATAACGGCATGAGAGAGCGTCATGCCATTTGACGTCACGGCACACCGTTCGATTTTACTGCCAAAGCGCGCCAATGGATGGTTTACATCAATAAAACTTTAAAAAGTGTGGATTTTGTACCGTCTATCTGTTCACGCATCATATACGAGATTTTAATAAAATTTTGTATAAGGAAGGCTCAGAATGCTGAGGATATAAAGTGAATATTACCTACTTTTATCCTTTACGTACACATCATCACGCTTGTCTCCCATTGGGATAGGATCTGCTGTATTGAGCTTTTAAATTTAAGGCGAGATTATGCCTCCCTTTGTGTTTTCAACCGATTGTACAACGAGGTGTGTTCTGAAGAATTGTTCGATATGATGCCGACAGCTTCTTTTTACAACCGCACCGCTCGCCGAAGGCGGAGAGTTCATGCACTGGAACCGCAATTGTTGCGTACTGTACGGTTCCAGCGAAGTTTTCTTCCGAGGATACTCAAGTTGTGGAATGAACTCCCAGCCGAGGTTTTCCCAAGGAAAGGGCAATTACTGCATGGGGTTCTTCAAGAAAGGCGTGAAGAGGTTTTTACAGGGTCGGTCGCATGAGTGACATCCCTGGTATTGCAAATGTCCATAGGCTGAGGTAACTACTTGCTATCAGGCAGACCGTATGCTTAACTGCCACTATAGTGGTATAAAAAAATCCTTTATCATCGACATATATGATCCTCTGTACCTTAGAAATGGCGTATTCGATTATGATATAAACTTTATAATTAGATAGGCCTTAGCAATAAGACTTTATTCTTCAAATATGCACTTCCCTTCTTCCTATCATTTGCTAGTGCATTCACATACGAAAGAAATTCTCATGGCACTGATATGTCGCTTTTAGAGTATTATGGGGGTGTAATTAACCTTATTACTTTTATTAGTCAAGAGTGGTTCTCCGATAGGTGATAGGAAAGTAAAAATCATAAATAATAAAATGCTTATAACCTTGATTGTATACAGAAATTACAGTGAAAGCTCGAAGGAACACGGTAAGGAATATCGATCGTTCTGATTGACCTAACATCGCATTTTTAACCAACAACCAACGTCAAAAAGAAAATAAATTCTGTTAAATTTACACGTGGGCTTTTGCTGTAGGTATATAAATTAGTTCAATTGATTCAGCGGTACGAGAATTAATTTACCGTAGGTTTTTAATGTATCAATTTATACATACACATACATCGACAAACATCAATTTTTACAGGATGTATAAAGTGAACATTTAGCAAAAGATGAACTTCGACTTTGGGGCAATAAGTATAACCTTCTCTAAAATGATAAACTAATTCTACATTGTTTCTCACATACTTAGTATGCTAGGTTAGTACACAAGATTAGACAAATACACGTTCACAAATGAAAGCTATAACATAACCGCAAATGTTAAATAAAAGATTTATGAATATAATGCAAGTCTTCTATGAGTGTTAGTAAATAACATACATGTCTCTTACTCCTGAGAAAAAAAACTAATTTGTTAAGTATACTGGATTTTGCAATATTGTATAACGGCTTACAAAATACTAAAAAGTTTTCTCATTGTCTGGATTCAGCAATATAGAAGAATTTAATTAACAGACACAGTACGATAGTTCCATGTATTAAATTGTTACACACGGCAGACATAAATAGTGAACAACATACTGTTGATATAAAGGGACTACAGCATTGGGTTCCTCAAGAAATGCGTGAAGAGGTTTTTAGAGGGTCGACAACGCATGAGTGACACCACAGGTGTTGCAAATGTCCAAAGGCTGTGGTGATTGTTTACCATCAGGCAGGTCGTATGCTTGATTGTTACCTTAGTGGTATAAAAAAAAAGTCATCCAGCAATGTAGCTGGTAATATTTTAAATTTTGGGTAGGTATTGCATTGTCCATATTTATTTAATAATTTCACTAACTCGCTGGATCTTTTTTTAAAGCAATGTGGCAAAATTTTCGCTATACGAGAATAAAAAAGCTTAGCTTGTACTTAGCGTGTACAATAATTAATTTTGATCACAGCTTTCAAAAATCTTTCTTTCTTTCCCGACGGGAAAAAACTTGAAGAAATAGATTAAAACTCGAAATTATCACTTTTTAGTATTTGAAAGTAAAGATATACGTTAATTGGCTTTGGAGTAGGATATATGTTTTCAAGATGAAATACTTTGTGATCATTGTTTAAGATTACTCAATTAACCTGAATTTCCTCCAACTAACTTACTTTAGAGAATCTACTATTATATTTTCTGTTCTTTTGCATGTATTCTGTATGAGACTATGGAATGCCAGGTGCGCTGATCCAAGCATACCTCTCTCGCGTCTTCCACACTCTTAAACCCCTTTACGCGTGTTCTTCGGTTCCGGTGCCTTTGATTTGGCCCTTTTTTAAGCACATCAGCTATTTGATCTTCGTGTGTACGTCTAGTCTATCTATCCTTTATCATCGACATATATGATCCTCTGTACCTTAGAAATGGCTTAATCGATTATGAATCTTTATAATTAACTATTTATGCATTTATGTCTCCCACCTATGTGTAAAGAACAGAACAAATACAAATTGATTTTGCTCTGGTCAAAAGCTCTAGTTTAATCGAAACAAAAGTGCTCATCTGATTTTTACCAATTTTTTTATGTACATTTCATTATATATTTTTTTTATATATTAATCGTAAGTATATTAATCGTAACTGATTTACTCCTAAAACTTGTTATTGTAACAAAAAAGAATACAAAAGTGTATGATTGTTGCGCTGCTTTATGAATTATAGTGTTCTTAGGATGCATAAACATAATATTTTATATTAATTTTATATTAATTTTAATTGTTTCTTTTCAGTACCAAAATAACGATATCATTTCATCTTATATTACTATGTTACTGCTCCAAAAAGACTTTGATTTAATACTCGTAGTTTGGTTAGATGATATTACACGATATGTAGAATGCAATGAAAGTTTTGTGCAACTCATAAATAAATCAAGTAAATAAGAACCAAATACTCTCCGTTACATTGTAAACATTTCTTTATTAGGACGAAAATTGAAAACACGAAGACCACTGATCGAACAGCATATTTTGTACTTATTCATCGAAAGTCATTACAGTCTCTTCTGACTTCTTCGTAAAAGCCAAATTTTATGTCTCAACAAATCTATGATTTTCGGGAATATAATGAAATCACAGGATGTGACGTCCGGTCTACGAGCAAGATAAGTAACGAGCTCTATTTTTTCGGCGATTAAAGATTACTTTGTTGTGTTTATACACAGATAAACAGTATCTTTCATTTCCAAGTGATCAAACGGGAGAAAAAAATACTATATCACAACAATGAACATCTATTTATGATAAAAAATCCTTTGACAATCGACTATCTGACAGTTAAAAAAGGAACATAATGTATATGTATATATTCACGCCAAGTCCCTTGCGGGGTAGGCAGAGAGAACCGAGCGCCATGAGACCCGGTCCTTACATACTTCACTCGCTTCTGTGACATTCATAGCTCTTTTCATGCACGCTCGCCGGTTCCTGGGACTCCTGACATCACCTTCTGATAAAACACGACCAATTTGGTCATGGTAGGTTAGTCTCGATCTTCCTCGGCTCCTACATCTATCCACTTTTGCATTGTATATCTGTTTCGTCATTCTTTCGTCCCGCATTCTTTCTACATGTCCGAACCAACGGAGCATGCCCTTTCTTATCTTAACACCGGCACTCTCTTTCAGACCAACTCTTTCTCTCACGTCTTCATTACGAACGCAGTCAGCAAGTGTTATGCCATAAATTTGCGGAATGCGGAATGCTCTCATCTCGACTGCATTTATTCTACTTTCATGATCTCTCTGCCATACCCAGCTCTCACTTTCATAAGTTAGCGTTGGAATTAGCACCGCGTTGTGTACAACGAGCCTTCTGGTTTAGATTTCGGCTGCCTAGAAGTTTACCCAACGCTCCATTCACCCTATTCCCGGCACTCACTCTCTCTCCACATCAGGGGTGTACCTTCCATTGCTGCTAAAAGCACTTCCATACAAGCACTTACACAATCTCATTCACTTGCTCCAACACTACATCATCAACCATAATCCTAGTGTTCGTTCTGGTTGTCTCTCTTTCAAATACCATTATCTTGGTTTTCTTCGCATTCAATTGTAAGCCTTTCTTCATACCATCATCTTTCTTTGTTGTAACTAGTGTTTGCAGTTCGGATGGTGATTCTGCTATTAATGCCGCGTCGTCTGCATAAAGCAGGCAGTTGACCACTGAGTCTCCCATTCGCATTCCCACATTCATATTTCTTATTCTCTGAAGACAACTGTCCAGATACAGGATGAACAGCCGAGCCGACAGCACGCATCCCTGTCTGACACCAATGTGCTTCCCAAAGCATACCATCGGATTTCACCCTCATTCTCCTTTCAATGATTTTTCTATACACTTTAGCTGCTAAGCTGATCAAACTGATGGCCGTTGTTGTTGAAGGAACATAAGATTTTATAAAATAAAATGTAATATTATAAATTTAAGTTCAGCAAAACTTTCATTGTAGCCCATGTAGGTCTTGTTTTTATACAACCTCGGGAGATATAGAAACATACAGGCAAATAGGAATTACTAAAGACAGGCTACTTTGATGCGCCTTACCTGTCTTAAAAACACCCAAATCAAGACAATCAGACACTTTCATGCACCCAAATGTTTGTTCAGTATGGGAGTCAAACCCACAAGCGCTGGTATCAAAGTAGTGTTACTGACCACTGTGCATCTGAGCTCGTCAATAATAGTAAATTATCATCTAGTTTTAATATAGAAGATTTTTTACAAAAGTAACAAACCGTGAACACAAGTTTGTGTTGACTAGTAAAAACATAAATTTACTAAATGTATATCATTCCAATGGGATGCTAGATCTATTTTAATAAACTGTAGTTTCAAAATCGATTCGCAGTTGACGAAAATCGCGTAACATATACAGAAAAAACACAAAAGTCTAATTTAAAACCTACTGCTTTTTTAAATAGGGTAATGAAACAAATACTGTAAAATTTCAATTATTCGCCGAAGGCTGTAGCCTTGTGTATTAATGGGGAGGCCGGTCCGCCGGCAAGCTAGCTCTTAACATTTAGCCGGGAGCCGTATCAAACGACGCGGAAATTCCCACTTACTCTCTGATTGCCACACTAGGGTGGCTAATGTCATTGTTGATTTCGAATGCCGAATACGCTTAGCGGTATAACATTTTTAATGCCTCCCTCTTATAAGTCAACCGCATATTAAATTTCAAATGTTGTGTGCCGTTTATTTTACTAACATAATGTACACGATTAATCTTTTATTTACGGCAAGAATTCGTAAGCAGTAGATACATAATATTACCATTGTACTCACGTGTATTGTACATACCTACTTGCATAATTAGTACGCTAACTGAAAACTTTATGCATAATCTCTCTCTGTCTATATTTAATCAAACATTACTTACTTTCCGTTACCACTAGGCCACGTGGTTTTGGGAAAATCATTATTGTGTTTTTTCTAATGCTTTTGATCCGAAAACCGTTTAAGTTTAACAAACAATTTCATACATAGTTTTCGATTATGCATACTCTTTCCTTCTTTTTAAAGGTCAATATCTTTATTCTCTTTCACAATTTCAAATATACAAATTTGAATGGATAAGCATAAGCGATTATGTAGAATAATAGTAATACAAAGTGTTACTTCGGACATATTTATGACATAAAAAGGTTATGTGAAACTAGTATTAAAACTAGATTTTCGAATGTTCCATATAACGCAGTATTCTTATTTAAGTATTAAAAAGCTTGTATTTTTTTCTATCTTTTCTTATTTAATCCGACGTAATCCTTAGCACGTAGGTAACACTGAAAGTATTTTAGAAATCTGTTATTTTTTTATAGCTTTTCGAAGTAGTACTCGTACCGTTGTAAGCGTCGTTGCATGCGACAAAACTATTAGCTGGAACAGTGAACCCACTCTTCTTTAGGAATCTGTACCACACCTTATTCAAATGCAGTCTCTGGGTCTTCAAAGTTTATAAATTCCTCTAAGTTTATTTTTTATTTACAGGAAATAAATAAAAGTGGCAAGGTCACTGTAAGGAGAATCTCTTGCTAATCAGCTCATATCAATGCCTAAACTTGCTCGGATCCTGATATGTCACTCTGATATCAACTTCGAGCGATCATACAGCACTCACGTTATCTTCAGTGGTCGGCGTAGAAGGTCCTTCACGCAAATCATCCGTGAACTTGCTCCGATGACACGGCAATCGAAATCTATCATAACATTGTTGTGAATTAAAAACACAATGAAAGTCATAAATAATAATAATAATTAATTGATTTAAGCAAATTTGTGAATTTGTAAAAACAAATAACATACAAATTCACCATACATCTACAGCTTTATAAAATGTTCTTCATTCGAAATTGAAAAAAACTTTCACTGTGACCTATTCATTACCTGCCTATTCAGTAATTTAAACACGAATAAAGGGCTTTAATAGCCAGTCCATAACAAAGTTGCTGCTAAGGCCCACCGGGCCGCGTAGCCAAAACAGTCACTATGTAAACATTAACAAACCTCGTCATAATCGTGTAAACAGTAAACAATAAAGGCATCTGAGCAAGACAACACCGCAAACGATTGTTTACAATGCGTCGCAAACTAAACACTACTTAAGCTGACAGCTCGTTGTCAAGCAGATGCTTAAACTTGATTAATAGACGATTTGGGAGCGCTGATTAATACACAAGCGACGATCCATTGAAAAGCCGTAACATTATAATCATGTTTAGAGAAAGCTGTTCATCGTAGTGTGATTGATTTCAAAAATGGTTAAAATTAGAAATTAAACTTTTATTAAACTTTTTATAATTTTGTTGTCCAACTAACGTTTGATTGATTAGTTAATTAACTAAGTATTGGATTTATTATTCTATTTAAAAAATATGTGAAATTTCCATGCACATTCGAGCAAATTTCATCCCATTTTAAGATCAGTGGTAGCTAAATTGTTGTAGAACTAGCTCATTAACTTAGTCCCTGGTTCTAGTTCCGGCGGGGGCATGCACATATTGCAGTTATCATTTGCGCGGCAGTCAAGGAAAACATCGTGACGAAACCCGTACGTTCAATATTTCAAGAACATGTGATCTAACCTAAGAAGGTCTGGTTTTTCCTGTGGTTTGTGGAGATCTGCCGCCAGTCGCTCCATATAAAAAACAGTGTCTTTGCCAAATCCTAAGTAGGAGAAGATAAATGGTAATTTCTGTTATTTCGTGAATGTTACTTATTGTACAATCCTATTAAGTTTTCTTTACTGTCTACTTTTTGAAAATAAGGTTTTTTTATTGTGTTGTTTTACTATAAATATTTTATTCCAAAATTTATTTGAAGTAATGTCATTAACTATATTTCTTTTCAATTAATATAAGAATAACTTTAACTGATGAATACGTAGCCAAAGTAAATAATAGAATAGTATTGGGAAGAGGAGCGCACTAATGAAATGTACTGAGCGAGCTTCACCGACTAAATGTACCGAAACAAATATACACAGTTGTACAACTTCCAAATTAACAAATATCGTCTAACAAATGTCGGCTATTATTGTAAATACATTAAATCTTGTACTGTAACTATATACATATATATATATATATATATATGAAATAACGAATCTGGGCATAAATACTGTTACATAGAAACTTTTCTTCAACTCTTTAATTATTTTGAATATGGAACGCGTTCATTGTGTTAATAACATCATTCGGTTTTCTATCGTTTTACATATTTTTTTCGTGTTTATTTATTATACTATATATTATTATAATATTGAATGGGGTGTTAAAGAAAATAGATTGGGTGATAGAGAGAAATTGCAGTGATTGCTTGGCACAAAGTGGATATGAAGCCGTCGGTCATATTCAAGACACTCCAAAAGGTTGGTGTCAGCCGTATGTTCGTATATCGTACTTTCGACAGATATACCAACACTTCCTCTGTTGAAGACCACAAAAGACCGCGTTCGCGTGCTGTTGGAACTACAAATGCTTTTAATGCCAGAATTCGCCAAACCCCCATTAAGAAACAAAAAATCTCAAAAAAACTTAATTTTTGTTAAAAAGGAGTAAAGACTTCAGCCAAAGTGTATGAAGAGACTTTCTTGGATTGTGTTGTGAAACCTCTCAGCAATACGCTTTTTAAAAATGTACCATGGACTTTCCAGCAGGACTCTGCCCCTGGTCACAAGGCACGAACTACCCAAGCGTGGCTCGTTACCAATGTTCCGGACTTGACTGAAGACAGGCCCGCGTCTAGTACAGATCTGAACCCCTTAGACTACAAATTATGATCAGTTTTAGAGGACATGGCCTGCTCGAAACGACACGCCGACAATGTGTCTTTAAAGAAATGTCTGAAGCAAGCAGTGGCTAAATTTCCAGTGGAAATAGCGCGTAAATCCGTGGCCAGATATAATAAAAGGTAGGTAAAATAGATTCGTGGCCAGACAAATTTAAGGCCTGTACCAAAGCCAAAGGTGGCCATTTCGAATAGAATCATTTTTTTTTATTTTTGCTGATACACCCATAAATATGTAAATATAAGTTTTCTTAAGATTACATTACTTCACAAAAAAATAAATGCATATTCATTTGTAACAGAACTTATTGCCGAGCTAGGTAAGTTCATGTTATCAAATCGTTTATAAAGTTCAGTAATCTCAAGTCATCTTTTGACGAGCCCTGTCATGGAATGAATAGCGATGGCTACTTTAACATCAAGACTCGTGAGTTTGATTCTCAGGTAAAGGAAATATTTTTGTGCATTTTGTCTGTTTGCTTGGTCTGAGAATTGTCTGTAAGAGTTATATGTTTAGTACGTATTTACAAAGAAAAGGTATTTAGGTATGTTCACCAGTTGTCTAGTATCCATAGCACAATTTTTGCTCAGTTTGGGACTAAATGCCGCTGTGTAATTTGTCTGCGAATATTCATTATTATTTCTCTATATAGGTACGAGTATTTGGAAGTAAAAATAAAGGTAGACCGAAAATTTAGCTTTTTTCATTTTAAAAGCAGTACCATTAATGGAATTGTCTACGAGAACCTATACATACTGGGCAAGTTGCCATCACCTCCATATTACAGAGGACTGTAGTCAAATAAAAATCCCCATTTGTTTTGACATATGGCTGCAAGCGAGTAGGGTCACACGGAAACTGTTAAGCAGGTGCTGTATTAGTAACGGACGAAACAAGACACCAGGGACTTCAGTGTTATTTTTACAACCAGCTTTAGGTGACCGTGCACGCTCATTACTTACCACGTGCATACCTAATTGTGTATACTGGGGGAAAATCTATTTAACATGATACATATAATGGATGGAAACAAGTTCTGGCAGAATGTTACAGGACATCATTATATGATCGAAATTAAATCGTTTTGATATCATCGTTTTTCAATGAAATTTGGCAAAAATATATCGAATACGTAGAAATTGTTGTTACTATTACTACTAATATTATAATATACTACATTTAAAATAATTCTTAAATTGTAGCGGTAATTCAATCATTTGACGAATATGGTAAGTAACGTTGCAATCCCACATTCGTGCATTTTCTTAATGTCGAAAAAAATCATCGGATTTCGGAATACACAAGGTACATTAATTTCTCTGATTATTACTCGTAATTATTAGATTTGAGAACTACCTCGCATATTCTTGCATAGTTTTGATTTCCAAAGGCAGTCGAGAAGTGATAGACTAGTGAATAAAGAACCGGCCTATTGACCAACTGGTCCCCGGTTCGAAACTTGCCATGTACCACTAAATTCGTGTATTCGGATTTATGTACATATTATAATTTGATACATGACATGTGTATGATGATGTAAGAAACAGAGTTGATCTGAAAGAGAGAGTCGATGTTACGAGATGTCGATGATGAGTCCGTTGGTTCGGATATGTAAAAAATCGGCCAAGTGCGAGTCGGACTCGTGCACGAAGGGTTCCGTACCATTATCGATAAAAACGGCAAAAAAAAAAAACGTTTGTTGTATGGAAGCGCCCCTTAAATATTTGTTTTATTTTAATTATTTATTTTTAAAGTGGATATATAACTAAATATTCTGTAAATATTTCAAGCGTCTACCTATTGCCGTTATCAATATCGAGCAAAAACGAGTAAAAAAATCACGTTTGTTATATGGGAGCCCCCTTAAATATTTATTTTATTCTGTTTTTTAGTATTTGTCGTTATAGCGGCAATAGAAATATATCATCTGTGAAAATTTCAACTATCTAACTATCACGGTTCATGAGATACAGCCTGGTAACAGACGGACGAACGGACGGAGAGCGGAGTCTCAGTAATAGAGTCCGTTTTACCCTTTGGATACGGAACCCTAAAAATGGCACACGCCACATAAAACACGACCAATTTGGCGTGTTTTATCAGAAGATCATGTCAGGAACCGGCAAGCGTCCATGAAAAGAGCTATGAACGCTACAGAAACAAGCGATGTGTGTAAGGACCGAGTCTAGCCGCCTAGTTTTCATAATACTATTTTTTTATACACCTTAGTGCTACACCTGCCTGATGGTTATAATTAATTGCCGTAGCCAATGGACATTTGCAATATCAATGGATGCAATATCACTTGGGTCAAGCGTCGTCAACTCGTTAAAAACCTCTGCAGATTTTTTTTGAAATCTCATACTGTAGTCCCATGGGAAAAGTTAAGAACACACAACAACAACTTAAGAATTATTAGGAGAAAACTTCTCTGATACCACACAATACGCGACCATAGGGCTTGCAGTATGTGAGATTGAATTCCACGCCGAGACGGCTAGAGGGCGTTTGTTGTGAGTAGAAAGTAATTGGCATCATATCGAACAACTTCTCGGAACACAACTACAACCGGTCAGAGGAAGACTCTCATTAAACATATTTTCCAGTTGATCTTTATAAAATATAAAGTCTATTGTTCCATATACATTGCTAAGAAGACTTTATTCATTACACGTTTATAAGTATAATTAAAATTCTCAGTCGCCTCAAAGTTATTTCTAAGAGATCTCATAGAGGTAAAACAAGATGCTATAGTTTAAATATACACGTTTAATATGCCATGTTAAACGTAATTTTAGTTGAATAAAGGCTAATTAATTTCTATTATACATTCGCAATTCTTAAGGTTACATACCTCAAAGGAAAAACAGAACCCTTATAGTATCACTTTGTTGTCTGACTGCCTGTCTGTCCGTCTGTCAAGACCCTTTTTCACAGGGACAGGTGGAGCTATCAAGCTGAAATTAATATCAAATACTCAGGTCTGCTCCTTCGAGCAGCGAAAAATTCAACCAAATTCTAAGTAAACTCAATCAAAAGATACAGTCGTTTATTCCTCGTTTATGCGCATATTTTGACATTTGCAAGGGAATCAAAATCTATAGGGTACTTCTTGTTAACCTAGGATCATGAAATTTGATAAGATAAAGAATATCATGCAGCACAAGTACAAGAAAAAATTCGATATCCGTAAATTTGTAGTTACATCACAAAACAAAAAACATTTTTTTACGGAACTCTCAGTGCACGAGTCGGACTCGCAATTGACCGCTTTTTCGTAATATATGCAAAACATGCGAGCTTTTTATGTAAGAGATCACGCTGATTGAATCTCGTTACATTTAGGGAAATAACAAACAAAACAGAACGACTCAAACTTTCTGTTCGTTCTTGTGAGAAGTCGCGCTGTCTAAAAATTACTCCATTCGATTTTCTGCTGACTTACAGTAAATAAGAAAATTCGCTCGGATTGCATCGTTAAACGTAATCGAGCGTCTTGCAAAGTATTAAAGGAACAGACTATACTGCATAAGTTGGGCTTTACAGTGAAAACTTTGGGCTCGCGGCAAGTGTGCGGGATCTCTCTTTGGCTGAATACGCCCGCGTTGTCAAACTGGGAAAGTTACGTAATTCTGTATCATACGTGCCTACTTGGCTATCAAAAATTCATAATTCATTACAGGTTATTGATTATATATATTTAGAAAATTACGTATAGATGTATATATGCATAATTCATTAGAGTTCCTAATTCATTCGTCACACTTCCTCGTAAATAGTCTAAAAATATGCATACTTATATGACTTGCATAATACCCTCGGGAGTAATAGCTTCTTTAGCTTCTTTGAAAATTAATTCCAGCCCATTTTAACGATGCGACAAAATCTGGAATTTAGTTTTCTTTTTAGTTAAGTAATGGCGTTGGGTCCTTATCCGTGGATCATTTCTGCTATAAAACTATATCATGTAGATTCGAGTATTTTGTGTTTGAAACCAGTAGGAGTTAAAATAATCTTAAAATATCGATTTTAATTGACTATGGTACTGGATCCTGCCCACATTATTCGGTATTTGCTTTATACAGCTCTCCCAATACTACTAAAGCGAAGCACACCGCAAACCATCCTACTTCTGGTCAAGACAGTATTATAAAAAAAATAACGCCAACTATTATTTTTTAAATTATCTCAACTAAGAAGTAAATACGATAAATAATCAACGACCTTATTAGTGTAACGTATTTCGGATTGAAGAGTACATAAATGTATAGACTTTTAAAGATCAATGGCTCGGGAAATTAATTTAAACCAATAAACTGTAAGCCGTACTTTAATCCTTGAATTTATGAGTTTTATGTTCTATTTAGAGTGAGTAAGGTACTAGTCGTTGGTAATTGTAGGCTAGTAGAAAGGTTGGATCTAGGTGGGTAAGGCGCACCGAACTGCTATATAACGCGAAAGCAAAAGGATGTAGGAGCCGAGGAAGGCCAAGACTTACTTACCATGACCAAATGATCGTGTTATATCACGAGTTGATATCAGGAGCCTAAGAAATCGGCCTACCTAAGAAAGCATACATAAGAAGAGCAATAAATGTTAAAGAAGCAATTGGGTTTTGTAAGGATCGATAGTTAATAGATTCACGCGTTATTTTGCGAAAGTCAAATTCACGTGCGATTTGATCTAACCTTCTTACATACAAACAGAAAGACCTAAGCAACTCCCGTCTATTATCTAAATATCTTATCACTCACCCCATCCTCCCCCACCCTCAATTCAATATAAAAGACGGCTCTACAATGGATTTGTTACTTGTAGTATGTTATTCTAACTACTAACATCTACGACGATTAGGACAGTCGTGGCAGCGACGGTGGCGGGTGGATGCGTTTTCTGTTCGAATGAAGCAATGACAGTGACGGCATGTTCCATCTACTAAGAGTAATGGGTGGGTGCCGGCCGGCGCAAACCTGCATGAACTAATTGTGGAAACATCAAAGCAGCTTAGATCAAATCGCATGTAAGGATCGAGTTAGGTGGCGCTCGGTTCTCTCTACCTATCCCCACAAGGGATTTAGCGTGAAGATACAGATAGATCTAAAGGGTTTGTATTACAACGGATGTCTAATTTTATCATTGAACTAGTAACGATCACTTTCCCTTTTAAGTTATCGAAAAGATACGACTCTCAAAACCGGTCATAGTCATTAAAAGCGTCAAAGCTCGCTAGCTGTATTGTACAGGCAACCTTTTGTCCGTCCATTCAGCAATCTATGCCGTGATATTGACGCTCCCATATCGATCCAAGTAATATCAATAACCCATCGACAAAAAGCCTCTTCGCTGTCACGCCGTAATTTAATTTCAGCCTAAACTGTTTTAGGGTGTGGTCATTATGCTACTGGAGGTTCTATATTCTATAAAGTAATGGCTATTGCTATCTGCTATCTAGGCCATATAAAGACCGCATAGGGAATTTGGTCTTAGATTCACAGTAATTATCTTTAATTGAATTAGCTCAAATTTAATATTGCGTTCTTCTCTTCCCCTGCAGGGCTTTCGCTTTTGCTACACTTCGGTAGCGGATGCATAGAAAGCAGGTTAGATCAAATCAATATATATATATATATGTCAGAACGTGGATGTAATAGTCGTCAGGTGGCTCGTTGTTCATGGCGAATAAAGCGAAATACCAGCGTAGTTAATCTTCTCAATATTTAATCAGTCCATTACAATAATAATCGTAACAGATCGCAGATTACAACGGATTCAAAATGCGGTGGACGCGACACGTGCGATTGGCTCCATTGCTCGATTCGTAATGCCGCTTCCAATCATCTTGACGTTTTTGACAACTGACAACAATCGACATTTCGAGCACACCATAACAAACACAACCGGTGTTGCCAATCCAACAATGTCGATTCCACCCAAGCGCCGACTTGACATTTTGATCCGTTATTATTAAAACTAGCATCACGGGGATTGATTTCTTCCGGGCTTCTCAATATGGTGTTGCTACCTCTGCGACATATATTGTAAGTCATTAGTCTTGTTGAGACTTTAGGAAACCGCATGTGTGCTAAATGTACTAGATATACGTGGTATTTCTATTCAGCATCACCTACTTTTCAATAGTAACTTTGACGTACCTACAAGATCAACTTTGTCAGTTGCCGCTGCAATTTGAGCTCCTCTTTTCGCTTACCAACAGGTGAAGCGGAGCCACTATAAAATATATATATTTATATATTATTGTAAAATGTTCCTTAGGAGAGAATATAACAATACTTCTAACCATATGAACAAGCTATTTGAAGCAACGGTATTACTCCAATTGTTTTTATTAGTAAATAGCTCGTTGTCAGCAAGTATATCTCCGATGCGTTGGTACAATGTATATCTGTGTTACTCTATAGAAAAAACAGAGGTGTTTTTTTAATATACCTAGAATTAAAATAGCTAATCTATAATCCTAATGCAGTTACAAGTTATAACTGCTCTAATTCTTTATAACTATATATAGATGTAAACAACCAACTAAGGTTAGCTAATACCATAACACGTAATGCATTTCTTCAAGATTACATCAATTAATTTCTCAGTGTAATTTTGTGCGGTAGGTTGTGTTTGACGGTTTATTTGAATTTTTACTATTTATTGATAGTTATCAGGTGCTATTCTATATACATATATAGTTGATACCCACCACCAGAGGGAGACTTTGTACAAAAGTCGTCTGCATGGGTACCTCTGTCTCACCTATTTCTACCGCCAAGCAGCTATATTTATATAGCTATGTTCTGGTTTGAAGGGTGAGATATGGCAGAGAAATTACTGGGTTCTGTGACGAAACAGTCTTAGGTAACAAGATTGGTAGCGCGTGAGTAAGATCCCCATGGTGTTGGGAGCATCTGCGGTGACCGCTTGTAATGTTAAGACCTTACTTGTTATTATTCAACATACATTACATAGAATCTTTTCTTTGCATGCTCTGTTAACTCTATGATCATTTGTCACAAATATTGATTTGTAAATTCAAATTTTTAAAATGATGGATTTTAATGTCACAAACAGAAAAATAAGGCAGTCTGGAGGAAGATCGGACGATAGAAACATACTGTGCACCACGTCTGAGACCACCAGCCCCTGCTGTGTTGGCTACGTGGTGAACCATCGGAAATTTCGCTCTCTTTTCCGATCCTGTATATCTCCGGACATTTTAATTTACCAAATACTTTTCATATACCTCCAGCCCTTGCTGTGGACTACGGCGACTGGTGACTGATACCGCTGCGGTATTGGACCGCAAGGCAGTCCTCACCGATTCCATCAACTTCAGCATCGTGACCTACGGCGTCCGTGAGTTCCTCACGGATCTGCATGCTGTCTGGTGCGCTGACGTCCCCATCTGCAGTCGTCGGCCACTATAGCAGACGGCCGCTTTCTCCATTCGCCAGTTTTACATACAGTGTTTTCCGGTGAGACAGTGCAATCGCGAGTGCTTAAAGAATTTGTTTAGCCGAACTTTAGTCCTATTAAATTTGTATAACTTTTTGATACTCCCTTTTCTGTAACTACGAGTAACATAACACGCTTACCATCTAATGCTTGCTACTATATACTCAAGGCTTCGCCGAGTTTGGTTTTTCAAGTTTTCCTGAATAACCTTAAATATATCTTACTTGTTAGAATAAGAACAGGCATGCTCCATTGGTTCGGACATGTACTTAGAAATGTACAACACGAAAGTACAAGAATGTAGGAGCCGAGGAAGGCCAAGACGTACCTACCAAGATCAAATTGATCGTGTTTTATCAGAAGATGATATCAGGAGCCTTAGAAATCGGCGGGCGTGCATAAGAAAAGCAATTAATGTTAAAGAAGCGAGTGAGGTTTGTAAGGACCGAGTCATGTGGCGCTCGGTACTCTCTGCGTAGCCGCAAGGGATTTGGCGTGAAGTTATATCTTACACTAAAAGTGCCCTGAATTTAATAGCTTTTACGTGATGCGTGCAAAATGACAACGTTATACATGGATTTTAAAATATTGTTATAATATACAATTTGATCTAACCTGCTTTGTGTGCTTCCGCCACCAATTAGTTCACGCGGCGTAGCGCCGGCCGGCACCCACCCACTACTGTGCCACGACTGGCCTGGTCAGGCAGCAACGGTGGTGGTGGGGGCATGCGGATTCTGTTCCAGATGGCGGACGACCGCAGCAGCCGAGGCAGAGACTACCGGAGCAGCCATGGCAGCGTCAGCATGTTGCATTTACTAACAGTAGTGGGTGGGTGCCGGCCGGCGCTAGGCCGCATGAACTAATTGGTCGCGGAAGCACACAAAGCAGGTTAGATCAAATTGCATGTAAATTTGACTTTCGCAAAATAACGCCTGAATCTATTAAATATTGTTGTAATAAATATTTGTATTTAATATTTTAATAAAATGATCCATATACAAACATACCCTTTCTAAGATCTTATTTTATATAAGGATATGTATGTATATCTTAACGTCAGGTCCTTACGGAGTAGACAGGGAGATCCGAGTACCATAAGACGCGGTCCTTTCACACCTCAATCGCTTGTATAACATTCATAGCTCTGTTTATGCACACTCTCCATTTCTTAGGGCTTCTGTCATCATTATAATACACGACCAATTTGGTCATAGTAGGTGAATCTTGATCTTCCTCGGCCCCTACATCCTTATATCGATATATGTTTACTTATATTATATTTTCTTATCGTCTCGTATTAGCTTGAGATATGAGGCTACGACTTAAATGAGACACATCTAATACTAATAATATTTTATCTTTTTTATAACTTACATTTAAATAAATTTAAAATATTATTATCACTTGTATGTAAACAAAACATAGGTAAATTCTGAATCGACACGAAATAAGGCCCGATGTCAGTAAATAGGGCAGACCACTCACACAAAATGGCATACTAATTATTATTAATGATACGTAACTTACACGAAAAGTGGATGCTATGATGAAACCCCATGCCAAGAAACATCAACTTAAGTTTCCTATTTTATCAATATTGTTCAGCGATTGAGTTTTAAAACTTGGGAATATCCCGAATACTTAATGATACAGAGTGATTTGCAGTTATTTCGCATTGAATTCAAACTTTTATAGTTTAAATAATTCGATTTTGTTCACCTTATTTTGTGATGCTAGGTAATCTAGCATCACAAAATAAGGTGAAATTGATAAATTGTGTTTTATTAGGTCTTTAGAGTATTTACGAACTCTGAGTTTTAGTAAAATGTGTTGTAAATAATGAGTGTACTCACTTCCTTTCGTGACGTTGTTAATAAAGAAACTTCATGTATACTGCAGATGATAAATAAAAGCAGATATGTAAATGAATACGTTACGAAAATTACTCAATTGAACAATTTGATAGAAAATGAAGGTATCATCATTTGTGTTTAAGTCAATATTTTATCAAAAGGGTAGAAGATGCCGCCTACATTCATTGTGTTTTGAATAACCAGTGCCAGCGGTTCAAATAAGATAACAATAATCAAACATTATTATTGTGAAGTACAGAGTTACTACAAGCATAGGAGATACATCTAGAAATTCTAGTATTACAACATGCGAAATATATTTTTATTTTTTTTTTTGTTATTATTTGACTATCTGCAATCAGTACTGGTACTATAAGCAGGTGGGTTGAAGGTTACAGGGCGTTGGAAGATCATTGTCCAATGACAAATCTCTACATTTCAGCTGGGAACAAATCTCTCATCCAGCTCCAGGATATTCGCTCTTTTCAGTCTTTTTGCTGGGTTGTTAACTAGTAGCTTCCGAGCCAGTTCGTTTGGGTGAATTGCTAATCGCGCCTTGTATTGAGTGCTTGTTTTCCCAATTTCTTCCTTGACTGTGGGGATATTGGCAAAATGGTGAATTTCCGAATTGGTGATGAACCATGGGGCCTTTAGAATGCACTTAAGGATGCTGTTTTGACAGCGTTGGAGAACTTCTATGTTCGAGTGACTAGAGCTTCCCCACAATTGTATGCCGTAGGTCCAAATTGGTTTGAGTGCAACCTTGTATATGAGCAGTTTGTTTTCCGTAGACAGATATGATTTTCTGCCGAGTAGCCAATCTAGACTTCTGAATCTTATGTTGATTTCGTCTCGTTTCGCTTTTATGTGTTTTTTCCAGGTGAGTCGCCGATCAAGGTGAAACCCCAGATACTTAACACAGTCAACGTGTGGGAGCGGTTCATGGCCCAGGGTGACCACTGGACAGTTGCCTTTTCGTAGGGCGAATGTAATTTGCTGAGATTTGGAGGCACTAGACTTGATTCTCCATGTTTTAAGCCAATTATCGATCTTATCTAGGTGGTGTTGGAGCATGGCGGAAGCGACTTCAGGCTTTGTGTGACTGGCTAGGATAGCGGTATCGTCTGCGTAAGTAGCTGTAGTTACTTGATCACTGGTTGGCAGATCCGCTGTGAACAGTGTGTAAAGATAAGGACCCAGAACAGATCCTTGTGGAACGCCTGCTGCGATGTCATAGATGGTAGACCTGGCATCTTCCTCTTTAACTTGGAATATCCTATCCGTAAGGTAGGACTGGAGGATTCCAAAGAACGCATGCGGGAGCAGAGACTTAATTTTGCAGATGAGTCCCTTGTGCCATACTCTGTCAAATGCTTGCTGGATGTCAAGAAATGCGGATGCGCAGTATTCCTTTTGCTCCAGAGATGAGCGGATTTTGTCGCAAACTCTATGAACCTGTTCAATTGTGGAATGTCGTTGTCTAAAGCCGAACTGGTGATTCGGGATAGTCTTGAGGTCCTCCAAGACGGGGATTAGTCTACTTAGGAAAACCCTCTCCCAGACCTTAGACAAAACCGGAAGTAGACTTATTGGACGATATGATGATACAATGTTGGCTGGTTTACCTTGCTTATGAATCATAACGATTTGAGAGACTTTCCAATGATTAGGAAAGTAAGATGTTCTGAGAGTAGCATTTATTAGGATCGTTAGGAACACAATAGCTTTTCTAGGTAGTTCTTTGAGAACACGTGAAGTAATCAAATCGTAACCAGGTGCCGACTTGTCTTTTAGCTTTAGGATTACACGCCGAATTTCTCTAGGTGTTGCGAGTCTCAACAGGGGATCCGGTTGTAAAGGTTGGCTCATTATTTGATTTATAGAATATTCGTCAGTTCCGGGATCTGCATCATTAGGTCTGAATACTTTGCTTAGGTGGGTAGCAAACGTCTCTGCTTTCTCCTGACTGGTTCTAGCCCATTTACTGTCCGAGGTCTTAATTGGTGGTTTTGGTTGCTGGGGCCGGTTGAGGTGCTTAGCTACTTTCCACAGGGAGTAATTGGTGGCCTTGCAAGCGCTCAGTGATTCCACATGTTCTCTGGTTTGGTCATCTTGACAGCTTTTGATTTGCAGCTGTAGTTCCTTAGCTGCCTTGTTAAAGGCTGTTTTATCGGCTGGGTGTCTGCTGGTATGCCAAACGCGTCGAAGTCTTCTTTTTTCTTCAATCATGGACTTAAGAGCAGAGGTAGGTACATTTACATTGAGATTTGGGTTTTGGATAGATGGGGTACATTTCCACGCTGCTTCTTGAATGAGATGCGAAATATATTTGGTTGCATCCTCGACATCCTCTGAGGATTTGAGAGGAATTTGCAAGTTGATGTTCTCATCTATAAAGTCCCTGAATGCAGCCCAATCGGTTCGGTGATTATATAATGACTCACTCGGTTTGAGGAATATTGACGTGGAGATGGATAACAGGACTGGAGTGTGATCTGATGTGCCATCCAGACATGACCTGACGTTCAGATAATTTGAGGCGATGCCTCTCACCACAAAAAAGTCCAACAAGTCTGGGATCTTATTTGGGTCTGTTGGCCAGTATGTTGGTTCGCCGGTAGAGATCGTCGTGAGACGTAGTGAATCTAAACATTTCTTTAGTTCCCTTCCTCTGGTGGTGGTGAGCCTAGAGCCCCAGTGAGAGTGTTTGGCATTCCAATCACCGCCGGCGACAAAACGGTTCCCTAGTGTCCGAAGGTAAGCGGAAAATCTGTCCTCGGTGATTTTGTGTTTGGGCGGGCAGTATACAGCTGAGATAGTGATATTACCCGATTTGTCCGATACCGTTATAGACGTAGCTTGAAGGTAGTCCGATGCAAAAGGTGGTTCTTGGAAGTGCCTTATTGAATTCTTTATAATAATAGCAGTTCCTCCGTGGGCGGTTTCATCTGGATGGTTAGTTGAGTAGATGGTGAATCCAGGAATATTAACTAGACTGCGAACGGTAAAATGCGTTTCAGATACAAGCAAGATATCCAACTTATGTAGATGTATTATCAGTTCCACATCATGTTTGTTGACAGATAGACCGTTAGTGTTCCAGGTGGCCATACGCAAGTCTATGAAGAGGACAACCTTTCAACTAGTTTCACTATAAGGTTCATCATTGAACTTATTTGTTGTAGGAGCGCGTCAATTTTCTCTGACTGTTTTATAAGTAGGTCTTTGATAGCTTTGGGAGCAGTTGCTTGTTGAGTGTAAGTCTTTTTTAAGGCGTCCGCATAGGTATTTTCGCGGCTATGAGTTGTGGGATTGTTGCGAGTCCTGTCGTTCTTGAGATCGTTGGCGACGGATTCGAAAGTCTTTTGCGGTTTAACAGACGATTGCCTAGGCGGATTTTTACTGCCTCTGTTAAACTTTCTGTCAAGGATCTCCTTGTAGACCTGACATCCCTTGTAATTTGCTGGATGATTGCCTTGACAAAGAGCGCAGGTAGCCGGCGTGTTGCGATCCTTTTTTGGGCAGTCACTTGTTTTGTGCGAGAGGGCACATTTAACACAGCGGTAGGGTCTGGTGCAGTTGTTTTTCGTGTGACCATATTGCTGACACCTATTGCATTGGGGTATGGTGTTACGCTTTTTAGGATCCTCAATAATCACCGATGTGTGGTAAATTGTTTTAATATCTTTGGCCTTTTTATTGTTTGGGCTTGGTTCTAGGTTTACAAAGAATGTAGAGGTAGGTATTTTTTCTGGGCCATAGCGGGCATTGATTATTTCACCGACGACTTTATTCCCCGTGATAGAAATAGCATCCTCAATCGCTTTGAGAGGTGTTGTGTGATGTAAGTTACGAATGACAATCCTACAACACTTATCTTCTTTACGGGTGAAGGTATGTCCTATAAGACCTTTTTCTCGGACCAGCGACATGAGTTTTTTGTAAGAATCTGGGTCTTTGCAGTTTACTCTGAGTTGGGTCTTTGATGAAATTCTGAATGTGTAATCAGAAGATTTTAGGACTGTTTCAATTGTGTCTTTAAGTTTTGTGACGTCTTCTATCCCGTACAGAATGAGAGGAGGGGGCTTGTTAGGAGCTTTGAGCGGTACGCCTGGTTCAGGGATGTCTAGGGGAAGAACTGCATATCTGTTGCTGGTTGAGGGTTCGCTAACATCAGAGGTGGGAGATAACGAGGTTCTTGGTCTCTTTTTTTGCCTTGTTGTGGGTACTCTCTGCCATTCCGGCGTGGGTGTAGTTGTTTGTAGGGTTTCCTTATACCGAGCAAACGGAGGTATGTCGCCAATCGATGAGCTCCTTGGTCTGTTTAGGAACATACTTTTGTGGAAAGTTTGTTGGATGAATTTAGCTTTCGGTTTTTCACCAGTATTTGATCCTGAATGGGCTTGTTCGAATGCTGTTTTTCCAGTAGTATTTACTGATGTAGTAGGTCGGGTTACTGCGTCCAGACTGTTAGGGTCATAATCTTCAATATATTGCAAAATTGTGCCTCCCCCAGATACGATGAGGCTGTCTGAGTTACCCTGTGGGTTCTTCTCAGAGAAGGATTCTCCAGTGCCACTGGTACCTTCCTGGGGTATTATGTTTTGTAACCTTGCTTCCATTGTTTTTTGGCATACTTATCGGGTACATGCAGCCTAGCCTTTGATGAGCCAACACCTACGTACAAGGCAGTACGTTTAGTTTATTATTCGGAGTACTTTCTCCTAGACCAACGGCCAGCCAAGGCTTACGAGATTGGTCTTCCCGGGTCCGAGCTTTGATTAGAGTGGCGGCTCCTACTCGCCACTGTCGTCCTCATATCATCGGGTTTTGTGCCATTTTTTAGAAGATTCCCTGCCATAGGAGACACCAGCACCCCTCAATTTAGACCGCCCAGTTGCCCGCGGCTGCCAAGGCAGCTAGCCTCCATATCTGGAAGCCGTATCGCTATCCGCAACCTGCGACGCGTGTGGCGGCACCGGGCATGTGCCTCTGGGAAGTGTCACCCAGCACCACAATTGCGAAGCGAACAAATGCGAAATATATAAAAATGAATCTAGGCCGACTATATTTCTGTACGATTACAATAAAGGTTTTTTATTAGGTAAGAAATTTTATTACGTATAATGCTTCGGATCTTTTTCATATACGGGGCCCCTGTAGCGTGATGTGATCTTCCCCCTTTATATGTAATATTAATTTAAATCGATAAATAATATTATTTTGTGATTATATAATAAATAATCTGATAAATATACAGGGGTTCCCAAACTTTATCAGTTTGCGGCGTACTTGCAGGTTTAACATGTTATCTCGGCGCCTGTAGTAGGCTACCAGAGGGAGACTTTGTACAAAAGTCGTCTGCGTGGGTACCTCTGTCTCACTTATTTCTACCGCCAAACAGCTATATTTATATAGCTGTGTTCCGGTTTGAAGGGTGAGATATGGCAGAGAAATTACTGGGTACTGTGACGAAACAACCTTAGGTTTTAACAAGTTATTTTAATTAACAAGATTGGCAACGCGCGAGGAACATCGCCTTGGTGTGGCGAGCGTCAATAGGCTGCTCACTTACCATCTAATGTGGGCTGCATGCTTGTTTCCTAATCTAGTTGTGTAAAAAAAGTCGTTAGTACTCGAAAGAAGGAATAAGGATACTAGGTAGATAAACACAAAACTTAGAACATCCGCAATATGAAGCTGAGTTTTTACATTTTTATTGACTCGCAAGAAACCTTCATAATTTAAGATTAATCTATACCTCTATATACATACAGATAAATAAAATTGGAGTGTCTGTTTGTAATATTAAAATAACCGCTTTTTACTAAATGCGTATGGATATATATATACACGGTACATATACCAAAATGAATATTTTTACAATTTTTGTCTGTCTGTCTGTTTGTTCCGGCTAATCTCTGAAACGGCTGGACCGATTTTGACGGGACTTTCACTGGTAGGTAGACGACTATTCAGAGCACAATGTAGGGTACTTCTTATCCCGTAAATATTTAGGGTTCCTGCGTAAAATATGAAAAACTGTTAAAATTAGGGGGAAATATCTTCCTCATCGGGGGTGCGATTCACACAATAACTTTTTTGTTAAATTCCACGCGGACGAAGTCGCGGGCACAGCTAGTAAGATATAAAATACAATAACATCTTAATCAATGTGACATGTGAGCTTGGTGATCACCACACACATTATTTCAAAGCGCGGAATAAGGGTTAATACCGCTACTCTCATTTCTTGCTCCACAGTCATCTTTGGCCGATATTTGCTTCTATTACAGCTACAGCTAAATCGGCCTCACATAAAAATATGTTGCAAAGGGAATGAGAACTCTTAATGCCCATTAAAGTTGGGTATTCATTTTGGACCCATATTCAGAACTCCACCGAAACGCAACCTGTGAAACTTATTTTAAGGCTGCAATCGCAAGAGAGTTCTCTCTTCTTCTTGCGAAGGTATATTTTTCTTGTTTGGTTTGATTCGATTTGAATTGTTTATTTTGTAGTCACGAATACATAAATTTCGTTACCAGACAACGGTAAACAAGAGCGTCTCACAGCGTCCCTCTATACTCGCTACGGTGCACCAGGGCGTCGCGGCACAAACTTTGGGAACCCCTGCTATATTATACATACGATATATACATATGTCCCTAATTTATTTTTGCTTGTAATTCCTATCAATTTCCGTGTAGATTTTTTTTTATATACCACTGAGGTGGAAAACAAGCATACGGCCTGCCTGATGGTAAGCAGTTACCGTAGGCTATGGACATTTGCAGCACCAGGGGTGTCACTCTTGCGTTGTCGACCCTGTAAGAACATCTTTAAGCCTTTCTTGAAAAACTCCATACTGTAGTCCCTTGGGAAAACCTCGGCAGGGAGCTCATTCCACAACTTAATAGTTCTCGGTAAAAAGCTTCTCAGAAACCGCACAGTACGCAACCATTGCGGTTCCAGTGTATGAGGGTGAACTCCCAGCCGTCGGCGAGCAGTGTGATTGTAAAACGAGGCTGTTGGCATGTTATCGAACAATTTCTCAGAAGACAACCCATTCGGCCAACGATGAGTCGGCAGATATGGCCGGCCCACTGCCACTAAGAGAAATTCCGAGCTCTCTCTATCGCTCGCTGTGCAACCTTGTACACCGGAGGCGAGAGCGGTCTATAGTTCTTCAATAAGCAATCCACCAAACCAATCTATGTCAAATTTTTTTGACATAGATTAGTGTAACGAGAAAATTTTGAAATTTAGTAGTAAATACAAGTTTGATTAGTCGATATTATGGAACGCGAAAGAAGTTGGTCACAAGAAAAAGGATGTCATATATGATTGAATATAATATAGAGTGATCACGATGTCCATTTTGTTTATTGCTTTTGTTTAACGCGATTAACTTTATAAAGATGCAATGTCGACGTCTGTGAAATTTTGCAGCCTGAATACCATTGCGTTCAGTGTATACACATGTAAATATTTAATCCGCAAACTAAAATGTCCAAATTATTTGTCGACGTAAACGTAAACGCAGTAGTAATTTAAATACCAGTGAAACTATTATCTAACTAGATTCTGTGGCTCGACAGAATCTAGTTAGTTCAACTAATTTATATATTATCGTATTATTTTCATATTAAACGAACTCGATTAATAACGCGACTTTGTCACCTTAGCTTGTGGGTTCGACTCCTACACAGGACAAACACTTGTGTGCATGACCATGTCTATTTGTCTTGGTCTGAGAGTTTTTAAGAGAGGTAGGGCGCATTAAAGCAGCCTATGTGAGGAATGTGAGCAGTGGTCCACCTCATAGAAAACCCAAATAACAAATCTCTGGAGGGTCGTTGTGTTCCTGCGCGTGAGTGAGGTCACCAGTAAGTTCCTAAGGAGTCGCTGTATTAGCAGCAGCGATGTCATCACGCGAGTAATATTTAATGAATTACCTATGTTGCATAAAAAAAAACTTACAACTGACTCTGGATGACAATCTGTGTTATAAAATAAATATTTAAGGGGGCTCCCATACAACAAACGTGATTTTTTTTGCATTTTTTATAGATAATGGTACGGAACCCTTCGTGCGCGAGTCCCACTCGCACTTGGCCGTTTTTTTTATTCTACCCCGCAGCCACATCATTCAGCTTCTCAACAAGGCCTCAATATAAAACGTAGAATCTCGAAGACAACTTCATTTAGCGTCCTTGCTATTTGGTCTCATTAAATACAAACAACGAAGCTACTTGTATTCCAGACTTAATTTCATAATACTTGGTGACAAATACAGTCATTGTCCAATCCGAATGTTCCTAAGAGTAAAAAAATTGCAAGCATTTCCTGTAGCGGTTGCTATTGGTAATGATCTGGAGAAATACTATTCTATTATTATTAATAATTTATTATTATTATTTATTATCATTATCATTTTAATCTACTATAAATTATATTTTTAATTCTGCCATATCGGTTATACTCGTATTAACAATTGTATCATTCATCGGTGGCGCAGTGGTGAAACGCGCTGTTACGCTATTTTGACACCAATGCTCGTGGGTTCGATTCCCACACAGTATAAACATTCGTGTGTATGAACATATCTGTTTGTCTTGGTGTGTATGTTTTCTATGTATAATAAGTATGTATTTACAAAAAAAAAATGTATTTACGTATGTTTATCAGTTGCCTAGTACCCATCACACAAGCTTCGCTTACTTTGGGGCTAGTTAGCGCTATATAATTTGTACGTCTCTTATTATTCTTTATTATTCTATCATTATTTACATTTTACAATAATTTTCGCAATAATATCTCTATCGTCATTTAACTATATGTCATATAGTATAAAATGAAAATAGAGATAAATCCTCTACCGAACTATACCACAACACAACACTAATCGAATTAAACCTGTTGCACTCGTACTATATGTGATTTTTGAAAATCAGTGTTTTTACAAGTTCTTTTACAAAGACACTGATTT
The DNA here is from genome assembly GCA_947507595.1 of Pyralis farinalis. Classification (NCBI taxonomy): domain Eukaryota; kingdom Metazoa; phylum Arthropoda; class Insecta; order Lepidoptera; family Pyralidae; genus Pyralis; species Pyralis farinalis. The sequence goes on along the minus strand of OX382271.1, from coordinate 19,036,078 downwards.
TCAAATCAAAAATATACAGAGCTAGAAGTGTTTGTATCGCTTCTTCGGGTGCCATCTCCTAACGGAGGTTAGCGATTATTAGGGCTACTTTAACTTTCGAGACGGTTGCCCTAAATAGAGATCTGGTACTCAGCTCGAACTAATCTCTGAGATTTTGAAGCCAGAATGTGCGTCTTCGGCCAGGCGGTCTACGCTCTGTATCTTTCCCTGGATTATAAGTTGATGCAGGTCATATTGGTGATTTTGCATTATGTACCCCAGGTATTGTAGCTTCCTGATTTTAATCATCTTCATACGCTCACAGTCTTTGTGTATTCTCTGCAGAACAGTTTCATTTCTGACTCGATCTGTCAATGGTATTTTAAGCATTCTTCTGTATACGCACATTTCGAAAGCTGGTCTGGGTAATGGTCAAAGCCTCTACTCCGTACAGAATCTAGTCAGGAACTGCTTTTGCATTTGCACTGCTACAGCACACAAACGCATGTAAAATGTAAGTAGTTAAGACGTAGCTTTGTGTGCTACTGCTGCTGTATGTGTGTATTGTAGAAGCAAATAAAATATTATCAACATATGTGTCAATTGTTTATAATTTCTGTATATAACGTGTAACATACATACATTCGGCACTAAGAATTGATTTATCAATTCTAACTCTGATTCTCATATACTTATGAAAGACAGATGTTACAAGCTCAGGATACAATATATTCTATATATCATATTATAATTCATATCATCATCATGCATTAATATGTTGTGATCGAAGTAATAATAAAATATTTATGTATTATAATGCTGAAGTTTATGTCCCGAGAGTCCATAATATGTCGTTTTATATTTAGTAACTGTAGTTACTAGCGACGCACGAAACCTCTTCGTTTCATATAAATTTTAATAGCCTGTTCCTTTGTCCACATTACTATGAGTTAGGACACTAGAAATTATATACTATCTAAACTCTGAAATCGTGTGTTGAATGAAAGACGTAGATTTATATAAATTTAATCAGCACTAGAGCTTTAGAATTAGAAATTAAAATTAATTAAATAAGAATTAACTTTAGAATTCCTCATAAAACTATATCTATTCTAGTGTATTGATCTTTCAAAATTCATATCTTATCCATATTTATATCCTAGAAAATTGGTTCTCATAGAAGTTCTTCTTCTTCTTACAATTAGCATTGACGGACACCGCTACCTATGGATTTGGCAAAGATCTTCCCATTTACCCTAAGCACTATTCGTACCACCAGAGCTAGCATTTTGAAACACTCAATCCAATCCTCAATAAAGCATTCTTTAAAATCATCCATATCATCACACATTCTTCTTTCGCACATTTCTCGGCCGCTGGACCTGCTTACGTTTTCTGGTATTATCACTGTCGGTCTTTAGTTCTTGGATCTTTTATTTGGCTTCTTTCTGTCTTAAATTTCTTTTCCTATTGTATTTTATGTGGTAAAAACATTGTACAAAATCTACACAACTTTGTGACAGCTTCTACACCTATAAGCCTATTCTATTAGATTGCAAGCTTCTTCCATTCCATCAACCTCGGCGGTCATATATGTCGCTCAGTTTTTCTAACGTCTCTATGTATACTATATATAAATTAAAATAAAAAGATAATTTTATAAAAATGGGAGTATAATTATATTGAGTCTAAGATTGCGCACTTACTCTTACACATTTCGTCATTGACTAACAATACGTATCGTTAACGACATCTATTAGAATATATTGGAATTTTTCGCTCGCAATGGTTGATCGACGGCACCGGCCGCGAGAAATACGTATCGACTTCATACATATATGTATATAAATACCTTTCAAAATCAATCGTCACTAGTTACAGAAAAATAACATCAGAAACTGGAAAAATCCTTGCACTTACCTGGTATGCACAATTTTATTAGTAAACTAATATTTTTTCAGCAGCAGGTTCAGACACTTGTAAACACCAACATATGGGCACTCTTATTTACCGCGAACTATTACGACAGCTTACCATAAGTTTGTACACAGTTCTAAAACGGTAAAAGGATAATTCTAAACAGCTTATCAATCTCAAAAACAATTTATCAATCTCACTTGTCAATATAACCCAAGGAAAGCAAGTTATTTAGATTGGAGTTTATTAAACCCTTCTACAAGTTAATAACAATTCCTACTTCAGGATTAAACTACAATAAATACTTAATTACATCGCTAAGGGAAGGGCGACGTGATTATGTTGGACTCCTGCTACAGTCAAAGGGTCTACTGTAACTCTGGACAGACCGACCGACTAAAATACCACAAGTTTTTCATTCTTGGCGTTTGTTGGCGGGGTTTCGGGAACGATTTTGGTATCAACTCCGAAACCCGACCGGCTGATACCCCTGCTGCTCTTTAGGAGTTTTGTTAAACTCACTGACTCGCAGGAATACAACAAGCAGAGCTGGAGGTAATTCCCCAAACTAGTTGCTTTGGTACGCCTTACCATTTTTAATCTTAAAAACATGTCTATTAAAAGTAATTTCATTGACCATAATAAAATCCTTATGTCGGTATTCTCAACATTGCGGGAAATGTACTTAAACATTTTGTTGCATCAAAAATTTATAAAAGAAAAAATGAGGCGTTGAAATGATATCTGATACCGGCATGCAAGTAAAACGAATCGTCTTATTTGAAAATTATTATAGGAAATTAACTAAACTTTTGCCGAGATTGTGTAAAGAACTAAAAAAATATGGAGAAATATCTACTCTTGGAACTAAAACTTTTCAAATATTTGCCAAAGTATTTACTGGACTTTTTGTTTTATTGTCCGATATATTTACGTTCGACATCGCGTGCGATCGGAATGTAGAAATTGTTTTAAGCGTATTAGGAATCATACGAATCTATAGCTACAACGTTCTACCATAAAAAAGTACAGTAAACGCATTAAGAGGGAGACTCTTAATGTTTTTTATAAGATAATAAAAAGTTATAAGAAAAATATTAAGTTCGAATAAGCCTTGATAAATCAAAATACAAAATTTCCCCTTTTATTTACTTTAAAATTTAATTTAATCTTAATAATAACGCTAATCTTAATCAAATATCTATCGATTCCGTGAAGCAATCTGGTATTTTAGCCATAACAGAGTTATAGTTTGATCTCTGGCTTCTAGCATTGCAAGCTACCAATGAACTTGCTCGATCTGGTTAAGGGGACAATTCCGCATTTGGGGAAGTGGACCGGCGTACCCGAGTCACGGTTATCAACAAACAGGCTACGTGGTGCATTATAAGGATTCACTATACAACATAATGGAGGTATATGTACAAATCAAGCGACATATTGTTATTAAAAAATAAAATTCCAATAGGACAAACTCATTGTACTTAAAACAATACAGTGTAATTTAAAACTAACGTAATTTACAATAGTATCAACTTTAATTGTAAGGAAATGAAAGTTCGTAAAAATAGAGTGAACATATGCAACTTCATTCTATTTGTTATTTTGTATATTATAATTTTTGTTTGCTACATATTTTGTATGTAAATATCTTTTCCCTAGTTACAAAAAATATAGAAGATTGTAGTCAGTCTATCATCAAAGCTTTAAGACACTATATGAAATTAATTCAGCATTAACAATTAAAAGCATTTTGCACGTGGTTCCGATATTGTCGATTAATTAACTAAATAAAAGTAGAAAATTATTGAATGTTTTCTATTCTAACAAATCATATTCCGTTATTATTTTCTTCTCTTCGTAATGTGACACCCATGAAAAGTACGTTGAGTTGTGTTTCTAATTAAATATTCTGATTTAGATTAGAATTCAGTATGAAATTTTCGTAATAATTTCATAATTTGCTCAATACTCCGTGTTCCTGGCATTCTATTTCTCCCAGGTAAGGTACCCTAAAACAAATAGTTAGATTAATTTCTTAGGTAAACTAACTTCAAAACAAATGGGATTTATTATCAACAAAAATAAATCATCCATGTTACTAACGAGTTAATTAATCCGACTTAGTAGCGAATGCTTAATTGGCATCTTATTACGTCTGAGAATTCTGGAAAATAATTGACGACGCAAGAACAAACAGAAGGTATCAATTTTCAGTTATGTAAGTATGCTTTTAATTGAAAGTACATTTGTTTTCATCATAGAGAGTTCTGCAGAAACAGTCGATGGAAACGAGCTCTAAAATTTTGGTACAAATAAATAAAGTTAATAAAAACTTGGAAAATATTGTACTAATTTGCATTTTTAGGGGTGACAACGAGAGATATTTTCTGTATTGCAAGCGTTAATAGGCTACTGTATACACTTTACATGAAATGATCAAATTGCCGTGGTTAGTTTGTAGCTACTGGATATCATAATCTATTCTTTGCAAGGAATTGTGTAGTACATTAAATTCAAGCTTTTCTTGTGGATTGAATAGAACTGTGGTAACTGCTTAACAGGACATGTATCATATGCTTGCTTGACACCTGACATTATACAAAAATATATATATATATAACGATGAACTCTCGTATTAACGTTCGAAAACAATAATTCATTATATGAAATCCAAGTTTACACCGAAAGATAGCGGTATAGCACAATTTACTTTTGTTTTTATACTAGTCCATTGTGAGAAACATACGGCCCTGCAACACTAGGTGCAAGTATCGCTAGCACTTTGCAATTCGTATTGTTAACACAGAGACTCGTCTTTAAAGAACTTAATATGACATAAAATGCTTCCATGTTTTTTTTTTTAATTGATTGCGGTCTTGATAAATAATAAATAAATCCCATGACGAGTTCGGTGATGAAGTGGGTAGTAATGCTACATTAACACCATGGTTCATGGATTCACACGGGGCAAACATTTGCGTGCATGAATATGTCCGTTTGTCTTGATCTGGCCGTTTCCTACGTATCATAATTACGTATTAAAAATGTATTTGCGTATGTGGTCAGTTTTGTAGATCTAGACGCTTTATTATTTATTTGTTATTTATTGATTAATATTTAAAAAAAATGTCCCTAACCACATTACTCATGTTATAGACACGTTTGATTGAAGCTCTTTTATATTTAAATCGAAATAGCGCTGACTTTGTGACATCTTTTGAGAATCACAATCTCTGATTTGCTCCGCTGTTGGTCCCATAAGACTAAGCTACTCGTAGCTATATAGACATTTATTTGACTGATATCGAAACAGTTTAAAATATTCATATTTTTTACTGTAAGGACATAAACTGTTAAAAAATTAAAAGTCTTTGTTTGTTTATTTTACCGCAGCCAAATAACAACTCCCTGGAGGGTTGTTGTGTTCCTGCGTGTGAGTGAGGATCAGAGGAGGCATCGCACAAGTGATACTTAACGTATTACAAGCGTTAATTGGCTACGGTAACTGCTTTACATCAGGTGGGCCGTATGCTTGCATGCCTTCCGACGTTGAAAAAAAAAATATTCATGTTTTTAAGATTTTATTTTTTAGTTGAAATGCTGCCAGGGTCGTTTATTGGCCTTGTTGTAAGCTATAATGTTCAGAGGTCAGTACTGAGTGTCTATCGTTTGTTAATAATCCTCTCGAAAATTGTTGACAAAATACTTATGAATGCAATCGGTTTATAGTTTTCAACAACTGATCTGTTTTCCTTTTGATAAGCTGATTTTATTGCAGTTAATCTTAATTTCTCGTGTACTACTCGTCGACCATTGCCAGAGTCATATCCTACTGAATTGATGTTTTTAAGTCCTAAGAAATAATTGGTCATATATGACCAGTACGCCCTTAAGTATGACCTTAAGTACAAGTCAAATAATAAATCCGTCAAAATATACCCTAGTTATTTGTCACCGGTTGTACTTGATAATGCTCTACCTATAGTAAACAGATTTAAAATCTCGAACATATGAGTGAACTAAAAGATAATAGTGACGTTGAACGGAAACGCAGGGCGCTGACGATAAGGCATAATATGCTGGCAGATTTGGTCGATATACAGACCATGTTAAAATATCTGTTTTTTTTTATACAAATATTTTACATGTTAAAATGTTGTCAGGGGAAGTACCTCCACCTCACAGAAAACCGCTGCCAAATAACAACTCCCTAGAGGGTTGTTTGTGTTCTGCGTATGAGTGAGGTCACCAGTAAGCTCCCAAGGAGTTGCTGGTATGCAGCAGAGGATGCATCGCGTGAGTGATACTTAATAGCAAGCGTTAATAGGCAAGGGTGACCGCTTTACATCAGGTTGGCCGTATGCTTGTACGCCTCCCGACATAGTATGAAAAAAAACATTGGTTCAAAAAATAATTTAAAAATATACCTATTGTTCTTAATACTTATTTACCAATTTATATTATTATTCTTGTGGACATATGCTTATATATTTAATGTAACATTTGAACGTTTAACAAAAAACCTGCATACAAATTCTATTATTTTTTTACTATGACGTATTAGCCGTGGGCTCTAAGGTGCGTCGAACCTGTATTGATGAGTTTCTTTTGACATGTCTTCTCTATTTTTCAATATAATAATAAATTAAAATGCAATAAAAAATATGAGAAATGAGTAACAATACAATTTTCACAAAAATATAAGATGGATAATTCATCATTTATTTCCTATGCTCTCTAACCGCTATTTTAAATGATCATTCCAATTTTGAATTTCTTTTTTAAGACAGATAAAGAAGGCATGAACATTGTAAATGCTAGTTCCGGGAGAGCTGCCAAGTGCACTCGCATTGCAGAAAGATGGGGTATAAAATTTGATGGCATAACACGACCCGCTAAATGTAAATTGGCTCAGAATTTTTCACGTGTCTTATAAACGAAAGCTGGAAGACGAGGAATTACATAGCATATCTTAACTTATTTAAATTTTACTTATAAAGACACACTTGTATTTTATATATCAATAAGATGGTAAACAAACCGAGTAGCTTACCTGATAGCAAACAGTTTCTGCAGTCTATCGATACCTGCGGCACCATTATTTTGTTTGTTCTGGAATCTATACAGCAATCTTTGCATTACCTACATGTCAAGCAGACCATCGTTATATCAAAGTATTGAGATGCCTGTATTCTTATGCAGGCCCAGCGATAATTGCGACAAAGAGACATAATCATCCCGGATCGGTTCACAGTTGTACAGGAGGACATATCAAAGCCACTGGACTGAGAATATTAACGGAATACATCTCACACCTTTGCTTTATTGCCGATATTTTCAAAATGGCTGCAGTATAGTATATATTACAGTATAGTATATATCCATATCTATATTAATATATAAAGTGGAAGGATTTGATTGTTTGTTTGAACGCGCTAATATTTGGAACTACTAGTCGAATTTAAAAAATTGTTACTGCGTTTGATGGTTCAATTATTGAGGAAAGTTATAGAATATTTAACATCACGATATGACCCTTAATGGCCGAGGAAAAAGAAATAATACAGACAAAGAGGTTCCCGCGGGATACCGGGATACGCGCGGACTTAATCACGTGGTGCAGTAAGGAGTAGTTTACTGACCATATCTGTCGAGTCAGTAGTGACACATCATGACACATGGAGTATAGCGTCTTAGATGAAGTGATGACCTCAAATCAGCTGCTGGTAATGGCTAGATTCGAAAAGCGGTGGTCCGCATGTGGTGGAAAGTTTTTATGACAGTGGTTTTCGAATGGGTTGAAAATATTAGTAGGTAGTAGTAAATCGACTACCACCAGTTGGTAGCCATTTTATTCAAAAACTACCATCACCGCACGCCTTAACGAGCTCACGGAGGAGGAAACCTAATTAAACCCATCCACAGATAGGCTACAGTCGATTTTGATTAATATGTGTTGAAACACGCAATATAACCATCAGTTCTACAATGGCATGATAATAATCAATCTATTGATATACGTGCCCGGCTTTCCAGATAATGCATAATATAGTTGTTTAGTAAGTATGTGCAAAGTATAAGTAACTCATGATCGATGAATATGCATCTCATGTATTCTAGGGTATACAGTGGGTCGTCAATGTGTGCTAGGTATAGTGCTTTTCAATGTAAGTCCTCTACTAAATTTTAAATATCGGCAGCAGTGAATATATCATATATTCACTTTAGGTTAGCACGAAATTTATTCAGCTTATATAAAACTGGCAAGTGTCTCCTAGAGAGTTGATCTGAAAAAGAGTATCTATAATAAGAACACTATATAAAACAAGAGGCATGCTCCGTTGGTTCGAATATGTAGAAAGAATTATATAGGAAAGAATGGCGAAACAGATACACAACGTACGAGGATGTAAATGCCGAGGAAGTGTATACCACCACCAATCGATTGTTATCAGAATGTGGCGTCATCAGCATCTAGAAATCGACAAGCGTGCATGAAATGACCTCTGAAGGTTAAAGAAGCGAGTGAGGTGTTTAAATACCGAATCATGTGGCACACGATTCTCTCTATAAATAAATAAATAAATATTGTCGGACAAATTACACAGCGCCATCTAGCCCCAAAGTAAGCGAAGCTTGTGTTATGGGTACTAGATAACTGATAAACATACGTAAATACAATTTTTTTTGTAAATACATACTTATTATACATAGAAAATACCCAGACCAAGACAAACAGATATGTTCATGCACACAAATGTTTGTACTGTGTGGGAATCGAACCCACGAGCGTTGGTGTCAAAGTAGTGTAACAACGCGTTTCACCACTGCGCCACCGAGCTCGTCTCTGTCTACCTTGTGGACGTGAAGGGGGTGTGAAGGCACTTAGCGTGAAGTTATAGATACTTAGAGTTTCTACGTAAAAAAATATTATTTCGGGGACGTGCCCGCTGGACCCCTGAAACTCGTACCCTATGCCCACTCGACCCCTGTAATATTTTTGGTGCCTACTCGTCCCCTCCCGTAGAGTTCAATCAGTCCACAATAGTCTCGCATCCTAAAGGTAAAACTAAAATTCATAAAATTGTATAAATATCACGTTTATTAAAAGTCACAGCTAATTACGATATAAAAATCAGTCTTGAAATAATGTTTATAAATCACACATTAATTAAAATCATTAACAATAACAAATAATCAACTCACTCGGGTCTAAGAGCGTCTAAGAGTTTTTATTAATTATTACTATGAATACATGCACACAATTCTATATACGACTGTACTATCTCAACACTTTTTTATCTACAATTTATAAGGGACGAATGGGTTCCTTAAAAATTAATTAATATTGACTGGTCTCCAGTCAGGGGGCCAATGGGCAATTGAATTGGTGACGAATCTACAACTTTTATTCCGGGGTACGAGTGTTAGAGGTCCAGTGGGTCGCGAGTCGTTATTGGGGATCTTGCCACTACAGTTTCACAAAATAAATGTAGAAACCGTTATAAACAAATATTTTATATCACTCTATGCATAGAGTAATAAATTTTGTGCTATCACGGAAATAAAACTATATTACGGGACAATTATATTGAGAAGACTAGTACGCTAGTACTGTAAGCAATATTTAAAACACCCTCATATGCAGTACTCATGGTAGTAATTGACACAAAAACACGTTATAAAATTCTTACTTTCAAGTTCTGTTTACATTTTACTGTTTAATATTCAATGAACAAGCGATAGTCACCCATTTTCAGGAACACCGTTCCTATATGTATTCTATATGTTTGTCTATGCGTTTGTCCGTGCGTTTGTCTGTGCGTTTGTCTGTCGCTTTTTTCGAATATTCGAATTTTGACCTCAGATTCGGATTCAGCATAAAAAAGTAGAATAGGAATATTCAGGAACACCGTTCCTATCTCTTAAGGAACATGGTCAAAATGGCCGACAAATTAAAAAAATATATATTTGAATTGTTATATAATTGACAAGCCAGGTGTTCCTCTGGCAATGCAAGCTTGCGCATTCTCAACTGGTTTGACGAGCTCGGTGGCGCAGTGGTGAAACGCGCTGTTTCGCTACTTTGACACCAACGCTCGTGGGTTCCCACACAGTACAAACATTTGTGTGCATGAACATTTTATTTTTATTTACAAAAAAAAATGTATTTACGTCTGTTTATCAGTTGTCTAGTTCCCATATCACAAGCTTCGCTTACTTTGGGGCTAGATGGCGCTGTGTAATTTGTCCCACAATATTTATTTATTTATATAATACCGGCAGGTATACAAGCATCTTGCAACGCATTAAGTATCACTCGCGCGATGCCACATCTGCTGCTAATACAGATAGTCCTTAGGAGTTTACGACGACCTCAGTCACACGCAAGAACACAAAGACCCTCCTGGTATTTATTATTTAGCTGCGGTTTTCTGTGATCATGATGAACTGCTCCCATAAATGACTTTGAGATGCCGATTTTCATTTCATATAAATAATTTTAATGGATACTTCAAAAACTACTACTCGTAGTATTAAAAGTATTAGTAAAAGTAAGTAGAAAGAAAAGACGATAACAAAACAATGTATTTGACTACAATCTTACTTTTTAAACATCATCCAAAATTTTTATATACGAATAATTTATGATTTACTTCCACCAGAGGCCTTACCGGATGACATTTGAAAGCAAAATGTTAATTTGTTTTAAAAGATAAATCGTCTTGTGCTAAAGTGTTAACAATTCGAGTGAAAAAGTTTTACGAGTTGAGTGATGTTCATTTAGATCATTAGTACTTTTAATTTCTGAAGCAATTCAAATGAAATTCCTCGAGGAAATATTCTAAAAAAAGTAAATATTTTATGTACTCGTGAAAGTATGACCCAATTAAATGGATCCAAATGGATGACCAATTAACATGGATGTATTTACAAAGTTAGAGGGATATTCGAATTTACAACTTGTATGGTAAACAAGCATACAACTCGCCTAGTGGTAAAAAGTAGTTACGATAGCCAATATACATTTGCTAAGTATTTGGAGAGAGTTTGGATTTAAGAGTGATTATGTATCATTATCAATCTAGGGCCCAATAATGTATTTCAGTGTACGTACTATCACCATCGCTGCACCTCCTCGGAAGCTGTTGAATAAAGATATTTTCCTAATCTACAGATTGGAACTATTTTCGATAATATCAGTCTATAAATATTTCTATTCTATACTAGTTTATTTATTTATGTTTTACAATTGTTACCTCTATATTATACATTTTAAATAGCTTATACATATTATGATTGTTTAATCCTTATTTTAAGTATTATTTCATATGATTTATGGACTTTCACCTGTGAGGCGTAGAGTTATGTTTTTAAAAGTAATAATAATTAAAAAACAATTATGAAATAAAAAAATAAAATAAATATTGTTGGACAAACTACACAGCGCCACCTAGCCCCAAAGTAAGCGAAGCTTGTGTTATGGGTACTAGACAACTGATAAACTTACGTAAATACATTTTTCCTTGCAAATACATACTTATTATACATAGAAAATACCCAGACCAAGATAAACAGACATGTTCAAGCACACAAATGTTTGTATTGTGTGGGAATCGAACCCACGAGCGTTGGTGTCAAAGTAGCGTAACAGCGCGTTTCACCACTGCGCCACCGAGCTCATCAAATTATGATAAGTTGAAATTGATTTTTAATTATTATTTTGTAGAAATGGACTGTTCGACTATGGGTCAGGCGTTATGAAGATACGGGTGACGTGCAGTGTTTAAGGCGTACCTTCTAAAATTCCACTTTAAAGCCTGTTGAAAATGAGTGGGGTCAAATTGTGCTCAACTGGGATTCCTCGACGGTCAAAACCAAAGAAAACCTTAGTCAATTTAACCACTTTCGATCTTCAAGGCTCATTGTAGCGTTCAAAATCTATTACTTTTAAAAGCGATAAAGCCAAATTCGTAGTGCGTCTTTGGCTTCATCGCAGCAATATCTGGTCCATGCAAGTCGTTGATATTGCGCATCGTCTATGCTTCGTAGGTGCCTCAAAAACAGTTGTCATCGAAAATAATAATTATGATAGGTACGCATCACATCAGCCTGACTGGAGAAGTACCTCCTCATCACTAAATATCGCATCCAAAAAGAAAGAAGGAAGTAAGTTGTTATAATGTTGAGTTTGTTTTGTTGCTCTTTTCTTATCCAATTAGCCTAACATTTACATTTTTGGTGAAGGTGCTTTTATCGTATCCCTTTCAAAGAAGGCTTAAAAAGTTTTATATTGAACTCTTTAGAATAATTTCATAGAACTTTAAATTAGATCATGTAACTTTACTTTTGGGTCGGTTGACTAAATCAATAAGTCCTTTGTTTCAAAGTTTTATTCTACAGTTCTGCATTTGTTAGGGAATAATTACCAGACCAAGAACCTTAGAACTTTTTCTACGAACGCGACTTAAATACACAGTGTATTAGTTGTTCGATTTTAAAATACCATTTAATCAACTAATCACATATTTTCTTCCACATACGTGCTATAGATTAGATTAGATAGAGTGTGACGTTGGGGAAGTCATTACATGCAATTTCTAAATCTAAGTTGTAAGTTTACGTCACCAGAATATATCTACTGTCCATCTATATTGCCTACCTATAAACTAATTCTGTATCTGTAACTATAAGGCAAAATATTCGAAAGGATTAAATTATTTCAACCCTATTTTGAGATCAATAAAATTTTTAGTATTCAACGCAATAGGGTTTTACAGCAGATGGACTGACTAGAGATGCAGGGGTGACATTGGTCAAGCATGTTCTTAACGCATATGAGAGATCCCAGTATGCTATTGAAATCTATTCTCAAACATTTCATTTTGTTGATCATGAGATATTATTTATCAAGCTTTACTATTACCAAGTAAGAGGTAAAGCCCTTTGATTCCATAATATTTAAATAGAATGTAAATTTTTGATATAAGTGGAATTAAATCTAGAAGCAATAGTACAAATATCGGGTTGCACCGGAGCCCTACATTATGTCCGTTATATTTTTATTATATGTGAATGGTCTATGTACAAAATATATTTTTAATGTTGCTCACCGATGTGAATATAACGATAACTTAAGTATTGTTCTGTCTGCCAATCGAAAACGGTTTACATACAATATCGCTTTCTGAAACTCAACTAAAACCTAATGATAAAATTTAGTCTTCCAAATGCAACTTTTACCAACACGGAAGTTCTCAGTGGCAATAGTATATTTGAACTTGATAATGCTATTGCTATGCTATATAAACTATATTTCTTAGAATTACTATAGATTGCAAATTGCAATAGGGGCCCCACAAAAATAACCTCATATGCCTTATATGGAGTTAGGTGAATCAGACAATTGACGTAGTACTAAATAGCCAATGCGCACTTAGTCTATTTAAGCTACTTTTACAGTAACATATCGTATGCGGTATGATGGTATACTGATATGGAAAATAATAAATAATAAAGCGACTGATATTGAAATAACTTTCTTACAAGGAGAGCTATCTAGTGTGCTATTTATAAAATAGGCTCTAGGGTACACTTAGAGAACCGTTTAATAAAACAAGCTCGTTAAGTTATAAAGACGTTTTCATAAATCAATTTACAAACAAATCTTAGGAGCAGGTTTAAATTAATACATATAATACTGGTAGATCTTCTGCTGCAAATTATATTCGATTCTATAACAAATTTGCCTACAATAGTTGTGTATTTTTCTTTATAAAGCACATTAAGAATATTATATATGAGTATAAAAAGGCTTATTACAGAGTTGATGAAAATCTGATTAAGCGAAATATCTGCAAGTGATGCAGCACAATTTTCATCTCATAGTTGTATATGTCAAGTGGTATAATTAAATATATATAGACAATTACAAAATAAGACTGGCAACCTCCGAAATATTGGTAGATTGAAAATGAAAACTATGAGATGAATATTTAATTTAAAAATTTTAAGATATGTCTATGTGCCCGCGAAAGTCTAATGATAGATAAATACATTTTAATTTATAGTTCAAAAATGTATTTTTAACAATAAATCATGGTACCTTCTTGAAGATAGTAGAGATGCAAATACTTCCTCCTTTCAGCAGCAAGAAGCGACGTAGTACCGGCGTAAGCAGTACCTCGGAGGCATACGATAATTTACGCTTTGCCTCCGTCCACTCTGCTGCGCCATTACTGCTGTTTAGTGCAGTGGTATGTAACGAACCTCTAGGATCTGAAGGAACGGCAATGATACTGTCCTCCGACACTAGTTGTTGGGTTCTTGAGGCGGTATTTTTCGCATTCGGAGGGGGAATCTTATCAAATACGTCATCTTTTTTTCTTTCTCTGTTGCACTAGGGCCTAGCTTTTGACTACTCTAATTACCATTTAATAAAATTTTCTAGAATTGTCTTGATGTTGTATAACGACCAGAAAATGAATAAACTAGGATCTCATCACAATACATCATAGCTAGCAAACTAGTGAAGAACAAATATACACTCCTGGAAATAAGGAACTTAACAATGCCCCTTTGTGGACTATACATCTTCCTTTCGTAGGGATTGACCTAGTTGACGTACATACATTACAATTTAGCTTGTGCTTCTTCCTCAAGTATATTTATCTATCTATCTATAACTTCACGCCAAATCCCTTATAAGGTAGGCAGAGAGAACCGAGCGCCACGCGACTCGATCCTTACATATCTCACTCGTTTCTTTAACATTCATTGCTCTTTTCATGCACGCTCGCCGGTTTCTAGGGCTCCTGACATCACCTTCTGATAGAACACGACCAATTTGATCATGGTAGATAAGTCTTCCATAAGTAAGCGTTGGGACCAGCACTGCATTGTGTATGGCCAGCTGTGCTTTCTGGCTCAGGTTTTTACTGCCAAGAAGTTTTCCCAACGCTCCATTCACACTATTCCCAGCACTCGCTCGCCTTTCCACATCTGCAGTGTACCTTCCATCCCCTGTAAGCGCATCCAAGATATACAAACTCATCCACTTGTTCCAACACTAAACAAGTATGTTTAATTTATCATTTAACCGCAAGAAGGCCGGAATAGGCTATAAAGTCCACTTGATTGAGGCCCACAGGTACAGGCGTAATAGCGGAGCATTGTTCATGGCCGTAATAAACAAAATATTGTTGTTTAATATTTTTTTGTTTTTTCGTTCCTCGCCATTTATAGATTAGTTTAATCTTATTTTATATATACCTCAAGAAAAATTACACCTCTCTAGGATTCACGTCATACGTCATAAAACTAGATATTTTGTAAAGTTATTGTGTAATAGTAATTTGTTTACAAAATGGTACAGTACTCCCACGTTAAAACGGATAACGTTTACTAGTTCTGAATAAGGGTTAGTTTGCCTGTTTGTTGTCTGTAAGTTTATATTTCTGCGTGTATACGTAATGGGGAACTACCTTCACCTCACTCTACTCAACTCCCTAGAAGGTCGTTGTGTTCCTGCGTGTGAGTGAGGTCTCCAGTAAGCTCCAAAGGAGTTGCTGTGTTAACAGCAGAGGTGGTAACGCGCGAGTAATACTTAATGCAGGCGTTTATATGCTACGGTAACCGCTTTACATCAGGTGGGCCGTATGCTTGTATGCCTTCCGACGTTGTATAAAAAAAAATTCGAACGAATGAATATTTTACTACCAAGTGGTTCTTACAATCAATTACACGACATAGGTCGTATTTATTACAAAGGTATCACCTACGAATAGTCTCATAAATAGATCATTGCAATAGATGCCACCGGGAGGGTTACTATTTTTAATAATTTATTTTAGAAAAACAAGAAATCATTAAATATGCTCTAGTTACTGTTCAACAGTGGTGTGCTTTATGCATAGGTTTTGCCAACGCTATTTATATTTTTCATTCTAAATACAAAGCAGACTATGCCTAGAATAAACGGGCTGCAGCAAAACTCTTGTGGTCGGTACAACAGACGCAGCGAATTCAAAAACTTGTATTCGCCGCCTGTTACCAAGCTGGATCAAAGTTAGTAGTCTAACTTTGGGCTGCTTTATATTGCGTGAATGTTTCACACAGAGAGGTTAACCCCTCTGAGTTAAACACACGTAATGTGCACTTAAACACAATGACGTTTTGCCCTAAGTAATCTCTGAGATGAGCAAAATATATAATATTTAGTTTGAGTGACTTAATGAATTTATTTCATTCGCCTCCTAAACTGACATTTGTTGTTACATATAATCTGTATTCTCTGTCCACGCAAAGATTGAATGCTAGAGAATAAATAGCCTTTGATTAATATTAGATTTTCTTATGATGTCATTAATATAGTGTTAAACAATGAAATAACTATATATTTGATGATGCAGTGGTTAGTAATGCTGATTTGACACCAACGCTTGTAGGTTCGATACATTTGTGTTCATGAACATACCTGTTTGTCTTGGCCTGGATATTTTAATCGAGGCAGGGCGCATCAAAGCAACCCATCTGGATAAGTACCACTACCTTTAAGAAAACCGCAGCTAAATAACAATAGCCTGGAGAGTTTGTGTTCTCGCGAACCTGGTCATCAGTAAGCTTCTAAGAGATGCCGTGTTAGCAGCGGAGGTTGCATCGCGCGAATGCCACTTAATGTATTGCAAGTCTTTCGAATGATGATGATTTTACCCTTGTGATACTGTAGTGATTTACTAGTAATTGTTGATTAGCCTCGTGCCCGTTATTAAATGCAAAAAAAATTTGATACCTTATGGATTTTCAGGAACAGCGTTCCTATATGAATTCTATATATTTGTCTGTGCGTTTGTCCGTGCGTTTGTCTGTCGCTTTTTTTCGAATATACGAATTTTAATTTCAGATTCGGATTCAGCATAAAAAGTAGAATAGGAATGTTCAGGAACACCGTTCCTATCTCTTAAGGAACATGGGCTAAATGGCCGACAAATTAAAAAAAAAAAGAAATGTTATATAATTGACGAGTCAGGTGTTCCTCTGGTAATGCAAGCTTGCGCATTCGCAGATGGTTAATATTCTTTTTTATACGCCATCGGGAGGTATACAAGCATATGATCCACCTGATGTAAGCGGTTACCTATTACCGCTTGCGATATATTAAGTATCACTCGCACGATGCCTCCTCTGCTGCTTACACAGCAACTCCTTGGGAGCTTACTGGTGACCTCACTCACACGCAGGAATACAACAACCCTCTAGGGAGTTGTTATTTGGCTGAGGTTTTCTGTGAGGTGGAGGTACTTCCCCAGACAGGCTGCTTTGATATTTGCCTTGTGTGGGAATCGAACCCACGAGCGTTGGTGTCAAAGTGGCGTCATTCACGACTGAGCCACCGAGCTCGTCAACCGGCATTTTTAGGGCACAGATAATACCAGCCTCCTCAAATCACTTGACCCAAGCCGCTGACATACGTGCCTTGTCATCACCAGACGCGTGGAGGACAGATCCCAAGTACCTACACCGATCCGTACGATTTACCGTGTCTTTGGCAATGTGAACGGGTATATTCACAGGGTAAAAGTGAAGGCACTAAAACCATGCGGCAAATCGCCCATGCATTGGAATGACCAGATTTAGTGTGTCAGCAACAACAACAGCAGTTATGCCACAAATCAAACGAGACGACGAGACATCGCGAGGCGAACAACAACAGCCCCCAAACCTCAAAAAAATCTAAAGGGAAAACCGCGGGAAATTCATTTATTACTTATAAGTTCAAGGAACAAAACTTCTCTGCCACCGTGCAGAATGCAGTTCCAGTGTGTACGGTTATAGAAGTTAACTGTTGATACCTTATCGAACAACTCCTTGCATAGCAATCCACTGTACAATCAATGCATTGTTCTGTTGAGCACATCAAGTGTCTTGTATGCCAGACTGACCTTTTCCTTCAGGTGATTTCAGAATTCAAGAAAAAGTTGGAAGCAATCCATGATCTTCAAAGCCAAAGCTTTAATGCTCAGATGACAATAATTTCGGAACTAAATTTTGCTAACGATCTGGACACCAAGAATTCTAATCCTCTTGGCGATAGAAGGCGTATTCCAAAATTGAGGAACTATATCAAATAGTGTTTAGGTACATTAGCATAAATATGCAGACTTGTGTTTTGATGGAATTGAATTAGACCAAATTCAACCGTTCACTGCCGTATACTTTAGTCAAAGGACTCTCAAATTCGGTTACAAGTTGAAGACGGCTTTTTCCACAAGCGAACACAGCCTATATAATAACTTTCCTAATTGATGTACATAACCGTTGATTATTACAGTAACTTTTGAGGAGATTCCAATTCCATCCCGATTGAACGCCTACGCAGTAGACTTATAAGCTGTGACGCCTACGCCATAGTCAGACTTTACTCAAAATCGCCCTTTTTGAACACCGGGTATATACATCTTGACAATCCTAGACTTGATCAGTGGACACGATAACGTGCATTCCTGCAGATTAGAACTTGGGAACATACAGTTTCAGCATCACTGCCAGTATGCTATCAGAATCGCTCTGTTTATCAATGTCGAGAGAGAAGTCTGAAAGGGGCCTAAGTATTATATAGTAAAACTTGAGCTTTTTTTTAATTTATTAATTAATTATGATTAGATTATGAACTAAAAAATAAATATGCGTAAGATAGCATGAATTCTACGTATCGTACCAATGGAGGCAATTTTTCGATAAATCAGAGAATATTGACTCATGTGCAACCGTAGTAAGTGAAATGAACGGAAATTCAGGAGCGAACGTAGTTTAATCAGCCTTGTAGAGAAGCTAATCTTTTAAAGCAGAATGCTTACGGGACTTCTAAGTCTTGTAAGCATTCTGTTCTTTTTTATTCTTTGTTTACCTTATCTATTGCATTATCTTATCTATGACGGTGCGTGCTAATGGGGATCCTATTGCCTTCTACCTAGTCCGGCCATAAGTTATGTTACAAATGAATATGCATTTATTTTTTTATAAAGTAATGTAATCTTAATAAAACGATATACGAGCATACTGCTGATACCAAGCATTTGAAGCGTCTTGAATACGACTGACGCTCCATACCCACTTTGTGCAAGGCAATGCAATCCTATTTTCTTTAACAACTCATTCCATATTGTAATTTTGAAGTGATTATGGGAGGGTAAACAGCTTCGTTATGTAACGCGTTACGGCGCCAGTCTGTCTGGCTTCCCTTTCTCTCATGCATATGGCAGCTTAAATTATATGTAGATTAGTTTAAGTTATCACTTCTGTCGGGCGTCCCGAGACGCACACGTTTTTTTTTTATACAACGCGGAAGGCATACAAGCATACTGTATACCTGACGTACAGCAGTTACCGTAGCCTCTGCTGCCTACACAGCAACTTCTTAGGAGCTTACCGGTGACCACTGACGAGCTCGGTGGCTCAGTCGTGAATGACGCGACTTTGATACCAACGCTCCTGGGTTCGGTTCCCACACAAGGCAAACATTTGTGTGTATGAACATGTCTGTTTGTCGGTCTGGATGTTTTAAAAGAGGTAGGGCGCATCAAAGCAGCCCGTCTGGGGAAGTACCTCCACCTCACATTCTTAGGCTGAGGTAAACTACATATTAGGTGGGTTGCATGTTTGACTCCCGATTTTGTGGTAATAAAAATATACTCATGGACAGCCATACATTCACAACCTTTCTCTCGAAAATTATATTAAATGGCATTAAAAAGAAGATATTAAAAAGAAATAGTTTCTACAAATCTCTTATGGCGCTCGATTCTTTCTGCCTACCGCGCAAGGGACCTGGCGTGAAGATATACATACATACATGAAGTTTCAACAAAATTTCAATTTTTAGAACAATTAAAATGATGCGATACGCAACCACGAATAAATTTTGCGTAATAATGGATCGCAGTAGGTTCATTGCTAACATTAAGTTCGTTAGACCCCACATTTATAAATAGAGTCCTGCGAAGCTGTGAATGTAGACCATATTCGTGGTAGTGTTTGGAGATTGACTAGCATACCCCAATAACTACAACGCAACGCGTTCGTGTTTTTTTTTTTATACAACGTCGGGAGGCAAAGCAATACAAGCATACGGCTCACCTGATGTAAAGCGATTACCATAGCATACATGCGCGTAACCATCTCTGCTGCTAACATAGCAATTCCTCAGGAGCTTACTGGTGGCCTCACTCACACGCAGGAACACAACAACCCTTTAGGAGTTGTTATTTGGCTGCGGTTTTCTGTAAGGTTGAGGTCCCAGACGGGCTGCGTTGATGCTACCTCTCTTAAAAACTCAGACCGAGACAAACAGACAGGTTCATGCATACAAATGTTTGCCCTGTGTGGAAATCGAACACACGAGCGTTGGTGTCATTCACCATTGTATAACCCTTTATAATCCTCTTCACGCCTTTCTTGAAAAACCCCAACGAAGAAGGGTGCATTCCACATCTTGAGAATTCTCGGAAGAAAACTTCTCTGGAACCGCACAGTGCGCAACTATTGCGGTTCCAGTGTGTGAAGGTGAACTCCCCGACACCAATGCTCGTTGATGTCAAAGTAACGTAACAGCACGTTTCACCACTGCGCCACCAAGCTCGTCAAAATCTGTAATGTGTTTTTTTTATGATACCTTCCTCATATTATAACAAATTAACCTGAATTAGATATTTACATAAATCAACTAAATAATATAATAATGTATGTTGTTGTTAACAAGTTTTACTATACAAAATGGCTTACAGAAAAATTCTGTACAAGAAAAAATGGCGTATATACTAATCGCCATGTAACTCGCTTTCTTTTATAAGTTGTAGACGCACGTATCTGCGTGCTTATTACTTCTTGATTATACCGTATCTCTTCTGTGTTCTAATGTCGCCCTTAAGGGGTATTGTAACAAAGATGAAAATTGGAAGTTTAGCGCCATACGCGTAACGAGATGACACTGTCGACGTGGCTTATTAACCACAGTTGATTGCTGCGGTAAATTGGATGGGGACCTACGTACACACAACAGTACTACTAATCACGCTACCTGTCAAAATATACGCACAGATTATATGATACTACACCCACCGCATTATAATAGTAACTATATTCCTTCTAAATGGTGAATGTTAATCTAATAACTGAAATGCGTCCATGTTAAGAAATATAACATTTTTTGTTTTAATGAAGTACCAAATACATTTAATTTTTCAAATTGACTACACATTCCATTAATCAGAAACTATGCGCTGTGGAATTTTGACTAGTACCTATGCATGTACGCATATTGCATACGTAATGGTTTATTGGGTGCAAGACTGATATTATATTTTAAGTATTAAAAATTACTATTACTGCCTATAATTTGATTAAATTGAAAATGTAGTCAGTGCTTGGTTACTTTGTGATACACCCACTGTAAAGAAGTCTCTGTAATTTCTTCAACATTTAGAAATAAAAATGGAGCGCATAATTTTGTTTAAATACCTGATCTAATAAATAGAAATGGATAAAAATTACAGAAGTAACATTTATAAGCATGTATAAGTTATACTTGTCACGAAAAACTAAAAATTTTAACCATAAACTATTCACTTTCGTGAAGCGTTTTCTTTCGTCAATAGCCAGTAACCAACACTTAGTTTATGTACTAAAATTTGTAGTACTTCGTAATAGGTATAATTACATTTCTCTCGAAATTGTTTGTAGGGTTAAATTTATTAGATTTTACATACACATCGAAACAAATAGAGAGATATCGTCAAAAATTGTATGGCGGTACAGTCAGTTGAACTTAAAACGCAAACGTAATGATTAAATTTCAACTTTTAGTCAATTACAATAACTTCCGCTAAATGATAAACATATAAAATTACATACATTAAATACATTATACTTTTTTACTACATAGACTTAAAATCAGTAGCTTATTTTAAGTATATATAGTGAAAAAATACCAAAAAAATCTATAGCTTTGCGCATGGTGCACCAGCTGATCGGCAAACGAGGTTCTGGCGCGGGCTCTCCCTTCGGGATTGGGAGGTAGGACTGCAGTCGCTTCCGTAAAACCAAAATTCAAGGCAAATTTTATTATGGAAAGAAAGAAAAGGTCTTGTGTCACGGATAGGGCGCGGATAGGAATAGGGGCATGCTTATCACATGCTCCATCACCTTGGAGAGAAGTGAGGTTATGTCATTAGGCCTGTAAGTCAATGATAAACACATGACTCCTGGCATACCTAGAGAATCACGATTTGATCAGCGCCCGTCAATACGGCTTTCACCACGGTCGTTCGACCGGTGATCTTCTAGTGTATCTTACACACCGCTGGGCTTCGGCGTTTAAGAGTCAAGCTGAGGCATTGGCTGTCAGCCTAGATATGACAAATAATAAAAATTGTGTCTGAAATGGAGGGTACATTGTGTAAAGTATCTAACTGGTGGCGATTGAACTTGGTCCAGTTCAACCCTACCAAGACACAAGTCTGCGCGTTGTCCGCTATGAAACCCTCATTTGCTGTGGCTCCTCAATTTCAGAACGCGTCGCTTACAATTATCAAGAGCATTGGGATTCTCAGTGTCGAGGTCTCCCACGATGTTCAGTATCGACGTCACCTGGAGGCGAAGGTCAAGGTGACGTCCAAGAAACTTGGTGTGCTCAACAAAGCCAAACAGTATTTTAGCTCGGGGCAAAGACTTATGTTATATAAATCCTAAGTCAGACCGCCTGTGGAGTTCTGTAATCACCTTTGGGCGGGAGCATCTGGACACCAGCTAGGATCTTATGACTCGGTGCAGAGACGGGCTGTGAGGATCATCGATGATCCTGAACTCACACACGGTATTGAGCCCTTGAGTTTGAAAAGAGGTTTTGCCTCCCTTTGCATGTTCTACCGGTTGTATAATGAAAGAAATAATAAAGCTGTGTTCTGAGGAGTTGTTCGACATTATGCCAAGTCTCGTTTTACAATCGCACAGCTCGTCTTTTTTTTATACTACGTCGGGAGGCATACAAGCACATGGCCCACCTGATGTTAAGAGGATACCGTAGCCTATTAACGCTTACGATATATTAATTACTCGCGCGATGCCTCCTCTGCTGCTTACACAGCAACTCCTTGGAAGCTTACTGGTGACCTCACTCACACGCAGGAACACAGCAACCCTCTAGTCGACGGCTGGAAGTTCATCCTCGTAGACTGGAACCGCAATGGTCGCATACTGTGCGGTTCTTGGGAAGTATTCTACCAAGAAATATTAAATTGTGGAATGAGTACCCTGACGAGGTTTTTCCGAGGGACTACAGCACGGGGTTATTCAAGAAAGGCGTGAAGAGGTTCTTACAGGGTCGGTAACGCAAGAGTGACACACCTGGTGTTGCAAACATCCACAGGCTGCGGTAATTGCTTAACATCAGGCAGGCCGTACGCTTGTTTTCCACCTTAGTGGTATAATAAAAAAGAAAAGTTTTCTTTTTAACTTTATTACATTTGCAACTACCGTAAATGTTTTCACATAATTATCGAAAAACTACCACTTAGCTGGCAGTGACCCTTGAGTCTAATAAAATTAGCACTTTAAAGTTTAATATTTCACAAACTGATGCCTTAATGAAACTTTATCACAAACCCGCAATGTTTTGAAATACCTATCCGACGACATCCCATACCCTGGGGTAGAGAAGAACAAAAAAAACATCCCCATTGTACGAGTAATTTTTGTTCAAGATTTTCTTTTACTACTTTGTCGGCGTAACTAACATATATATTCATACCAAATTACAACTTTCTGGTACTAAGAGTATCTAAGCTAAACGGCGGACAAACGGACGGACATGGCGAAACTACAAGGGCTCCTTGTTGGCTACGGAACCCCAAAAACAGTCAAATTACTTACGCCCGAAATATAACAGTTCATTTTACGCCTCGTAAAATACAACATAATATTGTATAATATCTACAAAAGAGCTATCCAATAGTATACTTACATGAATCATGGTTTACGACATATTTTATGTTTCAGCGCCTTTCATTTTATATCACAAAGTATGCACATTTCTAACGTTCGTTGATGTACAATGTTTCGGCGTACAATGTACAAATTACAATATTTCGATACATATTCACATAACTTTCATATATAATCTGATGAAATGCACTGTACATTACAAACAAATTTCACCCTTTTACATACTCAACAATACCGCATTACTAAAATCACACTTGCTGTGACAAACAGTACACCTCCAATCGGGAAAAAGAGGTCTGTGATCGAATCCAAATCGTGTGGGCCGGGTATGGGAAATTGAGAAAAATCTTCTCCTCCAAAATACCTCAATGTCTCAAAACGAAAGCATTCGTCCAGTGTGTGTTGCCAGTGTGACTTAGATAGGGTATAGAGATTTGGTCTCCGAATGTGAAGCTCATACAAAAGCTTAATGTTGCTCCACAAGAGAAGGTGAGCCATGCCGGAATTTCTCTATGTGATAGATTCAGGAATACGTACATTCGTGTTAGAACTAGAGTTACCGGAAAGCTAAGCTAAGCTGAAATGGTTGTGGATAGATCACATAGCTCGACGAACCCATGGCCATTGCGGTTGAAAGATTCTCGAATGGCGACCATAAAGCAGGAAACACTATACACGGTTCACGATTACGAACCGACAATCTAGTAAAGATCACAGGTGCTCAGCTGTCTTTGTACAATTAAGGGTAGTTTTACTAAAACTAGAGGTCGCGACTTATGATCGATATAGCTATGAGTATAGGTTTTGGTACTATGCGTACTTCATACGAGAACACGATGTAGTATAAAAAAGACACTGTAAAATTTATGTCATTTAAAAGTCACTAAAAATAAACTAATATGCTAATACAGGTCCATTGTATCCATTACTTTTAGTATTTTTCTTTATTTTCGAAATTGCGTAGGTTTTAGGTACATTAGATATTACATAGATATAGTAAAATAAGATAGTATATTTTCTTTTATTATGTAACTAGCTGACCGGGCGAACTTAGACCCGCCTCGGAATCAACGAACGTCGTGTTAATTTATTTGCTGAATTAAATGATTTTTTCATTGAGACAAAATGTAAGTCAAAATAAATTGAGTATAATAAATGTTCAAAAATATAAATAAGAAATATTTTAATTATATTATCGAAATTGAAAGAAGTTTTTAAAATAATAAACGCGTTCCAAATTCAAAATAATTAAAGAGTCAGCTCTTTTTTAAAAACAAGAAAAATTTCTATGTAGCAGTATTTATGGCCAAATCAGTTATGTTATAAAAATTTATCTACAATTACTATATTACAATCTACAATCGCTCACCGCGCTGGCAAAGCTCGCCGACGGCTGGGAATTCATCCTTATACACTGGAGCCGCAATGATCGCGTACTGTGCGATACCAGAGAAGTTTTGTACAAAGAACTATTAAGTCGTGACATGAGCTCCCTACCGAGGTATTCCCAAGGGACTACATACAGCATGGGGTTCTTCTAGATCGGCGTAAAAAGAATTTCTTACAGGGTCGGCATCGCAAGAGTGACACGTTTGGTGTAGCAAATGTCCGTAGGCTGAGATAACTGCTTACCATCAGGCAGGCTTCGGTTCCAATATGAATTTATATGTTTGTCTGTGCGTTTATCCGTTACTTTTTTTCAAATATTCGAATTTTGACTTCAGATTCGGATTCAGCATAAAAAAGTAGAATAAGAATGTTCAGGAACTCCGTTCCTATATCTTAAGGAACATGGTAAAAATGGCCGACGAATAAAAAAAATAAAAAAATGTTATATAATTGACGAGCCAGGTGTTCCTCTGGCAATGCAAGCTTGCGCATTCTCAACTGGTTTTTTTTTTTTTTTTTTTTATATTAGTTCAGCATAGTGGCCCCTCTTTGCCTGATGGTAAGCGAAAGAGGAGCCCAAATCGCAACTGCAACTGACAGCATACTACATCCCGCATCCTGTCAGTTGACGCTGCCATGCTGACCCGCAAAATGCTTCTTCACGCTTCGTTTGAAGGATCCCATATTGTAGGAAGGAGGGAACACATGTGCAGGCAAGGCGTTCCACTTTTTGATGGTACGACAAAGATAGGAGTTGCCGAACTTTTTGGTACGCGAAGAGATATTCTCAACCGTGGAACTATGACATCGCAAGCCCGCACGTGTGGTTCTATGACGGAAGGGTGAGGGTGGGATAAGAGAAAACAGTTCTTCAGAGCACTCGCCATGGTAAAGGCGGTAAAATACGCTTAGAGAGCCTATGTCCCTACGGAGTTGAAGAGGTTCTAGGCTTTTGGTGACCTCTTCGTCGTCAATTATGCGGATAGCCCGTCGCTGTAACCTATCGAGAGCCTCAAGAAGATACTGTGCGGAGCCGTCCCAGAGATGCGAGCAATACTCCACGCAGGCCCGAACTTGTGTCTTATAAAGCAGACAAAGTTGGTCCGGCGTGAAGAACCGGCGCACCCTGTTCAGGACTCCGAGCTTTCTTGAGGCTGTTGAGATGAGGCTCTCGATGTAATAACGCTGGTTAAGGTCGTAATGAATACCCATACCCAGCATGTTCAGGCTATCACGCATACTGAGGGAAGCACCCTGAAGACTGGGAGTGGGAAGGAAGGGGGACATTTTTGTTGTAAACGCGCAAACCTGAGTTTTCTCGGCATTAAACTCAACCAGGTTATTGGAACCCCATTTACTAATGAGATCCAAAACCCGATTCAGTTCAACGACAAGACTCTCACGCCTCTCACCGATTTCTGTCCGACCAGCACCAGACCGACCGAAATATCGCCCATGGACCGTACTGTCATCTGCATAGCAATGAATATTACCAAGTGGCAGCATGTCATTGATATGCAGAAGAAAGAGGGTGGGCGATAGAACGGAGCCCTGTGGGACACCGGCATTCACTGACATGAACCGCGAAGCGCATCCATCTGCAAGGACGCGGATTCTACGCTCATGCAGGAAGCCAGCAATCCAATTACAAAGCTGGAGGGGCAGACCGTATGCCGGAAGTTTGGAGAGAAGTGCTTTGTGCCAGACCCGATCAAACGCCTTGGCGATATCTAGGCTGACTGCCATGGATTCGCCATATTTATCGATTGCCTCCCCCCAGAGGTGCGTCACATACGCTAGAAGATCACCCGTTGATCGTTTCGGTCTAAAACCATACTAACGATCATTGATTATGGAGTGATCTTCTAGGTAACGGATCAATTGTTTGTTAAGGATCCGTTCCATGACTTTGCACAACACTGAAGTTACGGCAATGGGGCGGTAATTCGATGGGTCAGAACGGTCTCCCTTTTTGG
Organism: Pyralis farinalis; assembly: GCA_947507595.1. NCBI lineage: Eukaryota > Metazoa > Arthropoda > Insecta > Lepidoptera > Pyralidae > Pyralis > Pyralis farinalis. The sequence goes on along the minus strand of OX382271.1, from coordinate 19,008,818 downwards.
GGACCGGCTGCACATTAGCCTCTCTCCAAGCATCCGGAACGGAACCGGTCGAGTACGAGAGGCGGAAGAGGCGCGTCAGCACCGGAGACAACTCCGCTGCACATTTTTTAAGAACAATCGCTGGGATACCGTCAGGACCACTGGCTTTTCGGACATCGAGTGACTGTAGTTCAAAACGCACATCGCGCTGCCTGATGTGGATATCAGGCATAGCGGATCCACTGGAGGGTATTGTTGGTGGTTGCGTGCTACAGTCATCGATCCGGGAGTTAGCCGCAAAGAGGCTGGCCATAAGATCGGCTTTCTCCTGCGGCTGATGAGCCAGTGAGCCATCAGGGCATCGCAGCGGTGGCAGCGAGGGCTGGCAGAAGTTGGCCTGCACGGCTTTGGCCAGTCGCCAGTAGCTACGCGATCCAGTAGGGTGCGCCACTAGTTCCGTGCCGACTCGTGTAACGCGCTGGGCGTCCGCTCTTATGTATGCTCTCTTGCAGATCTTGGTGGCAGTGTTGTAGGCTGATTTCAGTGCGTTAGTATTCGGATCTTTAAGGGCGCGACCCCTGATCCAAGCGCGATACGCCGCCTGTTTGTTACTAACAGCTTCAGCGCATTCGCGATTAAACCAAGGGCGTCTCCGGCTTTTGATGACGACATCGGAGTGGGGAATGTAGTATTCCATGCCAACGCCGATCTCATCAACAATGGCCGCAGCACTCGCCGTTAGATTCTTCTCACTGAAACAGCGCTGCCCCCATGGGACGGAAGCAAAGTAGTCGCGCATACCGTCCCAATCTGCTGACGAGTAGTGCCAGACACGCCGCCTAACCTCTGTGGGTTGTGGCGGAATCGCGCTCGGCACTGTGCTGGATACTAGGCAGTGGTCAAATGTGCCCAGGGGCGCCCCGACCTCAACCCGGTAGCCAGCAGGGTGGGTGGTCAGCAGTAGATCTAGCAGAGAGGGCTCCTGACCAGCAACATCAGGTATTCTGGTGGGTTGGTGCACCAGTTGCGTCAGGTTGTGCGAAAGAGCGAACGCGTGGGCGGTCCTTCCTGCATGGTTAGTTGTGGAGGATCCCAACCAGGAGTCGTGGTGAGAGTTAAAGTCCCCCAAACATACCATCTCTGCAGTAGGATACCGCTCCTGCGCTACATCTGCCGCCCGACTCATGTACTCAAAGAGCCGAGTTGTCTCCGTGTACCTAGTATGGGGTCGGTATAGGCACATGTAAATACGGCTCTGAAGGCCCAGGTTTACATGCACCCAGAGAACAGGAAAGGAGGAATCCTCTAGGCAGCGCAGACGGCGACAACATACATCCGAGCGGACAAACAAACAGACCCCGGCTTTCGCGAGGAAATTCTCCTCAAGCACATAACCGGGATACTGGAGGTAGGACGTGTCCGCTGGACGCTGAATCTGTGTCTCCGTCAGGAAGAGCATGGCGGGCCGTGCCGTCTCTAGGTGTTGGTGGACGGCATTAAGGTTAGAGTGGAGTCCGCGGATGTTAGCGAACTCAACCTTGAACAGGGTGGTGGGGGAGTGCACCGCTGTTAGACCATCTTTTCCTATTTGCGCTGTCATGAGTAATGTAAAGAACGGAAGCGTGAAGCGGGAGAGAAATTGCCACGACATTGGGGAAGAAACGCGGTGGACTGTTTCTCCATTAGTTTGTCGACAAAGGAGCTGTGCTGATCCGTCGGACGGAAGGGCCCCCGAACCCCCCCGGAAGTAGTCGCCGGGTCCCCACCATCCGGTCACCAATCGGCACGACGATCTACCCCGAGATTATGCGCGGTATGAAAGGGCAGCCTCTCAAGGTGGTTAGTCTTGATTGGGCCCCTGTACTATACCGCGGGCGGCCAGCGGAACAACCGTTTCAACGGGTCTCCCTGGCCGACGGGTCAGCTCAGTCCTTCTGACAATGGATAGACAGAATCCACCACTGTTCCCGCAATATCGCGTCAACAATCCCCCGAGCACTGGTTATACACCAGCTGATCCCGAAACGCGACGTACTCATCGGTACGCCACTTCACGGGTGTTTCGCCGTGTGTACGGTGGTAGCCAACCAGGCGGGTATTTACCCTACCACCGGCTACGTTTTATTTAATGTTTGTATTAATTAACTTTATAAACCTGTCTTAGGTACTAATTCCATAAATGTTAAATAGACTGTTTGTTGCTGGAACTTCTTGATAATAAAAGTTGTTCTAAGTATAAGCATACTAGAGCTAAAGTTAAGGGCAAGCCATTCGATCAGGCAACTTTCTCACGTTTTAATTGGAATAAATTCAAGTCAATATTTATGCTAGTATAGCTCTTGACGAGGTTTTGCGTCACCCCGTTCCCCTGGGGTGATCGCTTCAGATGAAGCCTTTATAGCCTTCCCGGCTAAAGGCAGTCCCAGGGGGTGTTTTAGTCAATGGAAATCTGACATAACCAGTTCGTTCGCACGAAATGGTATCTTTGAAAGATTTCACCTCCTCCCTCCCTTTTTCCGGAGGGTGCCCCTCACGGAAGAATGACCAATGCACACCCGGGTGTGGGTTTGTCCTTCTTTTGTGGGTCTTCAATTTTCTTGGGCGAAAATCAAAAAAAAAAAAAGAAACATCCTTGACGAGGTCAATGGCGCAGTGGTGAAACACGCTGTTACGTTATTTTGACACCAACGCTCGTGGGTTCGATTCCCACACAGGACAAACATTGTGTGCATAAACATGTGTGTTTGTCTTGAGCTGGGTGTTCTTAGGAGACATGTAGGGCGCATCAAAGTCTGGGAAAGTACCTCCACCTCACAGAAAACCGCACCCAAATAACAACTCCCGAAAAGGTTTTACGGTAACCGCTTGACATCAGGTGGCCCGTATGATTGTATGCCTCCCGACTTTGTATGTAAAAGAACTAAGAGTACTTGCATTAGATCAATTATTTCTGTGTCATATTATGAGCATGGAGCTTTATATAAAGGAAAAATCAAAGATATTTTTTATTTTAGTATATTTCGTCTGAAACATATTTTCAGATAACATTGATTCATACATGTAAAAAGAATTCGGAACGAAAAGAAAGACAAAATGGATATACAATGCAAAAGTAGTAGGATATAGGAGCTAAGAAACCCAAGATTTAGCTACCATAACCAAATTGGTCGTGTTTTAACAAAAAGTAATGTCAGGAGATCGAATTCGGTTAATCGACGAACGTGAATCCAAAGAGCTACGAGTGTTAAAGAAGCGAGCGAGGTGTGTAAGGATCTGTTAATACCTACCGTTAAGGAAAATATTAGGGTTAACTAAAATCTCTAATAGTAGAAGTGCGTACAATCAACAGAAAGAAAAGACGACTTATGTTCCATATTTAAAAAGTATTGCATGCCCAAAGTATACAGCCTAAAGTGTACAAGGCCAAATATAATTCAATATTAGACCGTCGGCGTCGGAGGTACATTGGAGGGTGGCCAAGTGCTTGGTACAAATATTAAAAGGGAATCACAGAGTAAAGGCTAACTGTTAAGAGAAGCTTATAAAGCTTAACAGGCGATCCAGTGCTGCGTATACTTCAAAATACTTAGATCGTGGGATTGCATGAAACAAATCATTGTCTCTTTATCACCGACCGAAGCAAAGTATATGACATTGTCTGTTTCAAACAAAGCATTTTGCAGTGTTTACTCTCAGGGGCTCAGAGCAGTGATAGCCTAGTGGATTTATATCCACGAGCCTATTAACCGGATTGGTTGCCGGTTCGAATCCCGGTGTGTGTATATGCTACCAAATTCGTGTTTTCAAATTTGTGTACATATTTATAATTATCACTTACTCGGTGGTGAACGATAACATAATGAGGAAATTACATGCCGAAAGACGCGTGAGCTTACCAAAGAAAGTTCTCAATTTCCCTTGCTTGGTGGGTTGGGGTTCAAGTCTGACGGCAGTAGTCCTCCATGGCAATACTACGGCTCGATATCATTTTTTTTTATACAACGTCGGGAGGCATTCAAGCATACGGCCCACCTGATGTGAAGCAGTTACTGTAGCCTATTAACACTTGTAATATATTAAGTATCACTCGCGCGATGCCTTCTCTGCTATTTACATAGCTACTCCTTAGGAGCTTACTGGTGACCTCACTCACACACAGGAACATAACAACCCTCTAGGGAGTTATTATTTGGCTGCGGTTTTCTTGTGAGGTGGAGGTACTTCCCCATACGGGTTGCTTTGATGCACCCTACCTCTCTTTAAACATCCAGACCAAGACAAACAGACATGTTCATGCACACAAATGTTTGCCTTGTGTGGGAATCGAACCCACGAGCGTTGGTGTCATAGTCGCGTCATTTACGACTGAGCCACCGAGCTCGTCAAAATACTAGTACCTTCGCCAAATCCTTAGGTTTGAGTAACGAACTCCGCCAATTCTAATGCATTAGAAGACGGGATAACGCTGGGTAGAAAAAGAGACTCTCAAAACATACAAATAAGATCAATTTAGTAAAGTTAATGCTCAAAAGGTAGTTAGATTGCGCAGAAATCAGGGTTAAATCTAGTTCAAAGCAATAGTTCCAAACATATTGACGTGGATTAGCATTTTATAGGCGTACTAATTGTTGAACAAAACAAAATTAAACTGTCGTATCGGTGAATAGAGCAAAGCCGGCCGACATGCTAACTAAGGGGTAATATTGTAGATCTAGGTTTACCGTAACTTTACCCCTTCTATGTTTATGCAATTATACGAGTTAGTACACACTTTAATCCTCTTATATATATTTTGTACCATACTTATTCCTGCATTTATATTCGATTTAAAAAAATGTAGTTTTCTAAGTAATCGAATACTGATTTTTTTATGCAATTTCCGGAGGCATACTAGCATACTACCTGATGTAAAGAGGTTACCGTAACCTGTAAACGCTTGCAATATATTAAGTATCACTCGCGCGATGCTACATCTGCTGCTGACACAGCAACTTCTTAAGAATTTACTGGTGATCTCACTCGCTCGCAGGAACATAGCAATCCACCAGGATTTGCCAGCGGTTTTTTGTGAGGTGAAGGTACTTCCCCACACGGACTGCTTTGATGATATTTACATCTTTTAAAAGCACCCAGGCTAAGAAAACAAATTTCAAGGCATCTTTGTCAGTTACATATTCATCAATTTTATAATAAGCCCTTTTACAGAGGGTATTTTTCATTTTAATGTGCTTTTAGAATACATTGTCAGGAAAGGACAGAACTGTTTCAGGCAACTTATTATGAAATCGAATACAATTTACAATACGGAAAGGAAGGAACGAAGCGGCAGTAGGAGCCGATATTACCTGGCTTAGGACGGGATGTTCTCTAGAGTCGGAAGCCTGGCTTCACGTCCTTCCATCGCCTCATATGGGTACCGCACTCGATGATGGATCCTCGACAGTGGCCGCGGCACTCAGATTGGGATTTGTTATGTGCAAACCTCACACTTGTAAATGTGGAGCGCAGGTGGACTCCAGGGGTTACCATGGTTTGAGTTGGGGCAAGTCTTAAAAAATCTTAATAATTCTCGTAAAAACGGTAACTCATATATGAGAAGAAATGTTGACCATTGACGTCTTATACTCCGAGTATATGTATACTTTAATAATGGTATAAAAAATATCATTAAAATATATGCAAAAGTGTAAGGATGTAGGAGCCGAGGAAGGCCAAGACTTACCTACCGTGACCAAATTGGTCGTCTTCTATCAGAAGGTGATGTCAGGAACCCTAGAAACTGACGAGCGTGCATGAGAAGGGCAATGAATGTTAAAGAAGCGAGTGAGATATATAAGGATCGAGTCACGTGGCGCTCGGTTCTCTCTGCCTATTCCGCAAGGGATCTGGCGTGAAGTTATAGATAGATAGATAGATAGATAGAAATATCATTGTGCGTAATATCTGAAAACTTGAAGGCTTCATGATCCTTAAGTGTTTGGATTTTTTACAGGATACAGACAAATAACAACTCTCTGAAGGATTGTTGTATTCATGCGAGTGAGCGACGTTATCAGTAAGCTATTCACGAGTCGCTGTGGCAGCAGCGGGAGTGGCACCGCGTTAATGATAATTATTGTATTGCAAGCACATAGGCTACGGTAACTGCTTTACATAAAATAGGTCGTATGCTTGAATGCCTCCCGACGTTGTCTATAAATAACAGGATGAGATATAGAGCACTGCAATATTTAAAATAAACAAACAATTGATGTAAGTATAAAGACATTCAATATAAAATTTGAGATAAACATTAGGTACATAAGTTCTTCCCTTTTTACATAATCTTGAACACAAAGTAATGAAAACGTTCCCGCGAAATAAAAAGAAGTAAATTATACCACGTATCTCAAAGATTGAAACCATTTGGGAGTTGTTTGTAAATCAGTAGTCCTAAATAAATAAACACCAAATAAACTTTGAGAATGAAGCTAAAGGATTAATCACACTAACTTTCTTCTCGTATTTTTATGGGTTTCACTCCATATATTTAGAGAGAACAGATGCATTGTATTTACTTCTATAATCATACTTATTAGCTAGAACAGTGATAGCCTAGTGGATAATGAGCCAGCATGTTAACTGAACGGTCTCTGGTTCCAATTGGTATATAGGATTAGTTGGATTTCTTCACATATTAGTAATTATCACTTACTTGGAGGTAAATGAAAACACAACAACAATTCTATGGAGAAAGAAATTCTTCTCGTGTAGCGGTTGCCGGCAGAACTCCATGAACCACTGAGAAAATTCAACTTTTCATATGTTTCGTTATATGTCTTTCGATCTAAAATTTCTTGGACGTGCGTATTTCCTCACTGTGTTTTCTTTCACCTCCGAGAAATCTTAGGCAGCGGACCCCGCTAATCCTAATTAGGAAACGGGATAACGTAAGGAGGAAAGAGAATCATAGGTACTTATCATCGGTTTTTTGGATGAAAATACCCTGTATACGCTACTTAGATCTACCTTTTATAGTCCCTCCTATTGATTTTCATCATAAGTAATCCTGTCCTTACTACCGACTGTTCATTTGAGGTCATCGGTTCATCTAACGAGTGGATAACTGAGGCTTTGTGTGACAATTTGATCTATTGTGATTAATATGTAATTTTACTATGAAATATATAAGTAGCAATATTTCGAAAACAAGTTTCGAAAAATAGGCAGTGTGTATATTATACGAAACATTTAATGCTACTATCATCCCCCCGTTACTTAAATACTCTTAAACTTACATACGTATAATTTTGTATGTCTAAAAACTTCACTTGAACAGATGTAATTCAACACTTCTATAACACAACTTTTATACATGTAGGATTTTTAAGGTCTCAAATATCATTTATCACTTTGTGCATCAAAATCTACACCACTACTAAGTAATTTAGGTATTTGAAATTTGACATCAATGTTGAATATTAAGCTTATATGAAGATAAAAAAAACTAAAAAGTCAACGTGAAGTATAAAGGTATAGGTGATATACCTATGATAGATGAAATTTCATATAACTTTCTATTGATATAGATATATAGAGAATATGAACGTAACTTTAATTCAAATATTTAAAATTTCGGTAGAAAGACCGAGTAGTCGGTGTCGCCGTTAAATGAGGCTTCTTTTATCGGTAACATCGACCACTCGAAATAGTATGTATCGTCCCTTGCGGGGATAGGCAGAGATAACTGAGCACCATAAGACGCGGTCCTTACACACTTAACGCGCTTCTCTAACGTTCATAGCTCTTTTTATGCACGCTCGCCGATTCCTATAGCTCCTGACATCACCTTGTAATAAATTAAATAAATTAAAAAAACACGACCAATTTGGTCATGGTAGGTTAGTCTTGATCTACCTCAGCTCCTACATCCTTCCACTTTCGCATTATATATATGTTTCCTCATTCTTTCATACTGCATTCTTTCTACATGACCGAACCAACGGAGCATGCCTTTTCTTATCTTAACACCGACACTAGCTTTCAGGCCAACTCTCTTTCTTACGTCATCATTACGAACGTGGTCAGCGAACGTTATACCACAAATTTTGCGTAGTGCTCGCATCTAGACTGCATTTATTCTACTTTCATGCTCTTGCTGCCACATCTAGCTTCCACTTCCATAAGTTAGTGTTGGGATTAGCATTGTGTACAGCGAGCTGTGCCTTTTGGCTTAGATTTTGGCTGCCTAGAAGTTTATCCAACGCTCCATTCACGCTATTCCCTGCACTCACTCGTCTTTCCTAATCAGCGGTGTATCTTCCATCCCTGCTGAAAGCGCTTCCAATATATACAATCTCATCGACTTGCTCCAACACTACATCCTGGTGTTCATTCTAGTTGTCTCTCTTTAAAATACCATTATCTTGGTTTTCTTCGCATTCACTTGTAAGCCATTCTTCATACAATCATCTTTCATTATTGTAACTATTGTTTGCAGTTCGAGTAGTGATTCTGCTATTAATACCGCGTCGTCTACATAAAACAAGTAGTTGACCACTAAGTCACCCATTCGCATTCCCACATTCATATTTCTTATTCTCTGAAGACAACTGCTAGACAGTTGTCTTCATACTCGTACAAGTTGAATAGCCGAGCCGACAGCTCGCACACGCACGTAAATTGTAAAAATAAAAAATGGCAACAACTCCATAGAAGCGTAGACATTTTAAATGATGATAAATAATTAACATTATTCACAAATTTGACAATATTTTTCAAAAACACTTAAATTTATTAAAAATACTGAACTCAGTTTCACAAAATATTCACGCCATTATTCATACACAACAGGCTATATGAGGTACGCAGCGAACAATTTGGTCGAGGACTGAGTGGTGTACGATTCAGAAGTTTAATGAAGTTCGCCGCCTGACGATCAACAAACAATAAGCTGATAGACAATTTTTGACATAAATAGTAAGGCCTTACTTAAGCATTGCCTTACATCCTTCCACTTTCGCCTTGTATATCTGTTTCGTAATTCTTTCATTCTGTATTCTTTCTACATGTCTACACCAACCTTACCTCTGTTTCTAACATCATCTTTGCAAATGCGGTCACCAAGTGTTATACCACAAGCTTTGAGAAATGTTCGCATTTCGGCATTAGCCAACTTCCACTTCCATAAGTTGGGAATAGCAAGCGCTTGTGTACAGTGATCTGTTCCTTCAAGCTTCGATTTCGGTTGCCTAGAAGTTTACCCAACGCTCTATTCACGGTGTTCCCTGCATTCACTCGTTTCTCCACAATCAACGGTATACTTTCCTTTCCTGGTAAAAGTGCTTCCAAGATATACAATCTTATCCACTTGCTTCAACACTGCATCGTCAGTGTCAATAATCCTTGTGTTCGTTGTGGTGCCTGGCTTTCAAATACCATCTTGATTTCTTCGCATTCAAATGTAAGCCTTTCTTCATACAATCATGTTTTGATGTAACTGCAAATATTTAATCTCTACTTCTATAATGGACTCATATCTGTAAATAAACGATTATTTTTATTATTAAAAAATATATTATAAATAAACATTATAATAGTCACACGTGTGGTTTCCATCCTGTATTCTAAAAGCTATGTTTTATATTTAAACAGTTGCAAACACTTATCATTGCTCCACTAAGAACAGAGAAATAGAAATAAGAAGTGCGATTAACCCTTAAATATACTTTTTGCCCACACGAAGTGGTATTGTTGATGAGTAATTAAACGACCCCTGATTTCTTGTGACGCTGTATCTTTTGATGTGAACGTCGACATGTGACGGGTTAACTGGCCTATTCCCAACGTCATCACTAACAAAGGGTTAGCCGAGTCAATTAGCCATCGAAAACACCGCTCTGTGACATTTAGAGGCGGTTGGGTGTGTCTCTATTTGTCATTAATTTGGGGAATGAGGTGACAGAAACACAGGCGCGGTGGCCAACAAATTAATACCACAAATAGGAATTGTCTATGTTACTCGTTAATATGCTGTTTAGCGTTCATGGATCATTTTTAGGGTTCCGTACCCAAAGGGTAAAACGGAACCCTATTACTAAGACTTCGCTGTCCGTCCGTCTGTCACCAGGCTGTATCTCATGAATCGTGATAGTTAGACAGTTGAAATTTTCACAGATGATGTATTTTTGTTACCGCTATAACAACAAATACTAAAAAATAGAATAAAGTAAATATTTAAGGGGGCTCCTATACAATAAACGTGATTTTTGTGCTCGATATTGATAACGGCAACAGGTAGACGCTTGAAATATTCACAAAATATTTAGTTATATATTCACTTTAAGAATAAATAATTAAATTAAAATAAAACAAATATTTAAGGGGGGCTCCCATACAACAAACGTGATTTTTTTGCTATTTTTATAGATAATGGTACGAAAACGCAGGAAGAAGAACACATGCAGTCGCTCCCAAAACCGCAACCAGAACTGAATATGCTCGTAGGCAGTTCATTAGTCAATCAGCACGACTTTATAATATGATCAACTCAAAGATTGATATATATCCCATGACTTCGTACACTTGCAAAAAAACGCTAACAGAATGGCTAAAGACTCTTGATTATCTAAAGACGGAAGAGCTCCTTAAATAGACCTGTGTAATAATAATAAAATTTAAAAATATAAATAAATAATATGTAATTGTGCTATAATTGTAATTAGATATATGTATATAAGTAACATAATCACTGTGTAGTATATTATAAAACACTATATATATTGAAATCTATTTAGGTATAGATATATTCTATACATTCTAATAATCTCACATCTACACAAAATAGTAAACACACATACTGAGCACAAATTGGCAATACGTCTATGTTACTGAGTACCTATTAATTTCTACACATTGTATTTTTGTTATCATAGAAGAGCGGGGTCTCCTAATACAGGTATTGTTTACTTAAAAGGAGATCCCAGACACTGTATTAGTTTATATTGTAAGAAATGTAATAAAGGCTTTTGAATTTGAATTTGAATTTTTTGAAACCCTTCGAGCGAGAGTCCGACTCGCACTTGGCCGATTTTTTATACAGCTAAGATGGCGATCAGGCACAGTTACCAATAGACATATGAATCTTACGTCTGTTCGGATTTCCGTTTCAGTAAAAAAAAAACTTTTTCTCTTTATCTTTACGCTTTTTTTAGCGTTTCAATGTGCGACAATGAAAACCCTGTATCTATTCACAGTGATGCGAAAGTAGAAGGAGGCAACTAACGCATCATTCAAATTCTCTATCATAACAATCATGAAAATCATAACAAACTGTAACTATTAAATCATCTGTGCTTGTAACTTCTCGTAAGTTTGTTTGTGTTACGTGCATGTAATTTGGCAGGTATAATAATAATAATAATGTTGGTGCGTAACGACACCACGGGTACCCGAGTGCTCCAGAGAGTCGATCAGGGCCTTCGTCTCCGACGTGTCTTCGTCGGTCGGAGTGAAAAGTCAAGAAGGCCCGCAGGACTCTCAGCTCTGGCTTGCCTTCATTGGCCGTCCAGAGAGGAGTCGATAGAGTATATTGCTTTAGCAGGTGATATGCTCCAGGGTTGGAAGTGTTAAAGGACATAACGCCGCGAGTAACTTCGGAGAAAGCGCAGCACACCTCTCAACATCCCTGAGTCGCTCACACCGGTGTTGCCCCCGGCCGACTTTCTCTGGCATTTCGGGGGTCCATCTAGTGAGTGGCGAGCCACCGCCTGCCGAAAGTAACATCAGATATGATAGTTATGGCAGGCGTCCGTCCCTCTTCTGCAATAGCCCGGTTTTAATAATACCTCCAAATTTCATTTTAATAGCCCACTTTTTTCCGACATATTTCCAATAGTCCCAATACCTGCCGTGACCTGTTCATTGGTATATTATCCCATTGATATCCCCTGGAGCGAAACATAAATAATAATAATAAATGGACAACACTCAAAGGCCCACGGTAAGCATAGTACAATCTTGTGTTGTGGGTCCAATGGACAACAGACATTGAATTAACGAACACAAACATCCAAGTCCACGCACTAATGTCAGTACCATGGTGAGTACCGACACTGCCCGCACCGGGATTCGAACCCGGAACCTCTGATTGATGAGCCGGCATGTTAACCATTACACCACCGAGGCCGTCGAGGTATAAGTACGGATGTAATGTAACATCATGAGCAAGTCGATGGCCGAAATTCCAAGGATGTCTATTGCATATCTTAGTGATATCTAATTAATAAACTAACTACTAATATCTAAATAATTAACACAGTTGGTCTGAAAGAGTGTCGGTGATAAAATAAGAAGACGCACGATGCGTTAACATGTAGAAAGAATGCAGGAAGAAAGAATCAAGAAACAGATATACAACATTAAAGTGACCATGACTAAATGGATCATGTTTTATCAGTAGACAATGTCAGGAGCTTTAGAAACAGGCGAGTGAGGTGTGTAAGGAGAGAACCGAGTCATGTGGCGGTCGGTTCTCTCTGCCTATTTCGCTAGGGATTTGGTCCGAAGTTATAGACATTATAATCTACAAGTTCAGGCCAAATCCCTAGTGATAGATTGAAAAATATTTTGTATCATTTTGGCATTTTGCAAAATGATAAATGATAAAAAAAAAATGAAATGGATGTTTCATAAAAAAATGACAAGGGTTACAGTTTTATTGAAAAAGGTATATAGTGTATATCTTTACGCCAAGTCCCTTGCGGGGTAGGCAGAGAGAACCGAACGCCATAAGACGCGGTCCTTGCATACTTCACTCGCTTCTGTGACATTCATAGCTCTATTCATGCACTCTCGCCGGTCCCTGGGGCTCCTGACATCACCCTCTGATAAAACACGACCAATTTAGTCATGGTAGGTTAGTCTCGGCCTTCCTCGGCCCCTGCATCCTTCCACTTTTGCATTGTATATCTGTTTCGTCATTCTTTCGTCCCGCATTCTTTCTACATGTCCGAACCAACGGAGCATGCCCTTTCTTATTTTAACACCGACACTCTCTTTCATAGTCAAAGTCAAAGTCAAAATCTTTTTATTCCGTAAAAATGGCTACATTTGTTTGGAATCGTTACAATTTTTTTCCCTACCGTGCAGTTCATGACTAGGTGAGCACTGATAAAAATACTGCCAAAATACTCAGGCATCCCTCTTTTGGTATCCAAACAAATTCACATATTTTATTAATTACATTATAATTGGATCGACTCAATCCCAGGCATTTTTATTATTAATATAGTCAGATACTTTGTAATATGCCCTGCTACACAATTTGGCTTTAATAGTAGTTCTAAATTTGTTTATTGACAATTCTCTTATATTGCTGGGAAGTTTGTTATAGAACCGTATACATTGCCCCATAAAAGAATTACTTATTTTGTGGAGACGGCTTGCATGTAACACAAGATTATGCTTATTTATATTATGAGTATCACTCTTTTTATAAAATGAGTGTATGTTTTTATGGACATACAAAAGATTTTCATAGATATATTGCGACCATACCAACAGAGTATACCAACTCTGCTTCAAACCTCATCATTGCAAATACGATCTACAAGCTTTATGCCACAAATTATTCCCGGCACTCACTCGTCTCTCCACATCAGCGGTGTACCCTCCATTGCTACTAAAAGCACTTCCAAGATATACAATCTCATTCACTTGCTCCAACACTACATCATTTAACCATAATCCTAGTTATTATTGAAAAAGGGTTTTAAATAAAAATTTTAAATATTAAATTTAGAAAACATTTAGATTAGTTTAACACTGAGATGTGCAGCTACCGTACAATATGCTTCACCGGGAGCACCACTCACACATTGCCGACCCAATAAAAATCATTGAACTTACGCGAGCTGTAGATTTTTGCAATTATAAAATAGTAGTAAATATACAATTATTATCAAAATCGGTCCAGCCCTTTAGGAGGAGTTCAGTGGCATACACAGGAACAGAAAAAATATGAATATAAAGATTATGTTAGATTTTAGAAATTTGTGATTGAATAATTAAAGAGAATTTAGCTCGAGAACTATAAAATCAATATATAGGTATGTACAGGCAAAAATCTGTTTTTCATAAAAAGATTAAAATTTTAAAACGATTTAATTTTTAAATATTTTCAATTATATGCTAATTAGATGTATGTATGTATATCTTCACGCCAGGTAACTTGCGTGGTAGACAGAGAGAACCGACCATAATTAGACGCGGTTCTTACACATCTCACTCACTTCTTTAACATTCATAGCTCTTTTCAAGCACGCTCGCCAGTTCCTAGGGCTCCTGACATAACCTTCTGGTAAAACACGACCAATTTGGTCATGGTAGGTTAGTCTCAGTCTTCCTTATCTCCTACATCCTTTTACTTTCGCATTGTGTATCTGTTTCGTCATTATTTCATCCTGCATTATTTCTACATTATTTTCTGCTAATTAGATAATATATCGCATTACTTGTAATTCATGTCTATACCGGCAAATTTTGGGGGAATAAGTGACTCATTATCATCTATAGAGTCAAGCCAACCTTACTTGCTAATTAACAAACGAATATTTAAAAAGAGGTAGGGCGCATCAAAGAAAGTCCTTACCAGAAGGAAGAATAACAATTTCTTAGTGGTTTATTCTGTTTTTGCTATGTGTGTTGTGTGTATGGGGTTTACAGTGAGGGGCTGAGTAAGGTAAGCGTTCAAACTGTAACCACATTAAATTAGGAAGAGTGTGCTTGTTTGATTCTGACCTCGTATTAATAAAAACAAGGGAAATTAATTCGACGGCTATATACGAATTGTATATGTTTACATATTTGTGTGTGCAACTTCCCAATGGATAAAATACCACCTCGCTTAATTAAATTTATATTTGACCATTTCCCATTTGTGCTGTACCTACTTAATAGATAGGAGAGATATATTTTTCAGTTACATTTTTGTTTAAAATGTTTGTTGGTTTCTGCTATTTAAATTCTTAAGAATTCCACGGCAATATGCTAAAAATTTCCAACTGCACCCAATTGAGAGTGTGTACAATTTCGGCCAAGCAGCCAACGCGAGAAGGTTATTATGCGAAATTTGTGCCAAAACGCATCGTTGTATGCAGTTTTGATGTCGGAAATGGTCGGCTTTTATTTACTTGCCGCCCGGATGCAATTGCAATTGTGGGGTGAAATTCATGACAAATAGACGAGTGATTACTACTGTATTAAAGTAAATCTGTGTTAACATTTTGTTTGAGCGATAATTAAGGTTGATTAACATATTCCGATATTAACACTAGTGAAGTCAAACGTAGCTTGTTTTATTACAAAAAAAAAGAAATAATAGAAAAAAAATATTAGCCTATTTCTTTACTTGACAAAGGTAAATATATTAATATGTGAAATTGTTATATGTTGTAGCCCTCATGGGTCAAAGCCTCCTCCCTCTATTTCCATTTATCCCTATTTGCATCTGGTTTTTTTCAATTATTTTGACTTATGTTAATTAAGTTATGATGTGACTTATTTATCTGCCTGTCCGTATGTCACTGTGGCATGTTTCAACTACTAACAAGGTATTGGTTTGAATTTTGGTATGGTTTTATATATTGCTTATTTAACCAGATTGCAAATTAAAAAAATAATTGTAAAGTTAAAAATCTATAATAGTTACAAGTTATAATAGTCAATGTGTATATTGTAGAACATGAACGATGTTTCCAACCATTTTTTTTAAATCATCTAAAATCTTTTGCAATCAAACATGGTTATCCAATCAGCTTTTCAGGGTTCCGTAGAAAACAAGAAACCCTTATAGTTCCGCTGTGTCCGTCTGTCCATCTGTCAATGCTCGGGAGCTCGCAGCAAAATTGGACAATGATTTTGCAGAGAATGGCGTTTTGATATAAGTTACATTACTATAATTAGAACCGATTAAGGCTATTGGCCAGTTATAGTCTATTTAACTTTAAGTTTAATGAAAGTTTGAACTTGTCGATATTTTTACTATAACAAAGTGACTTGCAGAGGATGGCGCTTGGTATATATGCAAATTATATTGTCCCCAATATAATTCCTGACCGCCATCTCATTTAGAGGCTAGGTTTGATTTTTATGATTTTTTAAAAATGTTGGCCTGAGTAACCAAGGCAAAGTGATATTGCAGAGGATGGGGTTTGGTATACTGGCGATTTTGACCACCAAGAACGTAAATTCAGCTGCCCATCTCATATGGAGTTTAACTTCAGATTTTGGCGGCATTTCATTTTGACGATTTTTTGGGATGTATGTTTATGTACCCAAACTGAACCGAATCCTCAATGGGCGAGTTCATCCTACACGTGACATTTTTTTAAACGTATATTAAGTCTTTCGTGTTTTACATTCTGTAGGTATATAATATATGTTGTAAATGTGTTGGCAGTTCGTAGAGATATATTACAGTTAGATAGTAGACAGGATTTAGCGCCGTATATTGTTTTTTTAATAGAAAACATTTAATTTAATATGAATATCTCTTTTTATGTTTACGAGTAACTGAGATTTGTTCTCGTTGATAGATATCTCGTTATATTGAAAGTTAAACCTCGTCTTTACTCACCATTACTTTGTTTTTCTTCTTAACGTTCTTCCATTTTCTAATTCATTGGGATGGTCGGGTCCGCTACCTAAGCCTGAGGATTTGTCGAAAACACTTATTTTTACATAGAGCGCCTGCCGTCAGATCTCCACAACCCAGAGTCAAAACCAGAATTATATTAGGTTAGTCACACATCTTTCGAAATGTAATTTCTGCGACGTGAAGGTTTCCTCACGTTGTTTTCCTTCATATAATTACAAATATGTACCTAAATCCGAAAACACGAATTTAGTGCTACATACCAGGATTCGAACCGGTGACCAATTGATCAACGGGCCCGTTCTTACTGCAGATCACTACCTGACATGGCACCATACTACCATGACATGTTACTTCAAGGTTATATAATTTACTTTATTATGTCCAATTATTTTCAAAATGTGTTCACGCAAGTATTTCAATACCCCTGTCGAATTTTGAGCAACGAGTGTTCCATTACGTAACAAAGTAGCATGTTTTAATTCATAAATTATGTAGGTAAGTCACGAAAATATGATAAGAAAGGGCATGCTCCGTTGGTTCGGACATGTAGAAAGAATGCAAGATGAAAGAATGACGAAACAGATATACAATGCGAAAGTGGAAGGATGTAGGAGCCGAGGAAGACCAAGACTAACCTACCATGACCAAATTGGTCGTGTTTTATCAGAAGGTGATGTCAGGAGCCTTAGGAACCGGCGAGCGTGCATGAAAAGAGCTATGAATGTGAAAGAAGCGAGTGAAGTGTGTAAGGACCGCGTCTTATGGCGCTCGGTTCTCTCTGCCTACCCCGCAAGGGACCTGGCGTGAAGATATACATACATAAGTCACGAAAATCAAATAATATTATTACTAATTTACTAGAACATTATGTAGAATAGAAAGATAAGTTGAAATATAATTTCGCTGAAACTAAAGATGTCACCATGTTGTTCTTTATCAGTGTAGATATTATAATATGTTTACAAGATACGCCATGTTTTAAGAAATAAGGAAAATAATTCGCTTAGTTTTGAAATAAATTATACAGTTTATTTCATTTTTACACAAATGTAATTGCATAGTAACCCGTAAAGAAGAAGTAAGTACTTATAGTATTCCTTTCAACAAAAGAAATAAAACTTTTTTTTATGTATACAAACTAGGCAGATTGGTCGAGTAACTAACCATGTTTAACACGTAATGGTTACGAGTGCCACGCAAGGCAATATTTATGTGCAGGAACTTTTCTCTTGCTTGAACTTTTGTCATTGCCTAGATATAATATGTATATGGCATTACAGAAACGTGCATACAAATGTATCATAAGCTTGTGATTATAGTATATTTTTTATTTATAAGTATTTACGTGTACTTAGCAGTACATTATCAATACCATTAATACACCTTTCTCTTAATTTGAAACTAGCTGGTAAAATTTGTCCGGAAATATTTACAATGGAAAAGTGGAAGGATGTAGGAGCCGAGGAACGCCAAGACTTAACTACCATGATCAAATTGGTCGTGTTCTATCAGAAGATGATGTCAGGAGTCCTAGAAACCGGCGAGCGTGCATGAAAAGAGCAATGAATGTTAAAGAAGCGAGTTAGGTATGTAAGGATCGAGTCACGTGGCGCTCGGTTCTCTCTGCCTACCCCGCAAGGGATTTGGCGTAAAGTTATAGATAGATAGATAGAATTAATAATTACATTGGCCTATAATAAACTGGCCTTCTTGTGAGTATCGTAGGTCACGTTGATGATTTACTAGAGAATGGCGTCCGCGTACCGGAAAAGTCTACGTAGGACGGTCCCCTACACGATATCGATAGATACAAGCCTCACAGTACTGAACATTGTGGAAGTCTAAGTGGTAGATCTGATTTTAGCAATGGACGTCCTTCTCCTGAAATGATTGTAATGATGAATACCAAATTTCGAGCTGCTATTAGAAAAGTTGGCCTTTAAGAATTTCTGACATCCTAAGTTCAGACTCTATGTTCGAATTACGAGAAAAACCGTACACGACGAATTGACTGGGAAGCGTGTAGATGATAGATGAAGAATTTTATACAATTTCAACACGGAGTATTAAAAATAAATTCATAATCATATAAATAATAATGGTAAATAAATATTTCGAAATGCGATGTATGTTTTACGTAAGTAATTTCTGAAACGTTGTATACTTGTAATTAACATAATCATGCAATCAATGTGTCGTTTCACAATACAAATAAAATTAGCTTACTTGATAAACATTCCAGTTTTATATAAATCCAATAGAGACTAATTACGTGACGTAGTCGGTTAGTGCAATTATTTACAATCAAAATATATGCATTAAATATAATTTGAGTTACCGACGCAAAATCTTAATTTAGATTACTTTTAAGGAAAAAATATAATATTATCAAGTACTACGATCAAAAGAGTCGTTTTTAGGGTTCCGTACCCAAAGGATAAAACGGAACCCTATTACTGAGGCTCCGCTGTCCGTCCGTCCGTCCGTCTGTCACCAGGCTGTATCTCATGAACCGTGATAGTTACATAGTTGAAATTTTCACAGATGATGTATTTCTGTTGCCGCTATAACAGCAAATACTAAAAAATAGAATATAATAAATATTTAAGGGGGCTCCCATACAACAAACGTGATTTTTTTGCTCGTTTTTGCTCGATATTGATAACGGCCACAGGTAGACGCTTGAAATATTCACAGAATATTTAATTATGTATTCACTTTAAGACTAAATAATTAAATAAAAATAAAACAAATATTTAAGGGGGCTCCCATACAACAAACGTGATTTTTTTGCCGTTTTTATAGATAATGGTACGGAACCCTTCGTGCGCGAGTCCGACTCGCACTTGGTCGATTTTTTTATCAGAGGGTGATCGTCAGGAGTCCTAAAAAGTCCTAATAATATTAAGAGTAAGGTATCTAAAACCGACTCATGTAATGCTCGGTTGTTCAAGGGGATATGTCGTGATGATGTAGATGTACATAAAAAAAATGCTTATATTATTCCAAAAAGGCTTCTTAAACTATTTCTCTAATCAGAAGTAAGGTACCAGTAAAAAGGATGACCAGAAGTCTTGGCATATATTTACCACAAAGTGTTTTTATTGGTTGTATATTTATTAAATTTAGTAAAACACGATGAGGGAAAGGAAAACTTGAAGAAGCCTGGCCAGTTCAGGTTAAAAATATTCAGTATATATTATGCAATGTATTTAGTTAGCTTTTTTACTATAACAGTTAATGAGTGAGATATCAAAATATGTATGTGGCTAAAATTTGTGAGAAAAGGTGAATTTTCGGCCGTTTACTCAATTTCCGTACATACTCGTTAATAAGTTTTTCAAAAACAAACTTTGAAACACACAAAGTATTAATAAAAAATCCTTGAGTAAAAATATGATGATACAACGCCATAACGACGTACTAGTTGTTGTATAAAATATTCACTAGAAAGGTTAGCTGCAGAAAGGGTTGCCAATCAATGTGACAGAGCAAACATGGACTACTCATGGTGATGAGATTATGAAAATCAATGTTTCACAAATCGTACCTTTGAAAATGATAATAAATTGGAGCTATTATTATAGATTCTGTATGAATCAGGATTTTTAATTTAACTACACACTCTCTCATATAAATATGTCCGCCTGTTATCATAAATTGGTGTCAGAAGTTCCAAGAAACACCGAGGGGTGTATGAAAAGAGATATGAGTGTTAAAGAAGCAAGCGATGCGTGTAAGGACCGAATTATAATGCGTGCGTTTTCTCTGCCTACCCCACAAGCGACATGGCGTGACAGATAAATAGATAAAAGTGGAAGTGAGGGAAGATGGAGTAGTGACACTTATCACGAGGTCACTAAGTACAAAACCAACTTAGAAGGACAAATGTTCAGCAGATTTTTTCCATGATTTTAGAATATTCTCATAGTAGTCGATCTGCTTAAAAGTATACTTTTTGGTTGCGATGGCATTCGAGGAGAAAAGAACCCCTGTTTCAAGTTGTTCCATTAAACTTCATCTGCTTAGCGTTATCTGTTTCCTAAATCATAAGGATTGGCGGCGTCCGCTTCCTAAGTCTAAAGATTTGGCGAAGAAACTGATTTGTACATGGAGCGACTGCCGACAGACCACCACAACCCAGAGGATCACACACGTGAGGATCACATATCTTTCTAATTACAATTTTTTTGGTTGTGTAGGTTTCGGCACGATGTTTGAAACCGGGGCCCAGGTGTTCAATAAGCCGGTTGTTTATCCACTGTGCTACCATTGTTCAAGATTTACCAATAAATATTTAGCTAAAATCCTGAATCATTTCGGGCAACATCATGCTTCGCAAATTCTGTTGATTACATTGGACCTGATAAGTTCTGCCCTCACTAGCGAGCACTAGTATGAGAAACAAATCAACATTTCATCGGAGATACTACTAATCAAGCTACGATGTTCAGAGTTCGTTTCCTCCATAGTGATAGTTTGTTAAATTTTACTTATTCGGCATTTCGATTTTATCCATGCAGTTATGTTATAGACGATATTTATAAATCATTGTCTGTATAAAAACTTACTTTTTTAAGAATTGAAATCATAATATTTAGAATTACATTTCATGTGTTATATATAAATGAAGGTTCATCTATAATAGGTACGAAGGAAATAACTGTATGTATTGTAGATGAACCTTCCTTTATTATTACTGTGAAAACGGTGATTACGGCGTGTAATAACAGCTGAACCTTTGTCCGTAAATTATACGCCATAAAACTTATCTATCTATGTGGAATGTATTTTATATCTACAAATTGTGGTCTCCCACATGCTACTCGTATTAATACTTCAGCGATGTTGAAGTGTTCCAGTAATATAGAAAGGGTAGACTTGTATCATTTCTAATTCATCTAAAGTAGTAAAGTTAATAATAACAGGTTCTTTCTAGCAACACACGCCAAAGGAAGTTTTATAGGTATGTAACGAACATATATTTGAAAAACCTATGTATGACCTACTGCGACATAGCACAGTACCCGAAACATGGACATTTTAACCGGCATATGTATGAAAATATTGTCTTGTCCTAGGCGTATTTTACGTATATGTTCACAGGTATTAAAGTATCTCTATATTAAAGTCTATTTAGGTACTTTGTCTAATTCCTCAGTTGTCTAGTATAAAGTAGGAACTTTACTTGGTGTCGGAGATGGTCATATTACTATATATACATTATTTCTCGATATCTTCATACACCATGGTATCTAATAGCTTAATTTTGCATTAAAGTATTCATTTTATAATTTATTACTAGAAAAATGGTATTATTTTATCTAAACAAGATCTCATCGAACTGTCTCCACAAAGTCGAATATTTATTATGTAAATATACCGGAACTCCGAAACAACTTAAGCCGCCGCGCTTCTAAAAATGAAAAATTAGATTCACCTAAGTCTTAATCCTAGCTAACCCAAGGCAATTTATTAAAACTTCTTTATTTAATCTTACAAGTTATAATTTTTGCGGAAAACTTCAAGAAAACTTGAAGATAAAAGAAACAAAACAGCGGAAAGCTTTCTCAGGTTGTTATCAAAGGCCATTATCTCTTGACCTGAAAAGTGGAATTATATTTTGTTTCCTCTTATAAGGAGTAAATAAGTTAGATGCGGAGACGTAATTTAAAAGTTGGTTTCGAGTGGCCTTTCTTTTCTAGACTTATACAAATAAAATTTGACGACAGAGAATATCTTTGAGAATGTTGACACGTTTGTACTCGTATATACTTTAACTTACTTAAAATTTATTGAAAAATTAGGCTTCACATGTACTTCTTTAATGACTTCAACTACTTCCTCGTAAGTTTTAATTAGAATTAGTTTGCTATTTTTATTTCTTCTAGTACTTTTTTGGTAAATCATAAAACTTTGACCTCGTGATGTAGTTTCGGTTTCGGGAATTCACGGAGCATTTGTCTATGCTTCGTGAATTCCCGGAAACTCATTTATTCTCTCCGAAATATTACAGTTCAGAATGTTAGATGATTTGTATTATTCGTTACATGATGTTTTTATACGTTTATACCGTGGGTTTGAGTCCAACACAAGACAAACATTTGTATGAACGAATATGTCTGTTTCTCTTGGTACAGGTAATTTTAAGAGAGGTAGTGAGCATCAAAGATGCCCTACTGGAGAAGTACCTCTACGTCACAGAAATCAGAGCTAAATAACAACTTTCAAGAACGGCACTCACTGGCAGAAACACAATTTCCGCGAGTGAGTGGGATTACCAGTAAATTCCTAACGACCACTTACGGTAATCACAGAACAATAATCAGGTGAGCCGTATGCCGGCGTTGTATAACAAATCATTCAATTACCTATCAATTACATATAATATTTTCATATTTTGCAAACTAGAATAAAAATTTTATCACATTTAATAATTTTAAAATAATATCAGTTAACCAAAAGGCAGAAGCTTGCGATCCAATAATATCCGAGAAAACAGAAATTATTATCATAATTTATAAAATTTTGCATACAATATACAGATAAATATAAACAATTTTTAACGGAAGTATCGCGTATTTTATTTATTTTGTTGAACCTGACGTTTCGAACGCTTTGCAGCGTCCGTGGTCGCAGGAAGACTAAGGTGGTATTTGTCTTACATTAGTTATTCAATTATTACATCTACCGACATGGATGGATTAATTATATATGTTCCGATTCACACAAAAATCGGAACATATACTACTACTACTATTAAAGCCAAATTGTGTAGCAGGGCATATTATAAAGTATCTGACTATATTAATAATAAAAATGCCTGGGAGTGAGTCGATCCAATTATAATGTAATTAATAAAATATGTAAATTTGTTTGGACACCAAAAGAGGGATGCCTGAGTTTTTTGGCAGTATTTTTATCAGTGCTCACCTAGTCTAGTCTAGTAAACGACTCCCCTCTATTAAATATCTTTTCACTCACCACATCCACCCACGCCCTCTATTTAATGTAATGGACGGCACTGCGGTAGATTTGTCACTTCTAGCATGTTATTCTAACGACTAACATCAGCAGCGCCTGAGGATGTCCCATGAAAAGGCGAAACACGTGTCGCTGAGACATGCAGGTCTGTTCAAATAAACCACAGACAAAATTACGACTGTCTTTAAATTTATCATGTTGATCCAAAACGATCACGATTAAATTAAAAAAAAAAACATTTCTACAGTACTATACTAAAGATTAGAACAAATATTGAATTAAACAATTTTTAACGGAAGTATCGCGAAGTTGCAGGAAGACTTCCTGCGACCACGGACGCTGCAAAGCGTTCGAAACGTCAGATTGAACAAAATAAATAAAACACGCGATACTTCCGTTAAAAATTGTTTAATTCAATGTGTAACAATCGCGAAAACCTAAGACAATACCATTAGAACAAATAGTTAATAGATAAAGTTATTACTTCGTATCATAAATTCAATTAAATATTTAGCATTAAATTTCCAGAAGTTTTACTCGGTTAGTTTTGGAAAAATAAAGAGCGGAGTTTCCGTAACATTCAAGTTAAACGATCATTTTATTTGCTAAGCAAAAATACATTTCATATGTTGTAGTAGCAGTCTGTATTCTAAATAATAAAGTTACTAACACAGATTCAATCTCTTTAACGTTTATTTCTAGCTAAAATGATTTAGTAAATAAGAATGTGTATTGAAGAAATAAATTATAAGAAAAGAGAAATGTTAAATTGCCAATTTCAGATAAAATTATTATTTATTCATATTCAATTTCATTTAATCTAATATTTCTAGAATTTCACTTACTCGCCAGATAAGTATCTATGCTGTATATAACTAGAATACCTGAAAATTTTGATATATTCTGTAAGGGAAAACTACACTGTATTTTAAGGTATTACAAACCAAATATGTCTATGATATGTGTCTGAAATTTAAGAAAACACTGGTAAATAATATTTAAGTTTTTGAAGTACCTCTTTGAATTACCTATTGAGCTCGGTGGTGGAGTGGTTAGTAGTGCTTTTGACACCAAGTCTCGTGGGTTCGATTCAATCCTACACAGGACAACATTTGTATGCATAAACATGTCTTTTGTTTGTCTTAGGCTGGGTGTTTTTAAAACACCCGTTTGTGGATTGGCACACCTCACAGAAAACGGTAACCGAATAACAACTCCCAGGAGGGTTGTTGTGTTCCTGTGAGTGAATGAATTCGCCAGTAAGTTCCTAAGGAATTGCTGTGTTAGCAGCAAAGGTGATAATATCGCGCGAGCGATGATGTTGTCGAAGTGTTTATAGGCTATGGTCACCACTTTATATCAGGCCGTATGCTTGCATGTTGAATATAAAAAAAATAATCTGAAATTTAGTCTCTTACTGTATTACTTTCATGTTCACTCTCCCAAAGACTTGAGGTCTAGGTTTACAATCACGTGCGCAGTATCTTCATAATAATCTTCGATTATTCAAAGCAATATTATTACAATAAGTCAAAAATTAATTAACTTAAGTACAGTTGACTAAGAATATCGTATGCCATACTAGTGAATGCTACCACTGCCTACCCCGCAAGGGACCTGGCGTGAAGATATACATACAGTGGCGTGCACAGAGATTTTTGACAGGGTAGGCAGATTTTTTTTAAAGCTATTAACTTGCCAAAAAATACAGAATGTTCATTTTGGTTACCCAGTCTTGTGGAAATAATGATGTATGTGATCACTTGTTTTTATTCACCGAACACTACACACACCACATGAACAACTTTCGCAGTGAATATCATCCATATTTATCAACTTTAAAATCTTATTTCGTCTGCTACCAGTCAATCGATTCAAAACAAAAACAATGGCTGCCGTCTTAAAATCAAAATAAAACTAACATCAATTTTATACGAAAAAAAGAAATGGCAATATCTTTCACTATAATTATATGCAGCAAACTACTTTTTAAAATAGTTACGTATTAATGCTCGCGACACTTAGGTAATTTACGTTATAGTTCAGCTGAAAAGACATTGTCTATACTATGCAATAGTGTGCGTTATTTGTGTTATTGTGGGCAATGTAATTACAGGAATGCACACTACAGTATTTGTATTAACAACACGGCACACATACGTAAATTTAGACAGAAATAGTTAGTGTCTTCCGCCGTTAAAAGCTGCCAATGCGGCGCTGGCGTAGCGTAGCGCCTAGCTGCGATTTGAATATGACTAGCGATGATTTTAATAACTTACCGATACCGATAGATGGAGCTGTTTTTCATTTTTTGTTTTTGATACGAAACATTAGTTAAAAACTATGTTTAAGAATGAAACATCGGATGGTATTTATCAAATTGATAGGGTAGGCAATGTCTTTTTGTCTATATGGAGTGCACGCCACTGTATACATACATATACTAGTGAATTGTCAGATGCACATAATGTTGTGCACACATTGCGCTGAATTATTATTAATAAATCTGATACTGCAATTTCTAAGTCGCGCATACCTAATATGTACGTCATATTAATTACTAATTAATAGCTTGTTCTACCTAGCGTCACCCCGTTTCCTAACCCTTTGGGATTGGCGAGGTTCGCTACCTAAGTCTTTGCCGAAGATAGTGATTTTGACATGGAGCCAGAACCCAAAGAGAAAATGAGATCTTTCAAAGGTTAGGTCACGTGTCATCTGAAATATAATTTCTTAGACGTGCGATCTCGATGTTTTCTTAACTACTTTTTTTTTAACTACGTCGGAGGGCAAACAAGCATATGGCCCACTTGACGTAAAACGAGTACCGTATCCTATTAACGCTTGCGATATATTAAGTATCACTCGCGCGAGGCCTCCTCTGCTGCTTACACAACAACTCCTTGGGAGCTTACTGGTGACCTTACTCACACGCAGGAACACAACAACCCTCTAGGGAGTTGTTATTTGGCTGCGGTTTTCTGTGAGGTGGAGGTACTGCCCCAGATGGGCTGCTTTGATGTGCACTACCTCTATTAAAACATCCAGACCAAGACAAACAGCCATGTTCATGCACACAAATATTTGCCTGTGTGCCCACGAACGTTTGTGTCAAAGTCGCGTCATTCTCGACTGAACCACCGAGCTCGTCAAAATATTTACAAATAAGTACAAAAATCTGATAAGACGAATAGTGTTACATGCTCACACTAGGATCAAACCAGGGACCATTGGTTAATATGCTGATTTTCGATCCACGCTATATATCTACCTACAAACTATCACTACTATTACTATTAATTAAAATTATGCTTAATGCGTACTGACGAAACGCTCCCCATCTAACGAGAATAGAAATGAAGGTTATTTTTTTAATTTCGCAAAATTATAATTAAAGTGATGTAACAAGGGACACATTATTAACATTATTTACATGACGACGAAATTAAAAACGAGCTCTCATTTCCGTTATATCCATTTGCTTAATGGCCTTATACGGCACGAGGGACTTTGTGCACCAACTTTCATCACACTAAAAGCAACGTACGGAAAATACCCCCAGATTAATAAACTTCATATTTTCTCCCCGAAGTATTACCGTCCAGACTGTTAGATGTATTTCTTTTGATTATTTTATATATGTATCGTGATGTTTTTTGTTCTGGAATAATAATCATACGGTCAGCACAGCCCATGGTCGCTTTGCTTGAGCAGCTTAGTAAATAATGGAACAGTAATAGCTAAGCGTATAAAGAATCAGCCTAACCGAGTGGTCTTTGGTTCTGGTGTGAGTGAAATTATTTAAATTATTTTCCAATTTATGTAGATATATGTAATCATCACTTGTTCGATGGTGAAAAGCACCATGAGGAAATCCCCGAGTCTTCCTGACCTATATATTTCATGCAATTTGATCCAACCTGCTTTGTGTGCTTCCGCCACCAATTAGTTCATGCGGCCTAGCGCCGGCCGGCACCCACCCACTACTGTTAGTGCGTGCTACATGCCGACGCTGCCATGGCTACTCCGGCAGGCCCTGCCTCGGCTGCTGCAGTCGTCCGCCATCTGGAACAGAATCCGCATGCCCCCACCACCACCGTCGCTGCCACGACTGGCCTGGTCGTCGCTGCTATATATTTCAATATATATATATATATATTTCAAAAGACGTATGATACGGCCTAAGTAAGGTCAGGTTTTCCTTCTGGATTGTAGAGATCTGACGGTAGTCGCTCTGTACCAAAATCAGTATATCCGTCGAATCCTTATGCTTAAATAGCGGATCCCACCAATCCTAATGGATTAGGAAACGGAGTAACGCTGGAAAGAAGAAGATATAGCTCATTAAATATCGCATAACCCTACTTCTATTTGGCGAAACCTTGTATATTATCTGCAGCAGCAAATGCAAAAAAAAAAATACCAGAAGAGTACAAAAGTCGTCTGTTTGGGTACCTCTGTTTCACCTATTTCTACCGCCAAGGTTGGAAACCAGAACACAGCTATATAAATATAGCTGCTTTCAGAGTGAGATATGGCAGAGAAATTACTGGGTAGTATGACGAAACGTCCTTAGATCACAAGATTGGCAGCGCGCGAGTAACATCCCCGTAGTATTGCGAGCGTCAGCAAGCTGCGGTGGTAACCGCTTACCATCTAATGCCGCAATGCTAAGGGCCGCATGCTTGTTTACCAATCTAGTTTCATGAAAAAAAAAACAAGGTTGGGTTCAGCGCCAAAGATGATGCGCAGCTTAGCTTAGAAGTATGAATGAAAGAAAATGACAATACATATTTCTTTCAAGCAAAGGGTGATCGATGAAGTACCAAATCGACAGTGTAATCAACGAACACGTATCAAGTGATACCTGTCCTTTTGGCCTGGCATGATAATCGATCGGCAATCTCAGGTATTGTCATAGAGGACAATAGTTATACATACCTAGTAGTCTACAGGCAGCTTAACATAGGCCTACGCCTATCCATAATAGAATAGTCATAAATTTTACCTTGATTAAAGGGACCCATAAGCTAACAGCGGGGTTTAATCGTTGCAGTTTGGCCAAATGACAATCGACAGACTGTAAACAATATAAATGATAAATAACGCTAAAAGTCTTTAAGATTTACAGCATGATTAATTTAAAATTCAAAACTGACCTCACTTGCAAGTGGTGCATTCTGCCAATTAGCATACTATTTAAGGACTTTGGTGTTGTGTGATTGAGTAAGGTTGGCAATCAGTTCCAGAGACATTTTTAGTTAAAAGATTCTATTTATATTCATAGCATGATGTGAAATAGTATCATAGAAATGGAATCTATGAGATATGAACATTATCCAGTGTCGTGTATGACTATTCTCAGATTTTTGATAACCACATAATAGAACCATTTTTATGTGTTAGTAGCATTTTTATACCACTTAGGTGGCAAACAAGCTTGCGGCCTACCTGATGGTAAACAGTCACCGTAGCCTACGAACACTTGCAACATCAGGGGTGTCACTCATGCGTTGTCGAACTTCTAAAAACCTTTCTTAAAGAACCCCGTGCTGTAAAAATTATGGATTTACTGGTATTTCAGCGAATTAAGAGTTTTTTTATACCACCAATGTGGCAAACAAGCAAACAGCCTGCTTCATGGTAACCAGTCACCGTAGCCTGCGCACATTTGCAACATCAGGAGTGTCACTCATGCGTTGCCGACCTGTAAACCTCTTCACACTTTTTTTGAAGAACCCATACTGTAGTCCCTATTTAATTCGTCGGCTGGAAATTGATCATACAGTGAAATCTGACATTATGCTTAAGTGCCTTCACCTATTTTCGTAACGATAGTTTATAAAACAAATTGAAATGTAAACTATTGATCACACGTACGAAATATAAATTAAATACATAAAAATCGCAATAAGAAAAACTTTATTTCGAAGATAAATTCGTAGGGAACAGTTCAGTTATGATCCCACGCTAAAATGAACACACTAAATATTGTTGGGTCTTCGATTACACAAATAAAAATGTGCGTAATGGAATTGGCAATCAGCATCTTTGATACTTGTTACATAACTCCAAGTTTTTCTGCCAAGGATTTTGCGAACGCAGCAATCCCACACTAGTAAGGACAAAACTATTTATTATGATTGATGAAACAGGTTAATCTGGTTATAACTTTCAATTAACTATCCTATTATACTCGTCTTCTTTATCACTATTCAGACTTACCTTGTCATCATCATTATCATCATTTCAGCCTGTATTCATCCGCTGCTGAACATAGGCCTCTCCTCTAGAGTCCCACTCATATCGATCCTGTGCCACCTGCATCCATCGACTCCATACAAACCTCTTGAGGTTATCGCTCCCTCTAAAGGTGGGTCGTCCCACACTGCATGCACCAGTACGGGGACGCCATTCGAGAACCTTTCTTTCCCATAGGTTCTACGAACTATGTGATCGGCATAATGCCACTTCAGCTTGCTTATGTGGGCTATATCGGTTATCTTAATTCTACAGCGGATATCCTCATTTCTGATTCTATCAAGCAGAGAAACCCCGAGCATCGCATACATCTTTCAATAGCATGCTGAGCGACCTTGAGCTTTCCCATACGGCCTGCAGAGAAGGGTCACGTCTCAGTTCCGTATGTCATCACTGGCAACACTATTCGAAGACCTTATTCTTGAGGCGTTGAGTTTCCCGAACTCTGCCCAGCTGAGTTGGATCCCTCTGTTGACCCCTCGGTCGAAGTTGGACTTACCTAACTGAATAACCTGCCCTAGGTAAACATATTCGTCAACAACTTCGAGCTTAGTGCTTCCAACCGGGACCGGCATAGGTGTAACATAGACATTCGACATGATCTTAATCTTGTCCATGTTCATCTTGAAACCTACCTGGTTGAAAACACTATTGAGGTCATAGCACTAAGTTTTTTTTTTTTTGTTTATTGCTTAATACATTATATATATATATATTACTCTTTTATACATATCTATTAACCTTCTCAGGCTATGCCTATATTATATTATACGAGTAGAATAGAACAATAAAAACAAACATCGAAAACCAAACAGTGTACATCCGTGCACCAGCACATTTGAATTCGTTGAAAATGATGATCTGCATGAAGCAACCAAGAAGTTGGAAAAGATCACTGGTATCCAAAACTATTATTAATAAATATTACTCTGATTATGATTACATTCGTACATGCAACAGTGCTATCGTACGCACAACACATTATTAACATTTATACCCACACATACTATTACCTATATCCTCCACACAAATATGTACACGCGCAATACACTGGTTAATCGCGGAGAATTTAGACTTTTTTTATATTTTTATTTTATATCAATACTGCTGCAACAACATAATAATGCCCGCCTGATTGTCAACAAGCGGTTACCGTTATCCCACAAATACCCGCAACGCCAGTGGTATTCCTCTCGCGTTTATATGCTTTAGATATAGGTACCTACCTACCTGTTAATCGAAAAGAGTTCTTAACATTCTACACACACATTGAGTGTTAAGAACTCCTCTCATCTATTTATGTAGTATCTTTTTAGTATTTTGTATAAGTGTGCATGTCTTTTTACTTAAGTTCCTCCAGCGATTTCGCCGTGAGAAGTATATCGTCGGCAAATCGAAGGTGTGTGTGATGTATATTCGCCATTGATGTTTATACCGTATCCTTTCAAGTCCAACAGCTTGAAGACATCTTCCAATGCTGCGGTGAAGAGTTTCGAGGATATGACCTCGCCCTGTCTTACACCTTTTTGCACTTGGATCGATTTCATACTTGTATCATAATTGTATTTTAAACAGCAAAAATACATACAAAGCAACATGGACAGTAATAAAATATGAAACAGGTGGCAAATAAAATGAAGGAGACAAATTAACAGATGCTATAGAAATTGCTTCTGCAATTAACGATTTTTTCACTGACACCAAAAATAAAATAAGACACAAAGTTGTAAACACAAACACTAGAAACAGGCAACAAAATACTATCTTTCTAATTCCGTAGATGAAAACTGTATTAAGAAGATAATAATGTCACTTAACACTACCCAGTCTGATGGATATGAATGTGTATGTACATAAGTAATTAAATCTTATAAGCAAGAAATAAGTGCCGTGCTAAGATTTTTAGTAAATCTTTCTTTGCAAACTGGGGCATTCCCTAAAAAACTAAAAAAATCTATAGTGAAACTAATGTTTGTACATTAGTACAAGGGGTGAGAAAACAGACATGAGTAACTATCGACCTAGGTATTGATAGTTACTCATGTCTGTTTTCTCCAATTCCAATTTTTTCATAAATATTTGAGAAAGCTATGTTTAGCCAACTTACGCCCTTTCTGACAAAATACAGGGTTATAAAAGACTATCAATACGGTTTTCAAAAAGATAAATCTACAACCCATGCTACATTTGAGCTCGTCGTATAACAAAATATGTAATAAATGTAATAAAATACCAGAACATATTGCCATTTCATAGATTCAAAAGTTATATATTTATAATATTGCCATTTCATAGATTCAAAAGTATATTGCATAGATGGCCCTTGACAAACTTTTTTATTGTACAAATGACTATTTAAATAATAAACTCTAATATTTTATGTAATGATGCATGGATTTATTAAACTAAGATTCCAATTGACATTCTTCATATTTTAACAGTGTATAATTATTTTGTTAATAATCAGAGACTTTAATAAACGTTGTGACATTTTCCATAAATACTTAAGAGTCTTGCAAGCAATTTAATTATATATGTGGAAAATAATAAAGTAGTTAGTACTTTATTATTTTCCATATTTAAATGTTATGTTAGTATTAATAAGCATAGTAGTATTTGCGTGCCATCTAATATGGTTAAATAGGTTAAGCCACCTAAAAAATTTCAACAGCAACATCATATGTTTGTTTACATTCGCTCGGCTCGCCGTTGACCGAACTAGACGTACGCGCTTTTGCTAATAACCGCCTCATTGAAATACCCACAATATAACAACCAAACAAAAAAAAAATGGTCAAATGTTCTAAATGTGCTAAATTAATCAACAAAAAGTGCCCAGGATTGCAGTGCAACAAATGTTCAAACACTGTGCGGGCAACGGGAAACCTAAACGTATGTCCTTTATAATGCCTGACGTGGAAGACGACGATAACACTGATAGTGAACTCCAACAATCAGTAAACACCAGCCAGAAAATATTGAGCGAAATAAAAAGAGAGGTACGCGAGGTGGTACGAAGTGAACTGCAAAGTGTTTTACAATTCTACTCTGATAAAATAGATGAGTACGAAATAAAAATGAAGCAGTATGAAAATCAATGCATGGAGCTGCAAAACACGAATAAAAATCTAACCTTGAAGTACGAAATGCTGGAGCAGAAAATAAATAGCATAGAACAAGATCAAATAAAACATCACATTGAAATTCATGGTATCCACGAGAAGGAGAAGGAAGATCTGTTATCTATAACAACAAGATTATGTGAAAAAATTCATCAAAAACCTGAGGATATAATAAAGGTATACCGAAAAAACCGATCAAGACTAACAACAAAAAATCCAAAACCAATTATAATCTCGCTGCGTGAAGGTAGACGTGATCAATGGCTGGATGCTGCCAAAAATACTATCATCACCGCCAGGGATATGGGAATGGATGGAAACTCAAAAATAATGGTATGCCAATCCTTAACCCCTAACACATCATACCTACTATGGAAGGCCAAAACCGATCTGAAAGAAGCTGAACTATGTAAATTCGTATGGTGTAAAAATGGCACAGTACTAGCCAAAAAAACGGAACAAGGTAAGCCATATATAATAAGATCTACAAAAGATATAGATAGTATAGTAAAAGAACTTAGTGCCCAGATTTAAAAGGAAATTATATCCCGATAAACCTTAACTACAAAAATGGATTCTATCTCATCATCCATACTAGAAGAAAATAAAGACAATTGGAATGATTTTGTACTTAACATCCCTACACATCACAGATCATTAACGGCCTTGCATGTGAACATCCGATCAATAATAAAAAACTTCTCCCAACTGGAATCCATCATTACGAGTAGCCCTCGTATTGTACACATCGTAGTCATAACAGAAGCCAACATCTCCGACGTGTGTGTAAGACTGTTTGAACTAGATGACTATGAAATGTACTAGGAATTACGTAAAAACAGAAAAGGTGGAGGTATTATTATATATATACATAAAAGCATAAGTTTTACTAGACATCCAGTTTCGTCACACAACTTTGAATGCATTCAAGGTCGTATAAAAACAAACTCTGACTTTTCCTTCGAACTATGTGCTATCTATAGACCTCCCGCCTTAAATAAAAACTTATTCATTACTGAACTAAACCAAATAATATCTTTGCACTCGATAAAAAATAATTATATTATATTAGGTGACATAAACATAAATTTAAAAACGTCTAACACTACTACTAAAAAGTATCTCAACGTACTAAGTGAATTGGGTTTCGAAATGGGAATTAGTCAAATTACACGAATTGAAATGAAAACTAACCGTATTACTCAGTCGTGCATAGACCATATTTTTATTCGCAACGCGCAGTATAGCTGTGATCGGCTGATAAGAACAGCTGTGATAAACAATGCATTGGCCGACCACTTTATAACCGGTCTCACTGTTTACGAGGACAGCGCGTCAACACCGTCAACTCATAAAACAGTGTCTAAACTCGATTATAATAAGCTTAAATTATTATTGCGTGAAGTAGATTGGACACAGGGCTTAACTCTTGATAACCCAAATGATATACTTAACTTTATTATAAATAAATTCAATGATATTTACGAAAAATGCACAAATAAATTCAACATTAAATTAAATAAACGTAAAACTAATCCGTGGCTTAATAATAAGATAAAACACATGTGCAAAAAGAGAGATGAACTTTTTTCCATATGGAACAAAGATAAAAATAATGCACAAAAAAGGCTAATATATAACTCATACAGAAATAAAACAAATAAATATATAAATAACGTTAAAGATGATTTTATTAAAAAAAAGATTAGCGATAATTTTCGAAATTCCAAAAAGGTATGGAATATCATAAACAAACTATGCGGTAAAATATCTAAATCTATAGATGAAATAATAACTAAAAATTTTAAAAATTTGAGTACCAATACTATTGTTAACAAATTTGCAAACGAGTTTAAGGACAACGTAAAAAAAATATGTACTAGCTGCGACACGTTAATGCTTAATGATTCTAAATATGTTAGAAAACCTGAAGTTTCAATGCGAATGAAGAAAGCCACGTCGGAAGTTATTCACTCAATTATTAACCACCTAAATGAGAAAAAAAGTCCTGGCATAGATGGTATACGGGCATCTGATATAAAATACGTCAATGACGAAATTACCCCGCTAATAACACATCTCATTAATGCATGTATTAAAGCATCCTTATACCCCGATAAATTGAAAATCGGTATAATTAGACCTATACATAAAAAAGGTAGCTATAGCGATGCAAATAATTATAGACCAATTACAATTCTATCCTGTATAGACAAAATAATTGAAAGATACTTTGGCGATATAATAGGTAAATATATTACTTCCAATAATATAATAAATAATAGTCAATATGGATTTCAAAAAAACAAAAGCACTAATCAACTATTATGTAAATTCACTAATGAAGTTAATAACCACCTTAACGATAAAAAACATGTACTAGCTGTATTTATAGATTTTAGTCGCGCATTTGATACGCTCAGGAAAAACACACTATATTCAAAATTATCAGATAATGGTATACAGGGGCCCCTCCTAGATTTCTTCAAAGATTACCACTTAAACCGTTACTCAGCAGTGAAAATTGATAATGTACTTAGTGACATGGTGCCCATGGACATGGGAACAGTTCAGGGGTCCATAATCGGTCCAACAGAGTATTTGTTGTACGTAAATGATATGAACAACTTGCTCACTGAGGGTTCTGTTTACCAGTTCGCAGACGACACGTGTTTAATAACTACACACAAAAATATTGAACAGGCCCAACAGCTTATGCAACAGAACTTTGATCTACTTTGTAAATGGGCACATGATTTAGGACTGGTAATAAACCAGCAAAAAACGAAAGTCATGCATATACATTCACCACACCTAAAATCGTACATAAACCCAAAAATTGTTGCTCACAATCGCCGCTGCCTACATAATACCGCCAATACAAATTTATGCATATGTGAACCGCTACAACAGGTCAAACAACATACCTATCTTGGCCTCATTATAGATACTCACCTAAATTGGGGACCCCATATTGACTATGTTTGCGCTAAACTAAGGTCCATTCTATCTCAATTATCATTGTTAAAATACAAACTACACTACAGTACCTGTAGAATGCTATACTTGTCTTTAGCTGACTCTGTGATTAATTACTGCTTGAGTAGCTACGGTCGAACATCTAAAACTAATCTCGACAACATCTATAGGCTGCAGTTGAGATTACTAAAAGCAATAGTACCTACTTCGGTAAAGAAAGCACACAGAGAGAACGAGGAGGGAATATTCAAATATTGCAACATTATTCATGTATTTAATAAGGTCAAAATGTCAATATTGTGTGACGAAATAGGTAATATGGTTAATTTAAGTGTCAAGATGAGACCTCCTAATTTGCGAATACTACACAGCCACCCCAAGTATGCCCTACCAGCCTATAAGAACACATACGGGAAACGAATTGGCGATTATTTGCTACCGCAAATAATAAATGAATTGCCGCCGGAAATTGTCAAAAAAATTGTAGATCAACCTAACAAAACAAAAAAAATTGTTAAGGCAGCATATCTACCATCTAAGTCTTGCTTGAACGTGCATAAATTGTAATGGAACAGTCAATGCACAGTCCGATTTATATAACTTTGCTATACTGTTTGAATATTGTTATATTGTTGTTAGTTTCCACCTTTATAATACCGAGCGTTGCAGTGGCAGATAAGCCGTGCACGGTTTGTGTCCACTGAATAGGTAAAAAAATGTAATGTACTTATTGTAAAAGAAATAAATTAAAAAAAAAAAAAAAATGTATTCCCTATTTAAGTACAAATAAAGAACTTTTACTTTACTTTTACACCAGATCTCTTCCAGAGATATGTTATAATAAAAAAAAGCGAAGTTCTTTTAGTTAGCATTACAAATTTCAATTTAATTACATCACGTCAGTTCACATACGGTGACCTCCACTCTACATCTACACCGGCACCATCTACAGTGCCCAGGATCAATGAGGTCACTTCTGTGTCTATCACATATAACCTCCTGGCTGAGCCAGGGATGACTGCTGAACCAATTGGTGATCCCAATTACCTCCGAGCTCAACCAATTTTGTCTTGTTTGTAAACTTATATTTTTACTTTAATTATATGTTTCTATTTCTATTTCTCTACGAAGTCAGTACAAGTAATCTTGCAATACCTATTGATCCCCCTTTAGCCGAAGTCATCTCGCTCTGCTGAAGCGATTCAGAGCATAGTCCGCCCCGCTATTTCACTGAGTTATCAATGAAATAGCGGGGCGTAATTTAAAAGAAAGTAGAAGACTACTGACTTACCTTGAGGACTGTGACCTATCCCTAACAGTCGGAACTAACGACATAACATGCCCACCAAATACGAGGAAGCTAAGGGTAAATATACTATCCATATACAGATTACCGTCGAGGTTGCTTAACCAGCATATTCAATTACGTCTAAGTTATGTTCCTTGTCAATAAATTATCAGGACCATAACATTCAACAATCTATTTCCTATAATTCGACAACGAACGCACTATTAATTTTATCGAGTCGTAAATTAGTAAACATACACATTTATGTAGTTTCGTTGTGTTTACGAATAATTCCGGTGACGTAATCAAGTGGTAGGCTTTCACGCGAGACTTCAATTAATGCTTTACTCCCTCAGTCACATTATTATTACGTCTCCCTTCAATTTTCAAGTTGCTTGAGGAAAGTAACGTGAACAATTTCAAATTACAGTTACAAATGAAACTTTAAATGTAGCATAATTGCCGAGTATAATTGTTGGGCAATTTGAATATTCTTTGAAGTTAGTCGGCATCGAGCAACGGGCAGTTATGAGAGTTGGGAGGCAGGTTATCAAATTTAATGTAGTCATTACGATTATTTGATCTGCAATAAGCGAAGGACACTTGTGATCCAATATTTGCAGTCGTAAGAGAGATAGCATGCATGAAAACAGTCCCACTGAGGAAGTACCTTCACATCACTGGCAAACTGCAGCCAAATAACTTACTCCTTGGAGGATTGTTATCTTGTTAGAGGATTGTTGAGCAAGTGAGTGAGATGAAGTCATCTACAAAAGAGATGTTGTGTGGAACGGCGGAGTGACGGCATTTTAGTTTCGTATTTTGTATACTTGTATTGCAAGCGTTCGTAGGCTATGCTCACCGCTTTTTCTACAAGGTTTTTTCTACAACGTCTATAGGTATACAATCATACGGCCCGTAGCTCACAGATTCTCAAACCCTTTTCGTCTACCGCCTGCTTTGAAAATCAATTATTTTTCAGCGCCCCAAATTTTTTTACATTCCTGAAACTTATAACCACAATGGCATTCATTTCTTTAATTAATTCAATTATACATATAGTGTACTATATTAGTCTTGTCTAGAGTATAAACTTACATTCTAAACGATACATTTTTACAAGTGAGAGCAGTAAAAACGCAACTTTATAATATTAAGAATATATTTTACATTCAAATTAAAATGAACAATATAGATAGGTAATCAATTTTAATTTTAAAACTAATCTAATGGGAAGGATGAATCTGATGATTTTAACAAGTTTGTTGATATCAGGTTCGATTTTACTCAAAAATAGTCGTAAGTCGCCGCGTTCGGTAACATGTAAACGATTTCTATTCTTAGTTAAGCATCGTGCCACAACGCTAAATCCACGTCCACACAAATATGACGATGGAAATGCTATCAAAAATCGTTGAACGATCGACCACAATACAGGGTATAATTGTAAGATTGGCTTTTGTAACCAAAATTCTTTTGTAGCTATTTTTGGATTTGATTTTTATTTCCTCGTTCGTTGTCAGTTCCATAAGTTCGTCTTCCAGCTGGGGTGAAATTGCTATGTTAACATTTGAAAAAGGATCCATCACCCAGACTGGTATTTCCAATTTCAAATTGTCCTGGAATCTTTCTATGAAATCACTGTGGAGGTTTTCCAAATATTGGCAGTAGACAAGCAAGTCGTTGTTATTGCAGGATACTAATAATAAATTGGGAAAATTGTGGAACTCACGTCTGACGACATATTATTCTTGTGTAAGAGCAGCTTGCCTACGAAAGCAACAACGACATTTTTTGTTTTTATTATATTCAAGTCTTCTCTTTGATGTTGGAGATACATTAAGCGATTATAAAGGTCTATCAGGTACGCGACATCATTTTTGATCTGATGAGGTTGTCGCGCAATTCTGTGTCTTTGTTTTCCAAGAACTCTATAACTGTGTCAAACAGGTTGTGAAATCGAGTCACACAATTTCCTTTTGATAGCTAACGCACTTCTGTGTGAAAGATCAATCGGTTGAAATCTTCATCATTAGCAACACAAAGCTGATTAAATAATCTGTCATTTAAAGAGTTGTTTCGGATTTTATTGACTGCTTTGATGACATGTTGTAGTGATTGAAACAATCGTTCACTTAAATTTCTAGCAACCAAATGTTGTCGATGAATGACGCAATGTACAGCGAGCTCATTTGGAATTTTATGTACGCTTTGAAGCCGTTTTGACACCCTGTTATCTGTAACAGCTGATATAATATTCTTCACGGGAATTCCTTTCTCATCATAAATTTTTTTTGTTAGGTTAGGTTTCTCCGTTTTTGTCTGTATCTAAATTTCTAGCAAATAATGGTTCTTGACACATTTTTTCATCTTTAATAAACCTCACTTACGACAGCAACAATTTTTCCAACTGCATTGAAAATTGGCTAGTCTTCAGATGATTGCACAATAATTCTTCAATGTTTTCAGCCATTTTATCAATTCGTCTTTGCACAGAACTATTGCTCAAAGCAATTTTTCCGATAATATCTGCCGCCGGTTTATGGAGCATATTAATATTTCTCCGATGTTGTGTGGTCTACCTGTTTGAGCAATTAACAAAGATATATTGTATGAAGCTCGAAGTCTGTCATCGTCTTGCTTAGCAGCCGCCGAAAAAAAATTTGAGCATTATGCTTCTTCTCCAGGTCTTGAAAGTAGGCTACCTCTTGTCCTTCTTATCTGGATGCATCTTATTCAAATGATCTTGAAGTCTTAAAGGCTTCATCGCTTCGTTTGAAAATGTTTTTGAACAAAGAAGGCACAAAGGCAATGATGAATTTGTGGAATTTTCTATGAATCCATATTTAAAATATTCTGCACTGTATTACCATCTCTTCTTTTTTGATTTCGACATGGTTTTTACAAATATTTAATAGATTCAGGCGTTACTTTGCGAAAGTCAAATCTATATGCAATTTGATCTAACCTGCTTTGCGTGCTTCCGCCACCAATTAGTTCATGCGGCCTAGCGCCGGCCGGCACCCACCCACTACTGTTAGTACTTGGTACATGCCGACGCTGCCATGGCTGCTCCGGTAGTCTCTGCCTCGGCTGCTGCGGTCGTCCGTCATCTGGAACAGATTCCGCATGCCCCCACCACCACCGTCGCTGCCACGACTGGCCTGGTCGTCGCTGCGACACGTGTTTCGCCTCTCCACGAGGCATCATCAGGCGTTGTAGACGTTAATCGTAAGAATAACATGCTACAAGTCTCGGGCTTTTTGATCTACTAAATCGAATTCTACGGGATGTAATTTGTGGGCGAGTTCGGTATGTAATATTTTTAAATGCGATTTGAGGTTGTCCCTAACGGCAAACCAACGACGTGATTCCTCATTTAGCCAGATGAATTGGGCTTTTTTGATGGCTTTTTTAGCCGCTATTGAACGTGAATGTGATGTTATAGAAATATAGTTGGGAATCACGTGGTTGTGTTTGCACTGTTGGTTGAACCAGAGATTTTGAACGGCAATGCGGTGGATGTTGTTGTTACGCATGTTATTCTTACGATTAACGTCTACAACGCCTGATGATGCCTCGTGGAGAGGCGAAACACGTGTCGCAGCGACGACCAGGCCAGTCGTGGCAGCGACGGTGGTGGTGGGGGCATGCGGAATCTGTTCCAGATGACGGACGACCGCAGCAGCCGAGGCAGAGACTACCGGAGCAGCCATGGCAGCGTCGGCATGTACCAAGTACTAACAGTAGTGGGTGGGTGCCGGCCGGCGCTAGGCCGCATGAACTAATTGGTGGCGGAAGCACGCAAAGCAGGTTAGATCAAATTGCATTTTACAAATATGTAAGTATAGTGTTGAACTTAAGTACTTGTTTAACGATTGCCCGCGAAACCACTAACGAAAATATAAGAAATATTATGAGCTTTTATAGAATTGAATGCTGTATGCACGCACCGACAGGAATAAGATAAAAATGCACAAAATTGTTTCTCTCTTTCAACATTCAAACCAGCCGATTGCTACAGGATTGCACAAATCGCGTTTGTAAAAAAACTTGTTACAACTTGTTTGCGTATGAAAGCTATGTTATTTTTAGTTTTTATACAATCATCCAAGGCAGAAATATAAACTCAATAATCGATATTGTGTGTAGTACGTAGGTTTTAATTTCAGTGAATTTAAAAATATAAAGTAAATGAAATTACAAATCAACCATCGCCCCCCTAAACCACGCCAACGCCACCCATTTTTTCTGGGCTCCTTACGCCCCCCTCTAGGCTTTCGGGCTTACCAGGGGGCGTTATCGCCCACTTTGAGAAAGACTGCCGTAGCGTATGAACGCTTGTAATACAATAAATATCACTCACGCCATGCCACCTCTGCTGCTAACACAGCAACTCTTTACGAGTTTACTGGTGACCTCACTCACACGCAGGAACACAACAACACTCGGAGTTGTTATCGGAAATAGAATACGTGTTATGCGATTATAAAAAATAAGGCTTGGTATCCAATGTGACGGAAATACTTCTTAAGAGTCTGCTATTACATGTATGTATATCTTCACGCCAGGTCCCTTGCAGGGTAGGCAGAGCAAACCGAGCGCCATAAGACACGGTCCATACACACTTCACTCGCTTCTTTAATATTCATAGCTCTTTACAAATTAGTCGAGTACAAAAACAATTCTAACAAAACTTTATTTATTATTGAAGCTAAAACAATATAATATATATTCCGAGTTGCACTTGGTATGTTTTACTTATAAAACATCGGGAGGCATACAGTCATACGGCTCACCTGATATAAAATAGTTACCGTAGCCTATGCACACTTGCAACACATTAAGTATCGCTCGCGTGATGACACGTCTACTGCGAACACAGCGACTCCTTAGGCGCTTACTCATCTCACTCACAAGAACGCAAAACTCTCCAGGGAGCTGTTATTTGGCTGCAGTTTTCTGTAAGGTGGAGTACTTCCCCCGACGCGCTGCTTTGATTTGTCCTACTCTTCTTTAAAACACCCAAGATCTTGAGCTCCCTGCCGAGGTTTTCCCGA
This sequence comes from Pyralis farinalis, assembly GCA_947507595.1. Classification (NCBI taxonomy): domain Eukaryota; kingdom Metazoa; phylum Arthropoda; class Insecta; order Lepidoptera; family Pyralidae; genus Pyralis; species Pyralis farinalis. The sequence goes on along the minus strand of OX382271.1, from coordinate 18,966,509 downwards.
GGAACTATAACATGAGGTTCGTCAAGACAGGCGTGAACAGGTTGCAAATGTCCAAAAGCTACATTAGTTACTTATCAAGCAGGCTGTACGTTTGTTTGCCTCCTTAGTAGCATAAAAATGTCAAGACAGGCGGGCATGTTCATGAACATAAATAGTAGTCATGTCTGGGAATCCTAGAAGTTCCTTCATCGCCTTCCCGGTCTCCCATGGTGACCTTTAAAGGTTTGGGATAGCGTGATGTGGCATGATGCAAGACAATCGGACGGAAGACATTCTTTGCACGTATCCAGCTCAGTTCTATTTCAGCCTGGCAGCCTTTTTTTTAAACAACGTCGAGAGGCATACAAGCATACGGCCTGCCTGATGTAAAGCAGTTACCGTAGCCTATTAATGCTTGTAATATATTAAGCATCACTCGCACGATACCTCCTCTGCTGCTTACACAGCAACTGCTTAGGAGTTTACTGATGAACTCACTCACACACAGGAATACAACAATCCTCTAGGGAGTTGTTATTTGGCTGCGGTTTTCTGTGAGGTGGAGGCAAATCCCCAGACGGGCTGCTTTGATGCGCCCTACCTTACTTAAAACATCCAGACCAATACAAACAGACATGTTCATGCACACAAATGTTTGCCTTGTGTGGGAATCGAACCCACGAGCATTGGAGCCACCGAGCTCGTCAAGCCATACGTAGCACATCAGTTAATTTTGCTAAAGTCGTAGTGTGATGTTTCGAATTTCAAAAGTTAAGTTTACTCCAACTGTACTCCATCACTCGTTGACAGACACCGTGCTTGAACTTCTGAGCGATGATCCTTAACCAAGTCTGGGCAAATTTCGACGAGACCGATGACGCAGTTGTTAGTAACGTTACACTAACGCTTGTGGGTTCGATTACTACACAGGACAAATATTTTTGTACGTGAACATATCTGTTGGTCTTAGTCTGGGTGTTTTTAATAGAGGTAGGACGCATCTAAACAGCCTTTCTGGAGAAGTATCTCAGCCTCATAAAAAAACCGCAGCCAAATAACAACGCTGTTGTGTTCCAGCGAGTGGGTGAGATCACCAGTAAGCTTCTGTGAGTAGAGTAACTGGTGTTAGCAGCAGAGTTGGCATCACGCGAGTGATACATAATATGTTGCAAGTGGATCACATGCTTGTATGTCTTCCGACGTTGTATAAAACAAAACGTAATACGTAACAATGGGAAAGATGCCCATTAGCTTGCATTGAAAAATGTTCAACTCTGTTTTATGTTGCCTGAAAAGAGAAAATTTGACCTATTTATTATTTATTTATTATTTATTTTCTCTAAAAAGAATTTTCTCTAGAAAGAAAAGAGAAAATTTGACCTATATATATATATATATATATATATATAGGTCAAATTTTCTCTTTTATAATTTATAATATGTGTGTGTGTGTTTATAATTTATAATATGTGAGTGTGTGTATATGTATATATATATAGATCTCTTCACCATTTGCTACTACTACTTAAATGCTCCGTGAGGTTGGTGGTGACCTCGGCGTTTGCCTTGGGTATTTAACGTTTAACGTTTCTCAATTCATGCAGATCTGACATTGATAAGAGGAACAGAACAATATTCTTCCATTGCTCTGATGATTCTGATGTTGATTAGTTAATCTCGCTTCGCCGAACTCGATCACCTTTTCTTTCCATATATGTGCAAATTTCTGAAATGTCTATCGGAGAGTGTCATATATTAAGAATTTTAATTAAATATGATATTCGAAGACGCGCATCACCTTACTTATCATGCAGTGATGTTACATTAAATAATTTGACTATTTTTTTTTTGTTCAGTTTATCCGGGGAAAGGCAAAGGTATCTAGCCCATACAGCTAAGTCTTCAGTTTAGAACCCAGCTTCAGGAACTGTGCTGAAAAAGTACTTAGGAAGGGTACCTAGATCCAATGAACCCAGTTTAAATACCACCCGTAAAACAATAGTGATTTTTACAAGGTTTCTTTGATGAACTTTTTCACGTCTTCCAAAAAGTGCATAAACGGGTTGTATTTGAGTTTTTTGACTACTGTATAATTTCACTAGCACTTTTGTTACAAAATACTATCGAAATTGTCACATAAATCTAATTTTATACTGAATTGTAAAAATTTCAAGTATAACAATAATGCCACTCATCAAAAGCGCGCGAAGAAGTCCTATTTGACTAATAATTTGACACTTTGACAAGCTTTTTAGGGTTCCGTACGCAAAGGGTAAAACGGAACCCTATTACTGAGGCTCCGATGTCCGTCCGTCCGTCCGTCTGTCACCAGGCTGTATCTCTTGAACCATGATAGCTAGATAGTTGAAATTTTCACAGATGATGTATTTCTGTTGCCGCTATAACAAAAAATACTAAAAAATATAATAAAATAAATGTTTAAGGGGGCTCCCATACAACAAACGTGATTTTTTTTGCTGCTTTTTAAAGATTGGTACGGAACCCTTCGTGTGCGAGTCCGACTCGCACTTGTCCGATTTTTTAATACTTGTTATGAATACAAGCTATGAATTTTACAATAATCGGCTAGGCTTAAAAAGCGTTAATGGAAGCGTTATTTATGGTTTATTCATATATGACATGTGAATTTGTTATTTATTTAATTATTTACAATTGCCAGATAAATTTACAGCAACAGTGCCAAAACATTTATGAGCTAGTTGACTTACTGACTACTTATCAGAATGATTCTAACTTCAGAAAGACAGACACACTGTCAACAAACACGTCGGTATCCAGACAATGTTTATAGATGTTATTTATAGGTAGTGCCGTTACAGTGGGCGCGCACCGCCACTGTGCTTATGAGTAACCGCGGACGACGACAACGTAACATATTTAACTAATAGGCATTCTTAATGAGCGCTTAATAATTGATCTACATTCCGAAACGCGTGAATTGTCTACTTTATTCTTAATAAAGACAGTAATGTACTATTAGCTGAATTCTACGTCTGAAGTCTAATAGACTCAGATCCAGTGATCGGCAGATTTACGGTATTTTAGCAAACTGCACATTGATGCTAGTTTGTACTATTAGACCTGCCGTAGGGGAAATAGGGATTCACTATCCCCGGCGATGGTACCTTTGGGCGTGTCCTGAAGTTCCAGAACAGAAGTGTCTGCCATTGAAAAATTTTAATAATAAAAATTATATACTTTAATATATTAAAACTGCAGACAACCTGCGATCACGTTTTAAAAGTAAATTTTGATGTTCTTGGACTTCTGGACACGTCCAAAGGAACCATCGCTGGGATAGTAATTCACCCATTTCACCTACGGCATGTCTAATAATAACTAGCAAATATATGCAGTTTGCTAAAATACCGTAAGACTGCCGATCACTGGCTCGTAGACCATGAGGATTTCATTCTGACCATGCCCAGTACAAGAAAGGATAGATATAGGAATGAACAATATCCGTGCAGCTTCTTGAAAATATTTCAAGCAATTTTTTTTGTGGACGGCAGCTTGTCGCCCTGGTTTGATGTCAATATTGGTGTCAGACAGGGATGCGTGCTGTCGGCTCGGCTGTTCATCCTGTATCTGGACAGTTGTCTTCAGAGAATAAGAAATATGAATGTGGGAATGCGAATGGGTGACTCAGTGGTCAACTGCCTGCTTTATGCAGACGATGCGGCATTAATAGCAGAATCACCATCCGAACTGCAAACACTAGTTACAACAATGAAAGATGATTGTATGAAGAAAGGCTTACAATTGAATGCGAAGAAAACCAAGATAATGGTATTTGAAAGAGAGACAACCAGAACAAACGCTAGGATTATGGTTGATGATGTAGTGTTGGAGCAAGTGAATGAGATTGTATATCTTGGAAGTGCTTTTAGCAGCAATGGAAGGTACACCGCTGATGTGGAGAGACGAGTGAGTGCCGGGAATAGGGTGAATGGAGCGTTGGGTAAACTTCTAGGCAGCCGAAATCTAAGCCAGAAGGCACAGCTCGCTGTACACAACGCGGTGCTAATTCCAACGCTAACTTATGGAAGTGAGAGCTGGGTATGGCAGAGAGAGCATGAAAGTAGAATAAATGCGGTCGAGATGCGAGCATTGCGCAAAATTTGTGGCATAACGCTTGCTGACCGCGTTCGTAATGAAGACGTGAGAGAAAGAGTTGGTCTAAAAGAGAGTGTCGGTGTTAAGATAAGAAAGGGCATGCTCCGTTGGTTCGGACATGTAGAAAGAATGCGGGACGAAAGAATGACGAAACAGATATACAATGCAAAAGTGGAAGGATGTAGGAGCCGAGGAAGGCCGAGACTAACCTACCATGACCAAATTGGTCGTGTTTTATCAGAAGGTGATGTCAGAAGCCCCAGGAACCGGCGAGCGTGCATGAAAAGAGCTATGAATGTCACAGAAGCGAGTGAAGTATGCAAGGACCGTGTCTTATGGCGCTCGGTTCTCTCTGCCTACCCCGCAAGGGACTTGGCGTGAAGATATACATACATACATATACATTTTTTCCTGTGTATTCTTTTATTATAAAATAGTGCTAAATTTATTTCAAAGTATGATTAAAACTTTATAGCCGAAACCTTATGTGGTATTTAGTGCCAAAACATGCGATTAATGCTCAAACAAATATGTATCTGTAAAAATAAATTTATGCCGGTGACTTCATTCATATCATCAGCTCTTTAAGTCATTTTTAGGGTTCCGTACCCAAAGGGTAAAACGGAACCCTATTACTGAAGCTCCGCTGTCCGTCCGTCCGTCCGTCTGTCACCAGGCTGTATCTCATGAACCGTGATAGTTAGACAGTTGAAATTTTCTGAAATGATGTATTTCTTTTGCCGCTATGACAACAAATACTAAAAAAGAGAATAAAATAAATATTTAAGGGGGCTCCCATACAACAAACGTGATTTTTTTGCTCATTTTTGCTCGATATTGATAACGGCAACAGGTAAACGCTTGATATATTCACACAATATTTAGTTATTTATATATATTCACTTTAAGAACAATATTTCCATTTAAATAAAACAAATATTTAAGGGGGCTCCCATACAACAAACGTGATTTTTTTTGCCGTTTTTATAGATAATGGTACGGAACCCTTCGTGTGCGAGTCCGACTCGCACTTGGCCGATTTTTCGATACTTAAACAGTATCATCTCACTACGAAACCTGAACGTCATGCACTATGAGGATTCAGAAGAGTTTGAAGAATGGTACAAAAACTGCAGCGCGTGATTTCCCATGAAATTGGGATTTATTTGTGCAAGATCGATGTGAGAGAAAGAGTTGGTCTGAAGAGAGTGACGGTGTTAAGATAAGAAAAGGCATGTTGCGTTGGTACGGACAAGTAGAAAGAATGTGGGACGAAAGAATGACGAAACCGACATTGGTACAATGTAAAAGAGGAAGGATGTAGGAGCCAAGGAAGCCGAGACTAACCTACCGTGACCAAATTGGTCGTCTTTTATCAGAAGGTGATGTCAGGAGCCCCAGGAACAGGAGAACGCGCATAAAAAGAGCTATGAATATGAAAGGAGCGAGTGAAGGAGCGCGTCTTATGGCGCTCGGTTCTCTCTGCCTACCCCGCTAGAGACCTGGCGTGAAGTGAACATACAAGATCGATAATATACACGTGATATTTTTTGGAGTTGCAAGGGATTCAATAATTGTTTACTATCAGGCAAGCTGTCTATCATTCTCTTTCTAATTAGTGGTATAAAAGCGAAAATGTGGAGAAAAAGGAGTCAGTATGGGGAAAAAATATTTTGTACACAGACCGCAGCAAAAAAGTAGGAAGCAGATCAACTACATTGGGACTCAATACCTAAGCGTTATTATAAAATTTAGTATGCACAACTTCCAAAAATCTTTACTTTCCGCAAACAGGCTGATGTTGCGGCAAACTTTTGCTTTCCCCATTTATTATTTACGATTCAAGAGACCCACCAACAACATATCCGGCAATATGAGTCAGAGTTATGGTTTCTACGTGCGTGGTTCGTCACGATACTTTAGCCCTTTTGTATTTTTACATGTAAGTTAGAACAAAAGTGACTATTATTTCATATTTCTTACGTGAAAAAATTCGTCACTTAACTTTCACAAAAAGTGTTCGTTCTTAAACTCCGTCACTTAACTTTCATAAAACTAATCTTGATACTATTTCTTCTTCCCTAGAGGCGTTCATTTGAAGCTGAATCGGTGAGTTGGGAAATCGGGGTCATTGAGGTTAACTATGACAAGGATATCCCCTGCTTCCTACCTACCTACTTTAGCGGTATAGAAAAAAATATGGTAAAAATACCCATAAACTGCACAGTTAACCTTAAGGTTAACTGTGCAGTTTATGGGTATTTCCATTTTCCAAACTTACCGACTCAGTTTCAAATGAAAGCCTCTAAGAGAGAAGAAATAATATCAAGATTATTTATGAGATAGTTAACTGACGGCTTTTAAATACAATACCTTTTTGTAAAAGTTAGGTGAGGAATCTTTTCATGTAAGATAAATGAAATAATGTTCACTTTTGTTCTAACTTACATGTAAAAATACAAATAGGATAAAGTATCGTGGTTCGTTAAAATACTTTACCCCTTTTACGTAGAAACCATAACTCTAAACATATTGCCGGATATATTGTTAATGAAGGATGTAAGAACCGAGGAAGTCCAAGATAACCTAGCACGATCAAATTTATCGTATTGTATCAGAATGTCCGGAGCCCTAGAAACTGGCGAATGCGCATGAACAAAGCTATGGATGTTAAAGAAGCGAGTAAGGACCAAATAGAGAAGAAATAGATACATAAACACTTTATGTGCACACACAGAAACATACATAAATAGTCGTTATATAGGTGAATGATAAAAATATAAATTTACTCCGATTCAATATCAGATAATGATGTCCTTAACATGCTGAGACTCCAACGTTGCATTTCTGAGTTTTCTCAGCAAAGTCCCGCTTTATTTTGCTTTCTCAGTTAGTGCCTTTAAAAATATGTTTAGCCTACTCATCCCGTTTTGAGACTCAAAAGAATATTTGCATCGTTATTCAGGAAATTTTCAATCTTTGGATATCACAAGAAGCGAAACATACCAAATTATAAGTGGCTACTAAAAATCATCGAAAAATACACTGTGCTATATCATAGTTAAAGATATTTCATTTCAAACTTCATATTTGGTTATATGTCTTGCGTTTCTAATGCTCTTCTCTAACTAATTCTAAATTTTCTAGATTTCAAAGCCAACCCGATGGAATTTAATTTCTCGTATCAATGAAACGAACCACCGTTTTACGAATATTTACTAATATTGTAAGGAAGTAAAGTTTTTAGTTTGGATATGTAAGATAATCTCGGAAACATCAAAACAATTTAATACCACACTGGTCCGATTGTGAAAATTCTTTTATGTATATAATGTACATTATATTCAACTACGAGCAGCAGCTAATACTTTATGGTAAAGTTGGAATTTATAAAATCACATTGCCTGAACTACATGTTTCACGCGAGCAAAGCTACGGGCTAGTCTAAACAAATCGCATATACATATTGATACTATGCACTCAATCGTCGTTTACAGTGTCGCAGGAGTTAGTGCCCTGCAGCTAGAAGTGCAGGTGTCTACGAGAGGAGAAAAATAAAAATAGATAAATACCAACAAGGGTTTATTTTTTAGAACACGCGATTAGGGGTCGTGGGTAAGGTCGTGGTATCCGCCATGGTTGTCTAGTAGACACTTAGCTTTTCCGTTGAGTTCCAGAAGGCACGCCGGGCGTAGTTCGGCGGAGCAGGCAGCTCCGGAGTTAGGTGTGAACAGGTCCAGCAGCACTAGGCAGACATAGTATAACCATACGGGTGAACCCTAGAATGCACACGTCCAGAGTGTTAGCAATGGGTACCGCCTTGCCTCCTGGTCATCTTCGATGCTAGCCGCGGAGAGTAAAAGTTAAGCGTCTAAGAGGCCAGCTAGCAATCGAAGCGGGCAACTGAGAGAAAGTAAGAGGTAAATAGGTAGGTTATTAGCAAGGTTCAATTAATTGTGGTTGTCGCTTGAAGAGCTTAATTACATTATTATGCTTTAAAATAAGAAAAAAACAATTGAAACACATAATCCTCTGTGATGAGGTCAAGTCGGTTAAGTGGTAAGGAATACCTTTACGAAATTAACATTACTAGTTACAACATAATAAACCAGCTGAGAATTCGCAAGCTTGCATTGCCAGAGGAACACCTGGCTCATCAATTATATAACAATTCAATTTTTTTTTTTAATTTGTCGGCCATTTTGACTATGTTTCTTAAGATATAGGAACGGTGTTCCTGAACATTCCTATTCTACTTGTTTATGCTGAATCCGAATCTGAAGTAAAAATTCGAATATTCGAAAAAGCGACAGACAAACGCACAGGCAAACATATAGAATTCATATAGGAATAGTGTTCCTGAAAAACCTAACACCACTTCGCTAGTGGAAGTCGGTTAACCTACAAATTATGATTGTTCGTATCAGTATTTGTAATAAAAATCGGTTTGACGAACCGTTGTCCAAGTAACATTAATTATGTAGGTAGGTCTTGCGACAGATAAAAATAATGTACTGTAATAGTTAAATCTACACAACGTTATAAGGCACTATCACTATGAGTACCTTCCGTAGGCGGTAACTAATTAAATACAAAAATGTTGCAACGGAGTTGTAAAGAAGTAAGTATTAGTTCAATGTTACCTCATTTAGAAGCTTAGAAGTAATGTAGAGTAGATAATGAGGTTTATATTTCAATCACTGCACCGAGATGGCACTCGTAGTACTCGTATTAATAGTGATACTTGTAATCGACTTTTTATATAATATATTAAACTTTTTATATAATCACTACGAATAGCTGTTCGTGAACAGCGTTTGTTAAATCCGAGTAAGATATGCACATTCCATCGTCATTTTGAATGAACGATTCGAACGAAGCCGACCGGAACTGAGTCACGAAACATATGACAGAATCCTCTAGATTCTAGATTTAAAAAATGTAGTCAATCGTAATTCCAGAAGGTTTTAAAATGTAGAATCTAAATATTTTTCAACTGAATATTAGAATTATACATTTTTTAGTAATTTGTTGAATTAAATGCTAAAAATAAATTAATCTCGCCGTAACAACACCATGCGGTAGATATCACCGACTTACAATAGGGTGCATTACACTGACTACTAACGCCAAGTTGCGACGTTTTGAAGACCAGATTTGAATGAGTTCAGGTTTGTTTACGTTCGCTTACTAATTATGTTGATTAGAAGATTTTAAGTACTGCGATTTCTATGTAGCGTGTAATGGATAAGCCGTTACAACAGGCAACGATCGAGTGCATTCTGCTTATGTTTCTGATCTGAAATCTGAGTATTACAAAATTCTCTCCAAAGCAGAAATATCACTTCAGAAATACTCGGATAGTATTATGTCGAGTGTGAATGCACGCTTGAGTGGTTCACAAAGGTACGCTTCTTACAGCTGGTGATAAGGGCACGAAGAAATATTGCAAGTTTCTTTACTATTGTACATCCCATCATACTTTACTCCTTTATTTCAATTTTATCAATCTTCATCGGATTTTTACGATCTAATAAAACTGTTGACATTATCTTGGGTAACTTGCCTTCATAAAAAAATATTAACTGTTTGCAAAGAAAATATTCGTAACTACGTTTAGCTCCTGAACATATTCATTTTCACCGCATTTTCACACAGCACTATGCATTTTTTTGTCTATTTTTTTATGCTTTTACTCTTCTCAACAATGTTTTGTTTGATACCGACAGAGTACAATACTGATAGACTATGCTGCTGAACATTGTGGTAAAGCGTGGATGGCAGTCATCGACAATAACAGGCTCGCCGGTAGAGCCTATATTCATTTTAGGTGGTTGTCGTTAAAAATGTAATATTATAATGGTACACATTTTATACAATAAATAGAAAACTATACTTTTTATATAAATATTCAGCAGTTACAAAAAAGACATACACATAGAGAAATCACACACAGAGTAGGATCGGTAGATAACAGACCGATTGTAGGCTATATGTAGTAAACGTGTTAATTGAATTACCAACTATATATTCTGTTCTGGTTTGTAGCTCATTTATCATTCGAGATCTGTGACATATAACAACAACAACGTGCAATCCTCAGATAGACGGGTAAGGACTCCCCATCATATCACTCACATAGTTTCGCTAGGGAGTTATGTCCTGAAATAAGAATAAGGGCCTTTTCAAAGAATTTTTACAAAAATTTACATTAAAGAAAGAATGGTTAAAAAAGCTTTAGAGTAGCAGTTCAATGAGTGTCATTATTTTATACAAGGTCGGGATGCATACAAGCTTATAGCCTACCTAATGTAAAGTGTAGCCTACGAATGCTTGTGATACATTAAGTATCACTCGCGCGATACATTAAGTATGCCACCGCTGCTGCTAACATAGCAACTCCTTAGGAGCTTACTAGTAACTTCACTCATACGCAGGAACACAACAACCCTCCGAAGAGTTGTTATTTGCGATTTGTTATCTGCGGTTTTCTGTAAAATGGAAGTTAATACCCCAGACGAGTTGCTTTGATGCGCTACACCTATTTTTAAAATGTGTAAGTAATATAAGATATAGCAACAAAATATACATTTTTTAAATAAATACCAACGAAATTTATAATTTAGATTGATGTAATTTTCAGTTAAGATAAAAAGCGTAAAACATACGTTTCAAATGTATAAAATCGTTTAATATAACAATTATTAAATCTAACAACACAATTGGTATAAAATTCACGCAATAAATTAGTTGTTACATAACTTTCTATAGATATATTATTAAGCACAATAGTCATTGCGTATAGGAATCAAATGGTAGAAGATTTTGATATAACGCCTGGGAGAAAATAAATAGCAATCTTAACGAAAGCAACATTTGCAAGTCTGTTGGTTATAATTTTATTTAAACAAGGTAATGTAGACAGGGTGGGAAAATCTAAATTGTGTTTTACTTTGCAAATATATCAAATGATAAATTATCATTTGAAAAATATTCATTTCATTCGTTTCTCAAATTTACAATTTTACAAAATACACACTGCCCTAACCAAATAAAATAGGTAAAATTCGGTTAAGCACTCGACGGCCGCTGCTGCTGTCGCAGCACGCTCGCTTCGCTCGCTCAGTTCGTGCGTTGTGGTCGCAGTTCTAATCTAACCTAAACCTAGCCAATTCTGTTCAGTTAACCTACCCTACTAATGACTGATGATTTTGTACTGAAAGTATACCTTATGTATACTTATTATAAAATATTTTTATTATTAGATAACAACAACAATTGACTACACTACTACTATAGCTAAAAAGTGTTTAAAAGATATATAACTGAAAAATATACCATCTAAAGACATTTAGACAGATATAGTATCTATGTGCATGTCTAACTTTATAGATGGTATATTTTTCAGTTATATATCTTTTAAACAATATATATTTTATATATATTTTGATTGTTAAGTCTTTTACACAGTACAATTTTTGAATGGTATACTATTTGACGTGTATACAGCGCATGTTGTATAGTATATATATTTTATATAAACATAAAAAAGTTTTTATGTTTTTTTTAAAAAAAATATGAATATTATAGCTATTAAATATATATACCGTAACGATTATGTCAAATCAACATTATATCACATGAATTTTATTAAAATAAAAATATATCAAATGTTATTATATCAAACAATACACACCCCTTAAAAATATCCAGACAAAGAAAAATAGAAATGTTCATGCACACAAATGTTTGTCCTGTGTGGAAATCGAACCCACGAGCGTCGGTTTCAAAGTCGCTTCTTTTGAATACGACTTTATATTTTTGCGAATATACATTTTGTGTTCAGAAATATACTGAAAGATAACAATAAAGATATTTATTTCTTTGAGCAGTTCCTTGTGTGATTCCCAGGAGCTCATGTTATATAAATAGATGGCTCTCTTATGTAACATAAAAATATAGCATTTTAACTTATGTTTTTATTTATATATTTCTGTTATTGTAAAAAAGTCGTAGCTGATGTCATCTTTTGTAACTTATATATTACGAGTACAATGTTTTGTACCTTGTTATGGTATGTCTATTTTTGCAGTGTTTTTTTTTCTTTTTATATAACGTACGGAGGCATACAAGTATACAGTCCATCTGATGCAAAGCGGTTACGGTAGCCTATGAGCGCTTGCAATACATCAAGTATCACTCGCGCGATGCCACCTCTGCTGGTAACACAGCAACTCCTTGGTAGCCTACTGGTGACCTCACGTACACAGGAACAAAATAACCCTCTAGAGAGTTGTTATTCTTGTGTTATGAGTAAATGAGGTGAATATTAAGGTATATTCGTGATTGTTATTTCATTTTCATTTTATTTACAATTATGTGATGAACAGAGATTAAATTTAGCTAGATAATAATAATAAATATACTTTATTGCACCAACATAAAATTACAATGTATATTAAACTTATGAACTAAAGTACAACAGGCGGTCTTATCGCTAAGCGATCTCTTCCAGACAACCTTGCTAGATGTATGTGAATATCAATTTGTTCAGCTACTCTACTGGGCACTGTAATGATAGTATAATATATCAATTTATGTGAGATAATATGCAACAAATAGTTAGTCTTGTAACCAGAAACATAATATCCTTAAGTGGAATTAAATTTTGTGCGACTTGATATAACATCAAAGTTAGGCATTTAACGTTGCATTCTTCTTTATGAATAATACTTATTATTACGCCACATAACTTAAAAATTAAAAATAACAGTTAATGGCACTGCTCTTTTTAAGTTTTAGGGTTCCGTACCTTAAAAGGCACAACGGACCATTACAGGATCACTTTGTTGTCCGTTTGTCTGTCTATCTGTCAAGATCCTTTTTCTCAGGGACGGGTGAAGCTATCAAGCTGAAATTAATATCACATACTCAAGTCTGCGGGTCCTTCGAGCAGAGAAAAAATCAAACTTCTAAGTGAATGCAATCAAAATATACGGCTGTTTATGCCTCGTTTATGCGCATATTTTGACGCTCGCAAGAGTATCAAAACCTATAGAGTACTCATCGTTGCCTAGAATCATGAAATTTGGTAAGAAGTAAGGTCATGCACAAGCACAACAAGTAGCACAAGTTAGGGAAAAAATCCGAAAACTGTAAATATATAGTTCTAACATAAAAGATATATGTATTTTGCGAAAATAATTTACGAAAATGTTTTTATGGAACCCTCGGAGGGCTAGCCGGACTCGCATTTGACGACTTCTTTTGTTGTCTAAGACTTATTTATGTATTTCATGAAATAAATTATCTCCTTTTAAACGACTGCCTCAAAAAAGGAATGTAATCTTTTTAGGTTCATATATGTATGTTCGTGCTATCTTTATTACAACAAAACTACTAAACGCCTTAACCGATCCTCGATGTATGTGATGTTGTTACAATCCTTACATTATCCCGGGTATAATAGTTTATGTAACGTCTATGACAGAGAGACGTATAAAACAATATAGCGGATCATGCACTTCGTGTAATGAACCGAAAAAATCTACGTTTTAACCCTTCGAAACCCAGGTGGTCATATACGACCGCGAAATGTATGGGAAAACGTATATAACGGGTTCTGACTGCTCAATTAAAATATATCATAATCATATATCATATCCCATAAATTATGACGTTAGATGATTTTGGAAATAATAACAGTTGTGTTTTTAATTTCCTAATAGCGTATTTTATTTTATTTCTTTTGACATGTATATTGTAGCAATACATAGATACTGTAACCGTACACTATCGTGTTGTTTACAGTGTTAGTAAGAGGTTGAGTTACAACATATTCAATCTTTCAATAGAATTACTATGGTAAAACTATATAAAATTTTAACCTTAGATAGTTTTTCCAAATCAATTACTATGTGATATGAGTTATAATGTGTATCGCTCATCGTAACCAAACACCTCTTGTAATGCAAACATTCAAAGTTTACAGTCTGTCATAGAAATCAGCTTATTAACAGAATTGATTTCTCAGGATCACAGCATAGATTATTTATTTAGGTAGTTGAAATTTGTTTTAAAGTAGCATTATTGGCACTTGATATTAAATTTAGTACAGATTAGAATGAAGAGTATATTTTGTATTAAAACCTTTACAAATTGTTATTAAACTTTTATAAATACTCTAGCGGCACAAGTTAAAGAGATCGTTACGATCATGGAATGAAAGTTGAATTTAGTTTGGCACATTATTTAGGGATCGTTTGTAAAAATTTTGAGGTACAAATACCTTGATATTAATGATGTTCTGTTGATTGATAGGTAACTTTAATGTATTTCAGGTTTAAGAAGTTGTGGAGAGATGTAGCTGTAGTGCCCAGTAGAGTAGCTGAATTTGCGTAATCATTTTGAAAAATAGGGTCGAGTTACTAAGAAAGGTATTTACTGATTTATTTTACTTTGTTAATATTGAGCAAGAGTGACTTACTTTTCTCATAAAAAAGAAAACCCACGACGAAAAAGTTGAGCATCATTTATTTATGTTGAGTGTTTTAAACTATTAATTGAAAATGTCAATCTTTTAAAAGTTATGAATGTTAGACTTAAAATTATGATTATTTGAAACATTGCAATGTGATTAGATAGAGGATCGACAACAACTTATACTTGTTTGACAGAATTTCAATTTAGCCTGTAAATGTTTGCCACAATGATAAAAAATATATTTTACAGGACAATGATCGTAGATGAAAAAGTGCAACAAGCGAATGGATTTGTGTATCTAGGTTCCATGTTCACGAGAGATGGAAATGAGAGGGAGATACTGAGTGAAGAGTGAAGGCAGGAAGCCGTATTGACTTTGTGCGTTATATACGATTTTGACGAACGAACTTATATCGCGTAAAGCTCGCCTTGCTGTTATTCAGGTCTGGTGATACCAACGTTGACGTACGGTAGTGAATTGGTATAGCAGGAGGAGCATAAAAGGCGACGCTTTTGAAAAGAGAGCTCTAAGAAGTACGTGTGGAGTTAGACTGATTTATAGAGTAAGAGATAGCACGATACAAGAACAATGGGAAATGAAATATGATGTAGGACTAAAATAGAAAAGGGTGTTCTGAGACAGTTCAGACATTTGACGAGCTCGGTGGCTCAGTCGTGAATGACGCTACTTTGACACCAACGCTCGTGGGTTCGATTCCCACACAAGGCAAACATTTGTGTGCATGAACATGTCTGTTTGTCTTGGTCTGGGTATTTTCGATGTATAATAAGTATGTATTTACGTATGCTTATCAGTTGTCTAGTACCCATAACACAAGCTTCGCTTACTTTGGCCTAGATGGCGCTGTGTAATTTGTCCGACAATATTTATATTTATTTATTTATTTCGAAAGAATGGATGACAGAAAAAGTTACGATAGAAGTATGTAGAGCAAGAGTAATTGGAGACTTTAGCAGGGGCCACCCTAGACGTACACATTTCAATCAAATATCTGATATGTTGAAAATAAGCCAAATCGACATCTGGCATTCCATAATCTGTGTCTACACTAATGGGATATAGGCGTGATGATGTGCATATATGTAATTGTCAATTGGGATGTTTTAATAATTAAATGTACCTACATAAAATATTGCCTTATGCACTTTACTATTACTGCACTTTTATAATATGGTTATTAACTTGTTTACCTGCGAGTGACGTCACACGTATGTTATGATCACCGTCATTATATAAATAGCGTTCTTGGAAATTTAAAGTTAAACATTATCTTTTATTTAATATGCGATTGCAATTAGTTAATGCGGCCTAGCGCCGACCAGCACCCACCCACCACCGTTAGTGGATGCCGGCCGGCGCTAAATATCCTACAGTAAGTATCCTGCATGGAAATGTGCATTTTATGTAATTAATAAAAATTTAAAACAAATTGCAAATTAGTAAAGTGTCCTCAACGCGAGATTTACGTAAAGTATTGTAGTATCTGGGGCATTACTCGTACATTACCTACCTTGTTGTAATTATTTTGTGTAGTTCTAAAACACACACTAAATTATAGATATAAATTCAATAATTAAGGTAGAAATAATCATATATTTTCTGCTCTCTTTCTAGATATATAGTTTTTAAAAATTAAAAAGTTGTAATAAATATTTTAAAAGTTTAGAAAATGCTTTCCTTATGTAAGATATTTATCAAACATAAAAAAAATATATTACGACTTTACGAATGATTTCAGCGACGAGGTGTTAAAAATTTCTTTTATAAAGCAGTTTAAAAAGGTTTTACATATGTTTTACATTTTTTTCATGATACGTACTTGTGACGATACTGCTCTCTGCTACTGCTCGCTTAGTCTATTTCAGCTACTTTCACAGCATTATGTCATATAGTCTACTGCTGTGGGAAAGAGCGGCTGATATTCAAACTATTTTCATATTACAAGAGAGCCATCCGCTGTATTTATAACATGGGCTTCAGGGAATCACTTATAGAACTATTCAAAGAAATAAATATCCTCACGGTTACCTCTCAGTACATTTATGATAATGTATGCTCGTAAAAATATAAATTCGTCTTCAAAGTGTAATGAAAACCTTAGAAGCAGGAATAGATTGCGTATGCCAGTACATCGGCTTGCTAAGACTAATAGATCTTTCCTTGTAAAATGTATTCGACTCTATAATAAATTACCTGAAACAGTTCTGTCCTTGCCTGACAATATGTTCTAAACGCACATCAAAAATACGCTATGTAAGAAGAGTTATTATAGAATCGATGAATATCTAACTGACAGATATGTATGGAAATAATTCAGCACATGAATTAATATAACTTAAATTGTGACCACTTGATATCACTTTGTAATGGTATGAGTGTACATATAACTCATATCATTATATTTATTGTAATATGTATAAGATGATTTGGTGGAAAAAAAATACCTATACTGGCAAGTTCCTTTTGGCATTTCTTCTTCGCTAGTGGTCATTTGAAATGCTGGTAGATTAAAAAAGAGAAAATTAAAAAAAAAAATAAGACATAATATTGAAAATGTAAGACGTGTCTAAGTGCCCGTGAGGGTCTAAGGGCAAATAAAGAATTTTTATCTTTTTTTATCTTTATCTTTATAAATGCATTCAGTTCTATATTCCCCACACTCAAGATTACTGTAAATAATACAAGTCGAGTGTTTAGAATCAACGGGAAAACTTTGTCTTACATAATAGCAACAAAAACAGAAACAAATAGAATAAATAATAAACTCGATGAGCTCAACAGAGCCTAAAATACTACAGCTCGAGGCAAGACTTATGTTTTATAAGTCCCAAGTCAGAACGCATATGGAGTACTATAGCCACCTTTGCGCAGGAGCACCTGAGTACCAGCTAGCTAGCAGCTGGACCTTGTGACTCGGTGCAGAGCGAGCTATGAGGATCGTCGATGATCCTAAACTCACACGCGGTATTGAGCCCTTGAGTTTGAGAAGAGATTTTGCCTCCCTTTGCATGTTCTACCAGTTGTATAGTCGGTTGTGTTCTGAGGAGTTGTACGACATTATGCCAACAGTCTCGTTTAACAATCGCACAGCTCGCCGACGGCTGTGAGTTCATCCTCATACACTGGAACCGCAATGGTCGCATACTGTGCGGTTCCAGAGAAGTTTTCTACCGAAAACTATTAAGTTGTGGAATGAGCTCCCTGCCGAGGTTTTCCCAAGGGACTACAGTATGGAGTTCTTCAAGAAATGCGTGAAGAGGTTCTTACAGGGTCGGCAACGCAAGAGTGACACTTCTGGTGTTGCAAATGTCCATAGGCTGCGGTAACTGCTTACCATCAGGCAGACCGTATGCTTATTTGCCGCCTTAATGGTATAGAAAACCTCTAATTAACCGTAGCAACACTCAAAATAAACAACAAACCATGTCGCCAACCTCTAAAATGTTAATTAAAATCTAAAACAATTATATTCACATAATACAAATGACCAAAAAGAAAGAAATAAAAGTAGACAATTGCCGAAAAATGCAAAAAAGGAAAACAAAGAACAACGACAAAAGGTTACCCAAGTGTTCACGTAAGCGTCTTCAAATTTGTTAGATGTAAAGGTATGTCATTACTTAAAAAAAAGAACAAAGCGAACAATAAAATGTTTATTTAAAAAATATTTTAATTGAGTAATTGCCTGTTAAACTGTTGACGCCGGACTCATTCTGAAATGAACGGTTGCCAATTCTTATCCAGTGATTCTATCACCGTATTTGTTATTTACTGAAAAATTAAATGATTTGTGTTATCTAATCTGCAGTTCGGCAACTATTGATACCAAAAATATGTTGAAAGCGAATAAATTCCTAAAAGCTGTCAATAAATCCAAACACTGTCAAATACCTACCTATAATTATCAAAGAATTCTGAAAAGAACCAAATTTTAATAAAACGTACGAGAGATATAATTTGAAAGCTTTCTAGCTATACAATTTTACCACAAGTAATGAATTGATGATGAATTATTAGACGTAAACTAAATAAATAAATATGAAATTCATTTACGAGATAATTATTAAGAAATATCCATTACAAAATTGTTTATTTTTTTATACTATGTCGGGAGGCATACAAGCATTCGGCCCACCTGATGTAAAGCGGGTACCGTAAGCCTATTAACGCTTGAGATATATTAAGTATCACTCGCGTGATGCCTCCTCTGCTGCTTACACGGCAACTCCTTGGGAGCTTACTGGTGACCTCACTCACACGCAGGTACACAACAACCCTCTAGGAAGTTGTTATTTGGCTGCGGTTTTCTGTGAGGTGGAGGTACTTCCCCAGACGGGCTGCTTTGCTGCGCCCTACCTCTCTTTAAACATCCAGACCAAGACAAACAGACATGTTCATGCACACAAATGTTTGCCTTGTGTGGGAATCGAACCCACGAGCGTTGGTGTCAAAGTCGTGTCATTCACGACTGAGCCATCGACCTCGTCAAAATTTATGGCGCTGTAGTGAACTTTTGTATGCTACTGTAGCACTGATAGAAGTCAGACAGCAGTCTGACTAATGGTAAAGATCAAGATAATTTACAAAAAATATTTATTAAAGCTGTTAATGGTGTTATAATGAAATTTCATATACAATTATAGCACTGATATACATTAGACAGTAATTAATCACTACAGGACAGACGGGCAGTAATTAATATTGAACCTATTAGGTATAGGGTTTAGATTAAACATGTGAACAGAATTCATTTACTATCTGGTGACTCGGTCCATACATACATCACTTGCATCTTTAACATTCACAGCTCACGACTAATTTGATAATGATAAGTCAGTCTTGGTTCTCCTCAGATCCTACACAGTCTTTTCATTTTTACGTAGTATATGCGTTTCATCATTATTTTCCTAAACCAACGGAGTATACCTCTTCTCATATTAACACCGATACTCTCGGTTAAACCAACTCTCTTTCTTACATCATTGATGCAAACTTGGTATTTCCACGCTCGCATCTCAACTACTTTTATTCCACTTTCATACTCTCTCTGTTATGCCCAGGTCTTAGTGGTCTGACAATCATATAATGCTAATATCAAGTCATTATTTAACATTAGTTAGAATTATAGCCAGGATTAGTTTAAATATTTTTATCTTCTACTCATTATGACACATTACTATGATAAATCGCGTATTTGTTTACCATAAATGTTAACCTACATATTTTACCGTGTAATTTGCTTTTCCTAAAGCTAATGCCCTGCAAATTGGATTATGTTAAAAAGGGCAAACCCACAAGGACTCGTCAGTTGCGAAGGACACCAGTAAAAGTAACTAAGCATACAATTATTTGTATACTGTATTTATAAATGTCGTTCGTAACTTTGAGAACACTTTGATTCCGGTTTTCTCACATAAACTGCATCGATACGTAACAGTATCGATGCAGTTTATGTGCAAACAGATACTGACTAGTGTCACTAGTGATTCTGTATTACCTTTGATGAGCGAACGTAATTTTGGTTGATGAGTAGACGTAAACAAAGTCAAAGTCAAAGTCAAAATCTTTTTATTCCGTAAAAATGGCTACATTTGTTTGGAATCGTCACAATTTTTTTCCCTACCGTGCAGTTTATGACTAGGTGAGCACTGATAAAAATACTGCCAAAAAACTCAGGCATCCCTCTTTTGGTGTCCAAACAAATTTACATATTTTATTAATTACATTATAATTGGATCGACTCACTCCCAGGCATTTTTATCATTAATATAGTCAGATACTTTATAATATGCCCTGCTACACAATTTGGCTTTAATAGTAGTTTTAAATTTGTTTATTGACAATTCTCTTATATTGCTGGGAAGTTTGTTATAGAACCATATACATTGCCCCATAAAAGAATTACTTATTTTGTGGAGACGGCTTGCATGTAACACAAGATTATGCTTATATCTAGTATTTATGCTATGAGTATCACTCTTTTTACAAAATGAGTCTATGTTTTTATGGACATACAAAAGATTTTCATAGATATATTGCGATGCGACTGTTAAAATATTTATTTCTTTGAATTTTTCTCTAAGGCTCTCCCGGGGACCAAGTTTGTAGATAGCTCTTATGGCTCTCTTTTGCAATAAAAAACGTTACGTCGTTCGATGTTAAGGTCCGTCTACGCACTAAGCAGTTTTTAAGCATTCTCTAAGCCTTTGAACTCACATTGTAAGAGAGGTACAGTGCATCAAAGTAGGTCATTGAGGGAAATACCTTGTGTATCTTCCTTTCTTCCTGCGAAGGAGCTAAGTTACCAGTAAGTTCCTGTGTTATCATCGGAGCTGGCAGTATGCGAGTAATACTCTCTGAATTGCAAGCGTCCATCAGATTTCTTTGTGATAGTGCCAATATCGATTTCGAATGTCTCATTGAACTTAGTCCACTCCTCATATACAGATATCTTATATTTGCATAGAGCAGACAGTTCACCACTGAGTTACCAATTCGTATTCCCACATTCATAATTTCTTAATCTCTGAAGACTGTTCATTATACTGAATGGATACTTGAGCCGACAGCACACATCTCTGTCTGACGCCAATATTGATTTCAAACCAGTGTGGCAGGCTATCGTCCACCCATGCACACATGCTGTACAATACTTATAAGTAGATTATACAGCACGGAGCATGTCACCGTCAATCCCATATTGAAGCAAAATGTTCTAGAGATTCTTTCCCATGACGCTATCATATACTATCTTAAGATGCATAAAACCGCAGAAAACCTTCTGGTCCATAACCTGCTTCTCCACGATACTGTGGAGTGAAAATACTCGATCTGTAGATTATGTGCCGTTTTGAAATCCTTCCTAAAACATTTCCTCATTCTCCTTTCAATACTTTTGTACCAGCTCATTCATCTTGTCTTGTAATCCATTTCTCACATTACATGTGCTTACATGGCACTCAGTTTTCCACGACGTAGCATCCCCCGGCGATCTGAAATATTAAACTTAGCTAAGAACGTGCTCAGGAATAAGACTTATACGAAGCAGAAAACCGTTTCGAAATCGGCCTGGCCGTTTCCGAGAAAAAATAACAGGTACACACACGAACGTCTCCGTGGGCGCCGCGGGCAAAAACAGTACTCTACGTCGGGTGGAAAATAAGTCATGGTTTTTATAATTAGTCCTTACCTTAGTCAAAGATATAGAAGAATTGTTTGCAGGACACGGAACTACCGCTCGGGCGTTTCCACCCCCTGTTGTTAACGTATCTGAAGTTGGCTACAGGTGGTAGCCCTACTTATTCGCAGGAATACAACAATTTTCCAGGGAATTCTTATCTGGAGAGTTAGGGCGCATCAAGCACCTCCGCCTCACAGAAAACCACTGCCAAATAACATCTCCCTGGAGGGTTGACGTATTACTGCGACTGAATGAGGTCACCAGTAAGCTCCTAAGGAGTTCCTAAGTTAGCAGCACAGGTGGCATCGCGCGATACTTTATGCATTGCAAGCGTCATAAGCTATGGTACCCACTTTACATCAGGCAGGCCGTATGCTTGTATGACTCCCGACGCTGTATAAAAAAAATATATGGCTGCGGTCTTCTACAAGACATAGATATTTTCTCAGCCTGCTTATAAATATCGCTGGGTGTGAGTCACACCACTCTCGTGGAGGTGGAGCTTTGGCTCTAAAAATGGGGTATACAGGTTTGAGTAGAGGTGGGTCGGATTAAAATCCTTTCGCGGGACGTAGATGGGCCGCGGGTCGTACTTTATCTACCCCTATCCCAGAATATTTAAAGGGATTCACACGATTTCAAAGCGAAAGGAATATACGAGTAGTAGGCAAATAAATGACATAAAAAGGCATAAGTACATACATAAACCACCAACTGAACTATCGCACTGTATAGGTTTGGATGTTTTTAAGAGAGGTAGGGCGCATCAAAGCAGCCTGTCTCGGGAACTACCTCCACCTCACAGAGAACCACAGCTAAACATCAACTCGCCAGAGGGTTGTTGTGTTTCTGCGTGTGAGCGAGGTCACTAGTCACCTCACAAGGAGTTGCTGTGTTAGCAGCAGAGAAGGCATCGTGCGAGTGATACATAATGTATTACAAACGTTCATAGGCTACGGTAACCGCTTTACATCAGGTGGGCCGTATGCCTTCTGACGTTATAAAAAAATGTGCTTTAAGCACACAAGTAAATAAATTGCAATAACTTCAAAGAAACATTTGAAGTCGTCACAGTCACATAGATGTATGCTATTACGCATAGTTTGCAGATAACTCAGTTGCGGCTGGTTGTGATTCAGCGCAGAGACGAGCTATGAGAATTGTCGGTGATCCTAAGCTCACACACTGAATAGCCTTCAGAACCCGTTATATACCTTTTCCCATATATTTCGCGGTCATATATGACCACACGGGTTTCGAAGGGTTAAGCCCTTGAGTTTAAATAAAGATTTTACCTTCCTTTGTGTGTTTGACCGATTGAATAATGAGTTATGTTCTCTGTGAGTAGTTCGATATGATGTCAAAGGTATCGTTTTACAATTGCACTGCTCGCCGATGACTGGATATTTATTATGACACACTGGAACCGCAATGGCCGCGTACTGTGTCGTTCCAGAGAAGTTTTCTACCAAGAAGTTGTGGAACTAGTTTTCTACCGAGATTTTCCCTAGGGTCTACAGCATGAGTTTGTTCAAGAAAGGCGTGAAGAGAGTTCTACAGGATTGGCGGTGGTGACACCCTTGATGTTGCAAGTGTCCGTAGACTCTGGCAACTGCTTACCATCAGACAGGCCATATGCCCGTTTACTATGTTAGTAGTATAGAATAATACTGTTATCGGTTTACGTACTGTATAGTGGAGCTACCAGCACTTTCACGATCGTAAAAACCAACGACCCTTTTTCTAAGCGTTCTAATCAGGTCGTTATTGACAATAATCCAAATGAAACTCTGAGTGTACCAGTTAACCTACTGCTTATAACTCTACTGTAACTTTCACGATAGGAGATTCCACTGTATAGCAAATCAGCACATATAGTCGAAAAGAAGTTTTATATCATTGATGAACATTGCTAATATACGTCTTTAATTAACAATGGTCTTAGTTGGCACGTAGTTTAATCCAATATGCCAATCTATTCGATTGACAGAATTTCAAGCTTATCGACATAAATTTATTGGCCATGTCCAGAAGCGTTATCGTTGTCTCTTTGAGCCTGGATTATCATCAAAGGCCAGTCTCAGTTCAATTCAAATCAATAGTAATCCTTAACATTATATTAACAGGTGTCATATGTGGTATGCATTTATATTATCCTAGCAAAATCTGCTACAGCATCTTCACGCATAAAGGGCAAACATCATTCATCAGATACGGAAGACACCAGTCTAAATAACATATGCGATAGTCATATAACCTAAAAACCCTAAGCATACAATTATTTGTATGCTGTTTATAAATGTCGTTTCTAATTATGAGAACACTTTGATTCCGGGTTTCCGTTATGGATCGTTGTTGTTTTGTGTGCAAACGGCTACTGACCAGAGTCACTGTATTTACGTTACTTTTGATGAGCAAACGTTATTACGGTTGATGAGCAAACGTCAATTGAGATCCAGTTACGGTGCCAGAGCAGTTACTACTACAACACAAGCTTTTAACGAGCTCGGTGGACGCGACATTGATACCATCGCTTGTGGGTTCGATTCCCACATAGGACATACATTTCTGTACATAAACATGTCTGTTTGCCTTGGTCTGGATGTTTTTAAGAGAGGTAGAGCGCATCAAAGCTGTCTAGGGAAATACTGGAGGTACTTCACAGAAAATCGCAGCCAAATAACAACTCTCTAGGGCGTTGTTGTGTTCCTGCATGTGAATGAGGTCACCCGTTATATCCTAAGGAGTTGCTGTGTGAGCAGCAGAGGAGGCATCGTGCGAGTGATACTTAATATATTCCAAGTGTTGATAGGCTACGGTAACCGCTTCATATTAGCTGGACCGTATGCTTCTATGCCTTTCGACACTGTATAAAAACCGGCCAAGTGCGAGTCGGACTTGCGCAAGAAGGGTTCCGTACCATTATCTATAAAAACGAAAAAAAAAAACATATTTATTGTATGGGAGCCCCCATTAATAATATTTGTTTTATTTTAATTTAATTATTTATATTTAAAGTGAATATATAACTAAATATTCTGTGAATATTTCAAGCATCTACCTGTTGCCATTATCAATATCGAACAAAAATGAGCAAAAAAAACGGCCAAGTGCGAGTCGGACGCGCGCATGAAGGGTTCCGTACCATTATCTATAAAAACGGCAAAAAAAACACGTTTGTTTTTTTGCCGTTTTATTTTAATTTAATTATTTATTCTTAAAGTGAATATATAACTAAATATTCTGTGAATATTTCAAGCATCTACCTGTTGCCGTTATCAATATCGAGCAAAAACGAGCAAAAAAATCACGTTTGTTGTATGGGAGCCCCCTTAAATATTTATTTTATTCTATTTTTTAGTATTTGTTGTTATAGCGACAACAGAAATACATCATCTGTGAAAATTTCAACTGTCTAACTATCACGGTTCATTAGATACAGCCTGGTGACAAACGAACGGACGGACAGCGAAGCCTCAGTAATAGGGTTCCGTTTTACCGTTTGGGTACGGAACCCTAAAAAAAATACAGCTTTATCTTCCTAGCAACATCGTGGCTCCAATTATTTATTGTGCAATGTCGATCAGACAGCCTCAGTAGATAGACAGATGTCTGTCTATAAGGATAATAATGGTATGGTATTAATAGAGAATCACCATCAGAACTTAAAACACTAGTTACAACAGTGATAGATAATTGTATGAAAAACGACTTACAGTTGAATGCGAAAAAAATCAATACAAGAGAGGCAACCAGAACGAACACGGGGATAATGGTTGATGATGTAGTGATGGAACAATGAAATTGTATGTCGTGGAGTTCTCTTTACCTGGTACCCCGCCAGCCTGCAGATATATACATACATTTATTATTAATGTTTAAAAAAGCCACTAATAAAACATAAATTTAAATCATAAAAAACCCATGACATTAAATTTTTACATGTAAAAACTTCAAATGAAAAATAAAAAACCCACGACCTTAAAGAATAATATGATTAAGATGTCGTGAGTAACCTATGTTGTAGAATGCGTATTAATTAACAACAAAGGTTATGTACTCACGTCTAGTATAAATAACTAAACTTTAGTATTGTAATTATTTATATTTTTTGTAGCCTTTATTAATAAAAATGTTTACTTAGTTTTTCATTAATCTGTAATATAATATAATATTTTTATAACCGCACCGCTCGCCGACGACAAGGAATTCACTCTCACACGCTGGAATCGCAATGGTCGCGTACTATGCGGTTCCAGAGGAGTTTTCTTCCGAGAACTCTCAAGCTGTGGAATGAGCTCCCAGCTGACGTTTTTCAAAGGGCACTATATACAGCATGGAGTTCTTCAAGAAATGCGTGAAGAGGTTTTTAGAGGGCCGGCAACGTATGAGTGACACCCCTGGTGTGACTGTTTAACATCAGGCAGGCCGTATGCTTGATTGCCACCTTAGTGGTATAAAAAAATATTAATCATATTACGCTTTTATGTCGTGGGTTTTTGATTTTTTTATTTTAAGTTTTTTAAATCACAATTTTTCGTCGTCGGTTTTGTTTATGTTTTATGTTAGTTCATCCTGTAACACATATGTTGAGAGAGTTTTATATTTTAATATTATTTCTAATACCATTGTCATACACAGGTTCAAATCTTCGGCAACGCAATGGTAACTGGTTACAAGCGGATAGGCTATCTACGCTGGTTTGCCACCTTAGTGGAATAAAAAATACAAGCCAAGAATCATACGTAAATGTTGTAAATTTTATAGCCATCATTATGTACTCTAATAATATAAATATTTCTTATTTTACTCAGGTAAATAATTATGTTGATTTTATGATATTTACCTAAGTTAGTAACGCGAGCTTTACTTGTGGCGAGCCTAAGAGGCTTAAAAGATCCATTAAAACACAAGCCGTTCGTCAAATTAGGAGAATAAAAGGATCAAAAAGTACTTAAAAATGTACTTAATGAGAATTAAAATAATTACGGGAGTTCGGAGGGTATCCATTAGCGGGCGAGCGTTCTGCTCGCGAGATAATGCCGGGCTGTTGTGGCGCACAACAATGGCGTCACTTACAACGCGCCCTTATCTCGTCACCTCGTTTGTACCGGGGTCTGCTCACCTGCATTGCCGAGATATTGTCCCGGCAGCGGCAGAGATTCGATTAATATTATTATGAAACAGATGCCATGTGTGGGGACCGTATCATACTAGAGAGAAGACTTAAAATAATAACGAAAATTGGAAAATTTGGCCCGGTACCTAATAATAATAATGTACTACCGTATAATAATAATGTACAGCTTGTACTCGACACTACAGGTATCCGACTGCTGCAGAGAATCGATCAGGGCCTACATCTCTGGTGTATCTTCGTCCGTTAAAAAGGAAATTGAAGAAAATAAAGAAAGTCCAGAGTACTTACGGCCCTGGCTTGTCTTCATTAGATGTCCAGAGAGGAGGATTCGATAGAGCTATATACTCCAAGGGTAAAAGTGCTAAAGAGTATAACGTCTCGAGTAGAAAGCGCAGCATACCTCTCTCAACATCCCTAATTCACTCCTGCCGGTGCTGCCCCTGACCAACATTCACTGATATTTTCGGGGTTAGTAGCGATAGGTATGATAGTTATGGCAAGCGTCCGTCCCTCTTCTATTATAGTCTAATAATTCTTCTAGATCACATATCAACAGTCCATTAATTTCAGACACATTCTCAATAGTCCCAAAACAAATATTTGTCCAGTGTGGGAATCGAGCCCACGAGCGTTGGTGTCAAAGTAGCGTTACTAACCATTGCGCCAACGAGCTCGAATGAAATGAGGAAGTACTGTACATTAACTAGCACACTAAACTTTTTTATATAATTACAAACGCTCTCTTGCGAACGGAATCTCTCATCGGGTTTCAATATCTTGTAGAGATATCGTAGCTTCGTAAAATGTAACTACGAGTATTAATTTCAAAGGACTGCCATGCAATTCTCTAAGCGACTCGTAATGGCTGTGTGCGTCGCTGTGATCACAGATGTCACAGCTTTGACATTGTCTACTGCGATCACGGCTAAATTATTTGGTATTCTATAAGGCTGTAAGCGTACGCGAGGCTGTTTGCCTTGTAGAATTCCAATTCCAAACGCAGCCTTGCGGAGCTAGTGTCGCATAACCATGAAAATCGACACCAAAGAATTGCAATTGTGTTCAAGGCTGTAACAGCCGATGTTTCCGAGGATGTAAGGACGTTTGCTCTTACAGAATTGCATGGCTGGTCACGACAGTCTTGGTAGAAAACTTCTTACAGAATCGTGAAGCTATGCGGTGTAGCCTAGTAGTATCTTTGTAAGTGCGACGATTTCTGACGTTTCTTTTATATTGTCCTACTGCTTAAATCTCAAGCTCATGCTAAAAACCTTTGAATATATTAAATCATAAACTCCGAGCTTCCAGCATTAGCGAACAAATTAAATTATCCACATAAAAGAGCGTAGAGGAAGACACTTCTTTTTACAACGTCGTGAGGTATTCAAGCACACGGTACACCAGATGTAAAGTGGTTACTGTAGTCTATAAACGCTGGTAATACATTTCTTAAGGTATTGTAATGTATCACTCGCACGATGCCTCCTCTGCCGCTAACACAGCAACTACTTAGGAGCTTACTGGTGACCTCTCTCATACGCAGGAACACAACAACCCTTTAGGGAGTTGTTATTTGGTTGCGGTTTTCTGTGAGGTGGAGGTACTTGCTAAGACGGGCTGCTTTGATGCGTTCTGCCTCTCTTAAAAACATCTAGACCAAGACAAACAGACATGTTTATGCACCCAAATATTTGTCCTATATGGGAATCGAACCCACGAGCGTTGGTGTCAAAGTCGCGTCATTCACGACTACGCCACTGAGCTTGTCAAATACACTCTAATACTTTGATTGAAAAGAAAGGCTGGATATTTAGTTGCAATACAAAAGTATATTAATTTAATAAATTGTACAGGATTGCAGGAATATTTCAGCGTCATAACCATACAAATGACTATATTTTGTATACCTGCAATCCTACAGAGTAAGAACTGTTTTGGCTATCTACCTATATCCTACTTACCTAAATATACTTTATTAAAAGATCGAAGCAAGATCGTGTGGGCACATACATGATTTGTTTCAATAGCGATACAGGTTCGGCTATATTGAATTTTGACGAGCTTGGTGGCGCAGTGCAACGCATGTCTCCCAACGTTGTATAAAAAACACATAGAAACGTATTTTTAGTATTGTCTTAGGTTTTCGCGATTGTTACACATTGAATTAAACAATTTTTAACGGAAGTATCGCGTATTTTATTTATTTTGTTGAACCTGACGTTTCGAACGCTTTGCAGCGCTTTGAAGCGTAGGTACTCGTGTGAAAGAACACATTGCTGACATGAAGAATAGGCGCGATAAAAACTCTGCAGTTTGTGAACATACACTGGACCAGCCAAACCATTACATCCGGTTTGATAAACCACAAATCCTCGCCAAGGAGAATCGCTACATGCCGAGAATGTTGCGCGAGGCTATTGAAATAAGAAAACACCCCAATTTCAATAGAGAAGATGGTTGGCAAGTACCACCTGCTTGGGATCCAGTCCTAAAAATGATCAAATCCCAAACCCAAAGATCTAAAAAATGTTCGGACACTGTGAGCGATTTTTGTGTGAATCGGAACATATATAATTAATCCATCCATGTCGGTAGATGTAATAATTGAATAACTAATGTAAGACAAATACCACCTTAGTCTTCCTGCGACCACGGACGCTGCAAAGCGTTCGAAACGTCAGGTTCAACAAAATAAATAAAATACGCGATACTTCCGTTAAAAATTGTTTAATTCAAAACGTATTTTTACAATAGATCAAATGTTTACTCACCCTAGTCAAATACTTATAGTGTACATAAATAAGATAAACAATAATCATAATGGTGTTTTATAATATCTCTATCTATATCTTCATGTCGAATTCCTTACGAAGTTGACTGAGCGAACCGAGCGCCACATGTCTATCATGCAAACTTCACTCGCTTCTTTAAAATTCACTGCTCTTTTTATGCTCGCTCGCCGGTATATAAAACTCCTGACATCACCTCCAAAACACGATCAATTTGGTCATGATAGGTAAGTCTTTGCCTACCTCAGCTCCTACATCCTTCTATTTTTACGTTGTATATCTGTTTCGTAATTCTTTTTCTTACTGCATTCTTTTTGCATGTCCAAACCAACAGAGCATGCCTCTTCTTATTTTAACACCGACAATCTCTTTCAGACCAAGTCTGTTTCTAACATTATCACTACGAATACGGTCTACAAGCGTTACACTACAAATTTCGCACAACGCTCGCATATATCCTACTTTGTCTCTGCCATACATAGCTCTCGCTTCCATAAGTAAGCGTTCCCAGTATACACTCATCTTTCCACATCAGCGGTGTACCTTCCATCATTTTTAGAAAAATATGATATTGATATTTTACGTTTACCTAAACACTGGTTAAACAAAAGTAAAATGTTATTTGAAATTGATAATTATAAAATAGATAGTTTTAATAGAGTCTTTAATTAGCTTTAACTAGAGGCGGTTCAATGATTATTAAAATTATTAAATAAAAATGCCACAAAACCAAAGAACGTAAGGACATTATTAGACTCTCTATTTAATGCTCTATTGAGATGTCATGTGCTGAATTAGATAATTACATAATTGTTTGTATATATAAACCTCTAAGCGGTAACATTACACAATTTGAGCAGGTAATGGAGGATACTTTAAGCAAAGTTTTCATAGGTGAAAAGGACATTATAGTCTGTGTTGATTTTAATGTAGATATTATAGTAAATACACAGACAACCCTTAGATTTTCAAATCATTTAATTTATAAAATGTTTTCCTGGAGCCTACACGTATAACAGCTACGACTTAATAGATAATATCCTTTGTGATTGTGAGCATATCAATAAATCAATAATTGGTGACTTGCCTTCATTCAGATCATTGCGGTCAGTTGGTAGTATATCAATGTTCGAAGAACACAGATTTAAAAAGTCATCTATTGTATAGACCACTAACCACAAACAAACTTATTAAGTAAAACAATGTATTAGGGGACAAGTTTCCTTCATTAGATTACTCTGTCGACAAACCGGACTATCCGAAGAATCCGTTATACACAAAATTGTTTAGTATTATAACCTGTGAACAATATTAAAAGGTAAACAGATTAATACTCGTACCACTAATAAATTTAAATTTAATGATTAGGCAATTACAGGTATATAAATAAGCAGAAACGAAATGTTTGAATTATACGGAGAAAAGCCTATCAAACAAAGTAGCAAGTATATTTAATGACTAGTTCACTAATATTTCTTACTTTATAATAATAAAGGCAACCTTATTGGATTACTCTGTTGATAATCTTGACTTGCTCTACACAAAATTGTTTCATGTTATATCCGGTGAATACCAAAATAAACACGAAAATAAAAAGATTAATACCAGTAATGAATTTAATTTTAATGAGAGGGAACTACAGTTTTATTAATAAGTAAAAATAAAATGTTTGAATTATATGGAGAAAAGCCTTATGGATTTCACCCAGAATTTGTTAAATATGTCAAAAGTAATTCATATTTTTTTAATGTTTACAAAATTGCAATATCTATGTATATTAAAAACAAAATTAAGCAGTCGATAAATAAAATAAAGTCAGTATGCGATATTGTTAAGAAAGAAACAGATAAAGATAAACCTCACGAGACAAAGATAAACCTCAAGATAATGAGTATTCTATTAAACATAATAATCAAACTGTAACAGATGTTAAACAAAATTCTATTACTCAAATCCAGTGAAAAAAGTGAACTGGGGATTTACAGACCAATATCCATTTTGCCTTTAACTTCAAATTTCAGTAAGTTGCAATCAAATTTTGGGCTTTACCATTAAGCCAAAAATTTGATCGCATCTTACTGAAATTACAAAATACAGACTATTTATATAAATGGGGTCAAATCTAAAGACAGCTACGAGTATGTTAATATTGGAGTGCCCCAGGGCACTATAATGGGGCACTTTTCATTTTTAGTATAATTATGTGAATGATCTGCCCTGTATGGTTCAGAAAATGGCGGATATCCGTTTATATGTTTGATGATGATACTTCTTTAATTTTAAATGTTACTCGCTAGTGCGAAAATATTGACAAGGTGTTCTATCTGCCATTTTAAAGTGGTTCACATGTAATAATCTTTTATTAAACTTAACTAAAACCAAACACAGAAGTTCTCATTGACAATAATGTACTAGAATTTATTAATAATACTGTATTTCTTGTAATTACAAAAGACTCTAAATTACAGTGGAGCCCCCACATAAATTAACTGGCCAGTAAGCTTAGCTCGCCGCATATGCAGATAGGAGAGTTAGGCAATTGACAGATGTGGCTACTGTGCGCTTAGTCTATTTCAGTTACTTTCGTAGCATTATATCGTATGTACTGTTGTGGGGGAAAAGAGGCTGATATTGAACTATTTTTATATTACAAAAGAGAGCCATCTCTATTCATACTCTATTTATAACATAAGCTCCAGGGAATCACTTAGAGAACTGTTTAAAGAAATAAATATCCTCACGGTTGCCTCTCAGTATATTTATGAGAACATATTAAATGTTCGTAAAAATATAGAACCGTTTTCAAAATTTTTTGACAATCATAGAAGCAGGAATATATTGCGTATTCCGGTACATCGCCTTGCTAAGACTAATAGATCTTTTGTTGTAAATTGTATTCGATTCTATAATAAACTACCTGAAACAGTTCTGTCCTTGCCTGACAATATGTTCAAAAGGCAAATCAAAAATCCTATATGTAAGAAGGGTTATTACAGAATTGGTGAATATTTGACTGATGAAATGATTCAGCACATGTATTAATATATATTTAATTATACCACTTTATGCACACTCACATATATTTATTGTAATATAAACCGACGATTTAAAGAAAACCTACATTGGCAAGTTTCTTTTGGCATTTCTTCTTCACCAATGGTAATTTTCGAAATGCTCGTAAAGTCAAAAAGAGAGATTAAAGCTATGAAAAATTAATAAGATATAATATGATTTGATTTAAAGAATGTAAGACGTACCCGTGAGGGTATATCCCGGCTGAAAGCGGCATCCAAAGTATACAATCTCATTCACTTGTTCCAACTCTTCATCATCAACCGTAATGGTAATCATTTTAGTATTTAATAATGACATTCAGTATTATAGTCAACAACGTATTGTATTATAGATATATTTTAACACTGACGTTTAGAGTATTTCTCCGTAGAGAAAAACTCTTTCACTAGTGTTTTTGTCCATAGAAAAAACTATTTCACTAGAGTTTTCTCCATAGAGAAAATCTCTTTCACTGTAACATATGGCATAAAACTCTTTGACATATGCTGTATCCTTCGAATAATACTACTCGTATCTAGACGAAGCATGGTTTTAACTTTCAGGGAATTTGTGTGTTTGGTGATGGTCGTCTTTGCTCGTAAAGGCAAACCTCCTCCTGACAAAATTTTATTATCACTCCTCCCTTCTATTTTTTTATAATAGGAAAACAATTATTTTCATTTTGTAGTTGCAGTCAAAATTTCACTAGCGAAGGTGTTCATGGTTACTTACAAACTTAGGAACCGTTCATAATTAAAATTTATAATGTAGTAAATAGGATATTGAAAGGTAGTAATTTTCATTTTCTTCCAAAATTTATAATTTTCTTTCATTCAATATAATCTTCCATTAACATATTAAATGTATATTGTAATGTTAAGCAGTCATTAATTAGGAGAGTATTTCATAGATTATGAAATACTCATTCCTAATTAATGTCTGCTTGTATTTCATAATCTATATCAATTGCTTATTAAGTTTCTAATTAGAATTTGTGGTCACTTATTATTACCTGTAATTTACCATAGAACACACTTTATGTTAAACATTTTAATTGGCATTTTTGTCTTGTCTACTTGTGATAAAAAAAAACAAATAATATAGTTGATCGGTCCCAGTCTATTACATCGAATTAGTGACGTAATTTCTTGAAACGACTAAATAAAAGCAAACACACGAAATAAGGATGTTAAACTGTCAGTTGAATAGACCTCTTGCGAAGATCGGACGCAGGGTTTGTCCATTAGGCTGATTACGGTCAAATGTTCGCCCTCTGGGGAGGCTGCGGCCTACCATTTTCCTATCTCGCTGAATGGACGTGGCAACTATTAAATTTCGACTTTTCTCGATCTTTCTCCAACTTCATTTAAAAGGTAGACGTAAAATTGTAATTGAACATAATGATAACCATGCAAACATATACTTTTCACGCTTAGACTCTTGCAGGGTAGGTTGAGAGAACCGAGCACAAAACTGTCAAGATATTTAAATATATTATAAAGTGAATGTAACAAATAGGCATATGTAATGTAAAGGAATGGGTAGTTTGAGAACGCTTGGAATACCGCTTTGATACTTGACAATACTTGTACGTGGGAGACTCTGTCAAGATGCATTCACACTCTGTTGAGAAGAACTCTAAAATGTAGTTCCTTGGGATAAATTCTTTAGAGAGTTCATTCGTACCCCTAAGTATTTGCGAAAAAAGCTTATAAGTAAGTCGATGAAGTTGTTGAGTGTGTCAGTCTAATTTTACATATGCAATGTTATCAGTGCCAGCCGCGGCCAATCTCCCGGCTTCCTGGCAGGTTATTGTATTTACAAAACAATACAATAACCTGCCAGGTTGTTGTTGTGGTTTGTTACATTTAAGTTTTTCATTAGTTTATAAGTTCACTAGCGCTTATGTTACAAAATACTCGTACTATCAAAATTGTCACATGTAAGCATATCTTCAGTATGCATAAAACTAATTTTATACCGAATCGTAAAATTGCTAAGTGTAACAACTATGTCAGTCGTCAAAGACACGGGAAGAAGTCGGTAATATCGCTACGCGAACTATATAACTAAAATTCCATAAAATAGGTTCTATTAAAAAGTTCTACTATCCATCATTAGATGAGCTCGAAGGTACCAATTATTATATTGTCATCCTTTAATTAAATTTGCGAAGTTACAAATTGACGCGACAATTAGAAGTTGAATAAATATAACTTTCAAGATTTATTTACACACACATTGTTATAGGTAAATAATATAAAATAGCGTAATCTAGTAAAACTGTAATTTTATTTCTTTATGTCTCTCTATTATGTTCTGTATTTAATAATTTATTGTATTAATACAGGCAAAGGCACAAATATTAATGAAAATGGGTTACGATATATTTATATTCCATTCGTATTTGTAAAATCGCTCTCTTCACTGTAATCTGAATGTATTTACTCACATTTGATTAAATGCATCGTGGTAAAAATCATTGCTTTACAATATTTGCTGCATATCATATTAAAATATTACTGATCTATCTCTGAATAAGTTTATATACCCGTAAATTTAATATATAACTGAAATATAACCCAAGACGCGAAGAAATATCCCGAAGACGACGACGTGTAAGCAACAACGATCTTGCAGACAAGATTATAAATTATTTGAAGACTAGACAACCATGCAGTTTTTAGGTTATGCCAATACTGCAAAAAAATACTAATAAACATGTTATTATTAAACTCTAAATAACAAATACTATAACTCAGGCTAAGAAAGACGCAAGAATTGAGTAATAGCCGGCCAAATTCTAATTTCAGTAATGCTTCATCTTCCAGTGCTACCGATCTTTACTATATTGATGAAGATTCGAACATGTCAATCCCAATGAAATCTGCAGAATAGCCATCATACCTCATCAACCCTTACTCATCCCACTGCAGGGATACGGGTCTCCCTTCAACCGAAGGGGTTTAGAGCATACTCCACCACGCTGCTCAAATGCGGATTGGCGGAGGCCAAGGTTTACAAGCCGCCCGAGGGCCACCGACTGAGCTTAACGACTGTCATCTGTCGACAACAGCTGGGACCGACGGCTTAACGTGCCCTCTGAAGCACGGGGAAATTCGTGTTAGATAAACCCATCCATAGACAAGCTGCGGTCGACGTTGGATAACCTGCGTGTTCGATCGAATAACACGCGCAACAACGCCATCGAGATGAACTTTTATTAATGTCAACTATTTGTAACAAATTTCATGTAACGCCCTGAGTAGCCCTCGACGAGCTTGAAAACACCTTCACCAATCCGCATTTGAGCAGCGTGGTGGAGTATGATCTAAACCCCTTTGGTTGAAGGGAGATGAGTAAGAGTTGATGTGATAATGTGAATAAAAAATGTTGCTCAATATTATTTTTACATCCAAATTCATTATATGTGAATGTAGTGCACATGGTCTCCTAACGATTCTCTGGCAAAAAGAAGGTAGCAAAGAAAAAAATGGCATGCGTTATTCATAAATAATCAACCACCCCAACCTTATAGAAATTCTAGCCAAATAACAATTATCTAAAGCGTTGTTTTGTCAAGATGACCAGAAAGCGAAACGTCCTTGTGTTGGAAACATCCTAAGGCTAAGGTACGGTTTACATAACCTTTATTGCCACAACGATATTATATAAATGATAGAATTGTAAGTATGAGGTCCAGTAAGCTACCGAGAAGTCACTGTGTACGCAACGAAAATGATAACGTGCAAGCGGCACTTCTTGTATTGCAGGCGTAATCAATACAAGTTATGTGTATCGTATGCTAGTTTCCCATCGTAGTATAAAGTCATAAAAAAATATCGTATTATATTTACATATTTGAGCAACAAAAAATACTAACTGTTTATCTAAAATATTGAAATACACATAAGATTTGAAGTGCATTTCATTATTTTAGTTGTGAGCATAGTATTTTCATAGGTTGGGTTATATTTGGTATGTTGACCAATTAAAAACATTTTTTTTTTGCATTTAATAATAAACTAATAATGCATGTAGTACTTTAGATCAGAATAGTCCTAGTTTGAAGGAGAATAATGTGATTTTTTTGCTGTGAATTAAGCCTTAGAACATATTTTAAACAGAGAGCTATAAAACTGTTCGCATAAAACGACAAGCTGAGTTCAAAGAACGATCCCGTTCCAACATTCTATTAACAAGAGTAACAAGTGAAATTTTGTTCGACATGGATATACTACAGTTCATAAGGAGCTTAAAGAGAAATGTTGGCCATTAGTCATGACCGGGAGCCTCGAGAACATTCTTTACTTCTGCTACCAACTTGTATATAGGCTATTTTATATTCAACACGAGATCTGCCTGTAACTGATGGGACTTGTTGTTCAAAGGAAAGTCAAATGAGACATCCTGATAAAAGGTCGCATGGAAAAAGGCTTTCGCGTTCAGATCGTATAGTGGAATATCGGTGCAAAAATAAAATCGACTTTATAACAGCAGTTGGTACATAGAACATGTTTTTGATATAGTTCTGCAGCGAGTCTCTACTTACTGATACAGATTTTTTAGTGTTTAATGTAAGTATTTTTTACACGACTATGCAGCAAGAATACGAGTTTAATGTTTTCAGTATTGATGTATGATAGTGAGTTACTTTATTCTATCAACACCTGAACTGTTCCAGATGTATGAGGTATCATTACAATGTCTATTACCCGACATTGTAATGATACCTCAGGCTGAGGCTATATGACTTCATAATAAAAACAATATGGCGGAATATTTACTCCATATTATGCTGACTAAAGAAAGAAACTCCGAACGTATAGAGTGGGAATTAGAACCTATCGAACTAAACAACTCCGTACAAATTACGCAACGCCATCTAGTTACAAATGAAGCGAAGCCTTATGGATAACTGAGAAATACGCGTAAACATTTTTTTTTTTTTTTGACAACTACTAGAACAAATGTAGACATGTTCATGCACACAAATGTTGGCAATTTTTAACCACTCATCGATCTGACTCGTTAATAAAATAAATGGTTTTGAAACGTCACCTTAAAAAGATATGATTATGTTTTTTATGGTACTTTTTAATAAAAATAATAACATAGTTTATAAGAAATTTTATTTATTGAAATT
The DNA here is from genome assembly GCA_947507595.1 of Pyralis farinalis. Classification (NCBI taxonomy): domain Eukaryota; kingdom Metazoa; phylum Arthropoda; class Insecta; order Lepidoptera; family Pyralidae; genus Pyralis; species Pyralis farinalis. Next base: position 18,928,580 of record OX382271.1, on the reverse strand, counting down.
AAACTATTTTTAACGGAAGTATCGCGTGTTTTATTTATTTTGTTGAAACCTGATGTTTCGAACGCACAATCGATTTTTGTGTGAATCGGAACATATATAATTAATCCATCCATGTCGGTAGATTTAATAATTGAATAACTAATGTAAGACAAATACCACTTTAGTCTTTCCTGCGACCACGGACGCTGCAAAGCGTTCGAAACGTCAGGTTTCAACAAAATAAATAAAACACGCGATACTTCCGTTAAAAATAGTTTAATTTCAATGTGTAACAATCGCGAAAACCTAAGACAATACTAATTTTATTTATTGTTTTTATATTTTTATTATTGTTGCACACACTAGTTTAGCTATCTATATAAATAATAGTAGGCATGTCTTTATATCTTTTTTAATAAATTGTACAGTTGCCTGCGTGTTGATGACGCATCGGCCAAAACGACTGAAAGAATAGGTATCACTGACTGGTCATTGACTTTACTTAAAGGCTTACAATCACATTTAGGCTACATTTTATCCTCGATATGTTTAGGGTCGTTCAGCTGGGAAATAAATATTTCGAGGCAAATGTTACAGAACCGGACAGTTTGAACGATAGTGGTGCCCTGAACTAGATTTCTATGGCACCGTCCTGTGCTCTCGAATTCACCTCTGTATGAATGAACCTCATTTGAAATAAATGATGTATGACAACCTACACAACTCTCTCGAATCATACCCAGCTATGTTTAATACTTATCTACGAGTATATCTATCTTCACACCAAGTTCCTTGCGATGTAGGTAGAGAGGAATAAATTGACTCGCTCCATATGCACCTCTCCCGCTTCTTACAATTCATGGCTCTTTTGATATACGCTCGCCAGTTCCTGGCATTACTGACACTACTTTCGAATAGAATACAACCAAATTGGTCGTGATACATGAGCTCGATGATGAACTCGGTGGCGCAGTGGTGAAACGCGTTGTTACGCTACTTTGACACCAACGCTCATGGGTTTTGTGTGCATGAACATGTCTGTTTGTATTGCTCTGGGTATTTTCTATGTATAATAAGTATGTATTTACAAAAAAAAAATGTATTTACGTATGTTTATCAGTTGTCTAGTACCCATAACACAAGCTTCGCTTACTTTGGGGCAAGAGGGCGCTGTGTAATTTGTTGTGATTTGGCATGTTCCATACCCAAATCGACATGCTTGTGATTCATGTAACATTTGATTTGATCTCTCTTCCTCCTAGCGTTATCCCGTTTCCTAAACCATTAAGATTGACGGGGTCCGCAATCTAAGCCTGAAGATTTGGCGAAGATACTAATTTTGACATGGACCTACGCCGTCAGAAGAAAACCAAATTAGGTTAGGTGACACGTCTATAGAAATATAATTTCTTGTACGTGCGGTATTTTCCATCACCGCCGAGCGATAATTACAAATATGTACATAAATTCGAAAACACGAATAAGTAGTATATGCGAGGATTCGAACCAGGGACCTGTTGCACAATAGGCCGATTACTTATCCAGTGGGGTATCGAATATTGAATTCAATCATTAAATTTAAAAAAAAATCCAGTTGTTTATCGTTATATGTAATATGTATGTGTTGTAGTCAAAGTCAAAGTCAAAGTCAAAATCTTTTTATTCCGTAAAAATGGCTACATTTGTTTGGAATCGTCACAATTTTTTTCCCTACCGTGCAGTTCATGACTAGGTGAGCACTGATAAAAATACTGCCAAAAAACTCAGGCATCCCTCTTTTGGTATCCAAACAAATTTACATAATTTATTAATTACATTATAATTGGATCGACTCAATCCCAGGCATTTTTATCATTAATATAGTCAGATACTTTATAATATGCCCTGCTACACAATTTGGCTTTAATAGTAGTTTTAAACTTGTTTATTGACAATTCTCTTATATTGCTGGGAAGTTTGTTATAGAACCGTATACATTGCCCCATAAAAGAATTACTTATTTTGTGGAGACGGCTTGCATGTAACACAAGATTATGCTTATATCTAGTATTTATGTTATGAGTATCACTCTTTTTACAAAATGAGTCTATGTTTTTATGGACATACAAAAGATTTTCATAGATATATTGCGATGCGACTGTTAGAATATTTATTTCTTTGAATTTTTCTCTAAGGCTCTCACGGGGACCAAGTTTGTAGATAGCTCTTATGGCTCTCTTTTGCAATAAAAAGATGGTGTTAATGTCCGCGGAGTTACCCCAAAGAAGAATTCCGTATGACATAATACTATGAAAGTAGCTGAAATAAACTATTCTAGCCGTATCAACATCAGTGAGCCGTCTAATAGTTTTCACTGCATAGGCTGCAGAACTTAGTTTTCCTGATAATTTTTCAATTTGTGGGCCCCATTGTAGTTTGGAGTCAATTGTTATACCCAAGAACACAGTTGTCTCCACTGGGGCTAAATTAGTTCCATTAACATGTACATTGGTAGTCACCTGTCTTACATTAGGTGTTGAGAACTTAATTACTTTAGTCTTTTTATCATTTAAAAGCAGATTATTAACATTAAACCAATGCATAACTTTAGAGAGAGCATCGTTAACTTCGTCATAATTACCTAACTGTCTATTAATTTTGAATGTCAAAGAGGTATCATCCGCAAACAATACAATCTCATGTTTATCCTTTACATAATAAGGTAAGTCATTTATATATACTAAAAATAAGAATGGACCTAGAATTGACCCCTGTGGGACTCCCATGACTACAGGGGACCCCGAAGATCTTTTACCATTAACATCGACCTTCTGTATCCTATTGCCCAGATAAGAAGACAGAAGTTCGAGAGCCTTGTTCCTGATACCGTAGTGGTGTAATTTTCTGACAAGAGTGTCATGGTGCACGCAGTCAAACGCTTTAGACAGATCACAGAAAATTCCCAAGGCATCTTGCGAACCTTCCCATGCCGCGAATATACTTTTAAGCAAATGAATCCCTGCGTCTATAGTTGAACAACCTCTCGTAAATCCGAACTGTCTCCTATGAAGCAAATTATGTGTATTAAAATGTCTGAGCAACTGGCTAAGCATTAGTTTTTCAAAAATTTTACTGAGAATGGGCAGTATGGAAACAGGTCGAAAATTCGAAGGGTCCGAACTATCACCAGATTTAAATAATGGAATGATTTTACTATGTTTCATCAAGTCAGGAAATACACCAGATGCCACACAACAATTGAAAATTGTAGCTAAATGTGGAGCGATTGAAATAATAATAGAAGATATGGTTTTGACAGATAGACCCCACAGATCTTTAGTGTTTTTCATATTTATTGATTTAAAAGCGTTCAAAACATCTTTTGGGCTTACAGCTGAAAATTCAAATATTGTGTCGCATTCTACCACGCTCTGTTTGAGAACGAGTTCAGCAGCTATAGAAGAAGACCTAAGATTTCGCGTAGTAATAAGAGGAATGTTAGAAAAATATTTTTCAAACTCAGTCGCAATTTCTACATCATTTTTGATATCTATATCATTTATCTTTAACTGAAAGTCTCGACTACGTACTTTCGCTCTACCCGTCTCATTATTTATCATATTCCAAACAGATTTAATAATATTTGTTGAACCATTAATTTTATTTCTTAAATATATAGACTTAGCATTGGAACAGGCTCGTTTAAATATTTTAGCATAATTTTTTACAAGTTCTTGAAAAGTCGGATTGTGATTACAGGTCCTTTCTTCATAAAGTTCATACAATTTATTCCGACTTTTGTAAATACCAGGAGTTGCCCAATCACTGAATGTCATACGGTCACTTACAGACAGTTGTTTTGGAGTAAAGATTGCATTAAATTCACTAGTAATTAAGCTAAATAATGAACTGTACAAGTGGTCCGGAGTACCGTGATAGGGCAACAATACAATTTTTTCTGCTATATTAGACTTAAATCTTTCTAAGCGGCTTTTACTAAATGGTATATAATTTATTTGCTTTCTTTGTATTTTTGAAGAATTTGGAAATGAAACCAATTGACCTGAATGGTCTGACTGAACTTTATTAATTATAGATTGATATGAAGGTTTTACATTGCTAAATATATTGTCAATACATGTAGCACTTGTAGCAGTTACTCTTGTTGGCTCTGTAAAAATATGATGCAAATTATTTGATTTAAATAAATTTAAAAAGTTGTAGGTAACAGTATTTTTCTCCAAGATATTTATATTAAAGTCTCCACAAATTATAACAGTTTTATGGCTATTAGATAATTTATTTAAGGCATCCTCCATGATATTTGAAAATGTTTCAAAGGGCGCGCTAGGAGGTTTGTACAGGTTCATAACAATGAATCGTTCCAATTCAATGCATGAAATCTCTACAACTCGCTCAACAGAGAGGCTCACAATGTCACACCTTTCTTTAAATTTAAGCAACTTATTTAATAATATTAAGGAGCCACCATGTATACAGTTATCTCTGATGAATGAGCTTGCAACCTGGTGGTTATTGAAGCTGAAAATGAATTGATGGGGTTTTAGCCAGTGCTCAGTTAGACATAAAATATCAATATTGCTACAATTCATAAACAACTCCAATTCTAACTCCTTTCCTATCATCCCCTGAATGTTTTGGTGCACCAGGTTGATACAATTATTATTCTTTCTATATTCTTGACAATTTACAATTGATGGGGATATTGTATTATTATTACTTTTAGTTTCATTTTGAATATTGTTATTATTACTATTTACATTGCCAGAGTATAACTCTATTGTCTTGTAACCTAATTTAAAGAATTTGGAATACCTTCCAAGGTACCATTACATAATGTCAAATTATCTAACTGCTCAAAAGAAGCAGGGTTGTTAGCCAAACTTTTGGCTGGTTTCTTAAAACAATATGATAGCGAATCTGCTATTTGTCTTTTATAAAAATTGCTAAGATAAAATTTATCTTCTGTCAAATTATAATGTTTATTATTAAATATATTTATGTCAAGTATATGAAATTTTTCATCATATAATGTCAATGTATGCATTTTATCATTTAATCTATACCTAGATGCATTTTCCGCCTCGGGCAACAAAGTACTGTATGGAAAAGTAAATAAAAACACTTTTCCCACATTTAACTGCTGTAACAAGTATCCCACATTTAACTGCTGTAACAAGTGTAAGTAGGTACAACCGCATAATTTCAATGGTGTACATAAAATTCACATACTCATGTCACACCTGAGAGACGGATCTCCCCCTAACTCACAAATCATCTCAAGGGGGTACAGAGGGATATGGAGCATATTCCGTCATGCTGCTCTATTGCAAGCTGGCCAAGACTAGTTTTCATGCCATCTGGCGCTTGATAACCACTGACTAGGATTTACAACTATCATTTATCGATAGTATCCGGAATCGACGGTTTAAAATACCCATCCGATCTTGTAGTACAGAATATAAGTATCGTATCTACCTACAAAAATGACACAATGAATATAGTCGTAAAGAAACTATACTTTATTTGAGCAACATGTGCATAGCAACGATGGTTCCATAAAATATTACCGACCAAATCACGGACAAAGTAAGCGATACGATTCTAGCGGGAACTCTATGAATAAAATTATCATTTTGCAGAATTGATTCTGGAACGTAGTAAAATACACGTATTATGCTGCCTGTTTATGGCCATGTGGATACCTATCCACATATGCAAGGCAATAAACAAACGTATAAGGTGGAATAAACCTGGTGGTGGGTGGAATAAAAATGTCATGAACCACAAAATTCGTCTTTTCGAATTTATGTAGTTATTTGTAACTATCACTTGCTCGGCGGTGAAGGAAAAACATCGTGAGGAAACCCACACGTCCTAGTGTTTATATTTCAAAAAATGTGTGACCTTACCTAGTAAAGGTATGATTTTCCCTCTGGTTTGTGGAAGTATGACGGTAGTTGCTCCATATGAAAATTTGTATCTTGGCCAAATACTTATGTACGAAATCTGCACTTCAGCGCACTCTGCCTGAATAATTTGTAACGTTTTAACCAACTGCCTACTTTGCACTTTGATGTTAGATGTTAAATGTCTCATGATATTGCAAAGGGTATAATAGTTTTGACATCTGTAACGACGTCTGTGGTATATATGTTTGGCATTTTTTTCTTGTCTGTATTACATTCCAAAACACATGTTGGCTCCTTGAACGACGTTTTAATTTTAATCCAACAAAACTTCATCCATCACCCCGAGCAATTACAACACTGCCCACCTTAGATATAGGTAGAGAACCCCGCTAATCCTCATGGACTAAGAAACAGCATAACGTAAAGAATAAGAAGAAAGATGTTGGTAGGTGTAAGTGGCTCACTACTATATTTAGAGTAGAAACCAACTTCATTAGCACGTAGAGAACCTAATTAACATACAAAGCTCTGGCGAAAGATATTTGGAGCGCATCAAAGCAGCTCGACTGGGGAAATGGCTCCACCTCACAGAAGACCACGGCCAAAGAACAAGTCTCTGGAGGGTTGTTGTATTCCTGTACTCATTAATCCCTAAGGAGTTACTGCAGTACAGTATAGATTAACAGCGGCAGCTATATACTATGTATTGCAAATGTAGAAAAGTGTTTCATGCAATTCCTCATCGTCGTTAGAGCTAAATTCAGGATCCTTGATGCAGCATTAACAGTGGGGCCATAACACTACTAACCACATGAGTAAGACTAATTGTGTCACATATTCACGACAGGATATGGTAACTGCTTCGTAACTGGCGAATCAGCGAACCGCAGAAAGTGGAATGAACAGAGGTGCAGCGTAGCATGAAGCGCCTCCAAAATAGGCAGTTGCACCTACACTAATTTAAATTCCTTAACCGCATTGCAAATAATTTGTACTATAATCTCACATATTGTCAATCTTAATAAAAAGCAATTCCCTGATAATAATTATCCCTAACATACAGTTTCTCATAAAAAAAAATTACAATAGCCCATCATATTTTTAATAATTAGGTTAGTCCATAAAGTTCTTTACAGCATTTCATGGGCCTCAATTTAATTTAGATAACGGTTATTGCATAGATACTGTGGCGTATACGAAAATCTAATTACATCAGTGTCAGCGGTAATTTATAGTTTTCATAGATATAGTAGTCTACGTTAATAATGAATGTTCGCTTATTAGTAAACTTTTTTTTAGTTTGTCAGAAGACAAACTACGAGTAACTTGCTATTAAGTGGCACTAGCATCACAAGATGTATCGCCCGTGCATTGCCACTCTGTTAAAAGCTTGCTGATGACACTGCTCACTCGCAGTTATAAAACAACTCTCCCAGGACTTGCTATTTGGTTGCCATCTTATAAAAGCTAACATCTATATCGTATACACCTAAAAATTTACATTTGCCGATTTTCATATATTTTGACGGGTGAAGGAGTGACTACAATTGGATAGTTTATGGAACTTATCGACAAGTGTGGATAGTGCATAGATGATTTTCTTAAGACATGGCCTTTTAAGTAAAAAATCCAAAGTAACAAAAAGCACTGACGACAAACTTAACAAAGCCAAGTCCACTAGGATTGCGTTAGGACCTACTGAGGACACCCAGTACATACTTTTCTGAATACGTTTGTTGTACGCGTAGGTATTTGTACTACGACTTTCTGCAATCGCGAGCACTCACTGCATTACATTTGTTTTCATATCAACCCTTTTTACAGCTGTGTAGAGATACAGACGGTATAACTGCTATGTGATGCTATGCCAAATCACCAATAGCAGCAATGAGCTGCTAAAAACCACCGAAGTTGTGTATCTTTCTGTATCTGGGTATCTTATGTCTCACGGACTACCCAGACAACCCAAACTTCGTACTGGCCAAAGGACTATCACTTAAGCTCAATTCAATCGAGTCTCTCGAGACTGAAGTTCAGACCATCATCCAGTTTTATAGTACCATTGAGTCCCACTTCTCAACCACGAATAAAACCTTTACAAGCTGGTCTTTAAGGCTTGTGGTAGCATTTGACACTCACCATACGCTCTCTCGTCTACTTTGAAAGTACGGATAAACTAAACAGTGCAGTAAATTCTCTGACCCAAATAGTTCAACTAACTATTCGGGACAGTTCGAAAGTAGTGCTGGATAATCAACGAAGGCTACGACAAACTGTTAAAAACCTGATTAAAGCAAAAACGCAGCTGCTCTCTATTCCATCTCAGAAAAGAGTATTAGTACATAGGGCGAAAGCCCTACGTAGTGACGCTATCACTAACATCCGGCTTTAAACGCATCGACGGCGCTATATATATAACTTTATCGTCAACGTACGTCTCGTATACGTCCATACGGCAGATGATGATTTCTTGCTCAAAACCTCACTCCCTCTAACTGCAGATCCCATATCAGTGTCCATTGGTAAAATTGTTCTTATTATCAAAGCTCTGAGGTCCCATATAGCTCCAGGCAGGTGCTGAAGAATTTTCTAGCCAATATGCCAACATTTTTAGCCCTGCATTTCAATTCCTGCTTCGATCTTCAATGCGGCCAGAAAGTAGTATTTCTGGCCTTATTAGCTTACGAAAGGCAGTGAGTAAGTTTCTTGAAAGAGTGATACTCTCTCGTCAGAGAGACACTATCTCACTAATTGACAACCAATTTAATTTACGAAAACTCTACTGCCCACAGTAAATCTACTTACTACATAGTCGAGTACATCTTGTGTTCGGATTTTACTTCACTACATTTTTTTTCACTCATCTAAAGCTCAAAAATCATTCATTCATTCATTTTTTTTATCAATTTTGAATACTTTGAAATTGGCCGCTCCAAATTACAATTTTCAGTGTGCCCAGTCGCATATTGCATCTGCTACTTCCAATTTGCCCAGATTACGAGTTTATCTTTTAATGTTGAAAGCTAGATTAATGCCGGGCGGCATAGTGCTGAATCCACCCTTTTTATTAACAGTTCTGTTCTGAACGGGAAGTCTCGTATTTTTAACTGACTCAAAAAAGACGTAGTTCCATATTCGTCGCGTATACTTTTTACGTGTGTCATACAAACTGTGAAAGTAGACCCTAATTAGGTCCATTCATTCAAAATCATTTAAAACAAATATTTTGAGACCTACTATCTTTGGGTTATGGGTTTAAAACGAGACTTCATATTATTACAAAGGGGTGTCTTGTATGAACGCTTAATGAAATATGTTTTATATTGTAGTCTTATATTGCAACAACAAAAGTAATCATGTTATAGGTAACTATCGATTCCAAACAAATGTAGCCATTTTTACGGAATAAAAAGATTTTGACTTTTACTTTATGAAGTGTGCAGGTGTAGTTCGATTTAGCTCTAAAGTTATCCATATATTTTCCAACAGCAAACACATCATAATCAATACTAGAATTCCCTCTATATCTCATAATGTTGCGAATATTGGAAATTGAAGAAGATTATAGTACAGTACCGAGTACCGAGAAAGCATCTAGAATGTTTGCCGAATAGGTATTTCGGAATTGTGTAAGGTATGCGAGTAAATACAAACTGTGTAAACGGAGTTAGTGTCCCTATATACTTAGTTACTTTGTAGAGTTAGGTTGTGGAATTTTGTGAAACTTAACGTAGAAATGAGTTCCGTTGAAACCTTGAAATGTAAATGGCATACCATAATCACTAAAATCAAAACCAACGTCACTTGAATGTGGTACACATTCGTACCGTACCCTGTCAAATAGCTATAAAGGCAGCGGCAAAAGAGAGGCACATGCGTACCGGAAATCCGCATGATTCAACGAACATCATTTATCCGGGTGCTGTACTTGCGTGAAACGAAGCATAATCACGGTGGTCATATCCGGTCTACATGAACACGTTAAACGTTTTTATGTAACATCAGATTGTGGACAAATGTATACACCGAATGATGACTAGCTCGATGGTGACATGATTAGCATTGCTGCTTTAACACGAGGGCTCGTGGGTTAAATTCGCTTACAAGACAAACATCTGTGCATATGAACATATCTGTTTGTCTTAGCTTGGGTGTTCTTAAGGGAGGTAGAGCATGAAAGCAACCAAACTGAGGAAGTACTTTCACCTTACAGAAAACTACAGCTAAATAACTTTTTTCTGGAGGGTTGTTGTGTTTCTGTGGATCAATGAGGTTATCATTAAGCTTTTAAGGAGTTATTGTATTAACAGTAGGGGTGATAGCGCGCTAACGGTACTTCCTGTATTTCAAGCATTTGTAGGCTTCGATAACCAGTTTACATCACGTGGACCGAGTTGTATTATAACAAGATTTCACAACTTACAAAACAAGGCCCGCGCATTACCGCCCCTGCTGTATATTAATTAAATACAGTTATCAAAACTGAGAAGAGCTGTGATTGCTAAAGAAGCGAGTGAGATGTGTAAGGACTGGGTCACGCGCTCGGTTCTCTCTGCCTACCCCGCAAGAGATTTGGCGTGAAGTTATGTACAGTTATTAATACTGCATCTTACGTTTCAAAAGAGCTACATTTAAATAACGGTAAAATTTCAAACATCAATTTGAATCCAATTCCTAGTTATTTACGATACTTATTTCTTTTCCCAAACACAAGGCGTGTTTAGAACAACCGCGCGGATGAGTGATTTGCTTGCACGAAGTTCAAGTACGAGGTAAGGAAGTTATTTGGCTCGGCACGTTTGACATTGAAATATGATGGCAATTTTCAAGCTGCCGAATATAAGGGCGTTAGCGGACTCGCAGTCAATCCTTCTGTTTGTCGATCAAACCCGCCCGGGAGCTGAGCGAAATTGAAAATGTTATTTGATTCAGACGCATCGATTTTTTTACATTCTAGAAGCTCGCGTGCTCAATTTTAAACCTTAATGGTTTTCTTTGAATTTTAACCATACTATTCGTAATTGACATTAAGGTGGGGCCAAATTCAAGACCAATTCCAAAAATCGCTCAATATAGGCACTGAAGAACATGTTTATGTTTTTGAGACATATTCTGTTTTTATTATTTATGTACAATTAGTCATAATTTTGATTATTGCTGTAAGTGGTCACAATAAGCAATAATTAAAATTATGATACGAAGATGTTTAAAAAAAACAAAAATATGATGCTTTAGTGCCTTTTACGGAATTGGTCTTAAATTCAGCGCTATTAATAAAAACAAAATGAGGACGCCACTTAGATTTATGCACCCTCTTAAGCTTTCCTAACCCATTAGGATTGGATGTCCGCTACCTAAGCCTAAGGATTTGGTAAAGATACTGATTTCTACATAGAGCGACTGCCGTCAGACCTCCACGACCCAGAGGATAAACCATATCATTCTTAGGTAAGGTCACACGTCATTCGAAATATAATTACTTGGACGTGCGGGTTTCCTCGCGATGTTTTCTTTCACCGCCGAGCAAGTGCTAATTACAAATATGTACATAAATCCGACAATACGAATTTAATGGTACATGCTTACGCCAGGATATGAACCAGGGACTGATGGTTAATAGGCTAGTTCTAAGGTCGCATTGCTCCTCTTCTTGCAAACGTAGCAACTCCTCATCAGTTTTCTAATCACCTTAAGCCTTTATAAGGGCCCTCTAGGGAATTGACTGAAAAAAGTACGTTTCATAAATTTTAGTACTTCACCAGTCAGACTGTTTCTTCGTCTATATAGACACATATAATAAAATCTTAATAAGTTCATTTGATGACGAGAAAGCGGCAAACAATCATGGGAAGAGCTTTGAATATATTAAAGATATGAGTGAGGCGTGTAAGGATCGGGTAATGTGGATCTCTGTTCTCTCTGCCTATTCCACAAACGATTTGGCGTGAAAATGTAGATAGATAGGTTCATTTGTACAGGAATATTTATTTCAATACGTAAGGCGACTAGACCCTATTACCAATTTAAAATCCGTAGCAGCCATTTTAGAAAATATATATCTATCTGACTGAAGCCTTATACAACAATTACTTTATGGATTTTGATGACATTGTATACGACGTTAAAGATGTCTGGGATATATTTTGAAGAGCTCGGTGGCACAATGGTGAAACGTGCTGTTACGCTACTTTGACACGCTCGTGGGTTAGATTCCCACACAGGACATCCATGGGTGTTTTCTATAATAAGTATAGATTTACAAACAGAAATGTATGTTTATCAGTTGTCTCGTACCCATAACACAAGCTTTGCTTACTTTGGGTCTTGTTAGCGCTGTGTAATTTGTCCGGCAGTATTTATTTACACATAAATCCAAAAGACTTATCCTAGAAATGTTATTAATGGCTATAAACAATAACTGATAAATATAACTTTACCATGCTCTCTATCACTCCAACCGGCAAGGTGCAACAATTACAAATGCATATTTGCAGTTTAGGGTGAAGTCACCCTACTTCACCCTGAACTGCAAATAAATCAGTGCACGTATTTACCGATTTTACAGTTATCCATCGAACACGCGATATTGCATCTGGTTCCGCTAAGGATTTGTAATAAAATCTAAGTAAGTGGATGTCGTAAACCTTATGAGTTTGCCGTGGAACGCAATATCACGCTACAAGACTGCTTACCGTTTATCTGGACGATATTATTTCGTGCATACAGCTTTGTCTTTCAAAATAGATGAAGCACCAAACAAGAATAGCGAAATTTAAGACAAGCTCAAGTCTAAAATGCGGTATTTTAAATTACGTAGTGAACATAATATGTTTATCTATGCGCATGAAAATATATGTTTTACTTGCGTGGAATATGTTTTCTCAAATTTTATGCATCAATTCAAAATATTATGCATGAACTACCACGCCAAATTGGTCGTGATTGATCAGAAGGTGATGTCAAGAGTCCTAGAAACCGGCGGGCGTGCATGAAAAGAGTTATGAATGTTAAAGAAGCGAATGAAGTGTGTAAGGAAGGACCACGTCTTGTGTCGCTTGGTTCTCTCTGCCTATCCCGCTCAAAATATTTCTTTAAATCTTCATGCGAGCTGCCTTGCGGGGTAGATAGAGGGAATCAAGTGCCTCAAGTGATTCATGCACCACTCAAGCTTCTCTGACAATCATACCTCTTTTCGGGCAATCTTTCTAGTGTTCTTTAAGAGGTTTCCGATTTTGATTCTGAAATAACCCTTTGAACTCCGAGGTCGCTCACGAGCAACTAACGTTATTAATCCGTAAAACGCCAATGACGAATTTATACGACAGAACTTTGCACTCTAATAAATAGAAAATAGGTTAAAGGATAATTTGAATTATTACCGTCTCCTCTGCATATCAGTTCATTAGAGTGAGTAAAGTTTGAACTTGACCATCCTTATGTCATTATGAATTTTAATTTATTTTAAATGTGGATTATTAGATGATTATACGTAAAATATACATTGATCACATACCATTGTCGCCACGCTAGTGACAGGGATAATTTCCATGTGTCAATTGAAATAAGTAATAACCTTTTATTGCCATAATTACAATTTCTAGTTAGTGTTACTTTCTTATCAATACGAGTGAAATGGAAATTGTAAAATAAAAAATACGAGTAATACATAAAAAAAAAGAAAATTAAAAGCCCATTTTTTCAAGAAGATGAAAAATATACAGAAGATACTCAGCCCTTGAATAAATACAGAAGACACCATAACCTTGTGACCTTGTCGAATAAAAGTAAAATTATAAGAAGTATGGATTCAAAGAAAACTACGGATATACTACATTAACAAAAAAAAAGGGAATATCCTTTCGCAAAGAGATTAGAGCTATGTATGATATGATATGAATTAGAGATATGTAGGTACTAAATACCAATCAACGTTTAATCGATTAATATGATCGGTACTTAAATACCTAACTGATCAGTAATGCTTATGTGTTACTAGTTTGACAACCTTACGTACGTGAATATACCCCGATTCTATAGTTGCTTTGTCTTTAAAAAAATATTCACTAAAACATATTACGAAACAACAATCCAGTATATCATGCCTCCTTCATCGTTATAAATCGAGATACGGAATAGTCCTGCTGATCACACATTTGTGAAAAATATTTTGTCAATTACAGACAAACATCCGATCGCGAAATAGAAATGTATCAGTGACGAAGTAGGACATAACTATTTATTTGCATTTAATCACTGTATATTTCGCTATATTTACTTATATAAAATGTGCATAGATTTTCCTTAGTATCCACACTAGGCAAATATATATCTTGGGTGCCAATGAATTACGTCTTACCATCTTAGTGTACGTCAAAAAAATAGGTTTGTACCTATGCTGCATTAAATAATTGTAAGAGAACAAGTCTTTCATCGTAACTAGTTAGTAATGTATTAGTTAAAAATCTATTTACGGTACTTATAGTTGAAACTCGATCAATAGTGATCAAAACTTGCCATAAAAAATACTAGCGTATTACAGCTAATCTTGTTGTTAGCTATTCGCTTTTTATTTATTGTTACCTCTGAGAGTGGAAATAACAGAGAAATCAGAACAGGACCTTAGAGTATGAAGTTGATGCTGGCCGACTAAGGGCAACTTAGGTCGAGCCAGATTATCAGAACTCCTAAACCACGGCATTTTCAGAAAGAGATTGCAAACGTGTGTGTGTGGTGAGACCAGTGTATTTCCCTGATCTTGTATCATCTGTATCTGGCTTTTTTTATACTACGCCGGGTGGTGAACAAGCATACAACTCTCCTGATGGAAAGCGGTTACCGTAGCCTATAGACGAGTGCAGTACAAAAAGTACCGAATACACTAATTTCTGTTGGTGATCGATGTCTCAAGGGAATGTTATTTGGCTGCGGTCTCCTGTGAGGTGGAGGTACTTTCCCAGCTGGACACTGGGCCCTACCTCTCTTTAAAATTGTCTATTTATAATTGTGTATACGTATAACATAAAAACTTCAAAATGAATATTGGTACATTGTGAATCAACATTTAGGCACTTTCTTACCCCAGAAATGTAAGGTTCCTGAAAATAAGACGAAAATATGAAACCAGCGGTGGAGCCGCAGGCATCTGCTAGATTACCAAGAAATTGATAGATCGCATCATTTATATAAAAACTTTCAATGTTTATGTTTTCCTATGTGCCTACAAGAACATAAATAGATTTTGCATGCTTATACATTATACATTATACAATGATGTTGAATCAAAAATTTGGTGAATAAGTGTATAATAAGCCATATTTTATGTAAATGAATGATTGATTGTCAGCCGATGTGCTTTAACATAATCGCTTTTTTTACAAATTTTTATTTTCCTTCAAAGTATGATTAATAAATATTCCAGAGGAGTACGCCTTGACATATTTTACTACAGGGCGACAACAAAAACAACTCTGGCTCCCTTGTAAATATTTTGACTAGCGATATTCCTTGACAGACAGACTCATTCTTATTTAAAGAGGAAATTTTGCAATATTCCCAGGATAAGCCCTCTCCGCGTTAGCCATTTTAAACAAAACATGTTTCAGACAATGATGGGGTCTTTGTTCCGAAACAATGAGAATGCTTGAATATACACAGAGTGTCTTATCGCGGACCCTTATTTGTTTCTCAGTTCACTTTTCTCATCTCGACGTGGTACAGATACTTAAAGTTTAAATGAATGCCGAAGTTTCAATTTGTTCATCTTAAATTACTTCGTCATACAAACAAGGTACTGTTTTCCTGAATCTAAAATATAAATAGGTAAAGAATTCCACGAAAATAGAACTCAGTTATAAAGTATGCGAACGCAATGCCTGTAATACCACAATAGTAGTTTTAACGAAAGCTTTTTCTCTTTCAGTAGAAAAATATTCTAAAAGACAGACTGTTTTTTTACCTCTAAGGTAACAGGCATACGATCTACCTGATTCTAATAATTACCATTATTTTATTTATGTATCACTCACACACAGGAACACAATAATCATCTTGGTGGTTGTTATTTGGCTGCAGTTTTCTGTGAGGTAGAGTAGTACTTCCCCAGACGGGTTTCTTTAATGCGCCCTACCTCTTTTAATCTGTGAAGTGAAGGTATTTCAAATTACGTTAATCTACTTTGAATCACTGGGTAATCCCTACAGCTCTAACTCATCAGTCCCATCTATCATCCCGTAGTGCCATACCAGAAATACCAATCAACCAACGAGATGTCCTGCGACTATTTATCTCTCTTGATGTTCATAAGTCAACTCGCTAGAGGGTTGTTGTGTTCCTGCGTGTGATTGAGGTCACCAGTAAGCTCCCAAGAAGTTGTTGTGTACGTAGCAAAGGAGGTATCGCGCGAGTGATACTTAATATATTACAAGCGTTAATATATAGGCTACGCTTTACATCAGGTGAGCTGTATGCTTGTATGTCTCCCGACGTAGTATATATAAAAAAAGATAAGATCCATCGACTTACAGGCTTATCGCTATAACTTGATGGACCGTGTGACAAACACTCATATTTTTTTTATGCAAAGTCGGGAGGCGCACAAATATACGCCCTATCTGATATAAAGTGGGTATCGTAACATACGAAAGCTTGCAATACATTAAGTATCACTCGTGCGATGCCGGCTCTGCTGCTAACACAGTAACTCCTTAGTTTACTGATAACCTCACTAACTAGCAGCATTACAACAACCCTCCAGGAACTTGTTATTTAGCTGCGGTTTCCTGTAAGGTGGAAGTATTTCCCCAGGCGAACTACTTTGACGCGTCCAAACTCTCTTAAAACAACAAAGACAAACACACACGTTCGTGCACACAAATATTTGTCCTGAGTGAGAATCATACCCACGACCCTTGGTGTCCAAGTAGCGTTACTAATAACTCCGTCATCGAACTCGTCAAATTTAAGGAAATACTTCAAATAAAGTCAAATAAAAGAACTGTCACATATTCATCACGCCAGATTGTATTTTGACATGAAAATATTCGACCATTTGTTAAAGAATTTGAAAAGAAGTTAGGAGCGCGACATAGCTTGTAAAATTGTCTGTTCCAAAAAGCAATGTACTATTTATTATATTTGGTTATCTTTCCTTTTCTCCTTTCCACCTTTCCGTATACGTCTCACCTATCGGAAAGAGAGTAATGATTTTGTAACTATAAACAAGTTGGGGTAAACAATTTGTATGCAATTGCTGCTAATCCTAAATGAATAGTAATTAAATGGTGCACTGATTAATACTGAAAGTATTAAAAAGAAAATGGGTCTGTTTGATAACTTGATAGTTTTTTTAGAGATCTGTATGCTGTGTAAAGACACAAAGAGGCCCGGCAGTTATTTTATGATAAAGACGAGCTTGATGGTCCAGTGAGTGGCAACAAAGTTAAATCTTATACTTTAATAATAAATAAAAAAAGCAAGTATAATATTGACTAGAATCTGAAAAGTATTTTGCTAATGAAAAGCTACATTGGAATGTTTGTAACCGCTTGTTGTACTGTAGGTTTTTAGGATTATATATTATAACTTTATATAGCTACAATAAAAAAATTGTATTGTACATTGTCCTTGATATATCTATCTATCTATATCTTCACAAGAAATCTCTGGCAGAGTAGGCAGAATGAACCGAGGGCCACACATCTCACTCGTTCGTTTTTCGATCACATAGTGGGTGGGTGCCGGCTGGTAGCAGTTCGCATGAACTAATCGAGAGCGGAAGCACACAAAGTAGTTTAGATCAAATTGTCAGTATATTTGACTTTCGCAAAGTAACGCCTGAATCTATTAACTATTAGTACTGCTTTGCTCTGTTGAGCATACCAAGTTTTTTGGACGCCTGCTTGACCTTTTCCTCTAGATGTCTTTATATTGAACGTCACTGGAGATCTCGACACTAAGCATCCTAATGTTATTGATGATGGTAAGAGCTGTGTTCTGGAATTTAGGAACCACAGCAAAGGGGGTTTTCTTAGCGGTTGAATACGACAGAATAAAGAAGAAAATCCCTTGCGGCGTAGGCAGAAAGAAACCGATATGACTCAATCCTTACACACCTCATTTACTTCTTTAATACTCATTGCTTTTGCACGTTCTCTAATTACTGGGGCTCCTGATACCCCTTCTAATAAAACATGATCAATCTGGTACCATTCAAAATTACTAAGTACCTGAGGAGTTTTTCTATTAGCAGCGGTTGTGACAATATGCTAACATAACTCATCATCAATATATAGGAAAATAATGAACAAATTATACATTGCGTCACTTAATTTTTGTAATACACAGGTTTCAGGACTCCACGTACAAATAGAGCTATCCAAATTTGGTCAATGTCCTGATAGATAGAAGTTGAACGTCGGGTACAAAAATTCGCTTCTCCGTGAAACCTAATAAAAAGTGCACTCACTACCTAATGAAATACCTTCTCCAATTAATAAGTAATGAGAGAAAATCGACCTGCCTAGACTGAATAAGCTACGTATTTAAAATACGAAAGAAATATTTTAAATTGTCATTAGGTACACTAGGACGATCACCTATCTGAACTGACAGTTTAGTGTTTCGTCTACATCTAGATTAGAGTTTGTAACATTTCTGTAACTCATACATTTATATTTTGAGCTGACCAGTCTAATAAAACTATTTAAATATTAATTAACTAATAAAATACTGGTGGCGCCGATAGATAGAGAGATTTTTTATTATATAATAGTTATTATTAGTATTTTTTTTATAATAATATTTGAGTTCATTATTGAAACCGGTAACATCTTTTTGGTCTGTCTATATTTTCACGCAAAGTCCCTTCCAGGTTAGGCAGAGAGCGCCATATGAATCGGTCCTTACACACCTCACTCGCTTCATTAACATTCAAAACTCTTGTTGTGCATGCTCTCTCTTTTCTAGGGATCCTGACATAACTTATTGATGAGAGTTAGTTATGATAGAAGAGTATTGACCTTTCTCGGCTCTTACATCCTTTTGTTTTCGCGTGTGTCTGTGATCCTTCCTCTTTCGCAGTGTATTTCGTAATTCATATCTGCTGCATTCCTTCTACATATCCGAACAAAAGAAGCGTGCCTTTTTTATAACACTCTTATCGCCACTCTTCTTAACACGCATACTGTCTTACAAACCGTCTCTGTTTTTTACATCGTCATTGCGAACACGACTATTCACGTAACACCACCACGTTTTGCTGAACCCTTGCATTCAACCGCCTTTATTCTACTTTCGTGCACTGTCTGCCCTCTCTTCTTCTGTAGAGTTGTGCCTTCTGACTCAAACTTTTGTTACCAAGAAGTTTTCGCAATGACCAAATATTCATTCAACAACCCTCAAAGATGTCGTTATATGGCTACGGCTTCATGTGAGGTGGAGGTGCTTCCCCAGACAGGCCACTTTGATTCGCTTCCTACCTTTCTTGAAATACCCAGACCGAGACAAACAGAGATGTTCATGCACACAAATATTTGTCACTGCGCCACCGAGTTCGGCAAAATTAGCTCCCCACGTAACTTGCTGATTTTCGTAAGACGTGATCGTATCAACGTAAGACACTCTTGCAGTTAGTCTGGTATATCATGGACAGGAAAGGGTACCGCGAAAGAGGGAATTCCTTACGCGATCCTTCCACGTCTCTTCGCACATTCAATGCAGCATATTCATCTTCGTGACACGTAGCTCCTGTTTGTGCCGTTGAAGTACCGGCCATGTTTCACTGCCATATAAAGGAAAGAAGGTGGATCTAATGATGGATTTATAAACCTGTCCTTTCAGCCTAACCAGCATTTGCCACAATTACACGTAGCTTGACGTAATCAATATCACCGGATGCATTGAGAACAGATCCCAAATGCATATCGTGCTATCTACGCCAAGCGATCCTCTCCAAGCTTCCACGCGTCGCACCAGGTGCCCCCTGTTTACGTCTATTAGTTCAATGCCACTTATTGTAGAGAGCTTTGTTCAACCTAATCTCTCCCTGGACTGTGTCGTTCCACCACCAAGTCTACCTGTCGCCCCAGCGTCGACGCCTGGTTTTTAGGTATACACCTATCGCTAGTAGCTGAGGCGAACTATTGAGCCTTGGTTTCATCTAGCAGCCACCGCCTAATTTGACATTTACAGTGCACAGAGCGGCTCTCCTTGATCTATGTGCAGAGGTCCATGACAAGGAGACGATGTTGTGTAGTGAGACTCATGCCAGGTATGGCCTTGCAACCGCGCACAGATGGATATCCTCCCTCTTCGCGTTGACTCTATAAATTGTTCTGATATTATATAATCATCGACGCGAAATAGTATGCTGTAAGGTAGTTATGTAGGCTTCTCTGGTCTATTGCTTCTATTTATATTAAATAAGCACCCATAGTTAAGAAGATATAGTAACTATTAAAATATTAGCAATGCAAACATTATCGCTCGTGCTTTGCCACTACGCTGCCAACGCAACTGCTCACCTAGATGTCGTGACCTCACTCTCATTCATAAATAAAATAACCCTTCATGAAGTTCTTGTTTGATTTCAAATGTGGTGTAAGTACGAGGAGCGAGTTGTCACTATACCATACCTCTCTTTGTCAGAGTCTTGTTTGAATAGCTGATTTGGCTATAGATCCAAAGATTATTGAACCACATACACAACAAAGTCTTCTTCATCTTGTTAGCGTTATTCCGTTTCCGCGGGTAGCGAACCCAATCCTAATGGATGAATTAGGATTGGCGAGGTCCGCCACCTATACCTAAGAATTTGGCGAAGATACTGATTTACATAGAGCGGCTTCTGTCGGACCTCCACTACCCAGAGGCAAAACCAGACCTTCCTCAGGTTAGGTCACACGTCTTTCGAAATATGATTTATTCGGCGTGCGGGTTTCCTCACGATATTTTCCTTCACCGTGAAGCAAGTTATAATTACAAATATGTACATAAATACGAAAACACGAATTTAACGGTACATGCCAAAATTTTATCAGGAAACCAGTCGATCAATGGGCTGGTTATTTATCCACTGGACTATAACTGCTCTTATAGTTATTACAAAAAGTAGTTTACTCCCCAACATGAGTAAGAATCAGATTACAATACGACAGAGAAACCAGTATGCTCATTACGTAACAGCGCGAGCTTGCCATGAGTGCCATCATAGTACGTTTTGTTGCAAGAAAATATATGTTTGTTAGATGGATAATAAATAATAAGCAAAACTAAACGCGTTCTTCAAATAAAAAAGCAAAAACTAGAATTATTATACATTTTTTTTAATTATCTTACATCTCTTATTCTCGTTTCAAGTAAGAGAATTTGTTAAAAATATTGAGAAAGAATATATTGAACGACTTTTTCTCTATTTGTTAAGATGTAATAACTTGAAATTACAAAGCTATAATAGGAGTGGACGGAGGCTAATGTAAAAATAACAAAAAAGCTAATTACAAAGGTTCCCATCACTTATTTTCAAATTTCTGTACCACTCGTGTTACTGTAAAATGTTTATTATTATATTTGTAACGATATACAATAGAACTTGGGTTTACATGACACTTATCTAGTAATGAAAACATATTGTAGTATACGGACGAGTACTTAGAGTACGAGCCTTTAGACTTCGCAGATAAGCCTAAAATGTGTTTTAAAACAGAAAGGAATATGCTTAGGTATATGACTATATTGAATATTATCGCATGCAAATAATGTAATTTTTTGTTTCATAGAGTGAAAGCGAATGCCAAGGAGATCGATATATCACTTTGTTTTAACAAATTATTGTAAGAACATGTTCCGAGATAAAATCTTTTGCTTTCGAACAGGATTTCTTCGAATTCTTTCCCTTACTGCTTTGACCACCTTTTTCGTACGAACATTACGTGGACGGCCAGATCTTTTTCTGTCACAAATAGAGGACGTCTCATTGTACCTATTAATAGGCCGGTACACAAACATTTGACTAATACCAAGCGTATGGAGAGTTTTAAAAATGGCATTTGACTCCATACCTACTTTGTGTAATGCAATCACAGCGGTTCTCTTTATATAAATATTGCCGGACAAATTACACAGCGTCACCTAGCCCCAAAGTAAGCGAAGCTTGTGTTATGGGTACTAGACAACTGATAAACATACGTAAATACATGCTTTTTTGTAAATACATACTTATTATACATAGAAAATACCCAGACCAATACAAACAGACATGTTCATGCACACAAATGTTTGTACTGTGTGGGAATCGAACCCACGAGCGTTAGTGTCAAAGTAGCATAACAGCGCGTTTCACCACTGTACCACCAAGATCGTCTTTATCACCCCACTCCATTTTAATATCGCAAAATATTGTACAATGTATTGGCGCTAAAATCAGAAAACACAATGAACAATCATATAAAAATGACAGATTCCAAATTCAAATGTAATATTTTGTTTATTTTTAATTGTAACAGTATTTATGGCCAGACTAAGTATATTACAGCGGTGTCGTCTGACGAGGCTAATTCTTAAAGCACAAGGTGTATACGGGAGCTGGGGCCCTTCAGTCGCATCGTCCGTTTAGTCTTACCATGCCGCTTCCCCAGCGTTGTAGTGCAATAAATAATATGCTCGTAAAAGCAGTATAGCTAGCCTTACCTCTGGCGCGGAATGATGTGTTATTATACTGTAAGGCTGGATTATGCTTGATTTATTGTATGATGACTATGTGAGACTGATTTCTTGTGGTAAATGGTATCTGTAGGTACGGAAACTCATGTGAGGGTCACTGGGGTAAGTTCGGTCGGTTACGTCGTATCGTAACAATATAATAGGGGTTAAAGTATGAAATTGCCGTTTATAGTAATAGATACTTTGAATTGATATTAAACCCTCATGATGTGAGAATTTCCAGTGAAACTTTTTTGACATGCTGCCGAGGAGATTTTTCTTTTAAAAAATGTGCAACATATGATTTTCGAATTTCAATTGTTTTTTTATTCAGCATAGACGGTAAAAATGGATACTTCGAAAATCCGAGTAATTTTTGAATACGAGTTCCGATGCGGAACTAACGCGGCAGAAACGGCTTGCAATATCAATACTACGTTTAGAGAGGTTACGGCTAATGAATAATGGAAACGTCTACTTGAAGAACGAACCACGTGGAAGACCGCCCACACAGGTGAATAACGCTGAATTGAAGGAGATGGTGGAAGCCGATCCGAGTTAAACTACCCAGGAATTAGCGGCATGGTTTAACGTTACCTTACCTACATCAAATCAATAAGATAAAAAAATATAAAAAATGGGTGCCTCATGATTTGACTGATCTACAGAAAGAAGCGCGTGTTGAAACTTGTGTTGCCTTGTTAAATCGGCACAGAAATGAAGGAATATTGGATCCATTTGTGACATGTGACGAAAAGTGGATTCTTTACGAAAACCGTAAATGAGAAACACAACGGCTGACCCCAGGTCAAACGCCGCAACAGTACCCTAAAGCAAAGCTTACCAATAAAAAGTAATGGTAACTGTTTGGTGGTCTCTTCATGGCGTTATTCACTATAGCTTTCTCAGGTCTGGTCAAGCAATAACAGCAGATGTGTACTGTGCCGAACTTCGAACAATGATGGCGAAACTGGCAGTGAAACAGCCCCGCCTCGTGAATCGATCTTCACCATAATTACTCCATGATAACGCAAGATCTCACACTGCACTGCACAGTTAGAAATCATACGTCATCCTCCGTACTCGCCGGACCTTGCTCCAACTAACAACAATTTTTTTCGTGACTTGAAAAATTTCTATATGATGTAAAATTTTCTTCCCCAGGGGCAGTTCATAATGCTTTCACACAGTTTATCAAATCTAGATCCCCAGAGTTCTATCGCAAAGGCATAAATAAACTTCCGATTACATGGCAGCAATATATTGATAATGAGGGTAAATATTTTGATTAATAAATATCTTAGAAAAAAAATCGGCCAAGTGCGAGTCGAACTCGCGCACGAAGGGTCCCGTACCATTATCTATAAAAACGGCAAAAAAAATCACGTTTGTTATATGGGAGCCCCCCTTAAATATTTGTTTTATTTTAATTTAATTATTTATTCTTAAAGTGAATATATAACTAAATATTCTGTGAATATTTCAAGCAGCTACCTGTTGCCGTTATCAATATCGAGCAAAAACGAGCAAAAAAAAAAGTTTGTTGTATGGGATCCCCCTTAAATATTTACTTTATGCTATTTTTTAGTATTTGATGTTATAGCGGCAACAGAAATACATCATCTGTGAAAATTTCAACTATCTGACTATCACGGTTCAGGAGATACAGCCTGATGACAGACAGACGGACGGACGGACGGACGCGCGGACGGACAGTACAGACTGAGACGGAGTCTCAGTAATAGGGTTCCGTTTTACTCTTTGGGTACGGAACCCTAAAAACAAGTTTTAATTTTTCAGTACAAATCGGCAATTTCATACTTTAACCCATAGATAACAGAAACAACGGGAGATGTGACATACCACGCGAGTTTACACGGGGACGGTTGTCGCCGAGTTTCACCCCACCATAAAACACTCACACACTTAAATAAATAAAAAATATCATTCTACGCACACAAGTACAACGACACACATTTGTTAAGACGCTGTCATTGGATGTTTATTTAAACAACACCCAAGTAAGCACGCACTACTACATTTATAAAGCGGCAGAAATAAGCGGCCGTATCTCGAAACTGTACACACAGTGAACGAATAATATTACTCGCTTTACATTGCGTGTTGGTAAACGAGCGGTGGAGACTGCGTAATGGTAGAAAAGCAATGTATGATTAAGAATGAGAAATTTGATATTTATAATTTGTATCGTGGTAAGGCCCTGGTAGAAATGGCGTCAGAGAATTTTTGAAATTAATTCTGTATTTATGCTTATAAAACGTAATATTATTTGTACTTATAGGTGATAAGTGATTCCATTTGATTTAAAGTTAACCACTGCACTTCTATTTTTGCAAAAAGGCAACAGCACAACTTGGCATTTTGCTAAAACAAGGAGCAACGTATCTCAATCGAACTTGATTGTAACTAACTAACTGTTCTTGGCAATGTTCTCGTTTTGAGCATATTGCGGCGACACCAACCACGCCCCCTCGTCACATCTCCCGTTGTTTCTGTTATCTATGCTTTAACCCCTTATATAATAATACTTTAAATATTACTTTATTTATAGACGCAAATACTACGGTACCGAGCCTTCACTCTTAAGCTGTCTCATAGCACAATTCGCGCCTAGTGCTCGCATGGTGTGTGAGAGTATAACAATCGACGAAAGAACACCCTAATTACTGCGGCATGATAAGTAACATACAGGTTATAGATAACCATCATCATCTCTACTAATATAATAAAGGGGAGAGGTATATAGTTGTTGCTGTATAAAGCTTTATTGTACAATAATAAACATTACAATGATTAAGTACATGGTTTGGTAGAAATTAGTATTGTACAATGGCGGACTTATCCCATTAGGAATTTCTTCCAGTTAATCATAGAGAAACTGAAAGGAGATATACGCTTGGTGAGAGGTTTGTTTGTTTGAACGATAATCTCTGGAACTACTAGTAAGAATTAAAAAAACTTTTAGCAGTTGATAGCCCAATCACTGAGGAAAAGCTAAGCTATTCAACATCATGATACGACCCTTATAAGCCGAACAAATGGAAAGAAAGTAGTACTACAGACAGTAGAATATTCTTCTTCTCATTCATATGTATGCACACAATTACACACATCAAAAATATACTGATATGAACGCACCCAAGCGTGCAATACACTCATGCACACAGTAATACACACGCACATGGATGTGTGTATATGATGGTGTATACGAGCAAGTGTGATAAGTTATTTTCATCTCTCTTGTTGTGTATGTAAGCATTGATGAATACAACTTGTCGTACATACATATGATTACTGATATAATAGAAAAAACAACAGGAAACCATCGCCACAAATAACAAATCGGATGCCATTTGCGTCGGCGCCATTTTTATTATGTCATAGGCACCTGCCGGCAGAATATGGAGCAAATAAATTTATTTATTGCAAGTTGTTATATTTTATTTATTCATCTATATATTCACGCCAAGTCGCTTGCAGGATAACCGACGTTTCAACAAATAAAAATTCTACGAGCTCGGTAGCATCAGTCGTCAAACATTTGTGTGCATGAACATGTCTGTTTGTCTTGTTCTGAGTGAGTGATGTTAACAGTAAGCTTATACGGAGTTGCTGTGTTAACAGCAGGTATAGCAACGCGCTAGCGATAGTTATCGTATGCATAGATACAAGCGTACAAGCTTTCATAGGCCCACTATACTCCAGGTGGGCTATGTGTTTATATAACTCCAGACGTTGTATAAAAATACCGAGTGCCATGTAACTCGGCTCCTTGCACACTTCACTCGCTTCTTTAATATGTATAGCTCTTATATCGCACACTTGACTTTTAGGGTTTCTGACATCACCTTTTAATAAAACATGACCAATTTGGTCGTGACAGTTGAGAAATTTTGCCTTTTTTGACTCCTAAAATCACTTTTTCGTTATAAATCTGTTTCGTCGTTCTTTCTTCCTGCGTTATTTATGTATGTCCGAAGCAAAGAGCATACATCTATAGCGGGATATTTAATCAAGAGTCTTGAGTCACTTTTGTTTAAATATCCCGCTCTTCAAAATAGTCGATATGGTTTTGCTTATAGAGTTATTTGATAACATTACCTTATTATTATTATTAAGATTGACGGGGTACACTACTTAAGCCTAAGGATTTGCCAAAGATACTGATTTTGAAATAGAACAACTGCCTTCAGACCTCCACGTTCCAGAGGGAAAACCAGACCTTTCTTAGGTTAGGTCACACGTCCTTCGAAATTCTTGGACGTGCGTGTTTCCTCACCATGTTTTCCTTCACCGCCGAACAACTGATAATTACAAAAAAGTATATAAACCCGATAACACGTATTCAATGGTACATGCCCACACCAGAATTCGAACCCGTACCAGTCGGTTAATAGCTGGTTTTTTATCCAGTGGGCTAATGGGTTTGGAAATGATTCAGCACATGTATTAATATATCTTTAATTGTACCAATTAATTTCACTATATGTAGGGGAGCGGGGGGCTTGTTGTAACAGTTTTTGGAAAATACTATGTAGAAATGAAGAAATATCATATTTTCAAATTGTAAATCCATATTTTGCAAGATAAACTATCTATCTATCCAGCTTTTCAGAAATTAATATTTGAATAATCAATCAAAGTATTTAATCAGTGGACATTTAAAAAAATATATATCGCGTGTTACAACTTACCCCTTATTTGGGGCTAGTTGTAACAACCTTGGGGCATGTAGTAACAATAAAAATACTAATCTCATATGCTAAAATTATGATTTTTATTAAACGTTTTACAAATATAATGGACTCAAAAGTATGTTAAAACATTCAGATGAGCTTTAAACTAAACAAAATTTATACTTAGGATACTGGAAAACACAACAGTAAAATTATTAATTACAGCATCATGTCTTTATTATAATTAATGGCGTATTTTAAGGCTTACAGCTATTTTTAATCTTAACAAAAATAGTCAGTCTTCTAAGATTCAACTCTATATCTACTACTCTTTTTGGTATCACATGATCTGCATAGGCAATTTGTTTTTTATTAACTATCTAAATAAAATTTCACTTAAGAATCACATAATCAAATAAATCAGTCTTCATCTGAATTACAATTAAGTCATATAAATCAAAACAAATCTCCTATCACGCATTTCACGTTCGCCCACAGTTTACATATGATGCACTGCTCCCATTCTTCATCTTTTGAATCTTTATAGGCTAAACATTCATCTGGCTCTGATTCTGAGTCAGATTTGAAAACTTTTTTTAACTTTGTCTATTCCATGCATGTTTTTCGTTTTTGTTTTAGTCGTTTTACCGGTATTTACGAAGCACGTCTTTGTAATTTCTAAAAAAAAATCCTTCATTGGTCTTGTTAGAACACGTAGCCCGGCTTAAAGAGATCGATTCTGGCGTTCCAAGTGGGAGTTTAGGATTACTCTTCATAAAGCTTTTGAACCAATCAGGTTCTGCTATCTTATGTTCATGCTACAAAGGTGATATATTTTTTGCATCAAGTGTAACAAAACATTGATAAAATAGATAAAATAAATGTCTGCAAACGTCAATAAGTATGAACATATCTTTTCTTCCACTTCCTCTATAAAATCTAGGTTTAACATAGCCAACAGATGGGGATTTGTTGTTTTTCTTTTTTTGTTACGTATCTGTGTAATGCCACATGGCACAAATTGAACGTTTTTGCTGCTTTTCTGATACTGGTCTTATTTTCTATAACTACGATGGCAGCCAAATCGTAAACTTCTTTAGGTACTTCGTGTTGCCCGATTAGACTTTCTTTTGTAATTTCTCATTCTGGATTAAAAACAAAAGAATTTCACAACTACGTAAATTAATTGACTTGATCTTCAATAATGTGTATTCACCCGGGGCAAGTTGTAACATGTTACAACTTGCCCCATGGTATAATTTTTGACAAAAATGAAGATTAATAAAAATCTACATAATTTCAATAAGATTAAAATCTATATGCTAAAAATTAAATAAATGACCTATAAGTTTGGATAAAATAATAATAAAAAAAATTAAAAGCAGTGCCAAAATACAAAGATTTACGAAAGAAAAAAAATCCGATACCTGACGGAAACGGTGCGCGTACAGACCACTACTTCAAGCGTTTTCCTGCGGGATACTGGCGGTGCCCGAGGATTAGAGCACGCTATAAAGGAGAGGTTAAGCTGAAAATTCTGCGAATAAATATTACTTTACTAGGTAAAAATTTAGTGTTACTACTTACCCCTGTTACAACAAGCCCCCCGCTCCCCTACACTCACATATATTTATTGTAATATATATTAACTATGAAATATTGGCAAGTTTCTTTTGGCATTTCTTCTTCGCCAATGGTCATTTTCTAAATACTGGTAGATTAAAAACGAGATATTAAAACTAAAAAAAAATCGTAAATTATTAAGATACAATATGATCTAATTTAAAGAATGCAAGACGTGTCGAAGTCGTAGCCCGTAAGGGCCAAATGGCAAATAAATTATTTTTATCTTTTATCTTTGCCTTTTATTATTGCTTATAATTAATATAATTAATTAGTTGCACCGCTCTGCAACAAAATCCTTCAAATAAAATACCATAAATGTGAAGTGTTAAACTTGCTAAATATACTTTTACTTTCTCGCTATCACATACATATTTTATTTAAAACGAAAATAAAAATTGTTTATTTCTCCTTGAAATTTACTACTTTTTGTGTTTTATTCTCTCATTGCTATTTATTTATTCTATTTAGATCGTATTTGCATAAACAAAACGGCTTAAACGAGAGGGAACGATATCGATCTAACAATCTAAATTCAGGTATTTGTGGCAGCAGTTCAGGTTCTCATTCTCAGACACGATAGGTTCTAATTTAGGCCCTTTGTTAAGCACCCACGTAAAAGGTCATATTATTAATTATTATATGCCATATGCAACATATGGCCAAATCTATACAGATAAATAAAATTGGAGTGTCTGTTTGTAATATTAAAATAACCGCTTTTTACTAAATGCATATGGATGTATACACGATACATATACCAAAATGAATATTTTTTAAATTTTTGTCTGTCTGTCTGTTTGTTCGGGCTAATCTCTGAAACGGCTGGACCGATTTTGACGGGACTTTCACTGGCAGATAGCTAATGTAATAAGGAGTAACTTAGGCTATTTTTATTTTAGATATTTTATTTATTTTTATTAATAACATATACAAAAGCGATAGAACAACAAATTGTCAGATGCAATGCTTGCAGATTTTTGATGATCGATTTCCCGTGCAACATCCACGGAAAATATGAAAAGATAAACTACGAAGTAAAAGCCTATATTAATTGCTAGTCATAAGTTTGTTTAAAATATTTGTATGTTTTCTAAAGAATCACGTCTAATATTATCTCGGTTATTCAATTTATGATTTGAATTTGAAGTAAAAAGAGATTTATTAAAAAAACAATACAAAAATAGTATACGTGATACAATTTTTTATGATATATTTATATTCCGAAGTAAATCTATAAAAATCGAGTATAATAAATAGAAGGCGATTTTTTTTGCAGACCAGTGTTATCTATTCTATACGACAACACTTCATCAGTTTTTATTAACCAAATCACAATAATTTACAGGGAACATGTTTGGTCCATTTCCGGCAAGTTCTGCGATAAATAACTAGAAAATAACACAATTTCCAGTATAATTGTTCAGTTCACTGTACAACACACCGCCCTGCGGATAACCTCCTTTGAGTGAGAGGGCATCAATTTGGCTTTGTAGACCGATCGTTCATAATTCAGTCTATTTGACTTTGGAATGCGCTACCTGTCGATATCAAGAGAATATTTGAATATATTCGACGAGCTCGGTGGCTCAGTCGTGAATGACGCGACTTTGACACCAACGCTCGTGGGTTCGATTCCCACACAAGGCAAACATTTGTGTGCATGAACATGTCTGTTTGTCTTGGTCTGGATGTTTTAAGAGAGGTAGGGCGTATCAAAGCAGCCCGTCTGGGGAAGTACCTCCACCTCACAGAAAACCACGGCCAAATAACTCCCTAGTGGCTTGTCGTGTTACTGCGCGTGAGGTCACCAGTAAGCTCCCAAGGAGTTACTGTGTAAGCAGCAGAAGAGGCATCGCGCGAATGATACTTAATATATAGCAAGCGTTAATAGGCTGCCGTACGCGCTTTACATCAGGTGAGCCGTATACTTGTGTGCCTCCCGACGTAGTATAAAAAAATAGAACTCGTACATATTTTTTTCCTAATAATATGTATCTGTTTATGTATATTTATTTTATATCAATTGTTAATGTAACCTTATGCAATAATAGTATCTATTAAAACGTTATTGTAACAAAAAAATAAACTTCGTTCATATTACGAAGTACTGTTGCCTATTATGTGTCTCGTATTTTTATTTAGCTTAAAAAGAAAGGCTAAATATACATTTTATTTGTTTAAACGTGCTTTTTCTTCTACAAAACAACCATATCATAGTATTTTAATTAATGACATTGTAATTTCATTTCTATAATATATATGATAATCACTTCTTTGTGTTTTAATTATTATCTAAGTAATTTGTTATCCTATGTTGTATTTGTTCTATGTCCTATTCAATGCATGACTACGATAAGGCTGTCATTGTTCAATTCAATGATCATTTATTTCGGAACAGGTCATATGGTGTTAGTAACAATACCTCTTACATACTAATATTAGTAGATATTTTTGAAATATTAATAAAATTATTTATATTTTGGTTCAGCATGTAGCTGTAACCATCGGCGCATCCCATCGATCTGCGATCATTTAGGATACCGTTGGTGCCGCCACAGGGGCGAATCGTTACGGAGGCGGATCTATTTCTCATAATGGCTGCAAAGTTATCAGTGTGGGCCTCTGTCTGAAACATATTAAAGGCGTTGCACTGCCACTGCAGCCCCAGCAGTAGCGCCCTGAATGCGTTATTATACTGCACACGAAAAAAAAATACTGTGATATAAAATATAGTTATCACAATTTTTGACATCTGAAATATTAATCAAGTTTTAATAATAATGTTAATTATATGGATAATTTGTTCCGAAACAAATGACATTTAATATAATTTAATAAATATGCATACATTAAAGTTTAAATACATATTCAACACATAAGTATATATAAACAGATACATTATTAGTTAAAAGAAAATATGTCTATATTATCTTAGCAATTCTTGAATCCTAGGAAAAAAATATGTAGGTACGTGTTAAATATTCAAATATTCTCTTGATATTGACAGCTAGCGCATTCAAAAGTCAAATAGACTGAATTATGAACGGTCGGTTTACAAAGCCAAAGTGATGGCCTCTCACCCAAAGGAGGTTATCCGCAGAGCAGAGTGTCGTACAATGAATTGAACAATGATACTGGAAATTGTATGTTTGATACATTTTTTTTAAGATATCATAAAAAATTGTATCACGTGTACTAATTATGTATTTTTTTTTTATAAATTTATTTTATACTTCAAATTAGAATCATAAATTTAATAACAGAGATAATATTAAAAATCGGCCAAGTGCGAGTCGGACTCGCGCACGAAGGGTTCCGTACCATTATCTATAAAAACGGCAAAAAAATCACGTTTGTTGTATGGGAGCCCCCTTAAATATTTATTTTATTCTATTTTTTAGTATTTGTTGTTATAGCGGCAACAGAAATACATCATCTGTGAAAATTTCAACTGTCTAACTATCACGGTTCGTGAGATACAGCCTGGTGACAGACGGACGGACGGACAGCGAAGTCTCAGTAATAGGGTTCCGTTTTACCCTTTAGGTACGGAACCCTAAAAAGCGTGATTTTCACTGGTGCAGGAGGCAACATGTTACACCTGGCTGGCCAGAGACTTGAGTTCCCTATCAATATCCATATTATCCCTTAAATCTTCGGTGACCCAGTCGGCCAGGTATTTGAATTTATTGATTCTGCGCACAAGTTTATCATACATGAGAACTTCCGTTATGTCTACATATGCCCTTGTAACCTTGAAGCCTTAAAAACTGTGAGTTCACTTTTTCAGCATTAAACTTGAGCCCATGAGCTACCGCATATGACTCACAAACAGACACAAGTCGCCTCATCACACTGATAGATGGGCTGAGCAGAGCTACATCATCTGCGAAATTAGTATTATTAATGCACACCCCGTCCATGTGACATCCAATTTTGGCGCTACTGTTTTACTCCATATTATACCTCCATTAAATAAATAAAAACAATGGTATAAAAGAGCTAAATTTGCCATTACACGATATACTTTTTATAGACATAATAGAGAAACGTCTGTTAGTGCAGTGCAACTTCATGCTTTCCTTTTGCACCGGCGTGGTGCCATCATTGCGAGAACGGATCAATGGCAAAGCTCTTAATCTTAGTATTGAAAGTGGTATTGAAGCGGACTTTTCAGTATATCAAAACACACGATATATCGCCTTATTTTAATAATTCACTAATAAATCACACGTTTTTTTTCGGAAAGATACGTATATTTACCGACGCTGTCATTACTAGCGGCAGTAGTATATACTGCCGTTAGTAAGATCGAAGATGGTGGTATCGCTGTTAAAAAAGATATTGAGGTTATTTGCAATCTTTGTGAGACAGTGAAATCGAACATTTATGTATATACATATCTTCACGCCAAGTCCCTTGCGGGGTAGGCAGAGAGAACCGAGCGCCATAAGACGTGGTCCTTACATACTTCACTCGCTTCTGTGACATTCATAGCTTTTTTCATACACGCTCGGTTCCTGGAGCTCCTGACATCACCTTCTGATAAAACGCGACCAATTTGGTCATGATAGGTTAGTCTCGGTCTTTCTCAGCTCCTAAATCCTTCCACTTTTGCATTGTATATCTGTTTCGTCATTCTTTCGTCCCGCATTTTTTCTACATGTCCGAACCAACGGAGCATGCCCTTTCTTATCTTAACACCGACACTCTCTTTCAGACCAAACAAACATTTATGTATTTCTATTTTACCTTTTAACCAAAATTATAAATAAATAAATATCCGTCTATGTAGTTATATAAATTTCCAGACCAATCATTATTATTTAGTCTCTTTATAAATTATCTAATCGACGTCTTGTCCTATTCCTACCTCCTTTATGCGAATGACCTCAAAGTATGTACTGCTTTGGTGTGATCGAAACTTATACATATTTACATACATGGCTACGTCGTCACAGCTTCATTATTATCATCAGTACAAAATCACATAAACTTAACTGTTATCTTAAGGATAAGGTATTGATGACAAGCGAAACTTTCGAGAACACTACGATAACAGAAGTCCGTCGCTCTACAGGTCGGAGCAAGACGGAAGGCGTTGTCACAATTAACGCATGCTTTGGCCAGTCCTTTGTTCTCGCCTGTCTCTGCAGACAAAAGTTGGCATTTACAAACATAAGTCCGCAGTAGGCGGCCCCAGCATGGCTTGTACTATGCGCAGAAATATAGAGCCGGCGCCTGAAGGCTCAGCAGAGTTTAACACTAGCACCATCGTGAACGCACATGCAGGGCGATACATCACGAAAGACGTTAAAGCCCGCGATACGCAGGTGAAAACGGCGGTAGAGTTCGTTCTTATCATGGCGCGGCGAATGTGCCGCGCCAACCACGACGTACGCACACCAGGGGTTCACTCGCCGCTTTGCATGTGCGGCCGCTGGACTGTGTCCGTACGAGTATAAAAAATTGTGGTTGAGATTTGTGTAGAGGTGATGTGTATCGATGGCTATACACTCCCGTGTATAACCATCCATTCACAAATGCATAATCGGCTCAAAGTGGGAGTGTCACTGGGCGGACCGGCGCGCGGCGGCGCCTCGCTCTGGCTGGCTTCGTTCGCGGGATACATTCATGCTAGGTTAATATAGTGTTTGAAGCGGAAGCCTGTGACTGAGGGAGCTGACGTTTGGCCTCCAGTGGTACGTCCACGGTATTGATAGTCAGACTTGGATACTCGCGTGATGTCCAGTTATAAGTTTTGCAGCAGATCTCGCTTGAGCCTCACTCACAGAGTTCATTCTTGCTTGATAAATATAGTGTTTGCGCTTCGTGAGAAGTGGCGCACGGGTGAAGCCGTCACGAAATCCCAGGCGGTGCAGCCCTGTCTTGCTTTGACGGAGAATACAGAAGAGATAACAGCAACACCAACTTTTTTAGCAATGCGCATAAAATCATTCACCGTGAAAAAATAACGGCACGGCATATCATGTCAGCCCTGACCTAGTGACATGTGATTCTTATATTTTGATATTTTCATTACTTCCCAACCCCACATATAGCGAGTTACTTCACCCGAGGGCAACATGCCCTTGGAATATGTCCGGGCAAGGAGCACCAAATCCTCGAAGCCCGCTCACAGTTAACAACTGTACGTCTGAGAACTACGATAATATTATTGAGCGCGGTTATCATCTGTTTGGCTTCATCACTGGAACTACTAAATACTTTCAACAGATCAAGAGCTCTATTTACTACTCACTAAGTACTTAACTAAAAAAATACAAAGCAATCAAATTAAAGATGTACAGAGACGTTGTGTCAAGATTCTAAACTACAGATGTGGCATGGATCGTTAACTCGCGCCCTACCACTCCTTACTATGTTTAAAGCATTATTATTTTAACCCTCTACACATACGACGTCAATATATTGACCTAATTGTGTTTTCTAAGATAATTCATTATCAGTTAGACTCCCCTAACCCTATATCTCTGTCCTATTCATATTACAGATCTCGTAATCGTAATTACCTAAACAGTATACAAAACACAATAAATTAAATATAAAATAGATTTAGCTTATTGGGATGTAAATAGGTCATCATCATTTTTGAAGTCGGAGCCAACCTCATTAGCGTGTGTTACATATTGCCGATTAACAAACGAGTCTTTCCCAAGATTTAGACGCAGTATTTGCCATGCGTTGGTCTCTTATAAACTATGAAAATGGATACTACCAATTTGAATATACGTTTTGGTATGTTCAACACATTACCGGGAAGGTTCTGAAATAAAAAAACGTGGATGAAGTTGCGGGTAAACCACCTAACTAGTGAAATTTCTACCTTACGAAGATGACAACCAAAGAATAATGCCCTGCAGGATTGCTGTGACCGAAGTTAGGTAGGTAGTAGTTGTTAAGTCAACAAGGGATTGCCACGTACGAGTTTGTGATAGAAAAAAGTCAATACAATATGTATCGCTTCATAGTAAGCTAACAGTTAGCTTATTTACCACCCGAAAAAGTATAAAAAAATTCATCTGAGGAAAAGCAACAATAAAACGATCGCACAATAAAGTGTAACCGTATCAAGATTCTACTGACAGTTCTACGATGTAATATCTCAGGTAAGCAATAACAGTCTCATATTACAATCTTACAAAGCAAAAGCAACATTGGAATTCAATTGCGAAACTGCCCCAATGTATGTGAATCCTGTAATGGTCTAAGAGTTAGTGCAGCTACAATATTGGAATAAATATTGCTTTTGGGGACGAAAGTGCCCCGAACCCGCTCCGACGTGACGATAGAACACGACATTATGAGTTCTGTTACATCGAGAGTCTTCTATTTCAGCTTACTGAATACGGTTCAGTGTTATTTTGGAATTCGTAGTTTGAAGATTATGGGTGTACTTAAAATACAATCAAATAAAATTATATTAAGTATATATATACATATATATAGTCAATTTAAGGGAATTATTCTTTAATATAATATAGTATTGGAAAGTCACTAGGGGATGTAAATGAAAGGTCACATTCAGCCGCCAGGCGTTCTAATCTATTTGGCGATGGACGAAATGCAAACCCGTGTATGTTATTTCTCAATATAACAATAAAAGTAAATTTTTTGTCAAGTTGCTATCCCTGCTCCCAGTCAGGCTACTTTAATGCGCCCTGCCTTCCTTAAACCCACCCAAACCAAGACAAACAGATATGTTAATTGACACAAATGTTTATTCCGTTGCGGACCGAACACATTATTAGACTTGGTGATAAAGTTGCATTGCTAACTACATACAAACTAACTACGGCAAACCACCGGATTCGTCTTGTTTGGATGTATCACGTCAAATGTGGGTGAAATTCAAAACACAAATATAATAATCATGTTGTAGATTAACATGTAGGGTTCTTTATAAGGTGTTCTAGTTGCAAAAGTAGTACATATTCATGGAAATTACCTTCTTACACTCGTATAAATGTCATGAATACTAAGCTCGCATTTATCAGATGCAGTCTGCGTAAGTTAGTTCTCAGTATAACAATAAAAGTTTGTGACTACTTTGAGTTGTTTATGACTCAAAGTATTTAGCACAAAAATAATTATATTAATGTATAGGTATCTTTATATCCTAAATGTAGATATTTGCAAACTTTGTAAACAAACTTGACACTACTAGTTATTACTACTACTACTACCATGTGGGTGGATCCACAGATAGACAATTATTGTTTGTCTTATTCTTCCCAGCTTTATCCATTCTACTCCATTAGCATAGTCGAGATCCACTACATAAGACTAAAGCCTATCAGTGTATAGCAAACTGAGCTCTCATGGCATGAAAAACAAGCCTTTTAGATACTCGGTCGAACACCTTTTCTAGATCTGTAAGAAAAACCAGATGCACGCATTCTTATTGTCTAGTCACATCGTGATTTCGCTGTAGTGAAGCCGAACTAGCTTCAAATATATATTCACCAAGCTTATGAGACGATAAATCAGAATACTTTTCCAAATCTTCAGGGTGTGTGATGTACGTTTGATATGCATATAATTTCCACATACGATTAGATTGATAGACAGGTACAAGTAAACTATAATGCCAAAAGTTGGGAATTTTCTGAGTAGCTATAGTAGTAGTACCACATTAAAACAAATTACAACCTTACTATCACAAGCAGACATATTCATCATGCACGTAAATGTTTGTCACAAAACCCGCAACACTTGGGATCGAAGTAATCATTACAGTTACTCTACTACCGGATTCGTTAATGTTTATACTTGTGTCCTTTCCTATAGAATCACTATAAATTACAACCAGACACAGCAAAAACAAATATTGATACCTCGATTGCAATTTAATTAACTTGGACAAAAACCGACGGAATGAAACCGCTCCAATTCATCAGATCTCGAGAATTTATCGACGCTATTTATATCTCTTCATCTTAAATAATCATTAATTATGAATGGCTGGCGGGGTCATATATCCTAAGGATATTTCTTACAGAATATTCCATGGTTATCAAAATTCGCCAAATGCAAACAAAACTCATGCGTCCAGGGTTTTGTAAGCTCCTTAGATTGTATATTTTAACATACAGCAATAGGGAGTCATAAAGCATACGGTCTACCGGATGTAAAGTGCTTACTTTAGCTCAAGAATGCTTGTAATACTGGAGGCTAGCGCATTAACTCTCATTACTGATAACTTTACTTACTCGCAACAAAATAACAACACTGCAGATTGTAATTATTTGGCTGAGGTTTTTTGTAGGGTTAAAGTTAGTTAGTTTTCCTACTTCCACAACCGTGCTGCTTTGATGTGCACTGCGGCTTGAAGAGTTATTGTAAAAAAAAATTATCACAGAGTGATCTTTGAGCGCTAGCGCCTAGATATCAATGATTTTTCGACGGTCATAGGTTTACATTAAGCCCTTAAGGATAATCTATGCCCCCCTTTAAGTGATCTACGGATTTCTGTAATTACTACTTACCATCAAGCAGGCAACATTTTTTTTTATTTCTTTTTATACCATTAAGGTACAAGCATACGGCCTGCCTGATGGTAAACAGTCACCGTAGCCTATGGACATTTGCAACATCAACTTAGATTGTGAAATCAATACAATTACGAGTACAATAATATTAAAATTAGTACATGTAGTCATACAAACACTAAAAGACTCGTCTTCCAAAAAAACTCAAAGAAAATCCTGAAGGATTTATTGAAGTAGCAAAATTGAAAATGCTTCTACAAATAGAGGCAAAGGGAAAATGAGAATACATGTTAGCTATGTAATCGCTATCATTCAACAAGCCTGATTATAGCATAGGACCACTTGACTAGCGTGCCAAAGATACGTATACTTCTAGAAATGTTACCATTACTGTGACTGTGATTAACTCATATACCAATAAGCCAAAAATCATCAACCAAAACTAGAAGGATGTAGGAGCCGAGGAAGGCCAAGACTTACCTACCATGATCAAACTGGTCGTGTTCTATCAGAAGGTGATGTCAGGAGCCCTGGTTTCTAAGGGGAGCGTGCATGAAAAGCTCAAGCTCAGTGACTCAGTCGTGAATGACGCGACTTTGACACCAACGCTCGTGGGTTCGATTCCCACACAAGGCAAACATTTGTGTGCATGAACATGTCTGTTTGTCTTGGTCTGGATGTTTTAAGAGAGGTAGGGCGCATCAAAGCAGCCCGTCTGGGAAAGTACCTCCACCTACCGCAACCAAATAACAACTCCCTAGAGGGTTGTTGTGTTCCTGCGTGTAAGTGAGGTCACCAGTAAACTCCCAAGGAGTTACGGTGTAAGCAGCAGAGGAGGCATCGCGTGAGTGATACTTGATATATCGCAAGTGTTAATAGGCTACGGTACCCGCTTTACATCAGGTGGGCCGTATGCTTGTATACCTCCCGACGTAGTATAAAAAAAGAGCAATGAATAGAAAGGCGTATGTAAGGATTGAGTCACGTAGCGCTCGGTTCTCTCTGCCTACCCCGTAAGGGATTTGGTGTGAAGTTATAGATAGAGACAAAAATCGTTCTAAATTCTAACTTATTTTTTTACTTGACCGTGTTCGTAACGATAATGCCCCCGCTGCCGGTGGTGCAGTGACTCGCATGACATGGAAAAATAAAATCGGACTACTTTGACACCAGCGCTCGTGAATTCGATTGTCACAAAGGACAAACATTTGTGCGCACTAACGTATCTGTTTCTCTCTACCTGGGTGTTTTAAGATAAGGAGGACGCATCAAAGCAGTCAGTCTGGAGAAGTATCTCCACCTCACAGAAAACCCCAGCCAAATAACAACTCCTTAGTTAGAGGGTTGATGAGTTCCTGCGAGTGAGCGATGTCACCAGTAAACTTCTGAGGAGTTTCTGTGTTAGCAGCAGAGGTGGCATCGCGCGAGTAATACTTAATGTGTTGCAGCGTTTGTAAGCTATAGCAACTGATTTAGAACAGGTGGGTCGAATACTAGTATGCCTCCCGGCGTTGTATAAAATATAAATATAACTTGTTAAAAAGGTTATCGTGCGAGCTGTTAGACCCTTTGTAGTGTCCCTTTGAAGTGTCTTTAAAAAAAAGAAACTTTGAACAAGGATATGAATTTAATACAGTTAAGGTATAGCGAACCGTTAGCAACCTTTTTGTTTCGTATCTCGATGCAGACTGACTAACTAGAGCATAATCAACGCTATGTCTCCTATCGGCAGCTGACTAAGAATCTCTTGGCGTAAAGGCTTCTACATACAGTCCTATGTTATAACAGAGCGTACTACTTGTTAGAAAGCTGTCTCCATTAACAACGGTCGCCGCCCATCGGACCATGGTCATGTGCAGCGGCGATAAGCGCCGAGCTTCAGGTCTTGTTTTATTATACGCGACAGAGTCCTAGCCAGAATCTTTATTATTCGCGATAAGATTTTTTGTTTCCTAACGGGGTTTCAGCAAATTCTGGCTGTAACAGCATTGACAGCCTTTATAATCCTAACAGCACGCGATCACCATGATCTTTTGTGGTCTTTAACAGAGTAAGTGTTGGTATATCTGTCGATAGTACGATATACGTACAAACGGTAGATACCAAGCCTTGAAGTGTCTTGAATATAACCGACGGCTCCATACCCACTTTGTGCAAGGCAATCACTGCGATCTTCTTTAACACCCAATTCTATATTGTAAGTTGATAATAAATACAAAAAAAATTAGCCCAGACTAGTTACATATTTCTAAGATTTGACGTATATACAATTTAAGGAGATATCGATAAAAAATAATTTCTGAAATTCCATTTCGTAAGGAAGCGATATAAATTGTTAAAATATAATGAATGACCCACTTATTCTGTAATACACATTTATTCTGTAATTTTCAGAACTAAATTCTAAATATTTACAAAATTATGGCATGTAAAAATTTCAACATTGATTTAGCTGGACTCGTTCATCGAATAAGGAAATATTTTTGTAATCCACTTTTTCGTTTGCATCAAACTCTCGAATTCGAAAAAAAAAATATATCAATGCTGTCATCATGATCATCCATGACTTGAAAATAAAAAGTCTACGTTTCACATTATTGTTTACTCTGTACGAGTGCAACTGCTTAACCTCTTTTTCTTTCTTCTACTATAATACATAACTTAGAATAAAACCTTTATAATTCCTTCCGCAAATTAAAATTTAAAGTAAAACAATGTCTAAAAATGTGAATTAAGTACATGTCGCACTTTTAGAACCACTTAAAAAAGTACAGGTAATGCAAAATGAAACTTCAAAATGCTTTTAAAATTCCAAAGTTTATCTTGATTTTAACTCCAAATATTCGCTGTCTCGGCCCAGCTTTTCATGGATAGTACGTCGGTATTCTGATTTTCAGTGTCTATATCTGTTCAGCCATTAATAGACCACTTTAATCGAAATAATGAGAATCGGAGAGTAATTGGCAATTTCTTTTAGTTTAATCTTGGCCTGTTTAGTGTGGCTTTCTGAAATGTCTAAAATAGACTTTCAATTTTATAAATTTCAGAAAACCATCAGTTTCTGTTTTATTTCTGGGCAAATCATTAAATGTTCAACTATGTTATTTCAGTTCCAAAAAGTTATAGTTACTATGTGATGTATCATTGACGGAACTAATAACATATTTTGAAAGGGAGTGTAACTTGCCTATTGCCAAACGCATTCGGTGCGCCTATTCTAATTCTACTATACTAATGTTTTTTTTTTTTTTTGGTAGAAACCAGGAGATAAGATGTGAAATATGGGAAGAGATCTTATTTTTCTTATTTACAGTAAGGTGAGGTTTTTATTTATATTACCGCTTGACGCTAAGTGTTTCTGTGGGTTATGGATATTTGCAATACAAAGAAATGTTGCTATATAACTACAATTATTTGCACGAAAACACTACAAGAAATTTCCTACTTAGCTGCGATCTTCTGTAGGTGCTAGAGAGTAAGGCGCCTATTTAAATATCACACCCTCTCTTCATCCCAATTCATAGGTTTCCTCTGTGCATACTAACATTGTAGAAGGAATTAATGAAGTTTTCTCATTGAACTATAATTCTGTTCAGAAAATGCTAAAGGGGATTTTACAGACACCTGACAACGCGAAAGTGATGCTCTTTATGTAATGCAAACGTCCATAAATTAATATAATCGTTTACAATCAAAGAGACCGTATAATTATTTGTCACTAGTGATATACAAAAAATGAGAACAAGCTCCCTATTTGTTTGATACAATGCTGTCGTTTCCAGTAATTTTATAAGATCGGTATAAGGGTAGATCGCGTGCCGTCGAAGATTTATAACTCAATCCGACAATCAACGAAACGCTTACTATCTGACGATAAGGTGTCGACGAATGATTACCTACGTCTGTGCCGATAACTACCGAAACGTCGAATCTTGGTCGAAAGATTTATTTTGGTAGGCCGTGGTAATTTTATTCATCTAATGCTTTATGTACATATGTGTACTATTCAGCATGTGTGCGGATAGACTGCAACATATCATCCTGCTTTGATGTCAAAATTGGTGTCAAACAGGGTTGCATGTTATCTGCTAAGCTGTTTGTCTGTATTTCGATAGTTGTCTACAGAGAATAAGATCGACGAATGTAGGATTACGCATGTGGGACCTAGCAGTGAACTATCTGCTTTATGCAGACGATGTCGTGCTATTAGCAGAAACACCATCTAAACTGCAAGTACTGTCTACAATAATGAAAGACGATTGTATGGAGAAAGGCATATTGAATACGAAGAAGACAAAGATGGTATTTGAAATAGAAGAAACCAGAACCAATGCAAAGATTACAGTTGGTGATGAAGTGTTGAAACAAGTGAACGAGAATGTATATCTTGGATGCACTTTCAGGTGAGATGAAATGTACACTGCTGACGTGGAAAGACGAGTGAGTGCTGGGAATAGTGAGAAAGGAGCGTTGGGATAACTTCTTGGCAGTAACAGCTTGAGCCAGAAGGCACAGCTCGCTATACACAGTGCAATGCTGGTCCCAACGCTTACTTGTGGAAGCGAGAGCTGGGTATGGCAGAGAGAGCATGAAAGAAGAATAAAAATGCGAGCTTTACGCTAAATTAGACCGTATTCGCAGTGATGATGTTGACACAGAGCTGGTCAGAAAGAGAGTGTCGGTGTTAAAATAAGAAGAAGAGGCATGCTCCATTAGTTCAGACATGTAGAAAGAATGCAGGAAGAAAGAATTACGAAACAGATATACAACGCGAAAGAAGAAGGATGTAGCAGGAAGTCCAAGACTACGTGTGACCAAATTGATCGTGTTTTATCATAAGGTGATGTCAGGAGCCTTAGAAACCGGCGAGAGTGCATAAGACGTACCATAAATGTTAAAGAAGCGAGTGAGGTTTGTAAGGATCGTATCATGTGGTGCTCGATTCTCTCTGCCATATATTTTTTTTATTTTTTTTATACCTCCGTGGAGGGAGGCATTCAAACATACGGCCCACCTGATGTACCGTAGCCAATTAACGCTTGTAATATATTAAGTATCAATCGCGCGATGCCTCCTCTGCTGCTTACACAGCAACTCCTTAGGAGCTTACCGGTGACCTCACTCACACGCAGGAACACAACAACGCTCTAGGGAGTTGTTACTTGGCTGCGGTTTTCTGTGAGGTGGAGGTACTTCCCCAGACTTCCTCCTCCTCCTCCTTCCTTCCTTACTTACTTCTCTTACCTTCCTCTCTTAAAACATCCAGACCACGACAAACAGACATGTTCATGCACACAAATGTTTGTCTTGTATGGGAATCGAACCCACGAGCGTTGGTGTCAAAGTCGCGTCATTCACGACTGATCCACCCCCCGTAAGGGATTTGGCGTGAAAATATATATAGATAGATAGTGTACTGTTCAAGTAGCTGTTCTGCAGATTATTTTATTAACTGACTTAATAAATTCTATTCTTCAAAGTCGGTTGTTTCGGTGGAATTTCCTGACTTTATTTCCAAAAAATGATGCAGTATTATTTTTCATAGAAATTAGCCCCGGTACTAATTTGATTGTTTTCCGCTATTGATCAAAGAAGCACATGAAATCGGCACGATGTTCCGTGTGTACATAGGGTTAGCTTTGGGTCTAAAGACCGGAGGTTAATACAGCGTTTAGTATAGGTAGTATATTATGTTAAATTTTCTTACCTACCGTAAAGTACCACTAAGGTGAAAATAAAGCGAACGATCAGCCTGATGGTAAGCAGTTTATACTCGAGAAACACAGGGTGTCATTTGTACGTTGTGGACCCTATTAAAATATCTTTTTGTTTCATAAAGTAGTTCTTTGGGGAAACCTCAGCGAGGAGTTAACTACGCAACTAAAAAGTTCTCGACGGATTTTTTACTGGAATCACACAGAGATGGTTCCAGAGGAAATCGTAGACGACGACAGAGTACGTAACCATTCCGGTGCATGAGGATAACTTCCCCAAGCCAACCAGGTTGTTGCGGTTGTAAATGGGAGCTATTATTTAACAGCTATTCGAAACACAACTCATTGTGTGATCAGTATAAGAAACAAAGCAAGGATCAAAACTCAAAGACACAATACCGTT
Organism: Pyralis farinalis; assembly: GCA_947507595.1. Classification (NCBI taxonomy): domain Eukaryota; kingdom Metazoa; phylum Arthropoda; class Insecta; order Lepidoptera; family Pyralidae; genus Pyralis; species Pyralis farinalis. The sequence continues at coordinate 18,884,042 of OX382271.1, read as the reverse complement.
TGTAACCTCAGGTGCTTCGATAATTTAGTATAGTTTCAAAATAATATTGAATTGTGGATGAACACAAAACAGTTTAGCCTATATCTCGGCATAATATAGTGCTCTTAAAGTGTCATAAGTGTGATAGTTAAACAAGTGTTTATGTCACTCTACTATGCTTACGATGATAGGTTACGCTAATGTTAGTTAAATTCACTTGAACTGATTACACACAGCTCAATCCACTGAAAAGATCCGGCTGAAATTTGGTATTTAGGCAGCTATTATGACGATTTACCTCATTCATCATCGACATCCGTTAAAAAAAGATTTTTGAAAATTGAACCCTCAAGGAGATAAAAATGGAATTTTCAACGTAAATCTGTCAGTCTTGAAGTTAGAATATTTAAGAAATAATAAATCTACTCAGCGCTAGCAAGTCCCAAACTAATAATAGTATAGTTACTACATAACTGATCTGATGAAACAACCAGACCGAGACAAATAGATATGTTCATCAATAGAGAAGGAGGATTACATATAGGAGCATTCGTGCTGTCACTAGCCATCCTATCACCGCATTGCCATTTAGATCAACGTTAAATCAATCATTTGAGCTGTTTAGAGCATTGTCATGAAAGTAGTAAACTATACGTTTTAATTATATAATAAGGAATTTCTAACATTTAACCTCGAAGGTTCCCAAATCCAATACAAACCATAAGCAGGACAAATTAATGTAGATTGATATTGCGTGATTGTGACACGGCAATGAAAGGAAAGTATTGAAGACTAGTGAAATTCCTTTGTTCTCGTAAAAGCAATGGCTTTAGGATTGACATTTATCTGTAATACAATTGGAAGAAAAGAGTCTTGGTAAATCTCCTACTTGAAAGCGGCCACGGTGATTATCATATTATTATTTAATGGAATAATAACCATTCCTGAAATTTATTTAGTACGGTTCAGAAGTATATTAGAGAGTAGGTTGAGAAAAACATATAATATATATTGCTCATACTCACAATAAGCTTATAGAATAAATAAAATTTACATCGAAATATAGTGGAAGCCATAATTTTAGCTGAATATGGACAAGGCTAAATTGTAATTTTATTACACCGTGACCTATACCGATCATGGTTGGGATCACTAAGCTCGAAGTTGTTGGCGAATATGTCTACCTCAATTATCAATGTCTACCTAGAACGGGTTATTTCTACCGACATCTTATTCGACCGAGAGGTCAACAGACGGATTCAACTCGACTGGGCAGCATTCGGGAAACTTCGACACATCTTCTAGTCCAAAATACCTCAACGTCTTGAAGAGCAAAGTGCTCGAACAGTGTGTTGTGAGTGATAACATACGGGACTGAGATATGGCCCTTCACAGCTGGTCGAATGGAGAAGCTCAAGATCGCTCTGCATGCTATGAGAAGAACTATGCTCGGGGTTTCTCTATCTATGAATCTATCTATATATTTCCAAGATAAGACTATCCGCAGTAGAACTAAGGCAACTGATATAACTCTGCTGATATAGCAAGTTGAATTGACAGTGGGTCGGTTATATATTTCGTAGAACCGACGACCGCTGGGTAAGAAGGTTTTCGAATGGCTTCCCCGTACTAGTACACGTACGGGGAAGCCCTCTAGAGAGGAGGTCTACGTTCAGTAGGCCAATTTTGCTAAAAAACTGAAACTGCACGTTTACGCCTGGCGCTTGAGTCGTGCAGGAATAGTGCAGTGCCAATAGGTGTATTCTATTAAAATTTCCTGCACTGCAACTACGCTGGAATTGTGCGTATGCTGCACTGCAGCGACAATGCAACTACGCTGCAACTGTCCGTATCCTGCAAATGATCTGCTTAACTCCCTGTCATGTTACCATATTTCAATCTAATAAATTGGATTTTTACTTAATGTTGACTCCTATAGTTTCACACCCGATTGCCCTTGGTTGCCGGCGTGGAGGTATTTCTAACTGAAAAAAAGCTTTACTAAATCATATATTCCTACAAACATTTCCCAAAACAAAACAAATATTTTGCAATATAAATCACCGCGTCAGAATATTAATTTCTCTTCGCAAAAGTTGCTTGAGACTAACGTTAGCAAAACTGCAGATAAACTCCTTCAAAACTTCTGTCACCGCTATTCAAATGTCAAAACAAATTAACAGAATACGATTATATTTCAGGAAACGTGCAGGTGCAGTGCAGGTTTTTTTAACAGAATAGCGTGTCATTTACTGCAGCGTTGCTGCAACGCCGCTGCTGTCAGATCGCTTAACAGAATAACGAAACGTCAAAATGTACACATTTTGACACACGCCGCACTGCAGTATAATCGCAGTTATTTAGTAGAATTGGCCTACAGCAGTGGACGAATACCGGCAGAAATGACATTGATAAAATTGTGTTTGTGCCACGAATTCCTTTTAATTCCGCACGTTTTTTATTAGAATTTAAGCGATCCATATTTCCATTTTCCATATATACTTCGGAACCCTAAACAACAACTCAAAGAATTGAGACTACTGAAAATGTAAAACGTCAAATACTATTTTACGTTTACTATCCAGCGCTATGTCTAAAATTAAATTGGATAGTCGTGCACATAGAGCAACTATCAGCCAGTCGACGCCTGAACCCCTAAGGATTTTAGTGGTTATTGTTACAAAAGAGCTCCGACACATCGCTACAACCCGCACGAACAGCGAGCGGTCCGCTACATATTACTCGTATGCATGTGTGCATATTGGTTTATATTCAAAGTACATTCGCAAAGTAAAGTTTAGAACAGCAAAATTTTTTGTCTTTGTCTATAAAATTACAACTGTACAATTAAACTATTAGAAATCTGGTAAACATGCAAATTGATCTAACCTGCTTTGTGTGCTTCCGCCACTAATTAGTTCATGCGGCCTAGCGCCGGCCGGCACCCACCCACTACCGTTAGTAGATGCACACAAAGCAGGTTAGATCAAATTGCATGTAAATTTGACTTTCGTAAAATAACGCCTGAATCTATTAACTAAATCTGGTAAAATCTAACAATCTCTCTGTCTAGCTATAGTACTTTACGTATATTTATTTGTCATTACTTGATGCAAGTGTTGTTGTATGTTGATACTCTGTCTTGTTACTACGACTACTTAGAAATTAAGTAATTAAATGTTTGAATGTGTGATTCGTTGTATACCTATATGCATTTAACATATAAAAATGAAAATATTATTATCATAAATGCACCAACTGCCTATTTGTTACTATATTAGCAGCACGCTATGATGGCCGTTTTGACGTTTGTCCACTCATGAAGTTTCGTATTAACCAACCCAACCCAAGACTAACCTACCATGACCAATTTGGTCATGGTAGGTTAGTCTTGGTCTTCCTCGGCTCCTACATCCTTCCACTTTCGAATTGTATATCTGTTTCGTCATTCTTTCTACATGTCCGAACCAACGAAGCATGCCCTTTCTTATCTTAACACCAACACTCTCTTTCAGTCCAACTCTCTTTCGTACGTCATCATTTCGAACGCGGTCAACAAGCGTTATGACACAATTTTTTCGCAGCGCTCGCATCTCGACTGCATTTATTCTACTTTCATGCTCTCTCTGCCATACCCAGCTCTCACTTCCATAAGTTAGCGTTGGGATTAGCACCGCGTTGTGTACAGCAAGCTGTGCCTTCTGGCTTAGATTTCGGCTGCCAAACAGTTTACCCAATGCTCCATTCACGCTATTCCCTGCACTCACTCGTCTCTCCACATCAGCGGTGTACCTTCCATCGCTGCTAAAAGCGTTTCCAAGATATACAACCTCATCCACTTGCTCCAACACTACATCTTCAAACGTAATCCTAGTGTAGTGTAGCCGAGCAAGTGATAATTAACCAGTTGAGAATGCGCAAGCTTGCATTGCCAGAGGAACACCTGGCTCGTCAATTATGTAACAATTCAATTTTTTTTTTAATTTGCCGGCCCTTTTGACCATGTTCCTTAAGAGATAGGAACGGTGTTCCTAAACATTCCTATTCTACTTTTTTATGCTGAATCCGAATCTGAAGTGAAAATTCAAACATATAGATTTCATATAGGAACGGTGTTCCTGAAAATATGTAGATACATAAATCGGATTTTGTTTATACCTTATATTTAAATATAATAATCAAGAGTATTTAGACAATCAAGTACATATTTATGAATTTTGTCTCTAATCTGAATTTTATCTTTGTACCATAGTATACAAAATAACAACAATCAAATCTACTTTAAGTTGTCAGTTTGATATTTCAAACTTGCATTGCTTCTCTTATCTATGATACTATGTAATCGAATATTCTTAATAAAGTTTTGTAAGTAAGTATACGTTTAGGAGCCCGATGGTGACGTTTGCTAGTGGAAACTAATATACACGAGCGTACGTTGTGCGTGTTAATCTGATATATTGTTCATCTGGCGTGTCTAATATATTTCAAATACGCGATCCAAACGCGACCGTGATCTGCCTATGGATGGGTGAGTTTATTAATTTCGAGTTCTGTTGTACTTCGAGGGATACAGGCCATTCTATTGAAATGGTTGAGTGGTTTTGCTATGATGTACGTTTAACATATCGTATCTGTTTCGAAAAGACGTGAACAGCCATGAATTATAAAAACAGTTTCGGCGTCATTTTGGTACTACCACCACTGCTGTTAACACAGCATCTTATCAGGAGCTTACTGGTAACCTCAATCACACGAAAACAACAAACCTCCATGTAGTTGCTGTTTGGCCGCGGTTTCATTTGAGGTGGAAATACTTTTATCAGTCTGACTGCTTTGATACCGCTACTGATCTCAGATTTATTTATTATAGGTATATATTATAGATATTATATATTTTCTTATACACCTAAGATAGCAAACAAGGACTACATTATACCTGTTCTGCTTTTAAATATGTAGTTTGTTTAATAATTTGTGTTTTATATAGCATCTCAATACTAGTTAATCCTCTGCCTCTATTGGTAGTATTAGTACAGTATTGTTTTTGTTTAATATTTCTCCTTTATGACTACTTATATCCTTTTTATATTTCTGTTATTTGTCTAGTTATTTCCTTTGCTCATCAATTTTATTTACAGTATTCTCCAAGGTGGATCATGTTTTGGGTTTAACCACAGTCTTAGGTGTGTATGGTTTTTGTAATACACATGTATAACAAGCTACACAGCTTATGTGTGTTATATTCATTAATTTCATTTAAGTTTCTGATAAACACTTTATTAAATTTAGGCATTTACGTTCTAATACTAATTATACTTTAGTTTTCGCTATATTTTGTAAGAGCTATAAAACAAGTGGGTAATTCTGGTTATTGTCAACTTTATTGTTTGTGCTATATCATTAGTATTAGTTACATCTTCGAAGTTGTGTAATGGTGTGTGTAGTATTAGTATCTGTTTGTCTGTAACTATTAGTTTCTGTTTGGAATGTCTGTGTGCATGAAAATACTGTGTGTTTTGAGGTGTTCCAGATATATGTGTGATTACTTCAGTTGTCTCTATATGGGGGTATAATGTGCCTTCTGTTCTTTGTTATATCTAATTTAATAATGCTCTTGATATAGTGTGCTTTAATTAAATTGCGAGCTTTCGCTTGCTTAGCTTGTTTTCTTAAAATTTTCTGTATTTAGGATTATACCAGTTTAATTTGTTTAAAAAGTATCTTTAATCGGTTTATGTATCCTACGCCGAAAGCTGCTGCTTTTTTTTTAAAATTATTATAACAAAACACTTCTTGTATGTCTACCTGTGACCATTTTCTTTTCACATCGTCATGATTTATGTGGTGTGGTCTATTTCGAAGCACGGCCACAGGTAATCTAGGGCCCTACTTTGCAAAGTGTTATCAGCATCACTGGTTAGTTCTCTGGTTACTGGTTAGATTCTATTCTGCCTGTTCGGCTGAGAGCCAATGACAGTTGACAGTAAGCTGTCACGCCCAGTGCCAGCTCCAAATGTGCGCCGGCAATCACCCTCGGGCAGCGCCCCAAGGCTCAAATTCCTTAAATGTCTCTTCACATTATTTTCATACAACGTCCGGAGGCGAACAAGCATACGGACCACCTGATATAAAGCGATTATCTCAGACTATGAACGTTTGCAATACATTAAGTATTACTCGTGCGATGCTACCTCTGCTGCTGCTAATTGACGAGCTCGGTGGCGCAGTGGATAACACCGCTACTTTTACACCGACAACCTGTGTTCGATTCCCACGTATGATAAACATTTGTGTGCATGAACATGTCTGTTTGTATTTATGTATTCTATGTACCATAAGTACGTATTTACATGATGAAGAATAAATGTATTTAAGTATATTTATCAGTTGTCAAGTACCCATAACTTAAGCTTCGCTTACTTTGGGGCTGGACGGCACATACGAATAAATAAAAAGGATGGCACTGTGTAATTCGATCCGACAATATTTAATTATTATTTATATATTTAACACAGTAACTTCTTGGGAACACAACAACCCTCAAGTGAAATGTTTTATGACTGCAGTTTTCTGTGAGGGGATCTACTCCTCCAGACGGGTTGCTTTGAGGCGCCCTAACTCTCTTAAAATCATGACAAACAGACATGTTCATGCACACAAATGTTTGTCCTGTGTGGGAATCGCACCCAAGAACGTCGGTGCCAAAGTAGCGTCACTAGCCACTGTGCCACCGAGCTCATCGAAACATTTAAGGAATTTGTAATATTCATAAGTTTCATAAAAATTCATACATATTTTTACGCCAAGTGCTTTGCAGGGCAGGCAGAGAGAACCGAGCGTCACAAGACGCGGTCTTTACTGACCTCACTCGCTTCTTTCATATTCACTCTCTTTTCATACACACTCCTCAGTTGCAAGAGACCCTACATTACCAATTGCAAACATAACCAATTGCATTGCATATCTGTAACGTATCGAATACATACATATCTAACGTAAGGCATTGAGAGCTGTGTATGCCAGAGAGAGCATGAAAGTAGTTAGTTTTTAGGGTTCCGTACCCAAAGTGTAAAACGGAACCCTATTACTAAGGCTCCGCTGTCCGTCCGTCCGTCTGTCACCAGGCTGTATCTCTTGAACCGTGATAGTTAGACAGTTGAAATTTTCACAGATGATGTATTTCTGTTGCCGCTATAACAACAAATACTAAAAAATAGAATAAAATAAATATTTAAGGGGGCTCCCACACAACAAACGTGGTTTTTAGGGTTCCGTACCCAAAAGGTAAAACGGAACCCTATTACTGAGGCTCCGCTGTCCGTCCGTCCGTCCGTCTGTCACCAGGCTAAAAAATGAAATAAAATAAATATTTAAGGGGGCTCCCATACAACAAACGTGATTTTTTTGCCTTTTTTTATAGATAATGGTACGGAACCCTTCGTGCGCAAGTCCGACTCGCACTTGGCCGATTTTTTTGCTCATTTTTGCTTGATATTGATAACGGCAACAGGTAAACGCCTGAAATATTCACAGAATATTCAGTTATATATTCACTTTAAGAATAAATAATTAAATTAAAATAAAACAAATATTTAAGGGGGGCTCCCATACAACAAACGTGTTTTTTTTGCTGTTTTTATAGATAATGGTACGGAACCCTTCGTGCGCGAGTCCGACTCGCAATTGGCCGATTTTTAAATATTTCTCACATCAAATACAGCAAAATTCTTTTTTTTTCATTATGTTGTTACATACACTGAAAGCAATTCTCAATAAAATAAATTGCGTTCTGCTAACTTGCTGCCTCCACTATGTTGGATTTATCATGACGTTATATAGCATTATTTGTAAAGTGAACAATACACCGGAACACCTTTTATTTTGCGTTCCGAACCCAAATTTAAGAAACGGAACACTGGTGGCCTTAGTGCAGAGTGGCCGTCCGTCTGTCTGTTACATGGTTTCAGAGGTTTGGTTTTTTAGCCTTGATAATGAAATATAGAAAAGTAGCCTAGATATTCATTACTGAAATAATTGATGGCTGAATACAGAGTAGTTTAGATCTAATTGTAATTGTTGTTGAAATTTGATCTATGTAAAATATCGCCTGAATCTATTAAATACTGAAATAAATTTATCAATGTCTAATGCTTCATCATAATCTGTTTAGCAAATTGTACATAGAGGACAGACAGGCAACCATATTAAGAAATGTTAGAGCCCCGCTGTATCACAAACTATAAATAAAGTCTCTTTCTGAGATTTTCAGCTTTACTGTCCCCGGTAACAAAAATTTAATCTTTTCATATTTTTTTAATAATTTTTATTTATTTATATAAACCGTATACATGTAGGTGAAGAGGATGACCCTTTTTTGCCGACTACTTTTCTTACTGCCATATTCTGAAAACTTTCAGTGAGAAATCATATCTAGAAGAAATATAAAAAGTACCTGCCGCGCGTTAAAATGAATTTGACTACTGAATATAACGTGAGTATTGTGCGGCTAATGATAGATGCTGATAAAATGGTGACATATTCAAAAGGTTAGGGCAAGCATTTATATGTGCCAAAGACAAAAAGTCTTACACGAACGTTAAGAGATCAAAAATGCATGCAATTTGATCTAACCTGCTTTGCGTGCTTCCGCCACCAATTAGTTCATGCGGCCTAGCGCCGGCCGGCACCCACCCACTACTGTTAGTACGTGGTACATGCCGACGCTGCCATGGCTGCTCCGGTAGTCTCTGCCTCGGCTGCTGCGGTCGTCCGTCATCTGGAACAGAATCCGCATGCCCCCACCACCACCGTCGCTGCCACGACTGGCCTGGTCGTCGCTGCGACACGTGTTTCGCCTCTCCACGAGGCATCATCAGCATGAACTAATTGGTGGCGGAAGCACGCAAAGCAGGTTAGATCAAATTGCATGTAGATTTGACTTTCGCAAAATAACGCCTGAATCTATTAACTAGATCAAAAATGATCACACAATTTGACGAAAGATCAAGTTTCGATTTGTGTGGCGAATTGCTTGAAAAATATAACGAAGGTGTCTTTAATGCTGTGTAATGATATTATTACATACGATGAAAGCTGGATATATTATTACGAAACCGAAACCAAAAGATAAACTGTTCAATGAATGTTTCCAATCTAAGATTTGCCAGCAAAAGCAAGGAAGGATAGAGGTATATAGGTATATAAGAACAGCGGCGTCTAAGAAGCAAGATCCTCCTCCATTATGACAACGCGTATGCTAACTCCTCCAGACGGACAATCGAATATTTATCAATGGTAGGTGTGAAATTATCCACCTTAAAGTCCCGACCATCTTGGGACGTTTATTTAATTCTCAAAATAAAAGATAAACTACTTTATAATAAAAAACTTTATAAAGTTTAAGATGCCGTGGCTGCGTTTGAAAAAGGCATGGAAGAGATCCCTCAGTCAACAATGCTTAGAAAGGAACGGAGACTACTTCGAAAAGCAATAACAGATTTCTACATCATTCTGTTTTTGATGTTCCAAAAAGTTGCAGTGTTACCCACGTTCTGGGTCTTAAATGCCCAACTCAAACCCTTGAACTTAAAAATCTCAAATTGCCCACTGAGATTCCCTTTATGATGTTTACTAGAAACAAGTGATGACATTTCGAAATTCAACCCTTAATTAAAGGTGGCCCAAAGTTTGTATTTCGTAACAATATCACATACCTAGAATAAGATATCTCGACTCAAAACTTTATAGGAGGACTCCTAAAAATAAATAAGAAATACGTATTACGTGTTTTTCCGAGAATCAACCCTATATGAGCGAAATAGGGTGAATAAACTTAATAATCGACATGAGTGTTGTTATTGACCTTATTCGCACATTGATTGCGACGATATAAAATTATTTAAACTGTTTCCCATACAAACTCTGATGCCTGTTTCATCCTATAGTGTCGAAACGAACGGTCAGATCTTACATTGGGAAATAATATTGAATATAGACTATTTCGAGCCTTCGCATTGGACCTAATGTTGATGTCGGATGATATTGTACACTATCCTGGGGTGTCTGTGTTCCAATTGAATCCCCATTCCGGTTTAATAGATTGCAATTCTCCCTTAAGGTCTGTTTCACAGTGATGATTATTCAACAGCATAAATTGCTTCTCGCACGACCAGTTATACGTGGTCTACTCGAGAGTAAACTCATCTGGTCATCGTCACTTGTAGGCAGAACGTCTATTTTAGTATATAAGTATGTATTTTAAGGATAAACTGAAAAAATAATTAGTCTTAACCATTTCGTGGTTAAGTTTTCTAAACGTGCGAAGTCGCAGACAAAACTAGTTGGTCTATTGGGCCATCTTTGTCCTTCCCTTATATACAATCTATTCTTAGTTGTGTATATCCTTCTTCATTTCTCGAATTAGCCTTGTATTTCATTACGATATGTTCTGTAATTAAACCGCAAAAAGTACTATACTGTTACGATAATGAGCCAGCTTATTAACCGCTTAGTCTCTGGTTCCGGTAGTAATGCCGCTGTGTTTCAAAGAAAGAATCATAAAAATTGGTCAAGTACGATCTACTAACATAATATAAAGCAGAGTACCTTCCTTATAAAGGTGCTGTATAAATATACGAGATAGAATGGCAACATTTTTTATTTTTTATTTCTCTCTACCTACCCTGCAAGGGATTTGGCGTGAAGTTATAGATAGATAGATAGATAGAATGGCAACATTATGAACTACGAGTATTATAACAATTATTCAGACTTTTTTTATTTTATATTATCAAACAAAATAATTTACTTTTTATGGACGTTATTTAGAAACCAATAAATCGCTCCAAATGACATAAAATTCGCGTTAAGTCCACGAGTGTGTCAAACAAACTCTGGGGATGGCGTATAGTGGTATGATTTAGATAAGTCGCCCGCCCGACATACTGGGTGCGTTCCTCCTTGCGCCTAAAGTAGTAACACCAACTATAAAACTTTTTTTACTGTGGTACGTAAATAAAACCAACCTATTACGTAATGACGACATCTACATATCACTACGTCAAAATGACATTCGGCAAAAGTTTTAGACATGAAGTGCACTGTTCTCAATATATGATTATATAATGTCACCGGCTACGATTTGCGATTTTTTTTATACAACGACACATACACGCATACGGCTTACCTGATGTAAAGCGGTCACCGTAGCCTATAAACGAAATGTATGATAGTGGAATACATGAAGTATCACTCGCGGGATGCCACGTCTGCTGCAAACACAGCAACTCCTTAGAAGTTTACTGGTGACCTCACTCGCACGCAGGAACAACAAGTCCCTGGGGAGTTTATTTCGCGATTGATGCGCCATCATCCTATTTTAAAACATCCAGACCAAGACAAACAGAGATGTTCATGCACACAAATATTTGCCATGTATGGGAATCGAACCCAGTAACGTCAAAGTAGTGTTACTAACCACGGTACCATCGAGCTCGTTAAATACGGTAGTTAATCTAATGATTACGTCAGCTACACTAGTTACACGTTCATAACATATCGTTAGTGGGTAATCCCCCGTCCGTTATACCGAAAATAACATATAATAGAAAATAAGTTCATTATTTAAACCAAGGTGTCGTCATAAATATGCCTCCGTCAATCCGCATTTGAGCAGCGTGGTGGAGTATGCTCTGAAACCCTTCTGTTTAAGGGAGACCTAACCAGAGACAGCAGTGGGATCAGTATGGGTTGATGTGGTGGTGGTCATAAATATTTGATGACATCTTACGAGTGAGATGTCATCGAATATATTTAAAGAAACTATTATACATTCGAGAATATATTTGAAGAAGCTATATTAATTTGATGGAGATTTAAATACCCAGTAGAGAAATGAACATTACATCTAGGACACGTCGTACATTTCAACCGTGGTATCGTCAATAAAGAAAACGTCAAACTTATTTAGTTGGTTTGGCTCATCTATAACTAATATAAGAATTACAGATTAGAAGTCACATAGCGAGTGATAAATAGAATTATGCTATAGATTGCTTTATATGATAGAATTAGAAAAAAAAATTGAGCATAGACCGAAATTAGTCAGCAAAATCTTCTTGAAGCTACAGCTTTTTCCTTCAAAGCTTCATAATTTAAACAACAATCAATTTATTATAAACTAGTTTGAGAGCTTCATCCACCTATTAAGTCACGCGAGATAGCGTCAGACGTAGACTCCGTTAGTAGATGCAATACCTACGCTGCCATGGCTGCTCTGATCATCTCTGCGGTACTCTCGGGCGCGGTAACAGTTAGACGTAGAATAACTTGCCACATTTGACGTTCAGATGCTATATTGCGGAATATAGCATCTGAACTTATTAATTATGAAGCTTTCTTCATTGTCAATTTCTTTAATAAGGCCTAATTATTACAATTGGTCAACATGATCTAGCGTGCCGTGTACCAAGAAATGGGGACGAAATTGCAGGCCCAGTAAAGAACGTTCGTTTCGTATCCGCTCAGTTTCTGCCCCAACTACTCCTCACACGGTGCATTACCCTCGTCCACCGCATTCGAGAGCTATTTGCTGCCGGAGATCAGATTAATGTTGCCACTTTTCTACTTGTCGTAGCCACAAAACTTTCGCTCCAACAATCTTTACCCGACGCAATTGTTTCCCAAATTTATTAGATAAGTAACTTGAGAGCGTATGTACGAGTATACTAGGGAATACCGAGAGTTCGACTGTAAAGTTTCATACTACATGGAATTAAATTACAAATTATACTAGAACATGTCGTCGGAAAGTTTTATTCAAATCTGTTTACAACAAACACAAGTACGTGAAGGAAATCTGTAGATAATTTTCTCAGGTAGCTAATAATATTGCTGCAGAGCAGTACAACTATTCAATATATTAACACAGATAATAACTGTCATCTTTGCTCATCTCAAATCGAGGTAATATCTTATGATCTTATCTTATATGGCAAATGATATTAATAACCAATTCGACTAAATCAGTTGACTCGTGAAATCGAATATATGAAAGAATTTCATCATCATCTCAGCCTGTATTCGCCCACTGCTGAACATAGGCCTCCCGTCTAGAGAGCCACTCGTCTCGATCCTGTGCCCCTGCATCCATCGACTCCCTACAAACCTCTTGAAGTCGTCGCTCCATATAATAGGGGGTCGTCCCACACTGCGTGTGCCAGTACGGGGACGCCATTCGAGACCCTTTCTTCCCCAGCGGTTGTCGGTTCTACGAACTATGTGGCCGGCCGACTGCCACTTCAGCTTGCTTATCCTGTGGACTATGTCGATTCCTTAGTTCTATTGCGGATATCCTCATTTCTGATTCTATCACGCAGAGAAACCCCGACCATTACTCTTTCCATATCACGCAGAGCGACCTTGAGCTTCCGCATACGGCTCGCAGTGAAGGGTCACGTCTCAGTTCCATATGTCATCACTGGTAACACACACTATCGAAGACCTTGCTCTTCAGATGTTGAGGTATTTTGAACGAGAAGATGTGTCAAAGTTTCCTGAACGCTACTCGGCCTTGGAGTTGGATCCGTCTGTTGACCTCTCGGTCGAAGTTGGACTTACCTAATTGATTAACCTTTTTTTACGCGGGTAAAAATGCGTTACGCACACCACCGGTGCCTGGGTGGCCTCCGGTGGTAGTGTGGGACTCCCCGTCGGCTGTCCGACGATATACCCACTAAACGACCCCGCAAAATGCCATCGGCCGCGTTGGTGTGGTGCCCCGGATCTGTCAGCAACAGGGCACACCTAATTGATTAACCTGCCCCAGGTAGACTTATTCGTCAACAACTTCGAGCTTAGTGCTTCCAAACATGTCCGGCATAGGTGTAACATGGACATTCGATATGATCTTAGTCTTGTCGATGTTCGTCTTGAGACCTACCTGGTTCTATTGAGGTCATTGAGCATTGCGCTAAGTTCCTCGAGCGACTTCGCTATGAGAACTATATCGTCGGCAAATCTAAGTGAGTGATGTACTCGCCATTGGAGTTTATACCGTATGCTTTCCCGTTCAAGAGCTAGAAGACATACAGTAAAGAGTTTCGGGGATATAACATTGCCCAATCTTATACCTTTTTGCACTTGCATCGGTTTCGTACTGTGGTCCTGTACTGGGACACTTCAACGCTTCGCTGTACCGATAGTCAATTCGGCATCGCTGGAGAGACTGTCCTTTCCTGCTTTATGTTAACTAACCATATATTTACCATTCGGTGATTACTTCCGGTTTTCACCCTGTTGATCACAGAGACATCATTGCGAGAGCAGTGATATAAAGTGGTTATAAAACCGGCCTTTTGAGAAACTGGTCCCCGGTTAGTTTATATCACTAAATTCCGACGTTCAAGAAGCTATATTTAAAAACATATATGTGACGTTACCTAAGAAAGATCTGGTTTTCCCTCTGGGCTGGTGTGAGGTGGTCTAACGGCTGTCGCTCCGCATAAAAATCAGTATTTATGCCAAATCCTGACGCTTAGGTAGCGGACCCTGCCAAACCTAATGAATTAAGAAACGGGATAACGCTAAAAAGAAGAAGGTAAGTTGTTAGTTACTAATCTAGCCAGTAAAAACATTATCCAATTTCAGAACGTACAGGTAAAGCGACCAGCGAGTTTACATGTAAAGATCTATGAATGTTAAAAAGCGCCTGAGGTACACAAGGCGACTCATGTGACGTTCTGCCTACCCAGAGTACCTAGCCTACCTTGCCGGCATTTGTTTAATGATATCTCTGTGATCTTCGATACATTGAACAAATGCTGGCTCCTTGTCAAAATATAGTCTATCTCATTTTTCGTCGAAATTATTGTTTTTTACACTTACAGTCGTCATTAAGGTAAATAATGTCCGAAATTCCTTGTGCTCGTGCCCATGGTGCCCACACCTTAGTCTCCTATAGTAATTCTATACATATCTGTACCTATTTACTCAATCAGTATATTAGTGCTCTTTGTCCTTGAGCAGTTCTGTTGGGTGCCTTTGTAGACCAAGTCCGACCCGGTATAGGATGTCCTTGATCATAGTATGTGCCTAAGTTATTTTAGGACTGTCATAAATTTAACAATATCTCAGTCATTATAAATTGCCTATTTTGTCTAATTAAAATGGAACCACCTTAGAGCTTATACATGGCTATATCGACCCCAAGGAAAAAATCGGTTCATAAACAAAAAAGATATGCCCGAACATTTATAAAAAATATATGTGTACAGATAAGATGAATTGATAACCTGCTCATTTTTTTGAAGTCGGTAACAAATACCACAACATTGACTTCACTGATTATTGTAGTGAAGAATATAATAATTTCAATTTCTTGTTTTGATTGATTGATGTTTAGAATCTTTGGCGTATTCAACTTCATTGCAATATCGCTTTGTCGTGGTTCAGTTTTAATTACCAACAAGCTCCTCAGTCGTGAATGAGGCGACTTTGACACCAACGCTCGTGGGTTCGATTCCCACACAAGGCAAACATTTGTGTGCATGAACATGTCTGTTTGTCTTAGTCTGGATGTTTTAAGAGAGATAGGGCGCATCAAAGCAGCCCGTCTGGGGAAGTGCCTCCACCTCACAGAAAACCGCAGCCAAATAACAACTCCCTGGAGGGTTGTTGTGTTCCTGCGTGTGAGTGAGGTCACCAGTAAGCTCCCAAGGAGTTGCTGTGTAAACAGCAGAGGAGGTATCGCGCGAGTGATAATTAATATTATTGCAAGCGTTAATAGGCTACGGTACTCGCTTTACATCAGGTGAGCCGTAAGCTCGTATGCCTCCCGACGTAGTATAAAAAAATAATTAGTTGATTACAATAACTTCTATGTTATGTATATGTGATTTTTAAATTTCAATTTTGAGATCAGCACTCTGTGTAATATTGTTGGTTTTGAAATAATATAGTATATATGATGTAGCCCATTGTTTACATTATGCAACCTGTACATGGAATAAATTTGGTTACAATATTATCTGACAGACATTATTAGATTGAGGATGCTCTTAACACGGATTGGGCATCAATCGAGCTAGCTTCGACAGTTGACGAACAAGTTGAGTTATTTAACGCTAAACTGATAACACTTTACGATATTCATGCTCCTGTTCGTCCTGTGAGGGTAAAACATCTTCCGGCACCCTGGCTGACCGACGACATTAAGCAGCTTATTACTCGAAAAAATATCGCGAGAGCTAAATATAGGACAGACCCGAACAGGTACCGCGATAAATATATTCGTGCCCGTAACATCTGCAACAGGATGTGTAGGGAAGCACAAAGGCGCCATATTCACAAATCCGTTGATAATGGAGATCCAGCTAAAGTCTGGAAATTTTTAAAATCTCTAGGAGTTGGGAAAATACATAATAATAATCCTGATAATATCGATATAGATGCACTCAATGTGCACTTCTCATCTTCCGCCGCATTTGATAGCGGTACTAAGGCAACTACCCTTGACTATCTTTCGTCGCTCCCAACTCCAGACTATCCACACTTTTTCTTTAATCAATTTACCGATTGTGATGTTGAGAAGAATATACGTTCTGTGGTGTCGAATGCCGTGGGGAATGACAGCGTTAGTCGTCTTATGATTTTACCTATCCTAGACATCATCCTTCCTACCATAACATTAATCCTCAACAATTCCATTACATCTGGAGTTTTCCCAAACAGCTGGAAAGTTGCTCAAGTTATCCCATTGCCTAAGAAATCCAATCCGTCATCTTTTTCCGACTACCGCCCCATTTCTATTCTTCCTTTCCTATCTAAAGTCCTTGAACGCCTAGTTCAGCAACAACTGATTCTTTTCCTGAATAGAAATAACATTCTCAATCCCTTCCAATCTGGTTTCCGTCCCGGTCATAGTACGACTACCGCTCTCATAAAAATTACTGACGACATCCGTTTTCATATGGACAAATCACAGCTTACGGTTTTGACGCTGTTGGACTTCAGCAACGCGTTTAACACTGTAGATTTCGATGTTCTACTGCAACAGCTACGTTCTCTCAACATATCTCCAGCAGTAATTGATTGGTTTCATTCCTACCTGTATGGTCGTCGCCAGCGTGTACGTATTGAGAACACATTTTCTTCATGGTGCTCAATATCTACTGGCGTGCCTCAGGGTGGCGTATTGTCTCCTCTTCTATTTTCCTTATTTATTAATTCTATCTCTTCTAAACTTCGCTCCTCCTACCATCTTTATGCAGATGATCTCCAAATTTATACGCATTCACAATTAGAACACCTTTCTGGCGCTATATCCGTTATTAACGATGACCTATCGCACATAGCTCGCTGGAGTAAATCTCACGGCCTTATATTAAATCCTTCTAAAACTCAAACCATTATAATAGGCAGTTCTCGCCTTATATCTAAAATTAACTGGAGTAGCTTGAGTCCTGTAGTTTTTGATGGAACGGCAATCAAATATAGCGATAAAGTGAAAAATCTCGGTGTGTATTTGGATAGAACCTTGTCCTGGTCTGTACATATTGCCGATCTTGGTAAAAGGTTGTTTGCCGCCAATTCTTCTTTGAGAAGATTGCGTAATTTTCTACCAATAGATACCAAAATTGCGCTTGCACAATCTCTACTCCTTCCTATTCTTGATTATGCTGATTCCTGTTACCTTGACCTCACTGTAGAGCAACTAAATAAACTTGAGCGCCTTCAAAATCTCTGCATTCGGTTTATATTTGGGCTTCGCAAATATGACCATGTCTCCGAATTTCGCACTCAGCTCAAGTGGCTCCCTATTACTTTTCGTCGCAACTTGCACTTACTGTCTTTGCTCTATACTATTTTTTTCAATCCCGCCACTCCCTGTTACCTCAAAGACCGTTTCACATTTTATAGTGACAGTCAAGGTCGAGAGTTACGTCAATCCCTTCTTCTCCGTCTCAGAACACCATTACACTCCTCTCAATTCTACGCGAAATCTTTTTCAGTTCAAGCAGTGCGTCTCTGGAATGCTCTGCCGTTTAATATTCGAAATGCTCAAACTCTTTCCTCCTTCAAATCTCTAGTCAAAACGTACTACCTTTCCCTAAACGCAACCTAATCGTCACCTTTCCCTAACCTCTATTTCTTTATTATTATTTTTTTATTTCTCTTTTTCTATCATGACTGCTTATGCATACAGCTACATTATCTATATTATGTAAATGCAGTGTATATATGTTATTATATATTTATGTTTTAAGATTTACTCAGCGCCACCTACCTGTTTTTATCAATTTTTTTATTGTTCTTTCTCAGCTAAAGGTTGTCTGGAAGAGATCGCTTAGCGATAAGACCGCCTGTTGTGCTTTAGTTCTTAAGTCTAATATACATTGTAATTTTATGTTGGTGCAATAAAGTATATTTATTATTATTCACTTATTTATTCATTTGTCTTTCTTATACATCTTTATATTTACAATACATATATAAAAATACAATATTTTAAATATAAATTCATATAAAAAGAATCGCCATCGACGCGAGACGTAGTGTCTAAGTCGTCGGTGGTCAGGGCGACAGACTGAGGAACCTCCGCACAATACGTGCAGTTCCCAAAATTGCAACCTTCTGTATCCGGCTCTTGACCCAGTGACCTAGCAAAAGTCTTCGTAGGTGTTGGTCGAGACTTTTTGCTACTAGACCATTGACCGACACGACTATCGGGACAATTGTTGTTGAATCAACATCCCACATGTCGGTAACCTCGTGGGCTAACTCTAAGTATTTTGACAACTTGTCTTTCTCAGCCTTCACGAGGTTCTCATCACATGGGACGGTGATATCAACAAGAAATGCCTTTCGTTCTAAACGGTCTACCAACACGATATCAGGTTTATTAGCAATAATAGTCCTGTCCGTGATGATAGACCGGTCCCAGTAGAGCTTGCCACGGCTGTTCTCGAGTACTGGCTCAGGTACGTACTTGTAATAAGGCACTTCAGAGGTCACGAGATCATATCGAAGAGCAAGCTGCTGATGGATAACCTTGGCTACTTGGTTGTGTCTGTACAAATACTCACCGTTGGCAAGGTAAGAACAACCGGAAATAACATGTCTGATAGATTCTCCAGGACGGTGGCATGCCCGACAAATGTCCGCCGTACCGTCCTTTATGATGTATTTCCGATAGTTATTAGTCTTAACAACCTCGTCAGCAATTGCACACACAGAACCTTCGGTTTCCCCGAAAAGGTCACCGAATCGTAGCCAAGAAACGGATGCCAGAAAGTCAACATCGGGTCCATAAAGTGCCCGATGGAAACGTCCATGTAGCTCCTTACTCTTCCATACGTTCAGGCGATCTTCAGTGCAGAGTACAACAGGCCTGCGCCAGTTCTCTTTCGCCAAGGAGAGCGGTGTCAGTCCTTTATCAACTGCCACAACGTCTCGATGCATTCCACTCTCAACGTTTAGGAAATATTCCCTCAGATTGCACACCTCGCGGTTGTGTAGGTTCTTGGCGTTAAGGAAGCCGCGACCCCCACACTTCCGCGGGATGTACAATCTCATCACAGATGAGCGTGGATGATGCATTCGATACGCAGTTAGCATTTTGCGGACTTTACAATCCAGGGCGTCAAGTTCGGTTTGAGTCCACCTTAGTATGCCGAAGGTGTATACAAGCAGCGGCATGACCCAACCATTGAAGGCACGCACCTTGTTACCACCTGACAAAAGACTTTTCAGTACTTTTGAAAGTCGGCCAAAGAAGCGTTCCTTCACTGATTGTTTCACTTCCCTACCTTGTATACCTAAACATTCTGCTATACCAAGGTATCTATAGGTTTCGGTTTCAGAAAGGGTTTTAAGAGTCACAGTCTCTGAAAGATGTAAGTTTTCTCTATTTACAACTCTACCACGTTGTACATGTAGGACCGCGCATTTATCTACACCAAACTCCATTTTAATGTCACTACTAAATTTTTGAGTTATATTTAGAAGTGTCACCAAATTTGGTTTAGTTGATGCATATAATTTGAGGTCGTCCATGTACAAGAGGTGAGAAATGACCTCACCTCCCCTTCGAAACCGGTAGCCTAGCTTGGAATTCCTTAGCAAAGTACTCAAGGGATTCAAAGCTAGACAAAACCAAAGGGGACTCAAACTGTCGCCCTGGAATATGCCTCGCTCAATCCTTATAGGCTCAGAGACAGCAAGATTCGTTCCACATCCTGGAAGACAAAGAGCCGTAGTCCACTGCCCCATACATGAGCTGAGAAAGGTGCACAGAGTTGGATTAATTTTATATAACTCTAATACCCGTCTCAGCCACGAATGAGGCACCGAATCATAAGCTTTCTTATAGTCAATCCAGGCTGCGGAAAGATTCTTGCGATCTCGATGGACCTGTTGGCTAACAGTCATGTCAATGAGGAGGAGCTCCTTAGTACCACGGGACCCAACCCTACATCCATTCTGAGCAGGGTCTAAAATATTGTTGGCTTCTAGATGTTCGGTTACTTTTGATCTCAGAATGGAAGTAAGGAGCTTATAAATGGTAGGTAAGCACGTGATAGGTCTGTAATTTTTAGGATCCATGGTACTGTCTGATTTGTGGAGCAGGAAGGAATAATTTTAATATCTAAAATTATTATTATTATTATTATTATTATTATTATTATTTTTTACATAATAATTAGGTACAAGAGGGTCATCAACACGAAGATAGATTAAAAAATATATTTTTCTTTAAGTCTGCTAACACGTTTTGAAAATCAAAAAATATATAATTTTGTATTATGTTTTCATTAACCGATTTCAATACGTTGGATAATGTTAGAAAAATTAATTAATGATGAGTAATTGTTATTTCGAATATGTACACTTACAGTTACATCATAAATTAAAAATTAATAATCTATGACAAGGATATTTTGCTCATCTATGCGCTCACGGGGAATTTTTTTATGCACATCTGCTGAACTAAGTGTATAATCTAAAATGTATACGTCGATTAAGTTAAACAACTAACTCGGTCAAAAACAGCTACGACATAGAACCAAATATACAGCATATGTGGGTGCTATATATATTATCTATATATAGCACCCACGTTATAAATTTCAAGTTACAAATTCAAAAATAGGTACTAAATTGCTCATTTTGTCATAATTGTATCTAAAAAGTAGAACTCAACCTACTAATAAAAAACAGGTTAGTAACCTCACGGACGACATAGCAAGAATATGAGAGGACATTCATGTATCATAACCATCCTATCATAACGGCGTTCTTTTCGTACGAGTACTTTACGTTATTCTTGTTCATCTCTTGTTGTTTGCGTGTCATCTTGCACTTTGACCTGTCAGAACCCGTTATATACGTTTTCCCATACATTTCGCGGTCGTATACGACCACCCGGGTTTCGAAGGGTAATAGTCAATAAGGCAAAAAATTGTTCACAGTTTGTTCATTTTAAAAAGTGAATATTGCTCTCTATCATCTTTAGAGTTAAAGATAAGCTCCTGCACATATTAAGATAATTAGGTACAAGAGGGTCATCGACGACACGAAGATAGACTAAAAAATATATTTTTCTTTAAGTCTGCTAGCACGTTTTAAAAATCAAAAAGTACCCTGTTATATATCAGGTCCTGGCAAAAAAGAGATATAACTGAATCAGCCCGACTAAGAGTTTCATTACCTTCCTTTACTCAGGTACTATGTTACTGAACACTGCCTATCCATCTTCAGCGTCAAAGCCAACCTTACCTGCACGTAATAACCTGCTGTGTAACAAACGATGCTCTGGCAAAAGAGAGTTAGAAATAAAGCAGCCGGATTGATAAGTTCATCTCACAGAAAACCGCACCCAAATAATAACTTCCTAAAGATAATTCTTTCTGCCAGTGAATGAAGCTAGTTGTAAGCTCCTGAGGAACTATGTATTACTAGCTGGAGCTAAGGTTCATTGGCTTGCCTGAATATATTGTTTTAAAAAATTTGGATTATTTTTCTCATTGTTCTCATTCTCAGTACAGGTAATCGGATTTTCATACACCGTTGAATGAAATTCAATATATTTTCAAAATCATAATGAAATCTTCTTTTAGTAAATTTTCATATCAACAAAGTATTTCCCCGGAGTGGCATAGCCTGCCATGGAACGCCTTTTATTCAAAGGGAGATTGAATCAGCGGTAAACTCGTATTAATTATTAAGCGAATGCCGATGAATTCGTTCGAAAATTAAATCCATCAAGGTCCACAGAGGAAATGACTACCATATTCGTTTATTAATAAAGAACAATTTTACAGTCGTTAATAATATTGAGTGATGAGAATATTGACAATGATTTTTCGAAGGAACTACTGCATGGTGTTCTTCAAAAAGATGCGATGAGGTCTTTTACACAGTCTGCAATCCGCGAGTAATATCCGACAGCTACGGTACACTATCTATGGTAACTACTTACCATCAGGAAGGCCGTATACCTGATTTAAAGCTTCGCTAAAATTACATTTCTGAGGTCCAATAAATACCCTTTAAGGACACATTATCTACGTATACATATTGCATAGTAGCTTCTAACTTGTTTGAATTCCAGCATCGTCGACGGGACACTGCATCACTCATAATAGTAGTCTGTGACAAAAATTAAAGGATGCGATTTTTAATAGAAACGTA
The DNA here is from genome assembly GCA_947507595.1 of Pyralis farinalis. Classification (NCBI taxonomy): domain Eukaryota; kingdom Metazoa; phylum Arthropoda; class Insecta; order Lepidoptera; family Pyralidae; genus Pyralis; species Pyralis farinalis. Next base: position 18,861,374 of record OX382271.1, on the reverse strand, counting down.
TTTTTTTACTACGTTGGGAGACATACAAGCATACGGCCCACCTGATGTAAAGCGGGTACTGTAGCCTATTAACGCTTGCGATATATTATGTATCACTCGCGCGATGCCTCCTCTGCTGCTTACACAGCAACTCCTTCGGTGCTTACTGGTGATCTCACTCACACGCAGGAACACAACAACCCTCAAGGGAGTTGTTTTTTGGCTGCGATTTTCTGTGAGGTGGAGGTACTTCCCCAGACGGGCTGCTTTGACGCGCCCTAAGATCCAGACCAAGACAAACAGACATGTTCATGCACACAAATGTTTGCCTTGTATGGGAATCGAGCCCACGAGCGTTGGTGTCAAAGTCGCGTCATGACTGACTGAGCCACCGAGCTAGTCAAAATGTGTCCGTAATACCCGGTAATAAAAGTGCAAATTAATCACTGTACTAATTGGAATTACGAACTCTATGCAGCAAACGGGACTATCGTAGAAACCTATGGAACTATATCCTTAAACGTGGATTCAAATTTAAAAGTTAATGCTAGAAAATTAGTGTCATCTAAATATTTTTGCCAAATATGAATGTATATGTAAGAAATTGGTCTAAAAATTACATTCAATGTCAAAAGGCAATGGTTTCATGTTTGGGACAATGTGAATGCAACGATTCCTCTACTACATATTATACACATACTAACTTACAAGATGAAAACTGAAACTGGAAGGATGTAGCAGCCGAGGAAGGCCAAGACTTATCTACGATGGTCAGATTGGTCGTGTTCTATCAGAAGATGATGTCAGGAGCCCTAGAAACCGGCGCGCGTGCATGAAAAGAGCAAAGAATGTTAAAGAAGCGAGTGAGGTATGTAAGGATCGAGTCACGTGGCGCTCGGTTCTCTCTGCCTACCCCGTAAGGGATGTGGCGTGAAGTTATAGATGGATAGATAGAAAAACAAAAACTCTGAGAAACCAGCGGATTTTTGTAAAAAAAAAAATGAAAGTACTACTAACTGTAAAACAGCGGATACTAAAACTACTATGTACGGTAGGAAGGTTAAACTTGTAAGATTTGTAAATGTTTGATATATTATTTTTCGTATATAAACGTTTATACATATTTTTAAATTATATCTTTGTTTATATTCTTATTTCTGGTAATATAACAGATTGTAAAATATAGCGCCATGGCTGTATGCACTTCCATGCACCGTAATACCTGGTTGCGTAAACATGCAAATATTTTATCATGACACACATTGTTTAATTTCGTCAAATTGATAATAATTGCAAAAATGTGAATTGTATTGTAGACAATACTTTTAGAAATTTTCGCATTTTTATTATTATATACTTGAGTATTGAATGTGAGCAGTCGTAACTGTAAATTACAAATTTCATTAAAAATGGGATACAGTCAAAGTCAACCCCAACAGAATTACGTGGCCCTCACGCAATCTGTATCCAAGCAGTAATGGGACAGAGAATGAATTTATTTAAAATTGTATTTATGGTAATCGGAGTGTTTATCGCCTTACTTATATTGTACCTATTTATTGCGGAATCATGTCACTAGTCGCCTAATACGATGGGTACGTAAGGAAACCGGAGTCGCGGGCCCACACAACGCCTAATGCGCAGCCTACTGCTGCGACTGCGCCTCATGATGGATATTAGTGTTAAGTGCTACGAATAAATAATAAGTCATTAAGTTGAAATTAAACTATTTTTAACGGAAGTAGATCTTTGGATTTCAAAGATCTACTAAAAAATGTTCGGACACTGTGAGCGATTTTTGTGTGAATCGGAACATATATAATTAATCCATCCATGTCGGTAGATGTAATAATTGAATAACTAATGTAAGACAAATACCACCTTAGTCTTTCCTGCGACCACGGACGCTGCAAAGCGTTCGAAACGTCAGGTTTCAACAAAATAAATAAAACACGCGATACTTCCGTTAAAAATAGTTTAATTTCAATGTGTAACAATCGCGAAAACCTAAGACAATACTAAGTCATTAAGTGTTAATTTTACTTACTAAATTATATTTTGTAATGTAATGACTATCTTTTGGTATCCAAAATTTTTATTGTCAAATCAAAGTGTAATGAATCTATTAACCAAATATTTTATTGTAATCTGATCCGACATCAAAACAATGTAATTAACAAAGTTTTATTGGAATGTAATCATTTTTGTTTGTAAATTGTATTTTTAGTTTTTGGGATGGTCGAAATTATAATATTGTTTTTTTTCAGTGGGACTTTTTTTGATGCAAACAAGCATGCGGCCCGGATCAGATGGTAAGCGGTCACCGCAGCCTATTGACGCTCGCAACGCCACTGGGATGTTACTACCGCGCTGCCAATCTTGTGACCTAAGGCCGTTTCGTCACAGTACCAGTAATTTCTCTGCCATATCTCACCCTTCAAACCGGAACACAGCTATATAAATATTGCTGCTTGGCGATAGAAATAGGTGAGACAGAGGTGCCCATGCAGACGACTTGAGTTGACAAAGTCTCCCTCTGGTACTGGTTTAGGAATACTGTAGAGACACATTATCTACGTGTGCTTATTGCATAGTAGCTGCTAACTTGTATGAATTCCGGCGTCAGTTCTCGTTGCGCCGTAGTAAAGCGCAGTATAACACACATCACACATCAACCCTTACTCATCCCATTGCAGGGATATGGGTCTCCCTTCAACTGAAGAACGCTGCTCAAATGCGGATTGGCGGAGGTCGGTGTTTTCAAGCCGCCCGAGGGCCACTGCCTTAGCTTAAAGACTGTCATCTATCGACAACAGCCAGGACCGATGTCTTAACGTGCCCTCTGAAACACGGAGAAACTCGAGGCCCATCCATAGGCATGCTGCGGTCGACGTTGCTTAACCTGCGTGTTCGGTTAGAATGACACGCGCAATTCCGCCATCGAGCTCTCAACTAACATCTAACACGTTCACGCATTTTAATTATTCCTCCCATAGTAAGCCACCCTTATAACCCTAAATCACTGCAATACTCTAATCTATTCACTACAATCTACTTGTAGTAAAACTGTGAATTGACTGCTTGCATCACGTCGAAGATATGTGAGAACATTTTGTCTGAAATACGAATTTATGGCACACAAATCTACAACAATTTCTTTAAACAAGAATTTAAAACAACCAACACTCCAATAAAATGCAAAACGAAGATTGGCATGTAACACAAATTGCCGAGATACCAAATGACAGCATATAAACAAATGTACATTGTTTAATAAAAAGCGTGAATTTTACTGGCAATGCAGTTTTCACAAATAAATAAAATGGGATTTAACCGTTGCGTTGCAGGATAAATGCGGGAGGTAGATACGTCCCGCTACCTCCTGCTTCCGTTCATGAGCCGGTGAAAATATTACATGGAGGTGTAAACGACCCCCGCAAGCCGTTATTGCTATCGTTAAGTTAAAATTTTCTCTCTTGAATAGCGTCGAATGTGGGGCATAAACACAAAATGTTTTTGTTGTTTGCAAACGCGAACAGGTACGTATAATAATTACATTTTTATTTCGTTTAAGTTAAGATAAAGTCGGATTATTAACTACTCTATATATTTACGGTTTAAATTAACAAAACACATCGTGCTAACATGGCAGCTTGTGATGTGGCGATAAGATACACCACCAATACCAAAAGTTCCAAAGAGTGGATCAGGGACTTCATTCCTGACGTCTGAAGGCTGCTAGCCTAGTGGATAAATAACCAGTCTATTAACCGGCGGTCCTTCGTTCAATCCTAGTGGAAGCGTGTACCACTAAATTCGTATTTTTAGGTTTAGGTACATGTTTGTAATTATCAGTTACTCGGCTGTGAAGGGAAATGTATGTATGTATGCATATCTACACGCCAGGTCCCTTGCGGGGTAAGCAGAGAGAACCGAGCGCCATAAAACGCGGCCCTTACACATCTCACTCGCTTCTTTAACATTCATAGCTCTTTTCATACACGCTCACCGGTTCCTATGGCTCCTGACATCACCTTCTTAGTTTAGGTTAGTCTTGGTATTCCTCGGCTTCTACATCCTCAATCATTCCTTCTTGTGAAGGAAAACATCGTGAGGAAACCACCACGTTCAAGAAATTATATTTTAATAGATGTATGACCTAACATAAGAAAAGGCAGTGGCCCCATGTCAAAATGAGTATCTTCTCCAAATCCTCAGGCATAGTTAGGGAACTCCACAAGTCTACATAAATTAGGAAACGAAATAATGCTAGGAAGAAGAAGTCATTTTTTGCTCTAATTAGAAAAAAAAAAATCTTTAAAATTTTACATTTAATTATATAATCAATAATCTATTTGATTTTGGGTACCGGTGGAGAGATAGGTTTACATTTTTTCAAACAATGTATACTCATTGAAAAGTCAAAGAAGCACGTACCTTGTATTACGCTGCTGTGTGAAGCTCTGGCTGGCCCTCACAAATCACCCAGCGAAAAGTTGTTAATAGCTTCATGCACCATGAGGGTAAAAATATATAACGTTACTGCCTGACGGAAATAGTGACCCGAAAATGAATTCAAAATATATTAAAACCATTTAAATGAAAGAGAAACGCGCATTCAACGCAGAAAATGACAAAACAACATTGTAAGCGTTGACTGCTACGAAGTTCCTATTTTTGTAATTAAAAGTTTTTATTGAATGTTTCGATTCAAGTCCAATGTCCAATGTCTGCTCAGCTGAGATGAATAACTTAGTACTTACAGCAATCAGAGTCCTGTTTAAAAGTTTTCCTGTTTTTTATCATCCTATTCTTGACCACGTTTGTATACACCTTATAGAATGTTTATCGTCCTCGCTGATAATCAGAATATATATATGTATATATATATATAGTCTCACATCACAAAATTCCAAAGCGTGTATAACAAACTTAAGTGATAAATAATTAATAGATACAGACGCTGCGGAGCCAATTTAATCTAATTTGATCTATACTAATTAAGTGCTTTGGCTACGAGCATAGTAAAAACAAACAAGTACGAAATCTTCATACATATATATGTACGTGCGCCCGTACGTATGCATCATCGCACGCACAGATTGACAAAATTTATCGCTGCTCAAGGTACGCCAGTCGTGCCTACGCCGTGCGTAATACATATGTTGATGACTTTCTTATATATTAGGCAGGTACCATTGGTATCAAAATAAAAAAGAATCTACTATAAAATTTAATTCACCACTTATAGAATTGAACAAAGCAATTCACTTAACATTTTAGGTTTAACTATAACTAAAATTAGTCCATCTATCAAATTGCAATATATTGTAAAACCACTCATACAGATTCTACTACGAGTATGTTTAGAACGGCTATTAATATAACGTTAAATTTAGTCTAAGCTTTTGAAAATAATACTGCTGATTAATAATTTAGTAATAGTCTAATTTTATATATCACTTTCTACGTACACAACACAAGTGAGTTTGGGCTGATGGGTGGCTCACTACGATCTTTTAAGTTATAGCAATCTCAAATACCATGTTAATTAACAAACGAGGCTCTAGGGGTACATCAAAGTGTCCCGACCGTGGAAGTACTTCTTCCTCACCGAAGACCGCATCAAAGTAACAACTCCCCGTACGGTTGTAGTATTCCTGCGAGAAAGAGCACATAATGAGGTGTAAGATCAAAACTCCAGTTAATGCATGCTGCAAAATTTCAATCGCAACAACAAAATATTTAAGGAAACATTTTTTTAGTTAACTAAATTATGAAAGCGAGAGCTTCCATAAGTTAGTTAACTAAAGAACTGGGGGTTTGCAAAGTTAGCACGAAAGTAGTATTAAAACGCAGTCGAAATAACGAATCGAAACGGCTTATAGATTGTGTATGCAATGATGATGTAAGAAACAAAGTTGGTCTGAAAGAGAATGTCGGTGTTAAAATAAGAAGGAGCATGCTCCGTTGGCTCGGACATATAGAAATAATGCAGGAAGAATATCACGAAACAGATATATAACGCGAAACTAGACATATCATGTAGGAGCCGAGGAAGGCCAAGATTTACCTACCATGACAAAATTGATCGTGTTCTATCAGAAGGCGGAATCAGAAGCCTATGAACTGACGTGAGTGCATAAGGAGAGCAATGTATGTTAAAGAAGCGTGCGAGGTGTGTAAGGACCGAGTCATATGATGCTCGGTTCTCGCTGCCTACCCCGCAAGGGACTTGGCGTGAAGTTAAAGATAGTATTTTTAGTTTATTATACTATTGAACGCATCTAAGAACGTATACGTTACATTTGCAGCACTCTTAGTGTCCCCAATACGTTTCCATATAACCTTAATATTGTATTCAAATATAAAAGTTTCCCGAGCAAGACCTAGAGACGACAATAAGGATTAATTCAAACGTGGCTTTACTGAATCATGTATGTATTAAAATAAAATGTCAAGTGGGTCAATTCAATAAAAAAATTTAATCATCTAAATTCAGGTACTTGAGACAGCAAATCAGTTTCTAAGAATAAAACCATTGTTTTTTTTCTGATAAAATGGGCTGTAACCTAGGCCCACTAATGCATAACTTCTATTAATTATTGTATGCCAATGCAACCTACAGCCAAATAATATAAAAAATATATATATATATAAATATAAATAAATAAAAATAAATATTGTCGGACAAATTACACAGCGCCACCTAGCCCCAAAGTAAGCGAAGCTTGTGTTATGGGTACTAGACAACTGATAAACATACGTAATTTTTTTTTTTTGTAATTACATACTTAATATACATAGAAAATACCCAGACCAAGACAAACAGACAAGTTCATGCACACAAATTTTTGTCCTATGTGGGAATCGAACCCACGAGCGTTGGTGTCAAAGTAGCGTAACATCGCGTTGCACCACTGCGCCACCGAGCTCGTCTGTATATATGTGGATGACAACACTACTATTGTTCAATTAATAGGAAATACATCAGAAATTCAAAAAAATAATTCATTCGTTAGATAAATTGTACCAATTAATGGTAAATAAGATAGTATTATGCGCACTTCCATATGTTAGTTCACAGTTCAGTTCTAAAATAATTCTTTAGACAGATTTAAATTTGAGAACTTTCTAGAGGTTATAAAAAAATTGAAAAACCGGGAAAACTGTTGTTATTTAACTGGTAATATGTTATCAACTTATGACATAGACTTACATCACATCTATGATCAAACGAAAAACATTGTGATATTTATTGCTGTTTAAAAAATATGATTCTTCTAAAATTTGATTTCTATTCTTTTAGGTACAATACCCGCACTATATCAACTTACACGAAAGTGACTGACTAACTAATACTTGAATCCGTGTTAATATAATAACTTAATCTAATTTTAAAGATGCCTGTCATATAGTCAATACTAATAACTAATTACTTTACGTATACTACCTTTTCCATCAATTTGATACAAAAGGACACTAAATACACACGTATGCGGCCATATTAGACAGCTTCTTAATAGACATAGAGTTATTTAAAACACATATTTCATTTCTAGCTGTATTTATTGGATGCCGTAATATATACTACAAACAGGGGCGTAGCTACCGCCGTATTTGCCGTATCAATTATACGGGGCCCCCGGGTCACGGGGGCCCCCAAAGTGTGTAAGGAAAAAGAATAAAAACTTTCTAATTTATTTTAGTTTACAAATGACAAAATTCTATAAAGCAATTCCTTTTTTTCCCGCCTTAAGCGTGCGTTCAAAAGTTGGCAACACTACATCGTTATGGCGGGCTGCGGGACTTCCCCGTTTTACTTACTTCATCTTCAACTCAGCGGGGAATCCCCGGGAATCCTTCATCGATATCGCGATGTACGTGTACGTTGTTGTACTTTGCATTGGATGTTAAACCACGGAGTGCAGTGCACTGTTTATTTACGCGCTTTATATAAATGTGCATTACATTGTAATTCAGTACAAACAATATTGTTCTTCTGGTTTAGCAGTATTAGTAGCGATTTGTAAAAGAAATGAGTGAAAGGAAAAGAGATTATCCCAGCGGCGCTGAGAAAAGAAAAATTAAACAGAAAAGGGACGAGGTTATAAAAAAAGTGCCCAAAATTTCTTCATTTTTTCAGAGACAAGATACTGTGAGTGATTTAGATTGGAAAGGTAAGTACTACACTACTACCCAACCCATTTATTAGGGGCCCGTAGTGTTAAACAAGGAAATCTTTTAATTTCGGTCTGTCCATCTGTCCGTCACAAAAAGTTGTCTCCCCCCTCGATTTTCACAATTATACTGTTTTGAGGGTTCCGTGCCTTGATAAAAAAAAAAACAAAATTCTAACTTATCTATAGGATCGATTTGTTTTGTTGTTTGTCTATCAGTCCGTATCGTATCGTTAATTGCGTGTTGAGAACTTCAGATGTGCAGACTCGCTTTCGGGTTCTCGTTTTGTATGGCCACTACTATACGCGCTGCGTTTAAATAGCACGCAGGTGTATAGTAATGCACGGACGGGCTGCAGGTGATTTTGTATCTACTAATAGGTACGAGCACAATCCGCGTAGAGTCTGTGTGCGTCTGAACTGAACACTCTCTAACTGTGACCCTTAGTAACGTTATTTATTTATATATAACTCTTTTTAGTTTAGTATCAAAGCATTCGTATTTATTTTTTAACAATTACTCGTTTATTTTTAGATTCTTCTGAAGCATGTTCTTCGCCACATATCCATCCGGAAATAGAAGAAAGCCAAGCACATACTTTATCGGATGTCCATCCAGAAATCGAGGAACCCCAAGTCAACGATTCTGATATATCTGCAGATAATGCAGATTGTAATATAATTTCATCAGATAGAGGAAATTTTGGTGACAATTTAACTGAATGCGAACGAAAAATAATTTTTAAATTGGGTCCATTTAAACCACAAGGACCATTTCCAAAAGTTTCAGAAAATAACCGACCTTTTTCGGCTTATTATTATTCATATTTCAGTCAGGCAGGCATAAAAATTATAAGACCATGGTTATGTTATTCTAACGTTTTAAACAAACCGTACTGTCACTTCTGTTGGTTATTAGCAGATCGTCAAAACAAATCGTACTCCTCTGCTTGGGTTAACGGTGTTTCGGTTAGAAGCAATTTCACACAAACTATTCTTGACCATGAAAAGTCACAGCAGCATATTAGTGCCTCACTCTCTTATAATAATTGGTTGCAAGGAAATACCATCGATACTGTATTGAAAAGTGAAATCGATAGTAAAATTACATTCTGGAGAGATGTACTGCATCGTATAATTAATGTTATAATTACTTTAGTATCTTGTAATCTACCTTTGAGGGGGCATGATTCTGATTCTGGCAATTTTATGGCAATTTCACGTCTGCTATCTAACCATGATGCAACTTTAAAACAACTTCTAAAACCGAAAGGTGAAATAAATTATTTAAGCCCTACGATTCAAAACGAAATTATTAGTTTGCTTGGTACTAACGTTAGGAACAGTATTATCTCAGAAATTAAAAAAGCTCCATTTCTGACAATAATTCTGGATACAACACAAGACTTATCAAAAATTGACCAACTATCTGTAGTTTTTCGATATATCTCGGTTACAGAAAATGATGATAATGTGCCTAAAGAAATAAAAATCTGTGAGTCCTTTTTAGGATTCATAGCAGTAACCGATTGCAGTGCTGCAGGTCTGAAAACTGTCATTTTAAATTTGACTAAAGAATATGGAATTGATTTGACTAAATGTAGAGGACAGGGATACGATGGAGCAAATGTTATATCGGGTGTGTATGGAGGATTACAAACCCTAATAAAAGAGCATGCTCCAAATGCCGATTATGTTCATTGTGCTACGCACGCTTTAAACTTGGTTTTGAACGATGCTGCGAGACATGTTCGTGAAGTATCGACTTTTTTCGATAATTTAGAAAAAATATATACTTTTTTTGGCAATAGTATAAAACGCTGGGCTATGCTAAGTGACGATTCATCTGAAAAATATTTGATTACCCTTAAAAAGGTATGTCCTACCAGATGGTCTTCTAGGAACGACGCTTTATTAGCAGTAAAGAAAAATTTTTTACTAATCATGAAAACTTTGTACCAACTAAATTAAATTTCAAATAAAAAAGATGAACGTGAAGAATGTAAAAGTATAATTAACATTTTAGAGAGTTTTGATTTCTTAGTGCTCGTTACATTTTTTTCTTCACTATTTGAAATTATTAATCCTGTTTCTAAAGCTCTACAGCATGAAAATAATGACTTACAGAAATCTAGTATTTTATTAAGTAATCTTTTAAATAGACTGTGCCAATTAAGAAATCAGAATTCATTTAATAGTTTGCTAAATGAATCCAAAGATTTAGCAAAAGAGTGGGGGGTAACAACTGTTTTTAAAAACAGTAGGCGAAAGATAACGAAGCGTTTTTTTGATTGACATTGACAAGATGAGAGAATTTCCGACCCGGAATCCTATTTCAAAGTCAATGTATACTATTGCTGTTTAGATATATTAATTTCTCAAACTAAAGAAAGATTTCAGAGCCTTTGCAACCTGAGTAGTATATTCGAAATATTACAACCGGAGAAACTCCTATCTTCTTCAAGCGAAGAGATATTAAACGCTTCCGGAAAACTGTCTGCTAAATACAGTAAAGACATCTCACTTAATCTTTGTGACCAATTAAAGGCTCTAAAAACATGCTTAAATTCTGAAATTAAAAAAAATTATTCCATTAAAGAACTCATTGAATTATTGCTAGTAAAATTCAATAGTCTTGCATCCAGTTTTCCCGAGGTAATCACAGCATGCTTTTTATTCTTGACCCTTCCAGTTACAACCGCAACGGCAGAAAGAAGTTTTTCAAAATTAAAACTAATAAAAAATTACTTAAGAACTTCGATGGGACAAGAACGGCTGTCAGACATCTCACTATTGTCCATAGAGGCAGAAACTTTAGAAAAACTAAAATCATCATCAGCCATAAATGATTTAATAAATCAGTTTGCCGAAAAAAAGGCAAGGAGAGTGAATATTTAAAATTCGATTTTTATTTGTAAAATGGGTAAATTATGTGATAAATAAATATTTCTTCTCACAATATTTTTTTTCTTTTGTGAAAAATCTTTACCTCCATATAAGGGCCTCCAAAAAAATTTTTATACGGGGCCCCGACAAGGCACGCTACGCCACTGACTACAAAGGTGGTAATCAAGGATACAGCCTGCCTGATGTTAACTGTTCCCCAACACATGCCAAAATTATCTTCAATACGTTGTCATTCCGAAATTTTCCTCGTCGAAAATTCACTTGTTTGTGTCGCCATCTTCGGTATTAAGCTGAGCCATCGGATTATTTTCCTATTGTACACAACTAGACGCGATTATTTGAGGGCTATTTGAAGGTCTGACCTAGATACTATTGAATCATTCTCCTACCTGGGGATTTATATATTTTTAGGAATCATGATGGCTGTAATTAAAAAAATATGAAACAACAATTCATTTAATTATTAACATATTAAGTAACAAAAAAACGAGAAAGGTACATAAGCACTCGGCTAAAGACAAGGCATCACATCAGTTCCGTACAACGTCTCGTGTAAGAAAGAACAAAAATGTGAAGTGAAGTCGCACTGGCGTTCACGGGTGTTCTTTGACTGTTAAGATAGCGTTCGAGTCTAGAAGGGATGGAACGGAAATACTGCCATTTGATATCTTTCTTCTTTATTTTGTTTCTTTATTCTAACAATATAATTTCTTGTATATTTTTTAATATATACCTTTTTTGTATTCTGGACATAAATAAAAAAAACGGTACCTTATTTCTGTGTCCTTCCACCGTCAGTCTGTCTATATATCTGTATATCAATCAAATCACCATCAACTTTCTAAGTCCTATATCTGGACAGTTGTCTTCAGAGAGTGAATGGGTGACTCAGTGAACTTTCTGCTTTATGCAGACGACGCTGTTTTTAATAACAGAATCACCATTCGAACTGCTAACACTAGTTCCAATAATAAAAGATGATTATATGCATATAGTCCAGTCAATAAGCGGGGAAATAAAAAAGTTACTTATAGGAAGATGGATCAAAAAAATTCTCACAACACCCCCAAAACTCAAAATAAACGCCTTTCTCACCCCCCATTTTAAAAAAAATATAGTGCAAAATATAGTAAAAGTGAAAATTAAGGACTAAAAATATCTCCGAATAGGTTTTCGGGGTCGCTGATCACCAATCCGCCATTAGTTTTCCGAAAAATTCACACGGGGAGCGGAAAATCGGAAAATTTGGTTAATTTTCCTACTTTTTACTGCTTTCTTCGGTGTCGTCAAATTGGGCTCGCACCTAAAGATGAATAATGATATTTCTGATGTCAAGACATAAATTTCGAAAAACTGTGGAAGTTCTTCGGAAAACTGCCGAAAATCAGGTATAAGAAAATTTTAAATTTGGGCGATATGAGCGTGTAGCAGGTCATTATATGGCTTTTCTGGGTCGCTGATCACGAATATGCTATCATTGTTTGTCACCTTAGTGATATAAAAATAATCCGTCGTAAAAGCATGGAAGGATTGTCTTGCTTGGAGCTTAATTGTCCCTGCCTACCCCGTAAGGGATTTGGCGTAAATACATAGACAGATAGATATGAAAACTAATTCCAATATTTAATGTGTAGGATAAGTTGGTTAACTGTCTAAATACTAGTTAGTGAATGAAGTTGGCATGTATAAAGGAGAATGTGCACTCATGGTTTCAACTTGTGCACGATTAAAATTAACATTAAAAATCAAATCACTATTTTTCACTACGTCTACCAAAAATTTAGCCTTAATTTCTCCGGAGAAGAAATTACATGAAATTAAAAACATTTTGATGTGATAGCGTAACCCACAAGTTCCGGTTCGCCATTTAAATGAAATTATTGCCAGTACTCAAAGATAAATAAGATACTCGACTGAATAAAGGCAGTCAATTGAAAATAATTGTAACGTAACCTACCATTTATTGCGCAAAACGTATACATGTTACGTATATTTCGATGACAATTGATAACTCTTCGTGTATATTTTCACTACTTACGTGTATTTAAAAGAATAAGTTTAAAAATTTATTAACGAATAACAAACTCCTTTATTATACGGCAACATCGGTAACATTAATGGCAAAATTGAATTGACAAATGTAAAAAAGGACTTCTTCCCGCGCTTTTGACGAGTGACATTGTTCTTATACTTGAAATTTTTACAATTCAGTGTAAAATTAGTTTTATGGGACAATTTCGATAGTGTTTTGTAACATAAGTGCTAGTGCAATTATACAATAATGAAAAAACTCAAATATAACACGTTTATGCACTTTTTGGAAGACGTGAATAAGTTCATCAAGAACACCTTGTAAAATTCCTATCGTTTTACGGGTGGTATTTAAACTGTTGATTGGGTCGACGTACCCTTCCCAAGTATTTTTTGAGCACAGTTCCTGAAGCTGGAACATAGAATTAAGATTTTCAAATGATTCTAAACTGATGACTTGGCTGTATGGGCTAGATCCCTTTGCCTTTCCCCTCGGGGATAAAAAGAACCAAAAAAAAAAAATGTAAAATAGTCATGTTTGATGTTAACGCTTTTGATTTTTTCTGTACGATACTATGCCTATAGTTCGTTTCGCCGATGTTTCAGTTAACCTTGAAACGTTAAACTATCCGTTCGAATCCAAAAACCTAGACCTAAACCTACCTAGACCTCAAATACATTATATGTATATAGTACCTGTAATACAACCGAAACCTGTAGGTGATATTACCTAAAATAGCCTAAAATAGAGAAATTTATTAGCGTTATTCTTGTAAATCCGGAGCTATTCATAAACAATGTTACTTTTATTTGAATACATAGTTAAAGCTCTACAGATTGCAGCCAGTAGAATTTTTTCAAAAATAATAATGAAACCATACTTCATACAACAATGAGCATTCTCCTTTATTTGGTCATTTACTTAAAATGTACTCGTATATCAACACATATTTTCCAACTGCAAAAGCCAGATATATTGAAAGCACGCTTTGACGTATTAGACTGGCGGGACTCCGTTCCATATCATCAAATAGTATTATTATCACCGATTCATTAATAATTATTAGAACTTATGAACTAGTCATTTGAAACATTACCACTCACATGAAATTTCCAACTATTCTCTGCGATGTAATTCATTTAACATTAATATACATACACAGCAATACGTGGTATCCATATCTATATAAGTGTGTGTGTGTGTGTGTGTGTCATTCAAATGTACAAAACACAAACAAATAAACCACTGGGCTGCACATGAAGACAACTCGCACTCAGAAAAACTTGTTTTAGCGCCACTTGACGCCACACGTCGCATGGAAGCCTCCCTCTCTCCCTCACCAAAACGTTGTATTTCAGCGCTTAAATATCTCAGTGATTCGAGTCTACTGATCAATGGGAGAATATTTTAATCAATAAGGCGATAAGTAACGCGATGTTGACTCGAACTAACCAATTCAAATACAAAATACTTTATTTTCTGTTACAAGTTTTTGTCTTAATCCTAGTTGTTGAAATCCTCTGTTAAGCACTACTACAGGCATACTTAGTATGCCTGTAGTAGGGAGATTCGCTCCTCCATATTTAACACATTATTTAGGTAGATGTCACATGAAAAAAATACAAAGAGTGCAACGTGAAATTTAACTATTTTGTTCGTTTGAGAGATGAGTGATTAAATTTTATTCATCTTTTTTTCTATATTAGGGTTAAATAAATAAATAATTAAATGGAGATGTAATATTTATATGTTGTAAAAAATCTACCCAATTGTTCCAGTAATTAATTTTTTTTTTACTGGGTACCCACAGTCATACACGCACGCTAACAGATAAATATATGGTGCATGACGTGTAATGAGTTTAGCTGATAATTAATTATTTACCCACCACTTCATTATTAAATTTGCGTAGGAACAAGGGATTGCTTAGCTGTGCGGTTTAAATTGTAGGTATAAGTTAAAATCTTAGATACTCGTGAGGACTCCATAATATCTGTGTAAAGTAAATCCATCGAGTTTAGACGCGTTGGCTGCCCATAGCATATTTGGTATAATAATATTATTTACAGTTTCTTTTAAATTTATATGTAAGGATTGATATCAATTGATTTTGTGATTCTAAAAGTATAAGTATCATACTGTAGTTCAAACATAGATATTTTCATTTAAAAGTGGTTATATCTAACATATCATTTAGTCATTACAAATATCAATATATTTAAGAGCAATACTTACTGGCAGTACACAACTAGTCAGCGTCACTCAGAGCAAAATAAACAGGCAATAGAACAGATTTCCCTCGAGACGCTACATTACCCCTTTCCTGAAATAACGCATACATAAATATAGAGGAAAGTTTGCAATTGTATTTTTATTCACATGATTGCACAGCGTACACACAAAATGAAAACTGTTTCATTAATTTTCTGGGAACTGTTACTTATTCATTATGCACCCTTTATTATGTGTAATAAAAATTCAATCAAACAAAATTAATTTCACGGAAATAATTTTTATTTTTGATCGAATTCATAAAGGAGGAACTCCCTCACAGGAGGGAGGAACTCATCAATTCCACTCTAGAAAGTGATACGAAAAAGTAATAAATGTTTGATCACTGTACAGTATATAATTTGTCAATGTCACATTGTGATTTTTTTTTGTTATTGGTTTTTCTTATTGGTCTGCAAAAAATTATGTTCAAACTTTAGTTTTAATAAAATTATGGGAACGGAAACTGTCCCTTCTATTGATGAGAAAACTACGAGCAAATTGATTTACCTGTGGTCCGCCTGATAGAACTACGGACAAAAAAATACCCTTAATCGACTAGTCCAACTACGCGATTGAAAAACGGTCAACGAAGGAGACCTTTACGTAATTTGTTTACAATTTGTGGAACAAGTTGAGGGACACTACGATGTTATTAGATATAACTAAAGATATTGAAAAGTTTCGTATATTTAGAGGTAGATATTTACTAGATTACTTAATAATGTGTTACTTAATGTTACTCGCCGTAATGTTACTCGCCGGTGCGAAAATATTGACAATGTAAATAGTGTTCTATCTGCCATTCTAAATTGGTTCACATGTAATAATCTTTTATTAAATTCAACCAAAACCAAATGTATAAAATTTAGTCTACCAAATGTGCCTTCTGCCAATACAGAAGTTTTCATTAACAATAATATACTAGAATTTATTAATGATACTGTATTTCTTGGAATTACAATAGACTCCAAATTGCAGTGGGGCCCCCATATAAAAAAACTGACCAGTAAGCTCAGCTCCGCCGCATATGCGGTTAGGAGAATTAGACAATTGACGGATGTGGCTACTGCGCGCTTAGTCTATTTCAGCTACTTTCATAGCATTATGTCGTATGGTATACTGTTGTGCGGAAAAGCGGCTGACATTGAAACTGTTTTTATATTACAAAAGAGAGCCATCCGCTCTATTTATAACATGGGCGCTAGGGAATCTCTTAGAGAACTATTTAAAGAAATAAATATCCTCACGGTTACCTCTCAGTATATTTATGAGAATATAATGTATGCTCGTAAAAATATAGAGTCATTTTCTAAATTTAGTGAAAATCTTAGAAGTAAGAATAGATTGCGTATGCCTGTACATCGACTTGCTAAGACTAGTAGATCTTTTATTGTAAATTGTATTCGATTCTATAATAAATTACCTGAAACAGTTCTGTCCTTGCCTGAGAATATGTTCAAAAGGTACATCAAAAATACTCTGTGCAGGAAGGGTTATTATAGAATCGATGAATATCTAACTGATAGAGATGCTTGGAAATGATTCAGCACATGTATTAATATATCTTTAATTGTACCACTTGATTTCACTATATGTACACTCACATATATTTATTGTAATATATTTTAACGATGGAAAAAAAAGACCCATATTGGCAAGTTTCTTTTGGCATTTCTTCTTCGCCAATGGTCATTTCCGAAATGCTGGTAGATTAAAAAAGAGAGATTAAAAGTAAAAAAAAAAACTGGAAAATTATTAAGAAACAATATGATTTAATTTAAAGAATGTAAGACGTGTCTAAGTGCCCGTAAGGGTCTAATGGCAAATAAATGATTTTTATCTTTATCTTAAATTATTTAGCTATGTGGTAGGTTTTAATAGATGAAAAGACACATTAAGTTACACACAGAAAAATTAATAGAAAGGTAGAATGTCTACTATACTCGTATTACATCGTCTCAAAATGACATGCGTCGCTTATGTGTAGTGTATTATGATTCATTTTTTTACAGATCTGTGATGTTTGTAGCATTTTCTCAGCCCATAAGTTATTTCCTATGGACCTTTACGATTATTGACGCATATATCAGATTTCAAATTTTGCCGTGCTACCTTTTTTATATACAAATAAGGTAGGGAAAAACCGTCCCTGATATGAAATAGTTACCGTAGCCTATGGACACTTGCAACACCAGAAGCGTCACTCGTGCGTTGCTAGCCCTATAAAAACCTCCGCACGCACGAAAAACCTAATGGCATGCTCGCTTAGCTCGCTCGGCTCGTTGTGATCTCACCTCACCAAGTAGGTCTCATCAAAACAGTCCGACTGGGAAAGTACTATCACCTCACAGAAGGCTGCAGCTAAAAGTCCCTGGAACAACAGGAACAACAACTCCCTGGAATGTTGTTGTTTTCCTGCGATTGAGTGCGGTTACCTGTAAGCTCCTAAGGAATGACTGTGTTAGCAGCGGGAGTAGTAATGCACGAACAATATTTTCTTGTAACCACTTTACAACAAGTGGATCGTATGTTTGTATTCGTTTCGACTTGGTATAAAAAACCTAACCTGTTTTCTTTACAAGGACAATGTTACTGAGAACTTGCTTTTGTTCAATACTTGATTTATTGAAATTACCTTTTAGCCGTGTGCCTTTTATTGGAAAATGTATACTTAATAATTCAATACGTCAAAAGTTGATACGCCAAGTAGTGTTTCATTAAGTACCATGAACAACAAGTGAATCGTTTTCGTTGTTCAAGTGATATGGTGTAAAATGGAAATTAATCAAGAATTAAAATTGATACCTACGTTATATTATCAAATCAACAGTTGTATAAATACGAAATGAACAACATG
Source organism: Pyralis farinalis (assembly GCA_947507595.1). NCBI lineage: Eukaryota > Metazoa > Arthropoda > Insecta > Lepidoptera > Pyralidae > Pyralis > Pyralis farinalis. Next base: position 18,843,145 of record OX382271.1, on the reverse strand, counting down.
AATTGGTTATAATGTCCAAATTTGCAATTTGATTGTCAGTGAAATGACAGGATACCATCATATATATTGTTCGTCTTGTAAACTCTTTAGCAAAACAAAAAGTAATGAACATACGAACCAGTGATCTCTTGCCCCTAATTTCATCATAACACTATTTGAACAGTTCTATAACGAATATTTTTTTGTAAATTGTTTTGAGTCTACCTATTATTGTATTAAATTAGTATACCTATAGTGTAATTAATTATTAATTTTAAGTTAAATTATTTATTATGAATTCATTACTTGAATTTGTCATAACCAGGTTGTGCTTGTGTTTAGGATCTCCAGGAGCCAGTGAGCATGTATGAAAAGAGCTATGAATTTTAAGAAACAAGCGAGGTATATAAAAACTGCATCTTGTGGCGCTCGCTTCTCGCTACCTACCCCGCAAAGGACATAGCGTGAAGGTATACATACATACCATAGGGAATAATCTGATTCGATATAAATGTCTTAAACAAAGATACAAAAGGATAAGGAAATATGCCATATGTGGAACGTAGTATATTTATGTTCCCAACTATTTATTTTTGACGAGCCCGGTGACGCAGTAGTTAGTAACGCTACTTTGACACCAACGCTCGTCGGTTCGACTCCCACATAGGACGAATACGAACATGTTTGTTTCACTTGCCCTGTATTATATGTGTCATAAATATGCATTTACAAAAAAAAACTATTTACATTATGTGTATCAGTTGTATAGTACCCATAATACAAGCTTCGCTTACTTTGGGGCTGGATGGCGCTTTGTAATTTGTCCGACAATATTTATTTATTATTTATTCATATATAGCATATAGTACAGTAAATAATGACGAATTGAATCTGCGTTGAAAACAAAAGCTCCTATTTCTGTGCTTTCACCGGATTATTGGATGTGAAATACAATACATACCCTAGCAAATAGTAGGTATTTATTTGTTTTATATAACATCGGCAGTATACAAGTATACGGTTATCGTAGCCAATGAACGCTTGCAATATATTAAGTACCTCTGCTGCTACACTTATTCACTCGCAGGAACACAATAACCCTCCCCGGAGTTGTCATTTGGCCGCGGTTTTCTGTGAGGTGAAGGTATTTCCCCAGACGGGCCGATTTGATTCACCCTCCCTCTCTCAATACACCCCGACCAAGACAAGAAGACATGTTTATGCACACAAATGTTTGTCCTGGAATCGAACCCACGAGTCTGGGTGTCAAAGTTAGCGTTACTATGTCCACACTCCACCGCCGAGCTAATCAAACCTTTAAACTTATTTATTTATATTACAATTTAAAAATAAATTGTGTGTTAGGATACCCTGCACTGAAAGAATTATCGCTTAATTACCATCGTAAGCAGTACGTGTAATAATTAAGTGTTTGATCTTTATAAGTACTTTATTTGAGGTCAACACTTGATCCCGTAACCGTTCAGTTAATCCGCCATCCTTTGACCGTAAAATCATATTGACATTATTATTATCCGTATTTGATCCAAAACGAAACGTATAAATAAACTGTTTACTGTCCTCATGTTTACGTAGGACTCGAAGGCCGCGTCCACCGTTCGCGTTCATGACGATGTAAAAATTCCTGGAGCATCCGCATGGGGACCGCACACAGTCTGATAGCTGATAAATTGACGGGACTTGTACGTGAGGCGTCCTGCGAGCTCTAGGGATCATGCTGACTCAGCGACTACATACATGTACAGCGAGACACGCACCGCCGGACCTATGTATGTACAATACGAAGCTGTCACCCAACGGAGATCGATGGCGAACGATAAAATATCACATTCATACAGCCCTTTTGGCGATTGATTTTATCTTTAGACGCGACGATGCCATTTATACATACATTCGTTTGATGGAGCAGTAATAGAGTAGTGAATAAAGAACCAGCCTGGCATGTGCCACGAAATTGGTGTTTTCGGGTTTATGTGCATATTTGTAATTATCACTAGCTCGACGGTGAAGTAAAACATCGCGAGGAAACCCCCACGTTCAAGAAATTATATTTCGTCCAATCCTTAGGCGTAGCGGATCCCGCCAATCCTAATGGATTAGAAAACAGGATAATGCTAAGATACGTTCGTTTGATGCTGACGTTTATTCATTGCAATACTAATCGCATAACTAATTGGATATCTAAAATGGTATATATGGGTATTTTTTCAGCTTTTTTTTGCATATGATTATTTCAGAGTTGTTAGATTAAAAATATAATTTACCCTTCAGGAAAGAATTAAAGAAGAAAAACAAATATGATTTTTTAAAGTGTAATGTGTTATATCTCAGAGTGCGAAGTCCTCGGGCGCTCAATGTTGGTTTGGGCATAATTGCCCTGGATTGGTTGAAAAGTGAAAGTTACCTCTTCTTTATCATCAATATGATGTTGCAAATAGAGCGTGAAAATCATTTGTACTCTTCGACAAATGTTTCTAGGAGACTACTCTAGATTAAACTTATAAATTTCTTACGCACGTTTTAGTTTAGGTACTTGAAAGAACCTAAACTAAAACGTGCGTGGAAAACTAATTGGCATAGTTCACAATATAATATATATTGACTTTATAGTTCTCGAGCTAATTCTCTTGAATTATTAATTCACTAATTTCTAAAATCTAACATAATCTATTTATATATATATATATTCTGTTTCTGTGTATGTCACTCAACTCCTCCTAAAGGGCTGGATCGATTTTGATAATAATTGTTGTATTTGTTCCTGAGTGAGTCGCTGGATGATTTTGATTTACAATTGAACTCAATTAGGTGCTGCTGTAATCGGTTTCCAAGACTTTATTTTTAATTTTCGCAGGACGACGTCTATTGTGTGGGACAAGCATAAAACTAACATAAATCTCAGCATTATATAATATTACAATAACTTCCTTTTCGATACGATTACGGAAAGTAGTCTCTCGATAAAAATTATAGTTAACAATATATTGTAGCGATCGAAACTAGACACAAATATGCAAACAAATCAAACCATTGAAACGTCAAGTTTATTTAAGGATACATTATTTAGGGCTCAGTACCTCAAAAGCAAAAAGGAATCCTTATTAGATCACTTCTGTCTGCCTGTATATCAAGAAATCACAACTATCTTATCCCTACAGGACACTTCTCGTAGTTCTCGCTAAGATATATATTAGATTTATAGGTAGTCATAATAGATTTATAGGTAGATTTGTTAAGCGGTTGCGAGCCTTCCCACTGGGAACCGTGCTTTCTGGTCGCTCGGTGAAGCTGCTGAGGGAAATAGCAGCTTGCGCATAGTGCTAAATAGAAAGCCGTTTTAATGTATACTCTTTGCCATCATGTAGTACGATAGTTCAGTGTCGGAAATCTCAATTACACGGCGACGAGCGTCTCTCTCTCTCTATCACTCTCGACATTTAAAAAATCTAGTGTACTAGACGATATACCAACAGTGGTGTACAAACTGTGCGCTTCTGAGTCCAGTTCTGTACTGACGGGTCACTTTGCAGTGCATGCTCCGCTGAACAAGTCGCGTTTTCGTAAAAGACTGATAATGTGCACTCGGTGCCTAAAATAGGCGATATAGGCTCATCCTTATAACCTCACTTCTTTATAATTTGATGGAGCGTAGGATAACCACACGACTCCTAGCATACCTAGAAGACCATGATATGATTAGCAAATGGAACTGTCATTCGTATTTCGATTCGATTCTCTTCTAATATTATAATGTTCCTCACAGAAAATTGCAGCCGAATAAGAACTCCCTGGAGGATTGTTGTATTCATGCGAGTAAGTGAAGTTACCAGTAAGCTCAAAAAAATTGCTGTATTATCAACAAGGATGGTAATAGACGACTTCATGTTTTGCATGCGTTTAGGCTACAATAACCGCTGTACATCAGGAGTGCCGTATGCTTGCATGCCTCCCGACGTTGTATAAAAACGAATCTATATCTTGCACACCGCTGTGCTTCAGCACTGGCTGACAGTCTATATATGGAGAATGCATCTGATCGGGTCTTCCACCGAAATTGACATCGTTCGGTTTGGCGGAGGGTTTGAGTTGAGATGCCAGCTTATTGTCCAGCAAATGCATAAAAGTATGGACATCAATGCTGATGTATCGTAGGGCTCTGTGCCGTCTATTTCTTCTTCATATCAATGACATATTGTTAGTTGATGGCATTTATTGCTATACGAACGAAAACACTTACGGGGACACTTATTATGCAGGCCTTGCCAGTCCCTCATTCGACTCATCGCGTTGAGGATACCTCCTTGACTCAAGTGTCCGACTGGGACGGTTAAACTCAGTCCAAATTAACCCTATCAATACACAACTGCGCGGTCAACGTTATGTAAACTATAGTTTCTTACTTCCGTAATACGTCTCTATGCGGTTTCAGAACTTTTATACCGAGAACTCCTGTGAATTTGTAGAATGAACTCCTTGGCTTATTTCTCCCAAGAGACTACAGTCCACGGCCGCATGTTTCTCGAAAAATGCAACGCATGCCTGACTCCTCTGACTTTGCAAGTGTCTATAGGCTACGGTAACTGCTTACCATACCAGGCAGGTCATTTGTCGGGTTAGTGGGTAAAAAAGATTTATGAAATATTAAAGTATAGCTCAAGTGTAGAAAACATACTGAAAATCGCTATTTTGTAGCTTATATATTGTTAAGAATGAAATGCATAATACTTGACAATAATTATTTATTAATGAGTGTTTAAATAATGATAATTTACACAACACAATTTAAGGCACACACGACCGCCACTGATAGGGCGGGGGAACGTCTGGTGTGTCGAGGGACGGGAACACCCCGCACCCTGCCTCTGCCTGCATGACGTCACATAGACATAGCCCACGCGGCTCATGTCGCTAACACGGCCTACTGACGACAGCTTCGCCCTCGAAGCTTCTGAAAAAAATAAAAAATACAGGGGGTTACTGTCCTCTCACCGTCTACCTTCTGCCTGACTTTAGTCAGAGATCTGCTCCGCTGGCCAATTTCTCATGTTTTCGAATGTGACCGTCACTCTGTGAGTGCTGCCATTGGGTCTTGTGCCCAACACTTCGAACCGATCATTCTTTAAAACTTTCATTACCTTGTACGGAATCTTCCTTTTAATTTTTGTACCCCGGATTTCCTTTATTGATGCGAATTAATACCATTTCGCCAGGTTTGTAAGGAGATTTTATATAACGCCTGGCATTAAACCGCCGCATCTGCCGCTTTTGATTTTCACCCAAAAGCTCACGGGCTTTTGCTCTTGTGACTCTCAGATCCAGCCTCTTACCTGCCTGTGTGAGATTATTTACCAAAAGCACCTCACACAGCGCCGTCGGCTTATAGCCGAACAGGAGTTCAAAAAAAAATTCAAACTCATTCGGAGTTCTGCTAGTGACCTTGTTCACTGAATTATTCAACGCCTACTGTGTGGCAGCCAGGGCTTCACACCAGTTCTCTTCTGATTCATTCCTAATTATAGCGTTCAACGTATTTAATATTGATATGTTCAGACGCTCTACCTGACCATTAGCTCTGGGCAGATTTAATGAATTAATCACTAACAGAATTCCATTTTCATTGCAGAAGGCTTTCATAGCTCTCGACGTAAATGCTGTTCCTCGATCGCAAATCAGCCTTCGAGGCACTCCGAATAAATACGCCATAGCCTTCAAAGCTTTTATCACACCTTTGGTGCTCGTTTCAGCCACTGGTTCCAAAAAGGAATATTTAGTGAATCCATCTTGTAAGGCAATGACATATTGGTGCCCTTCTTTGCTTTTCACAAACGGGCCAAGATGATTCACATGTATCAACCACCTCAAATGGGGTTTCTCCCTTTGGTATCGGATGTAGGAGACCTGGCTTCCTTCCAGTATCACTCTTACCAATTAAGCATTTAAAACAATTTCGGACGTATTTTGTTACAACTTTCCTCATCCGGGGGAACCAGTATTTACTCCGAATGGCAGCCAGTGTTCTGTCGATACCTTGATGTCCACTCTCATCATGCATAATTTTAAGCACTCCTCATCTTGCGTTTCGTGGTACAAACCATTAGGACCCTTCTGGCGTCTTCCTGTAGAGATGTCCCTCTTTAATCTCGTAATCTTTAAAATATTGGTCACTATCTCCTTCCTTGGCTTCATCTTTTAAAATACCGACAATTCTTGATAATTCTTCATCAGCCATCTGACCTTCAAGCAAATTTTCTACCGTCGTGAATTCATAAGTCAGACAAACAGGGTTACGACTCAGATAATCAACATGAGCAACTCGCTTACCCGGACGATATTCAATATCGAAATTGTAGTCTTGTAGATATATCCACCATCGAGCCACTCGTGGATTTATTTCCTTCTTTGTCATAGTAGCCCTGACAGCACTACAATCGGTTATCAACTTGAATTTAATTCCAAAAGAGTAAACTCGAAAGTGCTTGAGTACCTGCACGACGGCTAAAGTTTTTAGATCATAAGAATGATATTTGGACTCGTTTGGTGACGTCTGCCGACTGTAGTAAGCAACCGGATGTAGTTTGCCATCTTCATCTTTTTGCAGTAGTATTGCCCCCAGTCCAACACTCGAGGCATCAGTGTGTACTTCAGTCTGCGCCACAGGATTATAAATCTTTAAAACTGGCCTTCGCGTAAGGATGTCTTTAATTATCTGGAATGCTTGCTAGCAATCTGAACTCCAGTCAAACGTCTTTCTTCAATAGATTGTAAAGTGAACTAACTTTGGTAGCAAAGTTGGGAACAAAACGTCTGAAATAACTTACTAGTCCCAAAAACTGTCTAAACTGTTTTACCATCTTCGGGGGTAAAGCCTTAGTTACACAGTAAATTTTATGGTGACTAGGTCTCACAGTTCCAACCATTATTTCTCTCCCTAAGTACTCTATGCTGGTCTGAAAGAATTGTCATTTTTCTAAATTCAATGTAAGACCCACCTCTCGTAACCTTTACAACACCTGCTTTAACCTTTGTAGAGCTTGTTCTTCGTTCTCTGCTGGTATATCATCAATGTAGACTAGGACACCTTCTAATCCTGACAGTGTGCTGTTAAGCGTCCTCTGGAACACTGATGGTGCATTAGCAAGTCCAAATGGTGTCCTTAAAAACTCATATTGACCGTTAGGAGTGACAAAGGAAGTCTTTGCTACTGAACAATCTTCTTTATTAACCAGAATTTGATAAAATCCTGATTTGAGGTCTAAAATTATATAATAAACCTCTTTACTTAAGGTATCGATTTGATCCATACGTGGTAAAGGGAAATGGTCTTTTACTGTGGCTTTGTTCAATTCGCGGTAGTCGACGCATAAGCGATTACTTCCATCTTTCTTTTTGACACGCAACATTGGGCTTGCATATGGAGAACTACTTGGGCGTATTATCTGTGCTTCTAGTAATTCCGCGATCATTTCTTTTACAACTTCCCTCTCTATTTGAGATAATCTACGAGGTCTGGTGAATATTGGTTCATCATTTACGAGTTTTATTGAAAGTTGATATTTATTGGAGCAACCAATATCTTTCAATGATGTAGATACACGGTACCAATATTGGGTCATTAGTTCTCTAAAGTCAATTAGTCCGTTTTTGGATAGAGGGCCGGTTTCTTAATCACGCAATTCTACCACTGCGTAGGCATGATCAACGTTGCTAGGTTCTTTATATTTAATGTGAACTCGTTCACTATTTGCTACTATTTGAACCCCTGGATGTTCTAATATGTCGCGGCCCACTAACAAGTCTACTGGAATATCGTGGTAGTTTACGATCAAAGGAGTGATATCAACACCAACTCCATCACTACTTAGTTTGCACGATGTCTGCCCAACAGCCGCCACGATACTTCCTTTTATTCCAGTCATCAAAGCTGTGGTTGGATTGGACAATATTCTGTCGTATAAGAGTTACTGAACTTCCAGTATCAATTATGGCTCGAATAGGCTTATTATTTATATAACACGTAGTGGACATACGTACTAATTTATCGGAGCATAGTTGACGGGCTTTAATTTCTTGAAACAGTTATCGACCGTGTGCCCATAGCGGTGACAATGTTTACATTGAACCGAACTTTTGTTTATGTTATAATGTTTACATTGAACCGAACTTTTGTTTGTTTGTTATTCGAGTTAAGAAGCCACCTCGCCAGCCCCGCTGCCTCTAGGCGAAATGACCTAACCTGTAATGCTTCGTGTTGACTTACATTCAAATCGTCGATGGCCCGGCTTTCCGCACTTGAAAAAAATGCCCTTTGTTTCTTTGAAGTGACGGGATATAGAAGATTTGTGCTTATTCTCGATTTTGGCGGGTGATAGAGCGCAATCAAACCGGGTACGATTACACGTTTCGCTCATGGACCTTCGTGACATTTGTATCACCATGTCTTGCATTGTCTCACATCCTTTCAATACAATACTGATATTTTTGTCTACTATACCACCTAGCATTATATCCAATTGTTGGCGTTCAGTCAATTTGACACCTAGACGTTTAATCTTGGCGGACATTCGTCCTGCATATAGTACCAAAGTGTTGACGACGAAAACACTCGTACACAAATTGACCACGTGTTATGAGTGAAATAAATTGACCACGTGTACGTAAATGTATAGCCACCGCATCGAACAAATGTTTAGCATAAGTGTTTACGATGAAAAAACATTTGTAGATAACATACTTATAAATAAAATAAGTTGTCCGCTTCGAATAAATGCGTAGGAAATATAAATATAGAGAGTTACGGTATCGCATAAATGTTTAGCATAAGTAAATATAAATATGTAGAGTTATTGTATTGAAATAAATGCTTAGGATAAGAAGAATATGTATGTAAAATTAAGAAATCTTTGTAAATAAATATTATGAATGAATAAACGAGATATCGGAGGGGTGAGGTGTGGAGAGAGGCCCAGGCGGGGTAGAATAACGCCGTGAATCTATACGCGTGTCGTATGGCTAGCGGAGTACCTGACGGCGCGCCGACGCGCGCATGGAAATATCGGTGCCCTGCCGCAGATTCGTCATTCTACCGATCGAGAGCAACACCAGCAGACGTCTCAGCCAGCTCAGCCAGTACAGTCTCAACAAAGAAACCTCGCCGTAGTTATTTGGAATATTGAAGAAATCCTAATATACAGTCCACTCTAGCGGCTCGACGAAAGGCCTACATTGAATAGTCCTACCGAGCCGCAACCGCCAACACAAAGATTTTGCCTGACTGCTTTTAAAATTTACAATATCCACCATGGCGCTAAAGAGATTCGTTTCCCTGGGATAAGAAATAAGTAAATCTTTTTGGAATTGAGTCCAAGATCGCTTTTTGGGTAACCAAAGGTAGTACCACGCCTTACCTTCGCCCTCCAAAGCTTGGGTCGCGTGATATAATTTTCTTCTCTCGCTCCAGTCACAAGCAGTCGCAATGTCCTCGACCTGTTGAATACACTCTTTCACATAGCTCCTCTCCTTGCTAGGATCGAAACCCGGAACAGAGGCTAGTTCCGGTGTTCTGGATCTCCTACGCCGCATTTTCCGTGGAGTAGTGTGTCCTGAGTACTCCGACTCTGACAATGATCTTTCACGGTTACGCAACATTGTTAATAATAGTGTCTCTTATCACTTTCATTTTAATTCACTTCGAAAACAGTTTATGGGTAGTATCCCACCGCTGTGTTAAGAATGAAATGCACAACACTTGACAATAATTATTTATTAATGAGTGTTTGAATAATGTCAATTTACACAACACAATTTAAGGCATACACGACCACCACTGATAGGGCGGAGGAACGTCTGGTTTGTCGAGGGACGGGAACACCCCGCACCCTGCCTCTGCCTGCATGACGTCACATAGATGCCCACGCGGCTCATGTCGCTAACATTATCCGTCTATCTGTTTTTCAATGTACACATAAATTTCTGCTGCATATCAATTATATATTATCAATTGATGAAATTAACTTTTAAATTTGACAGCGCGGAGGGGCAAAGCCAAGAAGTTTGTCTGCTCTACCCTGCAACAGGCCAAGGGTAGTGACATGTAACGAAAACTACAGTGAACTTCTTGTTAATCAAGGATCATTCTTCATTTATTATCCTATTGTAAAATTGATTCATATAATCATCTGTTTTCATAGATACCCCTTTTCGTTACATCCTGTAGTCAATAAGAAATTATTATTAAAACGTCAAGAATTGAAATCTCATTGACATCACTCGATAACATATCAGATGTTATATTATATATTAAATGCACATACAAATCACAGTTTCAAGTTAAATTGCTATAATAATTTCACAATTAATTGCCGGAGTGTCACTCAGTTATAATCGTTTCTATCAATGCGTTAACTATGGTAATTATTACTGACGTTTAACTCCTCATATCTATTCGTGGTGTTAATTCGATCTCTGAGATATAGCATTATTAATTACGATAATATAATGTACAACTACAAAAAGATTTTCGTATACTCTCACAAGACATTGGGATACTAAGCCAAATAAACGACGTATACGTAATATAATCGGGAAGGAAATGCTATGAGTTGGTAAATATATCACAATTTATGTATTTATTGTCTTACTAGCTGACCCGGCGAACTTCGTACCGCCTCAGGATCAATAAATGGTGTGTTAACTTATTAGATGGTATAAATTCTTTTAACACTTATTATCCTATTCCGGATGAAGACAAATCCAAAAACACATAAATCTGTCCAGCCGTTCTTGAGTTATAAATGGTGTAACTAACACGACTTTGTTTTATATATATATAGATATGCCAATTCGTACTTGAGATATCATAAAAAAAGAATTTCGTATAAAATGTATGAGAAATGTAATTTACTTCTTTTTTTTTGTTATTTTTTTATGTTTTAATACTTATTATCCTATTCCCGACGAAGACAAATCCAAAAACACAAAAATCATAAAAATCGGTCCAGCCGTTCTTGAGTTATAAATGGTGTAACTAACACGACTTTGTTTTATATATATAGATAGATATGCCAATTCGTACTTGAGATATCATAAAAAAAGAATTTCATATAAAATATATGAGAAATGTAATTTGCTTTATTTTTATTTTTTGTTATTTTTTTCCATGTTTTAATACTTATTATCCTATTCCGGACGAAGACAAATCCAAAAACACAAAAATCATAAAAATCGGTCTAGCCGTTCTTGAGTTATAAATGGTGTAACTAACACGACTTTGTTTTATTTATATAGATAAGATATGCCAATTCGTACTTGAGATATCATAAAAAAAGAATTTCATATAAAATGTATGAGAAATGTAATTTACTTCTTTTTTTTTGTTATTTTTTTATGTTTTAATACTTATTATCCTATTCCCGACGAAGGCAAATCCAAAAACACAAAAATGATAAAAATCGGTCCAGCCGTTCTTGAGTTATAAATGGTGTAACTAACACGACTTTGTTTTATATACACACATCAAAAGTGTCTAGGGATCAACATATATTTTTGCAATAACTTTTCTCCTGATTGATATTAATTAAAATTTTCTTTAAGGATTCATCAAATAAAGTGTTTTCGTTTGTCTACAGTAACGATAAACCAAGTCACCTTTGCATTAATAAAGAAATTTGCCATTTTCATAATAAAGGGATTTTTGACATTTGAACCACAAACATTAAAGTTCGAAAAAAAGACTGAAATAACAGTTTTCTTTAAAATTTTATTGGGTAACTTAAACAATTAATAATCCGTGTTTCTACCGCGAACACTAACAACACAAGAACATCGGTTTGGCATACTCAAAATGAGTTCATCCAAATCACGCTGTGGAATGGCCGCCCATGTTCGTTGCAACAACAAAAAAAGGTCTTCTTGCGACTGGATACCCTCCATATTCGGCAGAGCTCTTCTCTGTAGCATATCCCATGCATGCTCAATCGGGTTCAAGTCTGGCGACTGAGCAGGCCAGGGCATGACATTGATGTTAGCTGCGGCGAGAGTCTGTCTTACAACTCTTGTGGTGTGCGGTCGTGCATTATCATGCATTAACTGAAATAAGGGACCGATTTGCACTTGTAGAGGAACGATGACGTCTGATACAATCGTCTCAGCATAAATTTGAGCGTTGAGGTTGCCTCTGATCCAAATCAACTCAGTTCTTCCGCCGATCCAAATACCCATACCATGATGGTTCCACCACTATAAGGATGGACTTCCTGGCAGGATTTTAATCGCTGTTGGCGTCCAGGGGTTCTCCAGTGTCGTATACGTCTTGTATCCGGTCTCATACCAAAACGAGGCTCATCAGAAAAGCACACGAAACGCCATTCTTCTTCTGCCCAATTTCTGTGTTCAAGAGCCCATTGATATCGAATCCTACGATTGTGCATTGCTATAGGTGGTACCCTTAGCGGTCTTCGGGAATGAAGGTTCACTTCATGCAAGCGGTTTCTGACTGTTTGGTCGCTAATTAAGTTCCCTGAAGAGTGATGAAGCGTCACGGCTAACATCATGGCGGTTATTGTTGGAGCTCTTCGAGTTGTGATTTGAATGTATCGGTCTTGTCTCCGTGTGGTGCAGCGATACCGTCCTCCATGGCGCTCAGCCACGGTACCAGTGCTTCGGTAACGTGTCCAAAGTCGACTGATAACACTCTGACTTGTATTCAGAGCTAAAGCTACAGTACGTTGCCGGGAACCAGCTTCTATCATCGTTAGTGTTCGCGGTAGAAACACGGATTATTAATTGTTTAAGTTACCCAATAAAATTTTAAAGAAAACTGTTATTTCAGTCTTTTTTTCGAACTTTAATGTTAGTGGTTCAAATGTCAAAAATCCCTTTATTATGAAAATGGCAAATTTCTTTATTAATGCAAAGGTGACTTGGTTTATCGTTACTGTAGACAAACGAAAACACTTTATTTGATGAATCCTTAAAGAAAATTTTAATTAATATCAATCAGGAGAAAAGTTATTGCAAAAATATATGTTGATCCCTAGACACTTTTGATGTGTGTATATATAAGATATGCCAATTCGTACTTGAGATATCATAAAAAAAGAATTTCATATAAAATGTGTAAGAAATGTAATTTACTTCTTTTTTTTTTTGTTATTTTTTCCATGTTTTAATACTTATTATCCTATTCCCGATGAAGACAAATCCAAAAACACAAAAATCATAAAAATCGGTCCAGCCGTTCTTGAGTTATAAATGGTGTAACTAACACGACTTTGTTTTATTTATATAGATATATGACCATCTACGGAACAAGATAAATAAATGTCTATATATATCGCGAACGTTACCGTTCTATTGTCTGCAGCCTTACGCGAGTTTTCGACATTCATATTGGCCACGTAATATAAGACATTCGTATCGGCCACGTAAAAGAACATGTCGGGTTAGAAGAAATTACAGCAAAGAGAGATGAGCAATTGGTTGTACCGATTATACTCGTACAATGAGTTGCGTTGCGAGAAGTCGTTCGGTAGGGTGTCCACAACTTCTATAATCGCATCGCTCACCATAGGCCAGCTATTTATTCATCCTCACACACTGAAAGTGCGGTAGTTAGTACCGTACGGCACGGTGCGGTTTCAGAAAAGGTTTTTTCAGTAAATCTAAGTGCAATGAAAAAAGCAGCAACGCATGGATATTGTCTCTGCAGTTGCAAGTGTCCGTTAGTAACTGATTATCATCAGATATACCTTGCGCTTGTTTACCACTTCAGAGGTAGAGTAAAGGCCTTAATGTATTACAAGCGTTAATAGGCTACGGTAACTGCTTTACATCAGGTGGGCCGCATGGTTATATGCCTCCCGACGTTGTATAAAAAAAAACTTAACTGTTGCATTAGTATTAGACTTTAAACTTTTAAGGTAGGTAGGACACTACAAAGCAGCCCGAGGTTCCTGCGAGTTAATGGGGTTACCAGCTCCTAAGAAGTTGCTGTGATAGAAGCAGGGGTGGCAACACGTGAGCGATATTTTCAATATCGCAAGCGTTTACTAGTTACAATAACACTTTGCATCCAGTGGGCCGTATGTTTTCATGCCTCATTCAAAGGTACCTAAGCGAGAAGTGTGTGACGGTAATTGCTGTCGATTCAGACAATGGAGAGGGCAATGTTAAAAGATGTAAAGTCAAACTCTACACATTATGTTGAGCCCCAGAGGAAAGTGATATGCGCATAGTTTCGGCTATATGATAAGCGAATCGGTGAAGCCATGTATATTTGGATACGTCTAAAGTTGCAGACACCATTGTTGGTTGGAATACCAGATCCATGTATTAAACTGCGCTATATCTATGTAATTGAATGTATGTCTATAGAGCTTTCTCAAATACACAATTATTATACTAAGTTTCAGAGGAAACATAAATGATAATGAAGTGAAATGTAGGCGAAGGTAATGTTAAAAAGGAGTTCATTCAAATAGTTTGTGACTACTTTTAATTACTTACTCTATTTACCGGCAGCCACGCTGATCCTGGCTCTGGTAACAGTCAGAGTATCGGCGGACCAGGGGGTGCTAAGAATCCCCGGTTCCGAAGCCGCCGAAGAAGACAACGGACTGGCCCTGGCAACATACCATACACGTACAATAAGGACTGACGAGAAAATAGTGGAGCTGGAAGAGGAACTAAGCAATCTGCATTGGGATATAGTAGGACTGTCCGAAGCCCAAAGACAGGGAGAGGACACGGTGATCCTTAAATCCGGCAACTTTCTTTACTACCGGGAAGGCGACCATCTGTCCCAAGGTGGTGTCGGGTTTATCGTCCAAAAGCCCCTTGTCAGCAATGTACGTATGTACTAGTGTTGCGTACCTTATACCTACCAAACGGTATTCGCTGAAGGTCATACTTTCAACTCGAACTTCATAATTGTTTTTAGTGCCTCGATGATGGTATAACATCGGACGATACCAACAGTGAACTCGTGGAAACTGTCCATACAATGGGAACTAAATTTCTCCAGCCTCGCCGCAGTGTAGTGCAGGTGCGCGCAGTGTGGGATGACCCCCCACTAGCAACGACGATTGCATAACCTTGAAGACAGGGACCTGTCGATATTATGGGTGCGAGTTGATCAAGGCGGCCACACCCGAATCTACGCGTGCCTTTACAGGTCTCATAGCGGTGATACAGGCACAACTCGGTTATTTGAGCGCCTGCAAAGGGCGACTGACAGCGTTATCGAACAGTATCCCTCCGCGGAGTTAGTGATTTTGGGAGACTTCAATGCCCACCACGCCGAGTGGCTTGGCTCTCGGTGCACTGACTACGCAGGGAGATCTGCTCATGAATTTGCTCTGGCCTATGGTTTCTCTCAACTGGTTCTTTCTCCCACGAGAATACCAGATGTAGAGGACCATACAAGCTCTCTACTGGACCTTCTGCTGACCACACGTCCGGATGAGTATAACATCTCAGTGGATGCGCCGCTTGGCTCGTCGGATCACTGCCTCATCCGGACTCAAGTGCCTTGTGCCAGACGCGATCCACCTCGGCCCGCCGGATGTCGTCGCGTATGGCACTATAAATCAGCAGACTGGGATGGATTGCGTGAATTCTACGCATCGTACCCGTGGAGGCAGCTGTGCTTCGAATCAGACGACATTGATTCCTGCGCAACCGCAGTGGCTGCGGCGATATTGGATGGCATGGAATGCTTCATTCCCAGTCGCCTTGTAGCTACTGCGGGAGCTAAAAAGCGGCCGTGGTTTAATCGGCGTTGTAAGGAAGTCATTCTTGTTAAGCAGGCTGCTTACGATGCTTGGACCACGGCGCATGCTAATGGGGATCCTAGAGTCTCTGTTTTGAAGCGCAAACTGAATGCTGCCTCGAGGTCCAGTAAAAGGGTGGTCGCTAGAGCAAAATTCGATTTCGTCGGCAGAGTTGGCGAGCGACTTGCGAGCTTTCCCTCTGGGAGCCGTGCTTTCTGGTCGCTCGCTAAAGCTGCCGAGGGAAATTTCTGTCAACCGTCCATGCCACCACTGAAAAAACCGGATGGCAGTTTGGCCCATAGCGCTAAGGAGAAAGCCGATTTACTTGGTAATCTCTTTGCGTCTAACTCGAATATGAATGACGGGGGAGCTGTGCCACCTACCATCCCGTGGTGCGGTAGCTCAATGCCGGAAATCTCCATTACCCAGCGAGATGTCCGGCGGGCCTTACTCTCTCTCGACATTCATAAATCGAGTGGGCCGGATGGTATACCGGCAGTGGTGCTGAAGCTGTGTGCTCCTGAGTTGTGTTCTGTACTAACGCGCCTTTTCGTGCCTTCCTACTCCACTGGGCAAGTCCCGTCTTCTTGGAAGACCGCCAATGTGCACCCGGTGCCCAAAAAGGGCGATAGATCAGACCCATCGAATTACAGGCCTATCGCCATAACCTCCCTTCTCTCCAAGGTAATGGAGCGTGTGATAAATATACGACTCCTAGGATACCTAGAGGATCACGACTTGATTAGCGACCGTCAATACGGTTTTCGCCATTGTCGCTCAACTGGTGATCTTCTAGTGTATCTTACACACCGCTGGGCTTTGGCGATAGAGAGTCAAGGTGAGGCATTGGCTATCAGCCTAGATATGGCGAAGGCGTTCGATCGGGTCTGGCACCGGAGTCTTCTATCGAAGTTACCATCATACGGGCTGCCCGAGGGTTTGTGCAAATGGGTCGCCAGCTTTTTATCCAACAGATGCATAAAAGCCGTGGTTGACGGTGGATGCTCCGATAGTATGGATATCAATGCTGGCGTCCCTCAGGGTTCTGTACTGTCTCCGACGCTGTTTCTGCTGCACATCAATGATATGTTGTCAATTGATGGCATTCATTGTTATGCGGACGACAGCACCGGGGATACTTATTATACAGGCCGTGCAAACATCCCTCGTTCCCTTGTGGAGGAAAGCCGCGACAAACTTGTGTCTGAAATGGATGGTACTCTGTCTAAAATATCCGACTGGGGGCGGCTTAACTTGGTCGAATTCAACCCCAAGAAGACACAAGTTTGCGCGTTCACCGCTAAGAAAACTCCATTTGCTGTGGTTCCTAAATTCCAGAACACACCTCTTACCGTCACCAAAAGTATTAGGATGCTTGGCGTCGAGATCTCCAGTGATGTGCAATATCGAAATCACCTGGAGGAGAAGGTCAAGCTGGCGTCGAAAAAACTTGGTGTGCTTTACAGGGCTAAGCAGTACTTCAGTGCGGGGCAAAGACTTATATTATATAAGTCTCAAGTCAGACCGCACTTGGAGTACTGCAGTCACCTTTGGGCGGGAGCACCTGAATACCAGCTTGGACCGTGTGATTCGATTCAGAGACGAGCTGTGAGAATTGTCGACAATCCTAAGCATACACACGGTATTGAACCCTTAAGTTTAAGGAGAGACTTTGCCTCCCTTTGTGTGTTCTACCGATTGTACAACGGGTTGTGTTCTGAAGAGTTGTTCGAAATGATGCCGACGGCTACTTTTTATAACCGCACCGCTCGCCGACGGCGGGGAGTTCACCCTCACACGCTTGAACCGCTATGGTCGCGTACGGTGCGGTTCCAGAGAAGTTTTCTTCCGAGAACACTCAAGCTGTGGAATGAGCTCCCAGCTGAGGTTTTTCCAAGGAACTACAGCATGGAGTTCTTCAAGAAATGCGTGAAGAGGTTTTTAGAGGGTCGGCAACGCATGAGTGACGCCCCTGGTGTTGCAAATGTCCATAGGCTACGGTGACTGTTTAACATCAGGCAGGCCGTATGCTTGATTGCCACCTAAGTAGTATAAAAAAAAAAATAGAGACGAATGGCTCTCTAGAGGGTAGGCCTATGTTCAACAGTGGACTAATACTAAAAACGGGCTGATTTATTTATTTATTTGCGGGAAATTAACAGATTCACAAATCACGTAGTATAATGTTATTAACATGGGAAGACGCTGATAACAAATTTCCGTATATAACACGTTAACAAAGGATGACGAATACAAAAAAAAGAAAAAATGTTTGATAAAATAAATACTAGACAGAATGAACAAATGTAGTGAAATTATTAAAACTATCAATATAGTCAACGCTGAAAATATCTCAATGTGAGATAATTTCTGTGTATATACAGTGTTAATAGACGAGCAGAACAGGTCAACACCAAAGTCTGATAATATTTTATTTAAATTTTTGCAGGCTTTTTTTTTTTTATATTGGCTCAGCATTGTGGCTCCTCTTCGCCTGTTGGTAAGCGAAAAGGGGAGCCCAAATTGCAGCGGCAACTGACAAAGGACTACGGTGTCCTGTCAGTTGACGCTACCATGCTGGCCCGCAAGGTGCTTCTTCACGCATCGGCTTCAGGCTCTTACGAAAAATTAATTTTGCCTATAATTGGTGTTGCTAAAGGCTACATTCAGTAAGGATGGGTTTCTTATACTTGGACGGTGTATACTTAATACAAGTTTAGCTAATAAATCAGGCGAATCAATACTTCCATTTGCTATCTTTATTAAGTAGCAAATATCACTTATATTTCGTCTCACCTCAAGTGGCAAAAAATGATAGTGTTTACACCTATGATCATAATCAAGTAATCTCATAATATGAGATTACTTGATTATGATCATAGGTGTATCGCACCTTTGCGGAAAGATTGTGATATCTCAATATCAGTGATTTCACAGGAGACCATTTTAAAACTTTTGAAATACAGTGACTTTTAAAACTTTGAAGTTGTCGCTTACATTTCTATGAAACAAATGCTGTTCAACTATTAAACTAATGTTATTGGAGGTTATTTTGTACCTTAAGCCCACCGGGCAACATGATATTACGGTTTGAAAAAAAAATGGAACATCTGTCACGTTGTTCTTGCAAAAAGGAAAAATTTCATGTGTGTTATCTCGTGATGTAACATTGTAGATGACAATAATTTTAGAATATTATTGAGTTATTTTAATAAAACACGTTATAAAAATGTCATTTTATTAAGTTTTTTCATAAAAACATTTATATCAAATTACTATTGTCTTTAAATACACAAAAATAGTCCTAAAGTACAGTGACAGTATCACACAAGTAATCTAAATTAAAACAGTCTCGAAAACGAAAAAGAATTGACCTCTCAATTAAATTAACAACAAAAATAATGTAAACAAGTCAAGTGAACAATGCCGTTTAAAGCTGTTACTTCCTAGTAGGAGATATCAATAAAGTTCAAGTGAATCAGATCATATCACTATAGATCTAATACAATAATGACACTATTACTTATCTTTAATTGACGTTTCAGAGTTGTTACGGACGTACAAAGTTTCTGTATTTGAGCAAAAATAAAACATTTTAACGAAAACTAATAAAATCAACATTAATCTTAGCATTAACCAATAATAGTACTTTGTCTTAGTTACTAATTAACAACAGTAAATTAATCTTATTTATTGGAATGCACCAAGTTAAATAGTGCTTAAGCACGTGTATACATAATAAAGTATCAAAACTTTAACTCTATAAAGAACATACAAATTCTAATTTAAATTTCAAATAAAAATAAGAGAACACTTCGGGTAACCATCAATCTTTACACGTTTGTTAAATATTTTTGTTACTCCAAAAAATATCAATTAATACTAATCAAACACAGTTAACTTTAACAATGTGTCTTTAAACTTATTATCAATCTTAAGTCGTAGTGAGCCAGGTAGCCTTACAAATTACTAAATACTTTTGTATTGGAAACAAGATTAAAGAGATTCAAAAAAATGTTTATAAAAACCAGGAATGTGATTATGAGCCACTAAATCTATGAGATCTTTTTTTTATTCTCCACTAATCCAGGTTATCTTGTGCAAGTTTTATTAAGTGCAATATTTATAACATTTTTTTTTGTATTCACAATAGCCCTCTTAAATTGTTCATTGGCATTATAATATTTTAAAATATACACCCTGTGGACATTTCTTTTCAATTTTATAATTTTGATTGCGACCAGTTTGATTTCATTATCATCTTCATCTTTTTGAAACTTTCAATGAGTCATCACTATCTGCAATAAATAATTCGTATCGTTAGGTTCTGAAAGTCGGAATACGGAAGATATCTTAAGAAAATAGACTAAGTGTTTATTACCAATGTGTGAAACAGAGGTGCAATTCTGAATGAATTGCTTCTGTAGGAGCTACTAGTGGAAGTTGAACTTGTAGATAAGGTACGCTTGCGCAAGTTTAATGTACTAGGGCCTACATGGAATAAAAATATTTTTTCTTTAATTACAATTAAAAATTTCAAGAGAGGTAGGACGCATCAAAGCTGCCCGTCTGGGGAAGTACCACCACCTCACAGAAAACCGCACCCAAATAACAACCCTAGAGGTTTGTTGTGTTCTTGCGTGTGAGTGAGGTCACCAGTAAGCTCCTAAGGAGTTACTGTGTAAGCAGCAGAGGAGGCATCGCGCGAATGATACTTAATATATTACAAGCGTTATAGGCTGCGGTACCAGCTTTACATCAGGTAGGTCGTATGTTTGTATGCCTCCCGACGTAGTATAAAAGAAAATTAAATTAAATAGAAAATTAAAAATGTATACGAAATGAAACATTGCCATTTGGTAATAAGTACCATCATCATTTGCTTCGATAGTATTATATTGATTGTTTGATTCCGTAACATCAATGGAGAGCTCATTTTGCAATACGCATTGTTGGATGGTATGTTCTGAAGACTGTTCATTCTGTAGGTTAACTGTTGGAAGCCCTTTTATGCAGTTTTTATTCGTCACCAGTTCTAACATTCGCCTAGATCGTAATCCCATCTGCAAAAATGGTACACGTGATTAAAAACATGTTAACGCATACAACGTGACAATTCAAAACAATTTCTCTAAAAAATTAAATTATTACTAAAATAACGAAACATCGTATACATATACCACACTAAAAAAGAAACAAGTAAAAAAATATATCACCTTCAACGTGACGTATTGAGATGTCCCTGCAAATAAACTATATTTTTACAAGAACAATGTGACATTATGAATGGATCACACCCAGAATATCACATTTAATACTTAAATAGTGTGTCATCTACGACATGTCATATTTTTTCTATAATAATATTGTAGTTAAAACAACTTACCTTTTTACATAAAATGTGGTATAGTCGTGAGGTCACGTTGTTTCCAAAATGCGGGTACACTTCACTCTTTGAATAACAGGTTGCGACTAGACTGTCACAATGTCGCAGCCAACTAAATTGTCGAACAAGACAACGCTACAGTGTGATATTTTGTCTCTTTCTTTTATTACGCAGCCGTTATTCACACAATCAAAACCACATTTTTGGAGATAATGGAACTCGATACGGCGGTTTCAAATTTGCAAGAAAAAAAAATGAATGCGAAGAAAACAAAGATAATGGTATTTGAAAGAGAAGAATCCAGAACTAATGTAAGGATTACGATTGATGATGAAGTGTTGGAACAAGTGGATGAGTTTGTATATCTTGGATGCGCTTTCAGCAGGGATGGAAGGTACACCGCAGATGTGGAAAGACGAGTGAGTGCTGGGAATAGTGTGAATGGAGCGTTGGGAAAACTTCTTGGCAGTAAAATCCTGAGCCAGAAGGCACAACTCGCTATACACAATGCAGTGTTGGTCCCAACGCTAACTTATGGAAGCGAGAGTTGGGTATGGCAGAAAGAGCATGAAAGTAGAATAAACGCGGTTGAAATGCGAGCGCTGCGCAAAATTTGTGGCGTAAGGCTCGTAGACCGTATTCGCAATGATGATGTTAGAAATAGAGTTGGTCTGAAAGAGAGCGTCGGTGTTAAAATAAGAAGAGGCATGCTCCGATGGTTCGGGCATGTAGAAAGAATGCAAGATGAAAGAATGACGAAGCAGATATACAATGCAAAAGTGGAAGGATGTAGGAGCCGGGGAAGGCCAAGACTTACCTACCATGACCAAATTGGTCATGTTCTATCAGAAGGTGATGTCAGGAGCCCTAGAAACCGGCGTGCGTGCATGAGAAGAGCAATGAATGTTAAAGAAGCGAGTGAGATATGTAAGGATCGAGTCACGTGGCGCTCGGTTCTCTCTGCCTACCCCGCAAGGGATTTGGCGTGAAGTTATAGACAAGAAAAAAAAACCAACTTTCTCGAAATATCACGGTCTTTCCGCAAAGGTGCGATATGCGCTTTATAGTCCAGATATCTAAGAATTTTTTTCTGTATTCTGTCTAATCGTAATTTATATATTTCGTATCGGGGATTCCATACCTAAGATATGTAATCAAGGTGACTTCGTACAAACGAACAGTATAAGATTTTGAGAGTTTTTATAATATTAAAATTGGCAGAGGTTGTCATTAGAAATCCTAAGGCTTTGTTGGCTTTGGAAACCATACAGTTATATTTTTTTTTTGATAACGATGATGATGACTTTACTGTCCTTGTTTGTCTGAACAAAGGCACATCCGAGAACAGGCACATGTACCTTAACGTTTTACTCTCACTTAGGTCTTATATTTATATTATATAAAGGATTTTGAACATTAATTTAACATCATCCGCCTGTTTTTTATACAACGTCGGAAGGCAAACAAATATACGACCCACATGATCTAAAGTTGTTACCGTAATCTATGAACACTCGCAATATAACACTCGCACGTTGTCACTCCCCGCTGCTAACACAGCAACTTCTCGCGAGTTTATTGGTAAGCTCACTTACTGGCAGATCACAAAAACCCAGGAAGACCTGCAGGAAGTTTCTATTTTACTGTAATCTTCTGTGAAGTGAATGTACTTCCCTAGCCGGGTATCTTTGATGCCCCCTACTGCTCTTTCACCAAAGCCACATTTGTTAATTAATAGAGTGTACAACGAACAGATGAATTTGGTTCTGAGTCTAAAGTTGACAGAGAGGAGGAAGAACTTACATCCCAAAATTGTTGCTGCACTGCTGGATGCAGTATTTATACTCGCGAACGGCATGTGGTTCGGTACAGAGACGATATTGATCAGCTCAAAGCTTCAGTCGCAAAAGATTCAACTTCGAATCGTATTCTTGCGGTTTTATTAGTGAATACGACATTTTGCTAAGTTTCTTTAATGAATGGAAACGTGTGTTTAGTCTAATTATTTCATTACTTTTGTGAAAATTGAAAAACTATGAACTTATATACAATCCGCTTAATATTTATACAAAATTACATTAAAAAAAATATATAAAATAGTTTGTGTCTTCAAACTTTGAGGTTTTGTGGCCCTCTCCCTGTATGTTTTCTACCAATTGTACAATGTGATGTGTTCCGAATAATTGTTCGATATAATGCCGGCTGTGTCATTTTATAACCACGCAGCTCGCCGATGACGGGGATTCATTCTCACATGCTGGAGCCGCAAAGGTTGCAAACTGTATGATTCCAAAGAAGATTCTACCACGTGAGGTTGTCCCAATGGTACGGGGTTCTTCACGCATTTCGTGACAGGGTCGACGACGCAAGAGTCAGGAACACGAGAACAACGCATGACACCCTTGGTGAATGTACATAGTCTTCGATAACTGCTTACCATCAGGTAGTCCGTACACTTATTTGCCACCTTATTTGTATAAAAAATGTAGAACATTTCATTTGAATAAAAATCTCAATAAAAAAGTGATATTCAATTTGACAGTTTTGCTAACAACCCATTACTGTTTTAGCTTGCTGACTATGAGGACTATGTTACCAACATCAAACCTATGGGGATCGCCGACTATATTTTTTTTCACCTCAGTCCCAGTTTATGGATAGGATCAGATCTACCCTATGATAAGCAGGCGATACAGTAGATTATCCATGTTAATTTTCAATATATTTTAGGACACTTTAATCTAGTACAAAATATTTGGGTTCCTGCTTTACAGTAGGGTAGAACCTTTTTCTGGTTTGTTAATTCAAAGTCAAAGTCAAAATCTTTTTATTCCGTAAAAATGGCTACATTTGTTTGGAATCGTCACAATTTTTTTCCCTACCGTGCAGTTTATGACTAGGTGAGCACTGATAAAAATACTGCCAAAAAACTCAGGCGTCCCTCTTTTGGTGTCCAAACAAATTTACATATTTTATTAATTACATTATAATTGGATCGACTCACTCCCAGGCATTTTTATCATTAATATAGTCAGATACTTTATAATATGCCCTGCTACACAATTTGGCTTTAATAGTAGTTTTAAATTTGTTTATTGACAATTCTCTTATATTGCTGGGAAGTTTGTTATAGAACCGTATACATTGCCCCATAAAAGAATTACTTATTTTGTGGAGACGGCTTGCATGTAACACAAGATTATGCTTATATCTAGTATTTATTGGCAGGATGCACCATATGCAGGTGCAAGTAGCAAATGAAGTGCTAAAAGAGAGGCAGCTGGTAGCATATTTATTGAGCAGCCCACCTGGAGCCCAACAACGTACCTCACCTTCAGACCGCAGTGAAATAAGAACCCTCTCCCTGTGGTTCAAATGAGGCTAGTGTAAGCTGTTAAGGACTTGTGTTAGTAGTTCCTTCGCAATAGTTCATGGATTTTTTACCCCACTATAGTAAATAGATCCAAAATGTGAACTGGCTCACTTATTTTGTACGTAACATATTATTTCAGACGGTGGATAATTATGAAACATTATGTACTTTGTAACCTCCAAAACATTGTCCTGAGAAAGGGTCACCGCGTCATATTGTTTTCGAGTTGCTTACCCTTTGAAAAGGTCCTATGTAAATAAGTTGGTTTATACAAATATTACACATTTTACTAATAAATTTATGTACATATGCTTATGCTGGTTTGTCACCTTAGCAGTATAAATGTATATATTTGAAAATGTGAAACAACTGTATTTTTATAACTATGCGCTAGCAAAGGCATGTCTGGAAACTAGTACTAAATAATAACATTACGTGGCCATTCTTCCGTCTGTCCTGCTAAGCCTTGTCAAAATGTTCTTTCTTTGGACGAGTACTTCGGAAAATGGAGTAAGAATAGAGACACGTACCTAATTCGTTTAACCTCTAGCCTGTGTTATATAAATAATGTGTCTTTGATAGCAAGCTCCCCGATTAGATTAGCTTCTCTGTGAGGTACGCTACAAACATTAGTACTGCAGCATTAGTCTTCCTATGAATACGAGCAGATTTTATTATGTATTACGAGAATGTTATATCTACTTATAAGCACTTATTCAAACAGCTGGTTACAACAGTACCGACACTACCGACAATATAATGGCCTTTATCAGTGACTACATTCTACATTGTAGGTATAAACAGATAATTCTCGAACTTGTATATTATGGCGAAGGATCATACATTTTGTAAAGGCCAAACTAAAGTGTGATGTCTGAGCTATACGACAGTTGCGTAATCTATTCTATATTTGAAGCCTTGAAATATAGTTACCGTTGCCTTAGCGGAATGTGCAGATGCGTTTGCCGCAAAACAGCAACCATTTTCTTATCAATGCTTCGATGTTTCTTAATTTTCTTTGGTAAATCTTTAAAAGCAAAGACCAATTTGCTCATTGGATTTTTCTTTCCGATTCAAAGCAATCATCGTCATCTAGGTGTCGTCACTTGCCCCAATATAACAGACAGCCACTGATTGCCTTCCAGTAAACGTTGTTATCTATACCTATTTGCCGACAAATCATGCGGTATCCATCGAGTGCAAAGCTTCTGTACCTCAGATGCACATTTAAAACCTTTTGCTTGTCTCATTGACTCATGACATGTTTACTATAGCACGAATTGGCTTTGTCAATCTCTATTAATTGACATACGGTGTCAATATCCGATTCTGTTACATCCATGATGATCATATCCACATCTAACCTTACTGATCCACGCATACACAGAGCTATCATGTAGAGCTTTTTCGCCAAATGCAAATTAAAGTCACTGGCGAAGCTCTGAGTAACTTAACAAAAATCATAGCGCCAAAATTTCTCAAGGTAAATACATTGCAATTCCAACACATAAGTTTCACGACCCAAATGAAAAACAAATGACAATCATGCAAGTATGGAAACAACGTTATGTGTTTCCAAACTCATGGTGTTGAACAATACGTTAGTGTCAGAAAACAGATGTTTTCCGGGATATACAAACACAGAAAAAAAATCAATCAATTCAAGTCAATTTTAGAATGTCAATTTTATGTCATTTTTCATAGCTAGAGTAGTGCCAAGTAAAATCTAACTAAACTAAAGCGTACTAGTCCAAGTAAATTAAAGAGACACGAAATTCATAGCATTGTGACTTGGCAAATCATAAAATTGTTTGCTGCCTAAAATAAATAAATAAATTGAGTATATAATTAACTTTCGTACAATATGTGTTAATGTATAGTAGTTAATAGCCCAGGCACACTAAGTGACTACTACTAGGCAAAATATCACCCACTATAGCTTGAAACTCGGTTGGATTTACTAATTAGTCTATATAGAAAGCTCGCGAGGCAAAGCGTTAAAAGCTTTTAAAGTTTCTGAGGTGGCAAAATTACTATAGAACTGTAAGTAATCTGCGTGTATGTAATCACAGGAACTTATAGCTTTAAATAACTTATTGATAAAATCTGAAAATGATAAGATGTCACACAGCGGAGTGCCCGTGAATAGATCAGTCCAGTCTAACGATGACTCGTCGGTTTTAATACATTACCACGGCCACGAATATGCGAGTTTAACCATACAATTGTGTAAAGCATAATAGAAAGTGTCAGACCTGTGTCACATGACACACTGACACATAGGCGAGCGGCCAGCTGACGTTTATAAACTTAGATAGACCGCGAATGTTCCAATGTCACTTTTTAATTAAGTATCACTCTGAAGTAGAACTTTTCGTCCGAATAAAATGTTCTATGATTTGCAAATCAACTCATCTCACTATAGAGATTTGATTGCCCCTTAATAGAACAAGTTTACGGCATGCTCCACCACGATGTTTCATGGTGGATTAACCCTAGCCAATGTAAAGCCCAAGGCTGCCGACTGAGCTTATAAGTCAGCTACCAATACCCAGATCGATGGCTACACATGATCATGGATGAGTCCCTTCGGAGGGCGAAGCAGGGAGAACTCATCATGGAGGACTCATCCATGAACAGGAGACAGGACTGATTCTTATAACACGATGACAGTGCAGAGGAATACTAGAAACGTTTTTTTGAAGTTACATGAACTTACAAGAAACGTTCGAAATCACCGCACTCATAAATGCACGCCGCTATATGATTATAAGCTAAGTTCGCAGTAAAATCTATTGAGACTGAAACTTTGAAATGACTCAAGGTTTACCTTATTCGTAGCGTGCCATGGCAGCGACGGCATGTTGCATCTACTAACAGTAATGGATAGGTGCCGGCCAGCGCTAGTTCGTATGAACTAATTGGTGGCGGAAATACACAAAGCAGGTTAAATCAAATTGCATGTAAATTTGACTTTCGCAAAATAAAGCCTGGATCAATTAAAGATTTTATTTAAGCATACGATTATAAAAATAAATATGTTTTCATATTTTATCAGAAGGTGAGCTCAGGAGCCCTAGGAAACGGCAAGCGTGGATGAAAAGAGCTATGAATATTAAAGGAACGACACAGATGTGTAAGGATGGTATCGTATGGTTTTAGGTTCTCTCTGCCTACTTCACAAGGAACCTGGCCTGAAGATATACATACATACGTAAATTTTATTAATAGACACAAAAAGACACCTACCCTCAGAAACATTTATAAACAACCGCATGCGCTCTCGAGCACACAACTATCCACATAATACGCACTTGATAATAGCATTCTACTGTAATCTTTATTTTTCTTCATCTTCTTTCTAGCGTTATCGCGCTTCTCCATTGAGATTGGAGGGGTCTGTGACCTAAGCCGAAGGATTAGTTGAAGATAGTGACTTTTACGTAGAGGGACTGCCGTCAGACCTCCAACCCGCATGGAAAACCAGACTTTTCTTGGGTTTGATTACATATCTTTTGAAATATAATTTCTTGGATGTGCGGGTTCCCTCACGATGTTTTACTTCACCGAAGAGTAAGTGATAATATGTACTAAATCCGAAAAGACAAATTCTTGTGATACATGCCACATTGACGGACTCGGTGGCGCAGTGGTGAAACACGCTGTTACGCTACTTTGACACCAACACTCATGGGTTCGACTCCCACACAGGACAAACATTTGTGTGCACGAACATGTCTGTTTGTCTTGATCTGGGTATTTTCTATGTATTACAAGTATGTATTTAGTAAAAATGTATTTACGTATGTTTATCAGTTGTCTAGTACCCATAACACAAGCTTCGCTTATTTTGGGCTAGATAGTGCTGTGTAATTTGTCCGGTAATATTTGTTTATTTTATGCCAGTGTTTGAACCAAGGAGGAATCTACCTATTAACACACTAATAGGTAGATTCTGTATCCACTGAGTTATTACTGCTCATCTTTATTTTTCTTAATATACTGAAGCTATGAGAAGTGCGAAATCCCTTACAGGAAAGGCAGAGAGAACCGAGTGAGTGCCTCTTTAACGAATACGGTGACGTAGTGGTTAGAATTGTCACTTTAACACCAAGGGTTCGTCTCTCACACAGGACAAACATTATGTGCATAAACATAATATTTGTGTCAATTTATTAGTCTGGGTGTTTTAAGAGAGGTAGGGTGCATCAAAGTAACCCTTCCAGGAAGATGGGAACATTCACTTATCAGAAAACCACAGCCAAATAACATGTTGAATGTTGTCGTGTTCCTGCGAGTGAGTGAATTTACAAGTCAAGTTGCTGTATTAGTAACAGGGGTGGTAACGTTAGCGAGCGTTACTTTCTATATTGCATGCATTCGTAGACATCAGACGGGCGGTAGGCTTACATGCCTCCCGACGTTGTATAAAAAAAACATGTCACGATCCTTATAGGTACACCTCACTCTCTTCTTTAAGATTCATATCACGGAATAGGTAAAAGAGGTCCTCCTCTTTGTCGTGATTCATATGTTCATATTAGGTATATTGTAATGCACGTTTGCTAATTCCTAGGGATCCCGATATTACCTTTTTATAAAACATGGCCGATTTGATCGTGGCAGATGAGTCTTAACCATCCTCCACATCCTTCCAATATCACATTGTATATGCGTTGCGTCATTGTATTCTTTCCGCAATTCCACACCAACTTGTGCTAATGGATAAAGTACAAAAAGACTAAATGTTTAGTTGTTTTACTGTTTATTGAAGTGATAACTTCTTATGGGAGGGTAAACCGCTTCGTTACGTAACGCGTTACGGCGCCATTCGGTCTGGCTTCCCTTTCTCTCACGCATACGGCAGCTTTAATTATATGTAGATAAGTTTAAGTTATCACTTCTGTAGGGCGTCCCGAGATGCACATGTTTTTTTTCACATACAATGAGAAGCTCAATGGCTTATATGTCTTACATGGTCATGGTTATAATGATATACATAGGTCATACCCATAATAGAAATGCACGATAGTCCATTCGTTTCAATACCACTATATAGGTATTCCAGATATTCCACAAAGGTACGTTGAAAACAACACCTATTTAATAAATCTGTATAAAGCCCGCTTAATAGATTGAATTGGTTATCGACACGTATGAATCAGATACGAATCCCATAATTGCATCGAATGGATTTCATTATAAAATAATGCACTCGCTGTGATACCTATTCTATATATATATTATTCTTATTTCATACTCGCGCTCGATTATAATTCAGTTTTCATAGTACAACTCCACGGTACAACAGCGCTTGCCATCCTCATGTTATACTATGGTTGGATGGTAACTAAACATACGGCTCACCTAATATAAGATGTTAGCGTAACCTGCAGATAATATTGAAACAAGGAATGTCTTGCAAGTGTTTTCCTCCGTTTTTAGGGTTCCATACCCAAAGGGTAAAACGGACCCTATTACTTAGACTCCGCTGTCCATCTGTCACCAGGCTGTATCTCATGAACCGTGATAGTTAGACAGTTGAAATTTTCACAAATGATGTATTTCTGTTGCCGCTATAACAACAAATACAAAAAAATAGAATAAAATAACTATTTAAGGGGGCTCCCATACAATAAACGTGTTTTTTTGCTCGTTTTTGCTCGATATTGATAACGGCAACAGGTAGACGCTTGAAATTGAAATTAAACTATTTTTAACGGAAGTATCGCGTGTTTTATTTATTTTGTTGAAACCACGGTGCCACGCTGCCTACGGTAGCTAACATGTCAGTTAGCTACCGTAGGCAAATCTTTGTTACAGAGAGCACAAGGCATCTGCGACGCTGAGCATCTAGAGGAGGAACTCCAACATGTCAAACAAGTACTGCGGAGCAACAGTCACAAACTCCCTCGCATGCGTCACAGAAGCCGCCCGAAGCCACCTACAGTTGAACGTCAACCTGCCATCTTACCATACTTAAAGGGAGTCACAGACAAAATTGGCAACATCTTACGGCGAGCTTCAATTAAAACTTATTTCAAGCCCCATAAGAAGATCAGTCAATTTCTAAGACCTATCAAGTCTAATATCCCCCAACAAGATGCAGGAGTATACAAATTAGACTGCGAATGTGGTTTATCATACATAGGGCAAACAAAGAGAAGGATAGGTACTCGTGTAAAAGAACACATTGCTGACATGAAGAATAGGCGCGATAAAAACTCTGCAGTATGTGAACATACACTGGACCAACCAAACCATTACATCCGGTTCGATAAACCACAAATCCTCGCCAAGGAGAATCGCTACATGCCGAGAATGTTGCGCGAGGCTATTGAAATAAGAAAACACCCCAATTTCAATAGAGAAGATGGTTGGCAAGTACCACCTGCTTGGGATCCAGTCCTAAAAATAATCAAGTCACAAATCCAAAGATCTACTAAAAAATGTTCGGACACTGTGAGCGATTTTTGTGTGAATCGGAACATATATAATTAATCCATCCATGTCGGTAGATGTAATAATTGAATAACTAATGTAAGACAAATACCACCTTAGTCTTTCCTGCGACCACGGACGCTGCAAAGCGTTCGAAACGTCAGGTTTCAACAAAATAAATAAAACACGCGATACTTCCGTTAAAAGTAGTTTAATTTCAATGTGTAACAATCGCGAAAGCCTAAGACAATACTAGACGCTTGAAATATTCACAGAATATTTAGTTATATATTCACTTTAAAAATAAATAATTAAACTAAAATAAAACAAATATTGAAGGGGGCTCCCATACAACAAACATGATTTTTTTTTGCCGTTTTTATAGATAATCGAGCGTTGGTACCAAACTCCCGTCCTTCACCACTGCGCCACCGAGCTCGTCAAATTGAACCATTATTAAAATAAAATAAAAGATAAAAACCATTTGTTTGCCATTAGGTCTTGCATTCTTTAAATTTAATCATATTGTATCTTATTCGTTTTAATAGTTTTAATCTCTCTATTTTAATTTACCAGCATTTCGAAAATGACCATGGCGAAGAAAAAATGCCAAAAAAAACTTGCCAATGGAGCTTCTTTTCATCATCTATATATATTACAATAAATATATGTGATATTAATACATCCGCTGAATCATTTCCAAAAATCTCTATCAGTTAGATATTCATCGATTCTCTAATAACCCTTCTTACACAGAATATTTTTGATATACGAGTACATTTTGATATTGTCAGGTAAGTACAGAACTGTGTCAGGTAATTTATTATGGAATCGAATACAATTTACAATAAAAATCTGCTTGTTTTAGCAAGCCGATGTATGCATACGCAAACTATTCCTGCTTATAAGATTTTCACGGAATTTTGAAAATGACTATGTTTTTACGAGCCTACATTTCTCATAAATATACTGAGAGGTAACCGTGACAATATTTATTTCTTTGAATAGTTCTCTAAGTGAGTCCCTGGAGTCCATGTTATAAATAGAGCGGATGGCTCTCTTTTATAATATAAAAATAGTTTCAATATCAGCCGCTTTTCCCCACAATAGTATACCATACGACAACATGACTGGTGCAGAAGCTACTCAGAAACTTTCTGATTTCCTCATTCAATCAAACAATCATTCAGAAAATCATTATTTAGCTAGGCTTCGGTAGAGGTACTTCCTCTAACAAAATATTCCTTATCGCTTATTCAAAGTCGAGTTTGGAAATCTGCAGGCTGCAAACGTCGAAGTTGGCTTCGTCTCTAAAAATGACTTTAAGGCACTCCATCTAGGAATAATAAAGTTCGACTAACCCAGCCGTAGCCTTTAAAAGCATTATCATGCTAAAATATTACACTTCTTATCCAGACCTTCTTGTTGTATGTAAATGAACAAATTTAATCGACTTCAAAATCCCTTCTGTTACGGACGGCATTCGCTTGCTTTTTAGGGTTCCGTACCCAAAGGGTAAAACGGAACCCTATTACTGAGGCTCCGCTGTCCGTCCGTCCGTCCGTCCGTCCGTCCGTCTGTCACCAGGCTGTATCTCATGAACCGTGATAGTTAGACAGTTGAAATTTTCACAGATGATGTAATTCTGTTGCCGCTATAACAACAAATACTAAAAAATAGAATAAAATAAATATTTAAGGGGGCTCCCATACAACAAACGTGTTTTTTTCCGTTTTTATAGATAATGGTACGGAACCCTTCGTGCGCGAGTCCGACTCGCACTTGGGCGATTTTTTTTCTCTCTCTTTGTGTAATATAAGTTTTTGTTTAAATTGTAAATATTAATTTTTCGTTTCGTTTGTTTATTTTGGACAGGATATATGTGAATCGATGCTTGACTGTCCAAACCGCGCGTTATGATAGGCTAGCGGTCTGGCGCGATCAAGTATCGACTGCGGTATTTATTGAACAAATATATTCGTAAGTATATGCGCGAAAGAGCGCAGTCGTCATGCTGCAATATCACAAGAAGAATTGTGAATTATTTCCGTATTATCTATATATATAAAAATGAATGTTTGTCTGGAGATGGCCACTAGATGGCGTCTTTACGTAAACATCGTGTCCGTGTAATTAAATTATTAAAAATACATATTAAAGCAAATTTAGTTGAATTCTAGTAGATTATGTTACGTATAGACTAAATAACGTGTGATAATGTTTGTGAACAATAAACAACAGTGAAATGGGACAAAATAGTATATAAACAAGGTGATTAAAGTGCGCAGTTTCGTCGACAAATATATCGTGTCTAACAATAACAGAAATTAATTATTAGAGTACAGTGTAATAAAAACCTAAACAATAATAAAATTGAACAATAAAAACTGCTATTCATAATATAATTAATACATTGATGACTAATAAATTCCAAGTGACAGTGATTTAAGTGACTTTTTTGAAACTCACCACACATTATTGACAATCTCGTATTGCAGTTGCGTTACGTATACAATACAATGAACATTTTCACACATTCTTTTAAATAGTTCATGGCACATTGGTAAAGACTTTCAATGCAACTGCGCCTGACTGTTCCGAGTTCGATCCTCATAACATGCTTCTATTTTTTGTATACACATTTTTGGCCTCATTTTATTGGGAATAATATTGCTATTGGAAATCCATTTTTTTAAAACATATTATTATTGTCATTTTTTTTTCTACTGGCAAAATGGACAATATGAATAATATCACGATAAGAAAAAAAACTATAGGATTAAGAAGAATAAAATCGGATTTTGACATTTCTAATTTATCAGAACAATCCATATTGACATCCACTATTTTAGAGACAACGACGAGAAGCGTTCCCTTGTCACCAGAACCAGATTCCTCAATAATATTAGAACTTAAAGAACAAAACGAAGAAATTAGGAAGACATCTTATTGGTATGAAGAAAAAAGGGATATGTGTGAAGAAAATATTCAAAAGTTTGTAAAATGCATACAATGCCTATCATTCAGCGAAGTAATGTCAGAGCAAGATGTAGATAGGGCATTCAACAATTTTCACGATACATTTACACTATTCTATGATCTATGTTTCCCTAAAAATAAAATAAAACATACCAGCAAGAAAATAAAAAATAGGTGGATTACTAAAGGACTGAAAAAATGCTGCGTTGTTAAAAGAAAACTTTATTTAAAATATCACCTAATATCTACAAACAAAAATAGGAATAAAACTATTTATGAAAAGTATTCAAAAATATTAAGAAGATGTATAAATGACGCACAAAAAATTACTAATACAAAATACATCTTAAAAGCAAAAAACTCATGCAAAGCCGCATGGGACATAATAAAAGATAATATGAAAGATAATACCGAAATAAGAGAAATTGAACATGATGGAAAATTACACACTGACCCATTTAAAATACCAGATATAATCAATAATTATTTTTTACAACTGAATGACACTGGCACAAATGACATATATAATAAAATTAACGCGATAAATAATAACGATAATAGTATTTACTTGACGCCTGTAGACAATTATGACATGTATAAATTAATTATTGGACTTAAAAATTGTAACAGTACTGGTTATGACGACATAAAAACGTTGATATTAAAGCGATGCGCCCAGTGCATAGCTGCACCACTAGCCCATATTGTGAATCTTACATTAACAAAAGGCAAATATCCCACGCGATTAAAGAACTTGGTTGTTAAACCGCTTTTTAAAAAAGGAGATAAAAAGATTTTAAGTAATTATCGACCTATTACCTTAACCCCTGTACTAGCTAAAATTGTGGAAAGGGTAATGTGCGAAAAAATTTCAAATTTTTTAACAAAGTTTAACATATTAACGCCTGACCAGTTTGGATTTAGAAAAAATAAATCGACCACTCTAGCCTGTTTCCAATTAATAAAAAATGTCACGGAATATCTAAACAATAGAACGCCGGTAACCGCACTATTTTTAGATATGTCCAAGGCTTTCGATACCGTGTCTCATAAAATATTGCTGGATAAACTATGGCGTTATGGTATTCGAGGTGTAGCTCATAGTTGGATTCAAAGCTACTTAAGTAACAGACAGCAATGTGTAGAGATAACCCGAACGACTGGCTACGATAAAAAGACATATCGGTCCGAATACCGTCATAACGCTCATGGAGTGCCACAGGGTAGCATTTTGGCCCCACTGCTATTTTTGATCTACATCAATGACTTGCCTCAGGTATTGAGTCACCAATGTATAATGTTTGCGGACGATGTGACACTGATTATTAAAAAAAGGGATAATATCAGTCACGAGCTTGATATTAACAATACATTAAAAAACGTAACTCTATGGCTAGAAGATAATAATTTAAAAATGAATACTGATAAAACTAATTTTATTCATTTTAGGACGAAAAACAATACATATAGTAAATACTTAAATATCAATTTTAATAACGCAGAAATAGAAGAAGTAGATACAACTAAATTTCTGGGTATCACGTTAGATAGTCAATGTAATTGGAAGGCCCACGTAGATGTTCTTTGTACTAAACTACATAAATTTGTCTATGTGTTGAGGCGAGTGAAACAAGTTGCCACTATCGATGCAACACTTACTGCATACCATGGGTATGTATCATCAATCTTACGATATGGGATAATACTATGGGGAAATTCAGTAGATGTGTCGAAAGTATTCATAGCCCAGAAAAAATGTATTAGAGCTATCAGTGGGCTCCACTTACTAGATAGCTGTGTGTTTGCATTTAAGAAACACAAAATTCTACCATTACCATGTCTTTACATTTTCGAGACATGTGTGTTTGTACACAAGCACTCTAATTTATTTATTAGACATGGAGATATAATCGGTTCTAGAACTCGACATAAGAATAAACTGTACGTACCTCAACAAAAATTGGCTCTTTTTCAAAAAAATGTGTACTGCATGGCTATAAAGCTATATAACTTATTACCAAATCGTTTTAAAGACATGGCTTTGAATACATTTAAAAAACATCTATTTAATTATCTTTTAGACAAATGTTATTATTCTTATAATGATTATGTTAATGATAAAAACAGAATTAATGACTGACGTTACCTATTGTTAACATTTTATTTCATTTTTTTCTCTGCACTTATTAATTTATTAAGAAATTGAATAACATATTTGACATTGATATTATTTTTATTAAAATGTTATTAAATTTAAAACTTTACTTAAAACATAATATTAATTAATTTTTGCACGCTGTATTGAGACAGTAGAATGTGTTGGATCGAAAATCTTGTGAATAACTGTGTGTTACCCATATTCTCTGCAAATAAAATATTTGATTTGATTTGATTTGATTTATGTCCTCTGTGAATTCAAAACGGCAGTCAGATTTTGATGAAATTTTCAGTGAATCTTTAGGTTAGCCCAGCAGGTGATCCTGTGAAGTTTGGTAGCGATCATATCACTCGTGCAAAGCCGGGGCGGATAGCTAGTTTTTAATAAAATCTAAGTGTGATGCGTATCCAAAAGTAAGATAAACGCGGAGCGAGCGTTGCGCAAAATTTGTGGCGTAACGCTTGTAGACCGTATTCGCAATGATGATGTTAGAAACAGAGTTGGTCTGAGAGAGAGTGTCGGTGTTAAAATACGCACAGCACGCTCCGTGGATTCGGACGGAAGTAGTAGTAGGAAGAAAGAATTATGAAACAAATATACAACGGAAAAGTAGAAGGATGTAGGAGCCGATGAAGGCAAAAGCAAGACTTAGCTAAGATGACAAAATTAATTGTGTTTTATCAGAAGGTGATGTCAGGAGCCTTAGAAACCGGGGAGCGTGCATGAGAAGAGCAATTGATGTTAAATAAGCAAATGAGGTTATGAGGTATGTAAGGATCGAGATATATGATACTCGGTTCTCTCAGTCTACCCCCGTGTGATTTGTCATTATGTTATAGATCAATATTTGAGAAATAGCAAACGCTCAACTAACTTTATTACGAGTATACTGTTTTAATGACCGCGATACAAAATTTACAAAAGAGAGATTTTTAACAAATCGTACTAGTACTTTGAAAAAGAGGCTTTTATTGTGACTCCATTTAGAGGAAGCACCCAGCTACCGCTGGACCCATCAATATCGTCTACTTAGATACACCTTTCGAACGTAAATTTGTGGTTTTAGGAAATTCGTCACAAATTGATCTTGGAATCATATTTACGACGGCAAAAATTCATCAATTATAATACTGCAGCTATACAAGTAGTCACATGTATATCCTATTCGTCAGCGCAGGGTTATGTCCATTTTTTTCTCTATTGTATTCTATTCATTTGTGAAATTGCAAATGGATGACATAGTGGCGGGTTATAGTCATACATCGCTGACATTGAGAATAGAATGAGTGCAGGGACCAGAACCAACAGAGCGTTGAAAAAAACATCTAGGCTGCTGAAAAACGGTCGAAATGCAAGCGGTGCGCAAAATCAATACATACATGTAACGTGAGTCTATCCATGAATATCAAGTTTAGCTCTTATTCATGTCAAATTAATGTTAGATTTCGGTGAAGATAAAGAATAATATAATGATGTTTTGGCACAGATTTTTAGAAGTATTCATTAATGTTACACAAACAAACTTCAGAATTCAGAAACTGTGCATTAGTAAGAATATACGCTGCCATCGATACGTGAGTCCGACCTTTATCCGCGCTTAGCCGGTTTATACACAACATCGAGAAGCAAATAAATATATGACCTGCCTGATCAAAAGCGATAATCTATGGACGCTCGCAAGCCCGGTCACCCCTGTTACTGACGCAGCGCATATATATATATTGAGTCTCCCGAAAATTATAATTTTGTTCTTATCTTTCTTAAACGAGAGAGATATTACTGACTGTTCTTGTTCAAATGTTGCTATCCAATACCTCTCTTTCACGAGTGGGCACTTACACAAATGGGGCCATTCGGTCAGTAGTTGGCGGACCGCATCATGTGCAAACAAAACTTGCTCTGGTACTAAAATGGAATTGAACAACTTAAACCCCAGTTATTTGTCTATCCACCCACCATGGGTCGAAAACGCATGAGTGATGTCTCTGATGTTGCAAGTGTACTTAGGTTACGGTTACTATTTACCAATCTATTTACCTACATATATCTTCGCGGTAGATAGAGAGAGAGAACCGAGCGGCACAAGATGGTTCATAGCTTTTCATGCTCACTCACCGGTAACCAGATCTCCTGACACCACCTTCTGATAAAACTCAACCCATTTGGTTCAAAGCGAACCTTGGTCTTCATAAGCTACTACATCCATATACTTTTCCTTTGTATAACTGTTTCGACATTCTTTCGTCCTGCAATATTTCTACATGGACGAATCAACAAAGCTTACCTTTTCTTATCTTGCCACCGAAACTCTCATTCAAACCAAATCTCTTTCAAACATTACTGTCGCAAACGCGATCTGTCGTT
Source organism: Pyralis farinalis (assembly GCA_947507595.1). Lineage (NCBI taxonomy): Eukaryota > Metazoa > Arthropoda > Insecta > Lepidoptera > Pyralidae > Pyralis > Pyralis farinalis. The sequence continues at coordinate 18,804,677 of OX382271.1, read as the reverse complement.
GTTTGCCAATTGAATGGACATCTTTAGGCATACCCTGTCATTTATGTAACGATCGTTTATTGCGATTTCATAGACGTATCCAGATATACACCTCATAGTCAATATAAAATGGCTACATTGTTGAACTTTATTATGCCCTAAATTATGCAACACTTATCTGGTATAATTATATATAAACAATCAAACAAACAACTGTACCTATGTAGAAACTTATCCTAAAGTACAACCATTGAAATCGTCCTACTTTTATAGAAGTTCAGACGATTTCCTTTGTGGAAGAAAAGCCCAGGCGCTTCCGAGAACACTTTGCGGTTTTCAAATAAACAACTTACACGAGTATGTAAATTCTATTACCAAACAAAAATCGTGAAGAATATTTATTATACTCGTATAAGTATACTTATTTGCATGTTAATTTAAATAAATAATATTATTAATATTAAATTAAATATGATTTATTTAATCTTTTAGACGAGTCGAGTCTTTGTTTAGCAGCTATTAATTAGTTTTTGTATCGTCAATAAGAAATTTTGGAAACAGTCGAAAAAAATGTATACTTGAAAATCAAGTGCTTACCTCAAATTTTCAATATTTAGGTATGGTTGAATGTCGACAATTGGTGGGATCAATACTTTAAATAAAAAAATCAAAACAATTTCATTGAAAACGACGCTTATAAAAATAAAGTAAATAGGAATCAACTTGAAAATAGTTCCAACTAAAAGTAAGACGTACAACTGACTTTGGCAATATATTCCATGCATAAGTGACAAAAATCTACAAGGTACTTCCGGTTATCCGACTATCTTTAAATTTGGCATAAAGTAACCTAATTATTAAATAAAGTAATCTATAGTAAATCTTTTAATACTAGTAAAGAGGAAGGTCCAAGCACATTATTTGCCACTATCTATCTACTCGTAATACCCTTGCGGGGAAGGCAGGGAGAACCGAGTGCCACATGACTGGGTCCTTACACATCACTTGTTTTTTATTTCTTGTCGTCATGTACAACAACAGTAGGCAACCTTCAAGATCCATCAAAATATGGTTTTACTACCAACTCACTTGTTTTATTTATTTATTTATCCTCTTGTATTATATTTTATACAATTTTGTTTGTCAAATTATCCTTCCGTATGCGACCTGTTATCTTTGATAACCCTAAAGTTCTGTTATTTTCAGTGATACTTTATCTCACTCCGTAAACTTTCGTCAGCCAACAAGATTAAATGCAAAGTTTAAATTAATTCTACGCTCTTCCCCGAACATTTTTGACTTTAAGTCTTAAATGAAAAACTGTTTTGGATAAATAAATTAAAACTGTTTTTTTTCACGCTCAACAAACAAAAAGTTTAATTACTTCAGATATTTAGGTACAATCTAACCCGGACCTTTATTGGATGAAAAGTATCTTCATCTACCGTTATCCTGTTTCCTAATCAATTAGGATTGGCAGAATCCGCTACCTAAGCCTAAAGATTTGGTGAAGACCTTTCTTAGGCAAATTCACACGTCTTCCAAAGTACAAATTTTTACACGCGGTTTTCCTCACGATATTTTCCTTAACACCGAGCAAGTAATAATTATAAATATGTACAATATATACATAAATTCAAAAACACTGCTCAGCCCGATACGGGACACGTACTGTAGGTAATTCTACTAAAAACCTGCAGCTGCACGTTTACGCTTGTCATTTGGGTCGTGCTTGCCAATATACGTATGTATTCTTTTAAAATTTCCTGTAGGCCAATTCTACTAAAAATCGCATCTGCATTGCTGCGCGACGTGTGTCAAAATGCGTACATTTTGACGTTTCGTCATTCTGTTACAGCAGCGCTTTAGTAAATGACACGCCATTCTGCTAAAAAAACTGACAGAAGCTGCATGTTTCCTACAATATAATCGTATTCTGATAAATTGATTTGACATTTCTATAGCGGTGACAGATTTTTTTAAAGAAGTTTATTTGCAGTTTTGCTAACGTTAGTCATCCGCATCGCATTTTGCGAAGTGAAATCAATACTCTGAACAGTTGAAGTATATTACGTAATATTAGTTTTGTTTAGGGAAAAAAATATGAGTAAGAAGTTATCTCTTTGCAATTTAAAATACCTTCACGCCGGCAACGAAGGGTAAAGAATTTTTGCAAGTCAATTTGCAAAAATATACTGCCATATCCTTTTTGCATTGCTGCGACACACAGATGCATGTATTTTATGTTAAAAATGTTTGTACTAATACCTTGGTTTTCTGTAGGGTACACCATAAGCTCCTATGGAGTCGCTGTGTTTACAGAAGCAGCAGTAAAAAAACTTTAATTTCTTACTTTTTAGTGAATCTTGTGTTCCGTAACTAATTTATCGAAAGTGAACATGGTTATACCTACTACTAAACGTGCTGCACATATGAGACAGCGCCGTTGAAACGAAGGTATATATAATAAACGAAGAAAGGGAGAAGCAATGATAGCCCAGTGGATAAGGAACAGGCCTATCGACCAGCTGGTCCCCAGTTCGAATTCTGGCGGGGACATGTACAGTGGGCCACATAGTAAAGTATATCACCTGTTAAAATCGACAATATTCATATTACGTTATAAGTTGCTGTATTTGCAGTGTCAGCTTTTGCTTTTTAATTAAATGTGCAGCAATCAAATTTAAATACGCAACGACACTAACACGCTCGTTTCTCGCCAGTTATCTCGTTGATAGTCGCATTTTTGCGTTACTGAACCTGATACTAAATTTTAAAATACTCGTCATAGTATCTTGAGGCCTAACCAGAACCAAGCTACGTCAAGCTCACCCTAACAAAATCATCGGTTCAAATCCAAAGACATTATCAATTTTTCCCCATTTTTCAAAATTTTATAAACTACTAGCTACTCGACCCAGCTTCGCACGGGTGATACAATCGTTACCAAACTTCACAGGATCACCTGCTGGGCTAACCTGAAAATTCACTGAAAATATCATCAATATCTGCCCAGCCGTTTTTGAGTCTATGGAGGATATACTGACAAACATTCATTTTTAGGGTTCCGTACCCAAAGGGTAAAACGGACCCTATTACGGACCTAAACGGACCATATTACTGAGGCTCCGCTATCCGTCCGTCTGTCACCAGGCTGTATCTCTTGAACGTCTGTCACCAGGATGTATTTCTGTTGCCGCTATAACAACCAATACTAAAAAATAGAATAAAATAAATATTAAAGGGGGCTCCCATACAAAAAACGTTATTTTTTTTGCTGTTTTTATAGATAATGGTACGGAACCCTTCGTGCGCGAGTCCGACTCGCACTTGGCCGATTTTTATACATATACTAGCTATCCGCCCCGCCTTCGCACGGATGATATGATCGCTACCAAACTTCACAGGATCACCTGCTGGGCTAACCTGAAGGTTCACTGAAAATTTCATCAACATCTGCACAGCCGTTTTTGAGTCCATAGAGGACAAATATTCATTTATGTATATATATATATATATATATATATATATATATATATATATATATATATATATGTATATATATATGCAAATAACAACCTTTGTTTGTGTTTTTGTACATCAAAGATACTTGCCAATTAACAGAATGCCGCCTCGAAAGCCCGACTTTCCAAAAGTATTATTATTTATCGTGCCTACCACTCCTGATTTATTTTTGTATCCACAGATAAAGTAATCTTTTTATGCGGGTACGGCTGTGATTCTTAACATTTTATCCAATTTCGCTCAGTGGCGCCACCTACCGAGCTCTGACAATAACATCTAAATCCTTTATCAGCACCGCGCACGCCAACGCGACCGTCTCTCAATTGTTGCATTTCCATACACTTATCTAAATGTCGTACTTTATTGGAAAGTCATTATATGATAAAAAGTATTTTTCCCAAATGTATGCAGATTAAAAGGTTACAGGAGAGTGGAGATATAAATAACAATGAATCATATTAACTAGCTGCTGCCCGTGGATCTACTCTGTTTGATTATTCAAGTATTTGCAATTTGATCCAACCTGCTTTGTGTGCTTCCGCCACCAATTAGTTCATGCGGCCTAGCGCCGGCCGGCACCCACCCACTACTGTTAGTGCGAGCAACATGCCGACGCTGCCATGGCTGCTCCGGTAGTCTCTGCCTCGGCTGCTGCGGTCGTCCGCCATCTGGAACAGAATCCGCATGCCCCCACCACCACCGTCGCTGCCACGACTGGCCTGGTCGTCGCTGCGACACGTGTTTCGCCTCTGCACGAGGCATCATCAGGCGTTGTAGACGTTAATCGTAAGAATAACATGCTACAAGTGACAAATCCATCGCAGTGCCGTCCCTTATATTGAATTGAGGGTGGGGGTGGATGGTGTGAGCGAAAAGATATTTAATAGTGGGGAATGGTTTACGTCAGTCTGTTTGTTCATGAGAGTAATTTGAGAATTTTTATGTTTATTAATTTCTAATTGTTCCCTAATATTTAGTTTTAAACCTTTGTCTATGGTGTGTAAAATTTGATATGTATTAGTGGGGGATAAGTTATGTCTCATAGACAAAGGACGTTGCCGGCCGGGCCACAACCATGGCACATCGGCCTGCACTACCACGTGCCCCGCCATAGCTACTTAGATGTTTATAAAAGTCTATGCACAGTGTACGTCGGCATTGTTATTGTTCCTTAATCTGATTGCAGTTCATCTATTAACTATTGAGTTTTAGTAACTTGTAAGCTTAGTGCCTTGTATATATAGAAGAGTTAATCGATTAATGTAGTATAGCAGTTAACTATAACACTGTATTCGCAAACATACTCGTCGTATGATACATAGAAAATACCCACACTAGGAGAAACATACATGATCGTGCACACAAATGTTTGTCCTGTGTGGGAGTTGAACCCACGAGCGTTGGTGTCAAAGTAGCGTTACTGACTAATGCGCCACCGAGTTCGTCAAAATATAAATATGTATTCGTATAAACATGTATACGAAGATGCACAAACGTCTGCAAAACACGTCATCCAAGTCGATTTAGCTTTTTTGTCATTTCAAACTAGACACAGATAAAAGCTATATTATTTTGTCTCATAATAAAAGAAGTTACTGAAAACGATTGGAATAATACCACTTGTTTATAGGGACGCCCACGAATTCAAATTACACAGTCCGTGCTAACATACGTTAGTGGAAGAAAGCCGCGATCAACTTGTGTGTGAAATTGAAGGTTTTAACTAAATTATATGCGAATGGAAACAGTTCGTTGCTAAACAAACTCCATTCGCTGTGGTTCCTTACTTCCAAAATACGCCTATTACCATCGCCAATAACCTTTAGAATCTTGTTAGCGGGATCTCCAGCGAAGTCATCTGTGTGATGTCCAAGAAACTTAGGGTGCTCAACAGATCGATGAAGTGATTTAGCTCGGGGAAGAGACTTATATTACGCAAGTCTCATGATCGTGTAAGAATTCGGCTAGAAGATGAGCTGTGACAGTTTTCAAGGATCCTAAACTCATCCACGGTATTGAACTGCACCGCTCGGCTGTTCGCCATCGGTGGGGAAGTCCTCTTTACACAATGACACTCCATATATCCCATAAATTTTCTTTCGAGATTTTTAAGCCGTGGAAGGAATTCCTTTCTTCTTCAAAAAAAGGTTGAAAAGGATTTTGCAGGATCGGCATCGCACAAGGGCTACAAGTAAGCCACGGTAGCGCTATCAGGCAGACCTTACGCAAGTTTATTGCCTTAGTGATATAAAAAAATATTGAAAAGTAGTAGCTGTAGAGAAGATATTAAAAGTGCATTCGACAGAAAATGCCTGACTAACGACTAACTTTGCGTATGTCTTGCTCATTGTTTACTTCACGACACTCCGTGTAGTCTCCGTTCCGTACAATACAAAATACGAGTATAATACAAAAAGTGAGCGAAGTGCGTAGCGCTAAGCGGGCTCGCAAACTAAGGGCCCCGTAGAAAGAAGCCAAAAAACACGTTTCAAATTAGTCACATTGCATTTATAGCCTGATTCGTGAATCGGCACATTTCTCGCAATTTGCCATAAATCGGAGAAAAATCTTTCGAATTGAGTTCATTTCATGTTTTATGGATTTATTAAATAACTTTGCTATCGGCTTAGCTGGCATGTTAATGAATTACTAAAATCAATCTAAGAGCCAACGATATTTTTTCTATTTTATGACTTATTTACGAACAGTTTCTTTATTAATTTTTTCTTGATTTTTATAGTTCTATTTCTTCTACCCCGCAAGGCTAAGTGCCTTGCGTGAAGAAATACATAGATTTATTTCTTTATTCGTTTCGAAATTGCTAGTTGAGCATTGGATCCTGCTGGACTTTGATGATCCAGGAAAAATCCAGTTAGATTGAAAACGCTGCTGGATTGCAATCTTTAAATTTAAACAAATGTCTAATACAATGGAACGAGTTTATCTTTTTCATTTAAAATTTAATGACTTTTAGTTTATTATCATGACGTTGAGGGCGTACTTACAAATAGATTTGTTAATTTCGGATCAAAACAACAGCATTACATCAAGTTCAACAAAATAAATAAAACACGCGATACATCCGTTAAAAATTGTTTAATTCAACAGCATTACGCTTGATCGGAAATCTAATCAAAGATTTGCTTTAATTGCTTTTTATTTAATCATCAAATTTTAATGCGGTCACCCCGAGAGGACATCATATATCCAACGTGTCCCCACGATGATCGCAGCTTCTAAACAGAAAAAAATATAAGAAAATTGTTTCGGAAAATACGAGTACTTAATTATGCGCAAACAATTGTTACAGTATGTTATGAACACTTGCATCACTCGAGCGTAAATAACAATGCAGTCTACCTCTCTTTCGCCAGAATTTACCTTTAAACATAACAGGCAACCAATTATATCACATAATACATATACGAGCATTTTTCATATTGTTAAAAATAGTAGGAGAGGGATAGGTCGATTTTGCAATTAGATTATAATGAACCTAAATAAATTACCCATGTTTATAGGTAGTTAAATAAATAATGTACTAATAACGAAACGTCGGACCCTTCTCTACACAACGCAGACGGGTCTAAAGTAAACTTAAATGTAATTACATTCGTAATTAAATACTTTTTTCTAAAGGCACGACACCATGTTTTAATTTCAAAGAAAACTGCCGCAATGGAGATATAATAAAAACAACTCTTGATGTTGTTTCAGACCGTAGGTACTGTACTAATTGAGAGTAGTAATGGTTGAATAAATTTGTTTGGACAATAAAGACGCTTAAACTGAACTATGTCCTATTGTTGGGGGTCCAAATTGCTAATTTGACCGCAGAGATTTAATTATGCATGCCGGTTGCCGGGAAGGGGGTCGTAAAGGAGGGTGTCACAGCCAGGCTTGTTTATAATGTAGCAAGTAATGCGCAATCCTGGCCGACCCTGCCTGCGACGAGTATTAACTTTTTATTACATTGAACGAACTTTCAGTTTACGGGCTCGCAGGGATGCGGATGGAAGGCCGGCTCAAATATGCATCTACGTGTTAAGTATGAAAATTTGTTCTGCATTTCAAATTGCGAAATATGAACTAAAACTATGTTATAGAACTGTGAACATTAAATCCCATTGCATTCATTCTCAAGGTAGACATTCGCGTCCCCTTGTTGGCACTGTAGGTGTTCATGGGGCGGCAAACATTCAATAGAATACTGAGAGTGATCATTAAATGCATTAATATTCAGTAAGTTGAGGTTTTTTTAATACGACCACGGGAGGCTTTTAAGAATACGGCCCACCTGATGTAAAGTTATTACCGTAGCCTATAACGCTTGCAATTCATTTAGTATCACTCGCGCAATGCCACCTCTGCGCGAACACAGCAACTCCATAGGAGCTTGCTGGTGACCCAACCCATTGCGGGGAATCAAACCCGAGTATAACGCGCCATAGATACGGTTTCCTCTTCTTTCAATATCTCCCACATATTTCCCATCTCTCGTGATCATGGAACCTCTAGATATACAAATTCATTCCCTTGTTCCATTTTTTCATCTCCGATCATTATCTGACACTTTATAACAGTTTTATTCCTTTCAATCACCAACATTTCGTCTTCATTACAGTTACATTCATACCTTTCCTTCGAGGTATCATGCATTATAGTAACAATTTGTTGCAGTTCTTCCACCGAAGATGCCAGGAGGAATATTTATACAGTAGTTTAAAAGTTTAAAAAGCATGACATATTAATATTTTGACATGAATTTTAAGATAGATACGACGCATCAAACAGCCTCACAGGGGAGGTCCCACATTTGTGTGCATGAACATGTCTGTTTGTCTTGGTCTGGGTGCTTTTAATAGCGCATCGAAGCAGCCCGTCTGGAGAAGTAACCCCATCTCACAGAATACCGCACCAAAATAACCACTCCCTGGAAGGTTGTTGTGTTCCTACGAATGAATGACGTTGCCAGTAAGCTGCTGTGTCAACAGCAGGAGCCACCAGGAGGGCCGTATTATATGCCTCCCAAATTTGTATCAAAAAATATATCCTCATAACAAATCAGCGATTAGTGTATACTAATACTATATAATTTGAGGTCTGACTATAGTCAATCCATTAAAAAATCTGTATTTTCGCCAAATCTTTCAGCTTAGGTAGCTGACCCGCGAATCTCAATAGATAAGGGGACAGAATAACGCTAAGAAGAATGTGAGTTATATGCTCCCTCTGCTCTACCTTTGTTATTCTTCCACTTTCATACGACTCTATAAGACAGACCTTACACATGGCGGAACCAAATACGTAATAATCATAACGTCATATGGCTGGTGTTAACATGACGGTTTTCCGTGTAAAATTGCGATATATATTTTTTAAGAACACGCATGTATAGATATTCAAATGCAAAATTTGATCCAAATTATGCAAAAGTACAAGTATTGTCAGTATTAATTTGGAATTACTACTACAAGTAGTAATTATACTAAAGTACCTTTCGTATAAAAGAGTTAAAATCACAATTTGAGAGTGTCGGCCATAAACTGCCCTTGGCTGTACCATAGCGGTATATAAAAAATGTATGTAATATAATAATGTAGGGTCAGAGTTGTGTACGAGGATAAATATGTACCTCATTATGGTAAATAAATAAAAACCTGCTTTGTGTGCTTCCGCCATCAATTAGTTCATGCTACCTAGCGCCGGCCGATACTCACCCACTACTGTAAGTAGATGCATCATATCGTCGGTGGCATGTCTGCTCCGGTAGTCTCTGCCTCGGCTGCTGCGGGCGATTGCTCGTAACCTGGAAAAGGAACCGCAAGCACCCGCCACCATTGCTGCCACGACTGCCCTGGTCGTCTCTGCTACACGTGGCATCCAAAGGTGCTGTAGATGTTAGTCGTTAGAATAACATGCTACATTGTAGCATGTTAAGAATAATATATATGAACTAAATGATGGCGAAAGCACACAAAGCAGGTTAGATCAAATTGTATGTAAATTTGACTTTCGCAAAATACCGCCTGAATGTAACTAGAAAATATATGTGCAAATATTGCTCATTTAAACTAACAGAATTTACCAATAGAACTGATCTCATTTGTTACACGATATGTATACCATACGTGTTCATAAAGCCTTTGTACTAATATTGGAGAGTGACTGAGTCAATGAAAGCCCGTTTTCCCGGAAAATTAATCCAGATAGGTAGGCGTTGCAACTATCAGAAACATGTCAATCAGTACTGCTATGTAAACCGCGATAAACTTCAATCACGTGAATTCATCTGCGAGATGGAGGTACGAGCATATGTTTTGTAGAGCTCGTTGGCGCAGTAGTTAGAAATGTTGCTTAGACAATGCTCATGGGTTAGATTTTCATAAAGGATAAACATTATTGTGTATGAATATGTTTGTCGTGGTCTTAGTTTCTTGGTTTTAAGAATGTTAGGACGCATTGAAGCAACCCATCTGGGGAAGTACCTCCACCTCACAGAAAACTGCAGCCAAATAATTACTCCCTGAAGGGTTATTGATTTCCTGCAAGTGAGTGAGGTCACCAGTCACCTAACGAATTGCTGTATTAGTAGCAGAGGTGTCATTGCGCGAGTGATACTTAACGTATTGCAAGCGTTCATAGGCTACGACCGCTTTACATCAGGTGGGTTGTATACTTGTATGCCTCCTGACGTTGTATAAAAAAACGTTGCATTCCTAATAGCCCTGGTCGTAATGCGAGTGCCATAAACTGCTAGCAAGCGAGATGCATGTTGCCTTAACAAATGTAGTAATAAATATGTCACAAATAACAAGCAACAAAGAAATTACCTTTTTAAAACGCATGGTTGTCAATTCCTTTCACAATGTTTATTGTTGGTCAATATTCGAGACGAGCTCGGTGGCGCAGTGGTGAAACGCGTTGTTACGCTACTTTGACACCAACGCTCGTGGGTTCGATTCCCACACAGTACAAACATTTGTGTGCATGAACATGTCTGTTTGTCTTGGTCTGGGTATTTTCTATGTATAATAAGTATGTATTTACAAAAAAAATGTATTTACTTATGTTTATCAGTTGTCTAGTACCCATAACACAAGCTTCGCTTACTTTGGGGCTAGATGGCGCTGTGTAATTTGTCCGACAATATTTATTTATTTATTCTATCTGTGAGCATTGCATATTTATTTTTTAATAATATATATTACAACAGCGTAGCGTACTCTGGGAGAAATCGACTAGAAGTGCTTAGTGTTTTTGTATCATAATTTGCCTGTGTAAAATTTTCTATAATTATATAGAATTAATATAATTTTCCAGTGTATTCGATGCTAATTAACTCATATAAAAACTAGCTAATTTAATTACGTGTTAATTATTAAATTACTAAATGAGAAAACAATATTTAACTTATATTTTAACCATAACAAATACAAATAACAATATTTTAACCATAAAAAAGAAGTACTCGGCATTTAAAACGAGTTACTCGGCCGAGAACGAGTAGTATACTACGTGCCAAGTGCACAGAGAACCGAGTAAGAACCGAGCACTCGGCGCATCTCTAATAGAAATATTTATATTTTAGGACATTTAATGACAAAGTGACATCGACTTCATTGAAGTAAACATCTACGAGCGTATTCACATACATGATGTACTCTTTTATGTCCACTACAATGAAATCTGTTCCAATTTATTTATAAATAGATATTTTACAGTTTTTATCAGTATATATCAATTTCCACGGGAAATTTATCCACTGCTTGCTCCAGAGATTTCATAAAAGACACAATGTCGACGCGTCGTTTCGAGTAGTAGGCAATGTCCTGTAAATCTGACCATAATTTGTAGTCTAAGGGGTTCAGATCTGGGCTAGACGAGGGCCAGTTTTTAGCTTATATAAATTCCGGAACGTTAGTTTCGAACCAGGCTTGGGTAGTTCGTGTCTTGTGACCAGGTGCAGAGTCCTGCTGGAAAGTACACGGCACTTTTTTAAAAGTATATTACCGAGAGGTTTCACAAAACGATCCAAGACACTCTATTGATACACTTTGGCTGAAGTCTTCACTCTTTTTTCACAAAAATTAAGCTTTGTGAGTCCTCGATAAAACACCTCCCACCAAAATCAAGACAAACGCAGAACGATGACTACTTTGTACCTTTCTAGCCACTTGGGCGGCTTCGTTGGAACTGTGCACGCACACTTTGTCATTTTGCTTGTTGTTTGTATCGTTCTTCAATCGAGATTTTTTTTTCTTCAGTAAAAAGACTATTTCTGTGCCTTTCACCTGCGTATAGGGACAGAAGGCATTTTGATCGATCCACTCTCTTCAACATTAGGATTTGATTTAGGGCATGTCCTGTATATCGACGATAAGCGCCGAGCTTCAGGGTCTTGTTTTATTATACGCGTCCTAGCGGGAATCTTCTTTTCTCGTGAAAGCGTGAGCGAATTCTGGCTTTAACAGGATTAACAGCCTTTGTAGTTCTAACAGCATGCGGTCGCTCCGATCTCTTATGATCTTCAACAGAGGAAGTGTTGGTATATCGGTCGATAGAACGGCTATATATACATTATACGGCTGCTACCAAGCTTTTGAAGTATCTTAAATATGACCGACGGCTCCATACCTACATTGTGCAGGGCAATCACTGCAATCCTATTTTATTTAACACCCCATTCCTTATTATAATTTGATAATAAAAACATATAAAATATGTAAAACGGCGGGAAACCGAATGAAATTTTTAACATACTCGTAATAAAGCGTTCTAAATTCAAAATAACTCATACCAAAATAAACAGATATGTTCATGCACACGATTGTTTTCCTTATGTGGAAATCGAACCACAGCTATAGGTGTTAAAATATCATTGCCAGCCACTAGCCACCGGAGTCGTCAGTCGACTTTTGCGCGTTGTCACTATAACTACTAAATAAGACAGATTTACCCTGTGTGAGCAAAACTCCCAATATTACAAGCTATAAACCACGGTAATCGCTTCACACCAGGCACGCCGTATCGTCGTAGTTTATAAAAAAAAATAACCTTAATGTAGAGTGACGATGTAAAAATAGCTTTTAATTAAGTTAACTCGTAGATTTCCTGGATCTCGCGCGGCCCGGGTCGACCAACCGGGCGCGCAGAGCGTCCTAGCGCTTGTCACCTGTCCAATAAACGTTGACAATTATTCACCTAATTTATTGGTCATCTGATAAATACTCAGAAACCCTTGGAGCCTCGTTTTGATAATCAGTTTAACGTACGAAAACAGCCTTAACACAGTTGCCTATTACTCACCCGTAACAAGTTGTTTAATTAGAAATGTCCCTTAAAGACTGCGTTGTACGTTTTTCCCTTTTTTGCCATAGCAGTGTTCTTTATAGATGAGCAGTATCGTACCCATTGTCGCTATTTCTGCTGACTCATTAACTCCTCACCGGCTTGTTGGTGACCTTGGAATTTTGTTCACAACTACCATTGTTCTCAAAGTCAATCTCACGATTTGCTGACACGCTAACGAAACTCCAGTGAAAGAGAGGTGTACCTAGTGTACAGTAATATCTACAGTGTTCAATGCATTTACTAGTTCCTAACAATTCCTTAGGAGAGGTGGTGTGAACTTAATTCACATATAAAGCTTTATCAGAAGTACGGTAATGACGTCTATATGACATTATTTACGGCTATGGTAAAAGAATAGCTTGGTTTTAGGGTTTGGTAATAAATAGTACTTATGGTGTGACTTTGTATGTCTGTTTGTCTGTCAATTTATTTGTTTGTATCTTCCAGCCACTACTAATGTTATCAATTTGATATTTGTAATAGTCTCAAATATTACTTAGCCAACCTTATTGAAAATAAAAAAAAATATATATTTTTAAAGAAATGAGGGCTTTTGACTTCGAAATGCGGCTGCTAATTCAAGATATTATATGATGACTTCCACTTGCGAATATCAAAACCATTTCTTATTTTATACTATATTTTCATGCCAATTCCCTTAGAGGGTAAGCAGAGAGTACCGAGCACCACATGATTCGGTCCTCACTCATTTCAGTTGCTTCTTAACATTCATAGCTCTTTCATTCACACTTTTTTTGGGGTTCCTGGCACCACCCTCTTGTAACACACAACCAATTTGGACGTGATAGGTGAGCCTCGGCTTCCTCGACTGCTACATCCTTCTGCTTTCGCATTGTAAATCTGTTTCCTCATTCTTTCCTCTAGCGTCACCTTTCTACATTTTTTATATAACTTGCAATTTTCCATTCGAGATAGAAAATGTCAAAAAATACTCTTATCTCCAAAGTTTGTACAGTGAAAAATCTGAAATAATTACGGGTGATAAAAATATCTGTAAATCTTTTCCTCATACCTATCCAGTTGCCTAATTCCTTAGGATTGGTTGAGTCGGCTACTTAAACATAAACATTTGGCGAAAATACTGATTTTGACACGGAGCGACTGCCGTCAGACGTCCACAGCCCACGGGAAAAATCAGACCTTTCTAAGATCACACGTTTCGAAACATAATTTCTTGGACGTGTGGCTTTCCTCGCGACCTTTTCTTTCACCGCCGAGCACGTCATAATTACATATATGTACATAAATCCGATAACATGGATTTAGTGGTACGTGCTCACACCAGAATTTGAACCAGGATCGGTCGGTTCATACGCTGGTTCTTTATCCACTAGGTTATCGCTGCTCTATAAATAATCACTAAATATTAAAGAAAAATAGAATCCAAATAGATAGAATCCAAGGTTTTAACTAGCACAGTTTTTTTAATAATCGAAAACACTATTTATAGCTATAATTATATATATATATATATATATATATATATTCTAAACTATATATACTCTAAACTCATATAATAATATGGGTTCCAATTCTGCCATGTACCACTAAGTTCGTGTTTTTGGAATTCCTGTACATATTGGTAATTATCCATTGCTCGGCGGTAAAGAAAAACATCGCGAGGAAATCCAAGAAATCATATTTCAAAAGACGTGTGACCTTACCTAAGAATGATCTGATTTCCCCTCGGGTTGTGGAGATCTAACAATAGTTGTTCCATGTAAAAATTAGTACTTCTCCTTGCGCTTAGATAGCGGATCCCGCCAACGCTAATGGGTTCGCAAACGGAATAAAGCTAAGAATAAGAAGACTTCGCTATGTATAGCTAATCAATGTTTTTTATTCTCAAGTTCATAGCAAATTCCAGAGACCACGTAGAATTATATTTTGTATAGGTACGGAACCCTCTGTGCACAAGAACGTCTCGTACTTGATGGTTTTTTTAATTTTTAGTTAAAATCACGAAGAATCATGAAGACATTCATTGCCCGTACCATTGTGGTAAGCAATTTATAGTGTTTACTAGTATCCGTTATTAATGGTCATCTATGTATCGTATTTGACTCTTAATGTCACCATTTGAAAACTTCGGTGCCCATACTTTTGCTGTTGAGACACGCCCAGACAACCAATGCTATAAGATAGATTCATAAAATTTTCTAAGGTAACTTCATGATTTAACACAGTAGAATCTATATACACACACAAACAAAGCTCGTCACAAATTGAATCTTTTTGTGTTTTGTTTTTGAATAGATTTTATAGAAAGTGTTTAATACTTAAAAAACTGAATCGACTACTACGTATGTATAGGCCTTGTCGCCATATTCCGCCAAATACAATAAAGGAATTGAAATTACGAACAACATATAATATATAAATAAAAACAAGTTCGTACTTTAACAATAAACTAGTTATGTGCAGTTTGTTTTAGTAACGCTAATCAAAAAGTATTTCAACGAAGTAAGTGATACATACAGTGTAACGTTTCACTAGAGTAGATAGGAGCAGTGATGGCTTAGTGGATAAAGAACTAGTCTATTAGCCTGCAGTCCCTGGTTGGAATCCTGACATATACAACTAAATTCGTATTTTCGGATCTATGTACATATTTGTAATTATCACTGGCTCTTTGGTAAAGGAAAACGTGAGGAGACACGCACGCCCAAGAAATTATCATTTAGTATAGTTTAAAACTATAAAATAATTAATTTTTTTATTTAGAATCCCTGTACATGCAGACATATAGATAAGGTGTCATGTAGACTACTTTATTTCCTTACAAACGCTTGTACGTTTGTAGAGCATTGTATCACACTTTTAATCAAATGGTTTGAACTAACAGTTTAGTTTTTGTCGTGGATGTAGAAATTAGTATAGGAAAAATTATAAAATTTAAGAATATATTGAAAATCAGAAAGAATAATCGGCCAAGTACATGTCTGGCCACACACAGTGTTGGGTTTCGTATTTGCTTTGCTTTGCTTGCGATAAATTCCACTATTTGGCCATTCAAATTTGAAACTAGGAAGTAAAACGCTTAAAGCGAATAAGTGCAATATCATATTCTATGGCATTTGTGCGTTTTCATGTAAGAAAACACATTTTATACGTTCGTGACTACTACTCGTTAACCTGCTTAGTCGTGATAGTTTTCCTTTTAATTTTCCCTTTAATTCTCCATATAGACAACTACCATTTTTTTTACATTTCCAAATACAACAGTTTCGCTGGCATGGGGACGGGGGGGGAGGGCACACTTGAGTCTAACAAAAATAAATATTACTCATATCCACTTTAGATTTAGGGTACGTATCACAATTTTATTTTTTTTCAACATAGTTAATTTTATATACGTGCCATACTACGGGTTTCTAGGATCAGGCGTCTCTGAGTTAGGCCGCGGACAGATGGACATGGCGAAACTATAAGGGTTCCTTGTTTACAAGGGAACCCTAAAAAAGTAGGAAGCTATCAAAAAATCCAAACACCCAAATTGGATAGTTAGAAAAATATTTCTATGGCGGCGTAGCACATGAAATGGAAATTGTAAATACCTACTCAAAATTGTTGTAAAACTAATAAATTTTATCAAAAACATCTATTGCTGGAATCCTTCATGGCATTTTTTCATTTCAATTCGCACGATTTTTGTCAGTATCAATACGCTAAAATCATTTTTCAATCACAAAACCGAGATAGTAGTACGATAAGTAAGTTTTAAAATTGTCTCTTATTTTAACCGACTTCAAAAAGTATGTTTTCAATTCGACGCATATTTTGTTTTGTTTGTTACATTGGCCAATTGTCTATCTACTTATTTCTGAATATTCCTCATTGAGGACTTTTGTATCGTTTTTAAACCATATTCAAGAACACCGTTCCTATATGAAATATACGAGGGTCATTTGAAAAGTTCTTAGCCAAACATGGTTAAAGTCATTGGTTTTTTTTATAACTACCTTCATTTTATAGTTACATTATTTAGCAACCTGAGTCAAGTCAGAGCTATTTTTGAAAATGGATAAAATTGAACATCGTGCAGTGATAAAATACCTGAATTTGAAAGGTTTAACTCCAAAAGCTATACATGAAGACATGTCTGCTACTTTGGGTGAGTCCGCTCCTTCGTATGCGACTGTTAAAAACTGGGTGGCAGAGTTGAAACGTGGTCGTGAGACCATTCAAGATGAGACCCGTAGTGGCCGGCCTTCGACTGCTTCCACTGATCAAAACAAAGAAAAAATCTGTGATTTAATTTTATCTGATCGAAGATTGACTGTCGAGGAGATAGCTAAGACTGTAGGCATCTCATCTGAGCGAACACATCATATAATTACTACTGAACTTGGATTCTCTATGATGTCTGCGCGGTGGGTACCGCGACTGCTTTCAGTGGAACAAAAACGCAACCGACTCACAACTTCTCGCGACTGTTTAGAGTTATATGAAACTGACCCAATAGAATTTGTTGAAAGATTTATAACCATGGATGAAACCTGGGTTCACCACAATACACCCGAGACAAAAGAACAGTCGAAACAATGGAAAAGAGCAGGATCGCCCACACCAAAGAAGGCAAAAGTGGTTTTATCGGCGGGCAAAGTCATGGCATCCGTTTTTTAGGATGCAAATGGTATAATTCTCGTGGATTATTTAAAAAAGGGTGAAACAATAAACTCCGATTACTACTGCAACCTGTTGCGTCGTTTGAGAGAAGAAATCAAAAAAAACTTCCGGGTTTATTGAGAAGAAAAGTCTTGTTTCATCAGGACAATGCGCGCGTTCACACCTCTGTGCAATCCATCAATGTGGCTTCAAATTGTTACCTCATCCCCCATATTCATTTATTTATTTATTACCGTCCGGATTTAGCACCGTCCGACTTTTATCTGTTCCCAAAGCTGAAAAAATTTTTAGGTGGTAAACATTTTTTTACAAATGAAGAGGTCATAGCCGCCGTGGACGCTTATTTTGAGGAGTTAGACGAAGATTTTTTTTAAACGGGTATCGAAACCTTAGCGGGTCGATGGAAAAAGTGTTTTGAGCTCGGAGGTATGTTGAAAAATAAAAATAAACTCAAAATCGTGTGGTTTCATTAAGTATGTTAGGCTAAGAACTTTTCAAATGACCCTCGTATATGTTTGCCTGTGTGTGCGTTTGTCTGTATGTGTCTGTCACTTTTTTTCGAATATTCGAATTTTGACTTCAGATTCGGATCCAGCATAAAAAAGTGGAATGTCTGAAAAACCAACCTCCTATCTCTTAAGGAACATAGTCAAAATGGCCAACAAAGCTTAAAAAAAAAATTGTTCGAGCCAGGTGTTCCTCTGGCAATACAAGCTTGCGCATTCTCAACTGGTTTTCTACTGCAAAACCACAGTGCACAGATGCGTAATATGTTTTTATGTAAAACAGAAGACTGTAATATTATAAAATATTGCAAATGAAGAAGTTTCATCACTTTTCTGATATCAAATCAAAGTTAATTCATCTTTTTAAGTATCGATACTAAGGTGAAGGTTAAATAATTGCTCTCACAACAAATACAAGGAATTGAAGCTGAAACTATTTTAATTTAAAAAATGTTATAACTAAAATTGGAATCGGTAGCAGAAACGTGTACGTCGCGTCCCTGCCAATCCATCAAAGTAGTGGATTGCAATTCTGGACCAAAACCGCACCGTTGCACGGAATAAGGTGTCCCCCATAGGCAAGATCCGCCCTCCTCGGTATGAACTTAAGTGCATGCGACGGAGGAGGTCGCCACCCACCACGCAGCGCCCAACCTGGCGGTCGGAGCAGAACGGAGTGCCATATAGGATTACAAGACAAGATGAATGATAGGTATAATGAACGAGACATGTTTCGTGTGTGTCAGAGACTAAGCGGAAGTGTAACGACATCGAAGTTCTTCCCAGTGGCATGTTGGCCCTGTGATCCAGAATGAACCAGGAAGAGATCATGCCATTGTTGGCGCCGGTGTCATGCTCTCATCTCGCTTAACCTCTGGTGTGAGAGATTTCAAAACTTCTCTGAATAAGATTAAAACTGGATTTTCTAGAAGAAGGAGGTGAAACCCTCCTAGCAAAAAAGAGGAAAGCGTGACTGAATTGTACCAGAGTGGCCGTACGAAGAAGAAGTAGAAGGAAAAATATCGATGCAGCAATGAAACCAGCACTTTTGTGAAAGTGAAGAGTGAAAGACATACTTGTAATAAGGCAGAGAGGCTGACAAAGAACTTCGAGGTGAATACCAAACTCTTTTGTAAGGGGATAAAGAAGTCTCGAGGTGGTTCGTCTGCATCGAGAATGGACAAGATAAAGTTGAAAGCTGGCGGCATTCTTGTTGTGTTAACAAAAGTGCCAACAAGAAGTGTTAGAATGGATTAAAAAATATTTTTGAGTAATATGTATATATGTACTAGCGGACCCGACAGACGTTGTCTTGGCTGTCCGAAAATAAAAACAATAAATCCTGTAACCCGATTACAGCGCCACCTACCGGGTCCAATTGTGAATCTAAACCATTCTCGAATCCCCTTGAACACACACAAAATTTCATCAAAATCGGTTCAGTCGTTTAGGAGGAGTTCAGTCACATACACACGTACAGTAGAATTATACATATAAAGATATATCAAGGACACTGACACTGTGAATGTATCTGAGACTCACTTGGCAGTGCCAGCGTATCGTGAAAACATTACCATGGATGAAATGGTCGATTCGGAGATTGAAAAATGGGAAGTCAACGGGAACCGATATGGTTACAACCGAGATGAAGCAGTCAGAACCCGTTATATACGTTTTCCCATACATTTCGCGGTCGTATACGACCAACCAGGTTTCGAAGGATTAAACTAGGTGGTACTTAAGTTGAGACGCATTCTGATTTTTGAACAATTTATGCTAGAAAACCGGAATGGTCCCGACCTATTAGAGATGCGCGATCACTGTGCCCTTGTATCTTTAACAAGTAATCAAGCACGGACTGCGACAACTATATCGGGCCATCAGTTTAATCAGCTTAGTAGCTAAAGTGTACGGAAAAAATATTGAAAGGAGAATGAGGTTGAAATCCGATAAACTACTTTGGGAAGCATAGGGTGAATTTCGAAACCGATGAGATTTTTTCACTTCGTAGTATTGTGAAGGATCTCTGGGACATTTTGCCCAGACATGGGCTTGACAGTGATCAGCTACGTGCTGTGCAATCCATTTATGAGGATTGTACAGCATGTATGCGTGTAAACGGCAGCTTGCTGACCTGGTTTGGGATGCAAACCCTAGTTACAACAATGAACGATTATTTTATGAAGAATGGCTTACAATTGAATGCAAAGAAAACCAACCAAAAGGCGCAGTTCACTTTTTTATTTATATAAGCTCAGGATATTGGCTCCACTTTGTCTGATGGTAAACGAAAGAGGAGCCCAAATCGCAACTGCAGCTGACAAAAGACTACACAGTGTCCTGTCAGTTGACGTTGCCATGCTGGCTCGTAAGATGCTTCTTCACGCTTCGTTTGAAGGATTCCATATTATAGGAGGAGGAACACATGTGCAGGCAAGGCGATTCACTTTTTAATGGGACGACAAAGATAGCAGTTGCCAAACTTTTTAGTATGCGAAGAAATGTTCTCAACAGTAGAACAATGACATTGCAGGCTGCACGTGTGGTTCTATGACGGAAGAGAGGGTGTGCGAGGGGATGCGAGTGTTATAACGCTTACTTAACGCATTCGCAATGATGATGTAAGAAAGAGAGTTGGTATGAAAAAGTGTACCGATATTAATAAGAAAAGGCATGCTGCCTTGGTTTGGATATGTAAAAAGAATGCAGAGTGAAAGAAAGTGAAAGGATGTAGGAGTCGAGAAAGATACGTGTTTTATGATGTTAGGAATCAGCGAGCGTACATGAAAAGATCTATGAATGTTAAAGAAGCGAGTATGGTGTAAGGACCGCACCTTAAGGCACACGGTTCTCTCTGCCTACCCCGTAAGGGACCTGGCGTGAAGATATGCATACATGTGTGTATGTATGTCGTATATTAACACTATTTAACTCTACGTATTGATCCTTATTTGTTGTTTGTGTTTTAAGAGAAGTAGAGCGCATCAAAACAACCCGCCTGTGGAAATACCTTCATCTTACAGAAAACCGCAGCCAAATAAAAACTCCCTGGAAAGTTGTTGTGATCCTGCGAGTGAGTGAGCTCACCAGTAAGCTCCTAAGGAATAGGAATATAATAAAATAATGAGTGTAGCAGCAGAGGTGGTCTCTTACGTGTTGCAAGCATTCATACGCTTCCTTAAAAATAAATACAATGACTGCCCTGGTCATCGCTGTGACACGTGTTTCGCCTCTCCACGAGGCATCCTCAGGCGTTGTCGTCTACAGCCGTTAAGTAGTAGTATAACATGTTAAACCATAGACCAGGACAGTCATGGCAGCATCAGTAGCCGGTGCATGCGGTTTCGGTTACAGATGGCGAGCAATCGCCAAACGACAGCAGCAACCGAGGCAGAGACTACCGGAGCAGCCCTGGCAGCGACGGCATGTTGCACTACTCTACTAACAGTAGCGGCGGGGTGCCGGCCGGCCCTAGTCGGCATGTACATTGGTGGCAGAAGCACTCAAAGCGGGGTAGAGCAAGTTGCAAGTAAATTAGACTTTCGTTAAATTACGCCTGAATCTATTAACTATTAAAAGTAAAGATTAAGAAGAATAACTAATCAAAAGGCAGAAGTGTAAAGTGTAATATAATAAATACTCAAAATCACGATAGACTTGACGATTTATTTTCCATAACCAGCTACCACACATCTCCCGCTGGCGTCTCTAACAGTAATGCCGCCATCTTGCACTTATCAAAATAGAACTACTCTTTGTATCATAATTACTCACAATTACTAAAATTAATTCAGTATTTTACTTACAAAAGTAATCTAAAACTAAAATTAAGATAACACTTTAATTAAGGGTAAACAATTAATATATACTTAATATTATTTTATAAAAGTATGTTAACATTTCACTTCCTAATCAAGTCAATTTTACGGAAATCGATACATCATTATAAAACTAATAGTAACTAAGGTTCAATTAATTAACCGTTTTAACAAAAGAAAAGTGGTGAAATATAAGCAGAATTTCAACTAGTAGGTAGCTCAAAGCGCGTTCATCATAGTCTAAAAACTAATAATGCTGAAAACGTCCGACTCCGCGACGATATCGTGGACGTGTATCTAGACACTAATAGTTTGTTTCGCACTCGACCCATTTCCATTTCATGATTAAAATTTCATCAAAGACTCTTCCGGATTGCGGATGTTCTATACAGATGTCCCAAAATTCATGCAACAATGGGTGGTGACAGCGCAGTATAAATATCTGTATTTATGTGACTGTTGTACTCTGTTACCAATTATTTTAATAGGTATGTGCTCATGGCCTATAAAATTACTACCGCTTAAAAATCGTAAATACTGACAAGAAATTAGTAGTAACTTAACAATGCTTAAATGTCGAAATGTTAGAAACTTGCTATCAAAACCGGAATTTTCATAATTGAATTGGCAAAACTGCCTTCAGTGAAATCGTATGTTTATTATAAGTTACCAATCGGCCGGTAGAATGTTCCTAATAAAAAAGATTTTTTACTAACGCGTTTGCCTGAGTGTGCTTTTGTCTGTGTGTGTGTGTCTGTCGCTTTTTTCGAATATTCGAGTTTTGACTTCAGATTCAGATTCAGCATAAAAAAGTAGAATAGGAATGTCTGAAAAACCAACCTCCTATCTCTTAAGGAACATAGTCAAAATGGCCGACAAATGAAAAAAAAAATGATTTTTTATTTCAGATTCGAAAAGTAAATTGAAAAGTAGAAAAGGAATGTCTTAAAACCAATATCATATTTCTTAAGGAACATGGTCAAAATGGCCGATAAAGTTTAAAAAAAAAAAAAAATTGTTATATAATTGACGAGCCAGGTGTTCCTCAGGCAATGCAAGCTTGCGCATTCTCAACTGGTTTTATTTGCGCTCACCCAATGGTTTTTCAAAAACATTGAGGGTGTGGGACGATCATTTATCGATATAGTGATCCGTTTGCGAAATATTTATATTGAAAGCGTAAATTTTTATAGGCTCAAGTGCTAATGCTATGGATACCGGCTGGCGCTAGTTAGCTAGAATTACCTAATGGCAGTGGCACACAAAGTAATAGATAAAATTGTCTGAAAATTTACTCCCGTAAAATAGCATTTAATTTGTTTTTTAATACCAATTTTTTATACCTGAGAGATTAACATGGCAAACAGCGATCTGCCTGAGTAAACATTTACCACGGCCTATGTACCCTTGCAAGACCAGTGAACTCACTCTGGATCTACGAGTAATACATTATTGGAAGGTAACTCAATCATAAAGTAAATTTTCCGAAACACGTCTATTTGTATAAAATTCCGTAATAAATAAGAAACCTTAATAATTCCCTAACGTCTGTCCATCCATCTGTCTGCGCTATTTTACTCATATCTGTGTTAAGCGAATATTTAGTACAGTTATAGACGTTTATAATGTCAAAATATTTATGTAGTGGTATGTCAAAAATAATAATCATACAATTAAGGGTACCTCTCCTACAATTGAGCAGTCAGAACCCGTTATATACGTTTTCCCATACATTTCGCGGTCGTATACGACCACCCGGGTTTCGAAGGGTTAAAGGGTGTTTTTTAGGGTTCCGTACCCAAAGGGTAAAACGGAACCCTATTACCGAGGCTCCGCTGTCCGTCCGTCCGTCCGTCCGTCCGTCCGTCCGTCCGTCTGTCACCAGGCTGTATCTCATGAACCGTGATAGTTAGACAGTTGAAATTTTCACAGATGATGTATTTCTGTTGCCGCTATAACAACAAATACTAAAAAATAGAATAAAATAAATATTTAAGGGGGCTCCCATACAACAAACGTGATTTTTTTGCCGTTTTTATAGATAATGATACGGAACCCTTCGTGCGCGAGTCCGACTCGCACTTGGCCGATTTTTTATTAATGTACCACAATGTGTGAGATATCATCTACATGTACCCTGTATAATATGTATTGGTCACATATTGTGATATTTCCGTAGTTATAGTTTTTTTTTATACAACGGCAGGCATGCAAGCATATGTCTCACCTGACGTTAATCGGTTACCGCGACCTATGAAGCTTGCAATACATTAAGTATCATTGGCGCGATGCCATCCTTACTGCTAACACAGCAACTCCTAAGGAGTGGTGGTACTGTTGACCTAACTCACACGCAGAAAGACGACAACCCTCCAGAGAGTTGTTACTTGGCTGCGATTTTCTGTGAGGTGGAGGCACTTCCCCAGACGCGCTGCTTTGATGCGCCCTACTAGATGTAGCCAACCAAACAAGTTCATGCACACAAATGTTTGTCCTGTATGAGAATCGTACCCACGAGCGTCGGTGTCAAAGTCTCATTACTATCAATGCGCCATCGAGCTGGTCAATAGTAGTTATAGTATAGTAGTTGCATATTATCTATGCTCACTCACCTACAACAATTAAATAAAAACATTGACAACAGGCATTCCCCAAGAATAGACAAGTATATTTGTCTATTAGTCATAACATGTCGATCCAAAACGTATTGAACTACTCTGTGCTGTCGGCTATATAGATCATATTCAGAGTGAAGGGTAATCGCCGTACGTATTGAATATCACGCCCAATATCCTTAGTCGAACATTATCTAACGCCCAATATTGTCACTTAAATAGTATAACATGCTCACTGATTTTTCATGGCACTATATCGAATATTAAAAGATGCCGAGCCAAAAGATTGGGAGCACCAGACTATTATCACAATCTTATTATCGCATACTGGGCAATGGTTCAAAAACTAGGCCAGCCGAGATAAAATCTAGATGGTATCGTTTTAACCATGTAAAATCGCTTCGGCATCCCAACGGCAGCGTTCATACTTGTATAGCCATTTATATGTAGTCTATGTGGTATATTATATTAATATCTTTTTACAGTTTTTATATTTTTGATGAGCTCCGTGACATAGTGGTTAGTAGCGCTGCTTTAACATCAGCGCTTGTGGCTTCGATTCCGAAACAGTGCAAGCATTTGTGTGCATGAACAAGTCCGTTTGTTTTGGTCTGGGTGTTTTAAGAACGGTAGAATGCATTCAAAGCTGCCCGTCTGGGGAAGTACCCCCACCTCACAGAAAACCGCGGTCAAATTACATTTCCCTGGAGGGTTGTTGTGTTCCTACGTGTAGTGTGGTCATCAGTAAGATCCTAAGGAGTCGCTGTGTTAGCGGCAGAGGGGGCATCGCGCGAGTGACAATGAGTTGCAAGCTAGGCTACGGTAACCGTTTTACATCAGGTGGACTATATGATATACTATATGATTGTATGTCTCCCGATGTTGTATAAAAAAAATCTAATACTTTTTTAATACAGGATCGCTGACTGTAAATAGTTCACCAACTAACATCTCAATAGAAATCTTCTTTTGAGCGTTATTCCGTTTCCTAATCCATTAGAATCGACATGGTCCTCTTCATTAGCCAAGGCATTTAGCGAAGATACTGATTTTTTCATGGAGTGACTGCCGTCAGACCTCCAGACTGCCGTCAGAAACCCAGAGGAAAAACCAGACCTTCCTTAGGCAGGGTCACACGTCTTTTAAAACATAATTTTTTGGATGTGCGAATTTCCTCACAATGTTTTCCACCACGAAACCACGTACACATATATAAATAAATAATAAAAAATACTATTCCACGCATACGAAGTACATAATACATATCTATTATTATTTTACTGTTCGCTACTTTCCTCCGCTTATTTAGATACTTATAATTAAATCAAATAAATAAAATTATAACTGAACAATATTTTTTATGTTATATTCCGCGCGGCCGAAGTCACGGGCACAGCTAATATGAACATAAATCCGAAATTACGAGTGATACATGCTAAGATTCGAACCAGAGACTATGTAGGAACAGAGGTCGCTAGGTCGGTTCTACATCCACTAGGCTATCATTGCTCTTAGTGTTATATATCTAGTATTATACTAGTCAGGTCATAAGTTCTGTCAAAAACTTATCATGTAATTAATGATACACTTTTTGATAATTATGAAAAAGTTATATATGAAATGAAAGGTAATTAAATGTACAATAAAATTTTATTTACATTATTCGAAATGCCCTCCTCCATGTTGAATACATGCCCTTAATCGACGCGACCAGTCATCGATCGCAGCACGAACCACATTTATATCTATTTCTGCCGCTGCTTTAACCAGAGATGCTCGGAGAGACTCCAAATTCTGATGAGGTTTAGCGCAGACTTCCTCATCCAAATGTTGCCATATCTTGTAGTCCAGTGGGTTTAAATCTGGACTAGAAGAGGGCCAGTCTTCATGCCCGGTGATGTCAATTCCACGGGCGGTCAACCAGTTTTGAGTAGTTCGTGCCTTATGAGCTGGTGCAGAGTACTGTTGGAATATCCAGTGTCTATTTTTGAACATTGTTTGAGAAAGAGGTTCTACTATGTTTGTTAGGATGGTATTTTGGTAAACCACGGCACTGGTTTTCACACCTTTTCCACAGAAAAACACCTCAGTTAAGCCTGAATATGAGACTCCAAGCCAAACCATGGTTGATGAAGGATAATGCCCTCGCTGGACCCTCGGAATACGCGCGCTCGCTTCTTCACAACTCTGGGCATACACCTTACCTATCACTTTGTTTGTTGTAACTTTCTTCGATGGTAAAATTTTTCTCATCTGTAAACAAAAATTTTCTATGACCTACCCTTTGCGTACCGCTTCATTAGTTGTTTCGATTTTACCACTCTATTCTTTTTTTAAATTATCAGTTAAGAAATGACCAGTACGTTTCTTATAGGCTGCAAGTCCTAAGTCATCTTTTGAAATACGCGACATGGTTCTAGGTGCTATCTTCATCTCCCGAGATAAAATCTTTTGCTTTCGGACAGGATTTCTTCGAATTCTTTCCCTTACTGCTTTGACCACCTTTTTCGTACGAACACTACGTGGATGGCCAGATCTTTTTCTGTCGCAAACAGAGGAGGTCTCATTGTACCTATTAATAGCCCGGTACACAAACATTTTACTAATTCCAAGCGTATGGAAAATAAAATATAAAAGCGTATAAAAATTGCATTTGGCTCCATACCTACGTTGTGTAATGCAATCACAGCGATTCGGTTCTCTTTATCACCCCACTCCATTTTAATATCGCAAAATTTTGTACAATGTATTGGCGCCAAAATGAGAAAACTCAATGAACAATCATATAAAAATGACAGATTCCAAATTCAAATGTAATATTTTGTTTATTTTTAATTGTAACAGTGTTTATGGCCAGACTAAGTATATAGCTTGTTGGATAAAAAACCGACCAATTGACCAACTGGTCCTCGGTTCGAATTCTGCCATGCACCACTAAATTTTTGTTTATGGATTTATGTACATATTTGTAATTATCACAAGTTCGGCGGTGAAGAAAACATCGTGAGTAAACCCGCACGTCTAAGAAATTATATTTAGAAGTACGTGTGACCTCACCTAAGAAAGGTCTTATTTTCCCACTGGGTTGTGGACGTCTGACGGCAGTCGCGCCATGTAAAAATCAGTATCTTCGTCAAATCCTTAAACTTGGGCAGCGAGACCCGCCGATCCTAATGGAGAAGAAAACAAGACAACGCTAAGCAGAAGAGTAATATTGGGCTATTACTTGTATGATGCGATAGGAACTCAGATAAATTATATGCATTCTCAGTATGAACCATAACCCTCTTGGCCGTTATTTTAAGCAGTTCACAGGTTCTACGAATTTATTAACCAGTAGAAGTCTTAGGCTTATTTTTTCTTTGTGGAAAGATATATTTTTTGTCTTTTTTTTAAATTTTGGGGATCACTCGTTGATATATTCTTTACTGGGCATTTTAACCACTTTATTTAACAATACAACTACTACTTTAATCATTTGAAACGAGCACACGCCTTATAAAAATAACTTCCATAGAAAACCTATTAAACCCGTTATACACTTCACACAATTATTTTAATTAATAAATCTAAAGATACGGCGATAGGAAGCCAGAAGATTCGTTTACTTATAAACTGTCAACTTACACGGGGTGTGTGGTTATTTATTAAAAACTAACAAGTCGAATTAAAATTTGACACATGTTAATTTTCACATATTCTATTTTTCAATGTAATAGAAGAGATGCATCCCACTAGGTTTTTCACATCACGAATCAGTATAATACTGTCGTACAGAATAGCTAGTTCTTAAAACTACTGTGGTCCGCGAACATTCCTAATATTTAATTCTATTACTTATCAATATACTCGTATCTATATAATACTAGATATATACCACTAAGAGCAATAATAGTCTAGTGGATGTAGAACCGACCTAGCGACCCCTGTTCTTACATAGTGGTTCTGGTTCGAATCCTGACATGCACCCCTAAATTTGTGTTTCCGAATTGATGTAATTTGTAATTATCACTTGCTCGGCGGTGAAGGAAAAATATCGTAAGGAAACCCGCGCGTCCAATAAATTATATTTGTTACATACAGAATTTACCTGTGATTTCCAATTGAAGTTAATGTCTATGTAATATTCCTAAATATTTGAACTCTTTTACCACATCTTTTTTTTACATTTACAGCCCATTTTATCATTGTGCAAACAACTATATGAATATCATATTACTTTAACCTTATTGTGATTAATTTCTCGGGCCTTTCGATTATAAGGAGAATATATTCTTATACATTTTGTCTTATCAATATTTAATTTGATGCCGTTGTCATGTACCCATATTTAGATGCGTTCGAAATTCGCTTGTATATTATCACATATGTTCGAAAAGTTTCTATCTGCATATAACAGGCACATGTCATCGGCATACCTTGCAATTGTTTACAACGTTAGGCACACTATTGTCATGCATAATATAGCCTAAGGGTCCATAGACTGAGCCGGTAGGTACGCCAAGACGGACCTCAGCCCCGTCGCCGGCCGCTCCACATATGACCGTTTGGAGAGTACGATTCTGTAAATAACTTCGAACTTCGTCCTCGAATTCCACATTCTTCCATGGCGCCAAGCAACTGATCATGTTCTAAGGTGTCAAACGCTTCTTTAAAATCAATAAATATGGCAAGAACCTCCTCACTTCCTCAAGGCTGGAATTAATAAAATCAGTAAATTCGGCCAATGTGGCCGACG
Organism: Pyralis farinalis; assembly: GCA_947507595.1. Classification (NCBI taxonomy): domain Eukaryota; kingdom Metazoa; phylum Arthropoda; class Insecta; order Lepidoptera; family Pyralidae; genus Pyralis; species Pyralis farinalis. Next base: position 18,775,492 of record OX382271.1, on the reverse strand, counting down.
TACTTTTCCCCCACCTAAACCCATGCTGTGATGCCGAAAGTATGCTGTTTTCCTCTAAGAAATTACTCACTTACGATATGATAGTCTTTTCTACTATTTTATTTATTACTGAAAGAATAGCTATTGGTCTATATGGTCTAATCTAAATATTTACCACTTTTGTATATAGGTCTTATTTTTGCTTTATTATTAGTTCAGGATATGAGCCTTCCTTAATACACATATTAATATTTTTTGCTAGTACAGGGCTTATTTTAGATTTTATATATATTAAAAAAAAAACAACAGCAGTTAGACCCCCATTTTTGGGTTTTTTCTCATTGATTTTGCAAGAACTCTCTAAAAACGGCGGTCACTTCGCGACGGGTTACATTGTATACCTCATTGTTGTCATATACTTCATAAACTCAGCGTTTGACGCTTATATAGACAACTTGACAATTAATGAGTTTAATATTACGAAGAATCAGGGACAATAATCTTTTGTGTACGACAGCACATAATGTGAGACAGGCTGATGCATTATCTCGTAGTTTAGTATCTAAAATAGCGAGCATGCAAAGCACTGCGTCTAAATGTATGCATTATCTAGGAACCGTGAGTTAAACCTGCTGTAACCTACTATGATAATTCTCTCAGTGTATTTGATCCTATTTTAAGAACCAAACAATGCATTTTAGATAGTGAGATTTCTGTATATGAAACTGCTTTGAATATTCCATTCAAATTTTAATAACATTGCATTTCCTTTTCTGTTTTAATAATGGTTTATTAAAAGTATGATTTAGGGCAAACTGAAGTAATATTTTGGAAAAAATCAGTCCTTGCAATTGTATAGGTTATATTTCTTTCCATTACTGTTATTTCAAGATTCTTTTCTATAATGTATGTTATGTTATTTTTTATCTACACCGCCCCCTTATTGCTCAAAGAGGTCTTTGACAGGGATATCACTTTCATTTTGTGTTAATAAAATGGACGGTGATAGCATATTATTCTAACCACTAATATCTACAGCACCTGAGGGTGCTTCGTGGAGAGGCAAAACACGTGTTGCAGAGAGGATCAGACCTGCCAAGACGGCAACGTTGTCGGGTGCGGGCAATTGCAGAGATGCCCGGAAAAGTCATGGCAGCGATGACATGACATGAAGCAATTGGTGGCTAATAAATATACTAACTCAATTATTTCCATTTGCATCTGCCAGGAGGAGCACACGACATAGTGAAAATAACGCTAACGTTCCTTTTAATTTAGAATAGCTTTCGATTTGTTATCTGGGCAAGTTTCTCTTCCTACTAATATTATAAATGCGAAAGTTTGTATGTATGGATGTTTGTTGCTCTTTCACGCTTAAACGGCTGAACGGATTTGAATGAAATTTGACATGTAGATAGATTATGATCTGGATTAACACATAGGCTACGTTATTTGACACCACGCGGGCGGAGCTGCGGGCAGCAGCTAATATACCATATAAATATGTGCTTTAAACAAACCTGTGTGTTTTTCAATAATAATATACTCGTATTGATATACTGTATCCACGTGTTGTTTCGTCACCGAACGAAAATAGAGATTTTTGCGATGTAAGGTAAAGAGAACTTCCGCTCATTATTTATATTATGGAGTCTTTGTTCGAAGAGATGTAAACAAACCCTTCAATGCTGTATGTCTAGTGGTTCTCGAGATTGATGGTTGAATGCAATGCAATGATTACTTTAACACCAATAATGCAAGGATTCTATTCCTCCACAAGATAAACATTTGTGCGCATAAACATGTCTGTTTCTCTAAGTCACACAGACTTATTTTATAATTTTATTTCCTACCTCTAATAGGGCACATCAAAGTAGCCCTCCTGAGGTATCTGCACCTCACAGACAACCGCAACCGAATAACAACTACTTAGAGGGTTGTTGTGTTCCTGCGTGTGAGTGGGATCACCAGCACGCTCCTATGGAGTTGCTGTGTTAGCGCAGGGGTGGCATCGCGCGAGTGATACTTAATGTATTGCAAGCGTTTATAGGTTACGGTTACCGCTTTACATCTTTTTTTTTTTATTTTAAATATTGTCGGATAAATTACACAGTGCCACCTAGCCCCAATGTAAGCGAAGCTTGTGTTATGGGTACTAGACAACTGATAAACATACGTAAATACATTTTTTTTTGTAAATACATACTTCTTATACATAGGAAATAATCAGACCAAGACAAACAGACATGTTCATGCACACAAATATTTGTCTTGTGTGGGAATCTAACCCACGAGCGTTGGTGTCAAAGTCACGTTTTTTACGACTGAGCCACCGAGCTCGTCAGGTAGGCCGTATGCTTGTATGCCACCCGATGTCGTATAAAAATAATGTGACGCAATGTTGATCCATAAATTTGCCAATAAGAGCCGCGCGCTCTATTTTACCGTTATTTACTTCATACTTAACAAGGATGTCTAGTAAATACAAAGTAATAAGTATATTGAATGTTGATTGCTGTGGCCTCAATATCTATCGAACACAAAGTGTGCAAGTGCATGTTGGCAAAGTGCACTAGCCTAAAGCCGCTTAATATCACCTGGAGAGCTCTCACCCACTACAACAGGTAATCAGATTATGACGCCTGTGTGCTTTGCATCCACCATCCTTCGTAATGGAAGTAAAACACTTTTTTGTATTGTTCGTGAGGTACAATCTGAATGCAATTCAGTTACTGGAACACTAATCTAGGGTGAAAGGGGAGATGCACTGTTCCTTTTTTAGATGCAAGCGTCCCCACTTAAGGTAATTGCTTCCTGTCAGCCAGTAGGCATATTTTTTCGTAGATGAAAATATTTACTTTAACAATTTGTTACGAATAAGTTACACACCGCCATGCCATCTAGCTTCAAACTGTATGTAAACGTCGTGTAACTCAGGGTCACTATCATCTTTTGAATCATAGCTACCTGAAACCTGCTAATAAGCAAACAAGACTCGAAAGAATGGTAGAGCGAACAGACTTGGGAAGTATCTCCACTTCATAGAAAATTACAGGCAAATAACAACTTCCTGACGGGTTGTATTGTTCCTGCGTTCCTGAGTGGGGTTACGAGTAAGATCCTGAGTAGTCGCTGTGTTAACAGACAGGGTAGCAAGGCGAGCTCCGATATTATAATGTATTGTAAATGTTCATAGGCATAAGTGACCACTTTACGTGTGATCCGTATGCTTGTCTGCAACCAGTATTATAAATAAAAACTAAGTATAGCTTGTACTCTGGGCTCTGGTTAAATAATGAACACATTGATTTTTTTTTATAGATTCATATTTTTATACAAAGAAAACACAATGACAAAGTAACATGCTCATACTCACAAATGTTTGTCTTGCGCGGTATCAAACCCACACCTATCTTTAGTATTAAACCGCCAGCCACTGCTAGCCACTTGAACAATGGGCTTTTCAGAAAAGAAATTTCTTTAAGCAGCAGGTTTAGATTGTTGGCTATATGTCTGTCTGTCATATCATCAGTTTTGTATTGCCTCGATATATACAACGATACGGCTCACCTGATATGAAGTGGTTACCGTTTACCGCCTATGAAAACGAGAAATATTCTTTCCGTTTATCTATATCTTCACGCCAAATCCCTTGCGGGGTAGGCAGAGAGAACCGAGCGCCACGTAACTCGATCCTTACAAAGCTCACTCGCTTCTTTAACATTCATTGCTCTTCTCATGCACGCTCGTCACTTTCTAGGGTTCCTGAAATCACCTTCTGATAGAACACGACCAATTTGGTACGAGAAGTACTAATTGACAAGTAACCATAAATCCAACAAAACTCTATTCTATATATTTTTATTCGGTTATGGGATAACCTTCAAGAGTCATTTTGAGGATAGTATAACGATCACATCGAACACAACTCTACCCGATACCTCGATTGTACATCGACAGAACATTCTTATAGCGCCAACTAGAATTACCCAGTAAATCGGCGCAGTTTCTCTTTTGCACTATAGGACCGTCTGCCATCCAGTTTTCGCAGTGATGGCATGGATGGCCAAGAGAATGAATCAAACAAACTTGAATGTTATTCTGTTCTTGTCATGACTAAGTTTGCCAATAAGCATCTGAGAAATTGCTTTGTTAGCAACAGAGACAGCAGCACGTGAACGATACATTCGCTATTCCAAACGTTCATAGGCTACAATATCCACTTTACATACTTTTTATTATTACAATTTACATCGCTAGTGATAGCCCAGTGGACAAAGATATAGTCAGAGATTGATCAACTTGTCCCCGGTTCATATTCTGGCTAGGCAATGTACCACTAAAATTCGTGTTTTCGGATTCACTTACATATTTATAATTATCACTTGCTCGGCGGTGAATACACCGTGAGGAAACGCGCACGTACAAGAAATTATTTTTCGTAAAACCTGTGACCTAACTAAGAAAGGTCTGATTTTCTCTCTGGGTTGTAGAAATCTGACGGCAGTTGTTCCATGAGAAAATCAGTATCTTAGACTTAGGTAGCGGACCCCGCCAGGCCTAACGGATTAGAAAACGGGATAACGCTAAGAAGAAGAAGGACACTTTATATGAATCGCTATACATATAGCATTTTCTCCGGAATAGTTGTGATATTTCTATTTAATGGGTTGATACTTGTTCATATGTGACAAGGAGCAAGAAAAGTTTCAGCGTCTTTAACAATATGTAGGTTTATTTTCTATTTAATGCTTTTTTTCCTAAATAACGAAAGCTATTGTGATTTTTCAAGAGTTCCGTGTCACTTAGCGCCATCACAGCGACACACCATTCAAAATATTTTAGCGATATTATCCACTTAATAAGAAAATGACCTTAGCTGGTGACGATATTCAACAGGTCCGCGTGACTACCAAAATATACCGTGCGTGGCCGTGAAATCTTGAAGGACGATTCTCCGATATACCGGCCAAATATTCATACATATACCTTCATAATACTCCTCCGAAAATAATCGTTAACGTAAGCACCAAAGTTATTAAACATCGCGTCATATTTGTCTGACATAACTTACTTATTTGTATGCCAGAGTTTCACTCACATATTGTAATTTTAGGGATTCCAATTTGTATGCAAAGGTAGCAGGAGGAACGCGTCTAGTCTTGTTGTTTGTAAACTGTATTGGCCGCGAGTACGCACGGACCCATCCTAACAAGTTAATTTAAACTTCTAACGCTTATCCGACTTAGGTTGATGAAGCTTAATAATAATATTTAAGCAAAATTCGAAATCCTTTTACAGGCCCTTAAAACTTTCAAGGGTCGTAATTATATCTTCGGTGCTGAGGATCGTTCTATTATGCTCTGATCCCATTTACAATAAATTGAAAAATGTTATTATATAAAAAGCAGCTAGTTAAGTTTATCAGAGTTTCCGCAATTATGTCGCCAGCACGTTCACCGAGGCGAGATAGTCCAAAGTGCTACACTCACCGTTTTCTCAGTCCCCTCTTAAAATGTCTCTCGAATCTTGCGGCTCCTTACTCATGCACGAAATACCGCACACGGAGAGAGCTGTAATCGAGCTGAGATAAAGCAAGCGAGACGAGTCTGTGAGTAAGTACACATTACTTGATGTTACGTAGACGGCGTGCAACATACTAACAAAGATCTTAGTGTAAAAGAGGTAAATATATAGCACCTACAGTGAATATATACTCGTAATATCGCAATTAACTAATTCTATATACATTTTCTAACTCTGCACTCTCACAAACACCCATACGACTGTAAGGGAGCAGCATAGCAAAACGTTTGTACAGAGTTTTTGCCATGCTTCACCTTCAAGTACAACTCTCATATAATAACTTGTAACCTATTTAGACAGCGTTTAATAGATAAGTTTAAGTCTACGAATAAATAAGGTTTAAGCCCATTATGAACATAAGCTCCATATTCAAATAGCTAATAATTTCAGGCGTTATTTTGTGAAAGTCAAATTTACAGGCAATTTCATCTAAAGTACTTTGTGTGCGTCCGCCACCGATTAGTTCATGCGAACATTAGCGGACACCCACCCACTAATATCAATAGATGCATTCCGTCGCTGCCATGGCCTTCCTGATCGTTTTTCCCTCTACTGCTGAGGTCGCCTCTGACCTCGCCATTTGGAACGTGAACTGCATGAACCGTTGCTGCTCTGGCGGCTCGTGATCCTTTCTGCGACCCGTGATTCGCGTCTCTACGAGGTATTTTCAGACCCTGTAGATGCTAGTCGTTTGAATAACATGTTACGATAGCAATACACAGATCTAAAGTTTTTACCATACTCAATTTGAGAGGACGATTGTGGGTATTTATTTCAGTCAATTTGGATCAAAAAGGTGATGAAATACATAAATTCAATCAATCAATCATTCGCACTATACACATGATTAATCTGTCTGTGGGAGTACCTCTACCTCATAGAAAATTTTGTATTCTTGCATGTACGTGAGGTCACCAGTAAGTTCATAAGGAGTTGCTATGTTAGCAGCAGAAGTAGCATTGCGCGACTGATACTTAATGTATTGCAAGCGTTCATAGGCGACGGTAACCACTTAACGCCAGGTAGACTGTATGCTTGTATGCCTCCCGACGTTGTATAAATAGAAACTATAACTAATTTCGGAAATATCGTAGAGTTTATCACATGTTATTAGTAGTACATGTTCTCGACATTAATTAAATTAAATTATCCCATACAATGTAATACACGTTATATGCTATAATTAATTTAATTAATTAAACAACCCTTTCGGTACAATAACGCACACACTACAGTTGAAGAAAAGTTTTGAAACTCTATAGTTAATCAATGCAAATATAAATAGTGCATTTATATTTGTAAGTAACTTTTATACTGTTTATATTTACTAAATTTAATATTAACATAGAGCACACTACTAAGGGTAAAAGTTAAATTAAGGTTAAGTAAATGTTGTTAGTTAGTTAGTTTGGTATTCAGAAATAACATCACTGGACCGTGCCTCTCACAGAAAAGCAGCTGGCCAAATGGTGCACATTCCCCGCATTTCCATGATCCCCACTGAAGTGCTATTTTAATTCCATACATACAACGATAGTATAACTACTTTAAGTAACCTCACAAAGGATGAGGTTTTCGAGTGGTATATATATATATATATATATATATATAATATAATTATACATATATTATATGTTAAGCAATACCTCCTCCAATAGTTAATCCATTTTGGAAACTTCTTTTTATTAGAAAACTCCTAACGTTCGATTGGTCCCATATAAGTTTGGTGAAATAGGGATTTCATTAATATCGTTAATACAGTTTTCACGATTTTTATACCTTTTTAATTATCCTGTAAAAATATAATTTACTAAGATCTTCTTCTTAGAGTTATCCTGTTTTATAATCTATTAGGATTGGCGGGGTCCGCCACCTAAGGCTAAGGATTTAGAGAAAATACAGATTTTTACATGTAGCGAGTGCCGTCAGACCTCCGCGACCCACAGGAAATATCAAGCCTTTCTTAGGTAAAGTCAAGTCTTTTGAAATATATTATCTTGGGCGTGCGGGTTTGCTCACGATGTTTCCTTTCGCCGCCGAGCAAGTGATAATTAAAAATATGTACAAAAATTCGAAAACACGAATTTGTACATTTGTGTGCTACATGCTATGTTAATCGACCGCTTCTTTGGACACAACTATCATTGTTCAATAATTTACGAAGTTTATCAGAATATAAATATGTTAGTGTTGGTACTGTCTTAAGAAAATCAGGTGTACGTCATGAGCAAGTAGGCAACTGTATGTTGGTCTATTGAGATCAGAAATAATAATATACAATATTAAATATAAGGAGAAGTTAGCTTCGCCAGTAGCTTTACCAGCTTGTTATCCACAAATAAGTAATCCACCTAAAGAAATTATGTACCTATCTAAATAAAATGGAAATATTGTTATTGTCGAAAATATAATAATAATTTTGTGTTAATCTTATCTTTAAGTGTAATAGTTTTTATGGATTTTGTATGAAATATTTTGTTAATTTTATCTCAATCCGATGCTACATATATTTTGCCATTGTGTGTTGAAATATATATAAATATATATGTTACATATTAAAGATCCATACTAAAGGCAAACATATTTATAATGAACCAAAATAAACAAATATTAATTTCAATTATTCGTATATTGGGGTAGTATTGAAATAAATTTATAATTTAATTACTTGGATATTAATAAAATAATAATTGATTGCTAATTTGTATAGTTAGTGATATTTATGTTACATTGTTATCATTATATGTAATGATAACAATGTAAAATAAAGGTGTTACATGCATGATTATATCACTCGTACCTATATGGCTATGGAAGAGCGGGTCTTCTAATACATGCGTTTTACGCTTAAAAGAAAACCCCTACTACTGATTAATGTAATAGAATGCTAAATATGTTATTAATAACTTACCATTATTATATTCTATTATTCTCACGGGTATTATCCCGGTCATTTGATAGGCGTGCGCGGGGATATAGATCCAACTCGTAGAGGCCCTTTTGAAAAGATTCATGTAATATAATTGTTATACACCCACCGAGACCCGCTCTTAAAAATATCGATAGAACCATATATCTATGAGCAGGTCACTGGCAGGTATTGGGACTATTGCGAATGTGTTGAAAATTTTTGGTGGCGGAAGCGCACAAGGCAGGTTGGATCAGATTGCATGTGGGTTTGACTTTCGCAAAATAACGCCTGAATCTATTAACTAATTATTGGGCTATTAAAATGAGATCTGGAGGGATTATTAGTACTGGGCTATTACAGAAGAGGGACGGACGCCTGCCATAACTATCATATCTGATGTTACTTTCGGCAGGCGGTGGCTCGCCACTCACTGGATGGACCCCCGAAATTCAATAATATAACCGCTATCAACTGGCAAAATTCGGAAGTCTCTATTGGTAAACCCATTATGTCATTAATGTAAAGAAAAAGCCGTTAAAGCCGTTTTTGTGATGTAACTACAAATTTACGGTTTTCAGATTTTTTCTTTACTTGTGCTACATGACATTGCATCTTACCAAAGGAGAATGACCAAATTTGTATGGGAGTTCGGCCCACTTGCGTCAGTCATGCGTCTTGACGAAACCACCGGCAAAACAAAGGAAATATATTGTAAATGACTCAAAAGAAATATTATTTAAATGTGAATAGGGGTTATCGAGTATTTTCAAATCAAATTAGGCATTTTGAGGTTATGTTTTACGAGTGTAAAACTACAAGGTACCTATACAGAGGACATGTTATATTTCATGGATAGTTTTGTTATATATCCTAGCCTTTTTAAACAGACCTACAACAAATGAAGGAATAACCAGACATTAGATCTGAAAGATAGTCCCATAGAATAGTAGTTACTAGCAAGTACTACCGCACCCAAAAGGCTTGGTAAGGTAATTAGTAAGGATTATATGGATTGTAAATACGATGGTATGTGCATAGATCAATCGCACTGTACACCTACGTCTTCAAATTAAACCACAGGATAAGAAGTAGATATTTAATTTCAACTTTTTATGTTCATATACATCTATTATACATTTCGTTTGGGGTGAAGTAGCTCAACATCACCTTTGACTAAAACAAACCTTACCTGCACATTGTGCACTCCACGATACTGATGGGACGATAGCTTGACTGAGGAAGAACACAACAAGATTCTTTGGAGAACTGTTGTTCTCACGGGTGAGTGTGGCAACCATATAACATCTACATTGGCAGTCAGGGTGGAAATGTGCGACTTACATTACTTAGTTGTAAGCATTGGCAGGCTATGGTAACTATTTAACATCAGGTGGATTGTATGCTGATATAATTACTTACATTTTTCTTAATCACATAATATTCATTGGATATAAATAAGAACAACACCTAGTACATTGACACTTTTTGAGTTTTATTTATTACATTCTTATATATAAAAAAAACTTTTTTTAATTGTTTATTAGAATTTTCATCGTCGATAAATACATTAAATAAAAATCTGAAAATGGAGTAGGAGCCTGTACATCATTTAATCTACCCTAACTAAAATACCAAATTACCAAAATTATGTGCACGAGTTTCATAATTAGTAATACTTTTAATTGCAATTTTCCTACAAAGCAATTGCAGCAGTAGCCGACCAATACCTCTCTAGACATTTAAATAAATGTTGTTGAACTGATGTGCCTCCACTTTATATGTGCTCTGATAATAATTTTGTCCTAATATACGGAGAGCATTTTCTACTTTTGAATTAATCTGCACAGCATACAGTTCATTAGGAATATGTACTCTAAAGTAAAAACTGCTATCTCAAGGGCACATAATGCATATGTTTAATGTCAATCCATGCTAATTTCCATTGCCTAACCGATGACAGCATATTCTAGCACAGCTACGTACATATATTATGTTGTACATTAATAATATATCTCTAATGGTTTTTGGGACCATTAAACATTCAGTTTCTCGCCACCACAGATACATGGCTAATGAAATCTGTGCAATTATAGATCTTGCAGCTTGACATATACATGTGATATTTTTCACTGGAGGTGTTGGAACTTTAGGTACAGCCTCGATGAATTTCCAGTTAATTTCCTCTAGCAGTGGTCAATTATCATCATGGTACTGTTGTCTTTGTATTACTCAGTTGCTCGTCAACAGACCACACAAACAATTTCCAGTCTTGATACCTAGAATAACATATATGTTAGGCGAAGAAAATTAAATATGTATATACATATCCCAGCTAGATAAAATAACAATGTACAAAATTATAAAAAAATATATATAATTTTAGGGAAACACCATAAAAAAATATGTTTAAGAAATTAAGTACCAAATGAACTGGAATCCATGTAATTATAACATATGATTTTTGATATTCTGGTGATAACTCTGTATAATTGAGATCTTATTATCATTATGTCAACATCCCACATTCAAGGCATACTTGTTGATGTCCAAATTCATTTGAAGGTTTGACTTATATAATTCCCGGCAGGAGACGCTACCGTCTGTGATCTGTAACAATTAAAAATTGTTGTTTAATTGATAAACACAATAATCTAAAAATATAAGTCATGTACAGTCTTACTATCCCAGTTATTATAACATAATATACCGCTGTATTTTATAAACAATCAATGGTGCAGCTTCTAATATGGGCGAGTGTAGATATGTGTTCACAATTCTTGTTTAGGAGGGGTCTATACTTTTATTAATGTACTTAATAAAAGGTTACCAAGTTACCAATATATGTATGAACTTAAAAATAACGTAACACTTACCGGACTAAGCACCATTCAAAGAATGTACTAGTTGTTGGTATGATCAATGAATGGATCCTTATAATATTTCCACACGTTGATTTCACAATTAATTTCACATGTACCGAAACAAAACAAAATAATATATATTAAGGAATAGATTAGATTCAAGATTTGACTCTTGTCTATGGACACGTCGCTCTATCTATAGGGATGCGATTAGAGATCGATTTCAATGGGTTAAGAAAATAGATTCAATCAGCATTGAAATATACAATTATTTGTACGCATCAAAAACATAATAATAGTACGCAGTTTTTCACTATATCTGGCATAGATCTCAATTCCTACTGTGTTTTTGTTTCTATACAGTCAGTGCTACCATGAAATAAAATGGAATATACCGTTATCCCTTTACCTTTTCCTTTTGATCTCACGTAAATACAATAATGTTGCAAGTTGTTTGTTTGTGATGACATGACGTAAAGTACCTTCTGAAAACTACGTAATACTTACGTCTTATTAATAAATTAAAAGTAAAAAAACGATCGATTAAATAATTACGAATAATCTAACACTTTGACGTACTCGTAGTATGAACGGAGCTTAAACAAAGGCCCTGTGCCTTCCTTCCTACTAACGGCATTAACAGGACTCCTGTCTATCCATAACTTCACACCAAATCCTTTGCGGGGTAGGCGGAGAGAACCAAGCGCCACATGATTCGATCCTTATACCTCACTCGCTTCTTTAACCGAATAATATATGTTAAATCGATTATGTTATCATTAATAACTTTTGTTAAAGAAATAATTCGAGTAGTGGTGTTATTCATGCTTCATGATTGTTTACAAACATTTATATATGAAGGTTAGCTATTAAAATTAATAGAAGCTTTTCATATTCATATATATATATACATATAAGCAATGAATTAAGATTCTTAATTACAAACAATTATTTAGTATATTTTATAATCGATAATCGATTACATAATCATCGCAACCCTAAACTCATTCTAGTTTCGATGTTTTACCTGTCATTTCATCCATTTGTAATCATAAGCGGAAGTGCAAATAACTTTTAATATTCAACTTTTAAACCCCTGTTCCAATAGAACTGAAAAAAAATCATGAATATTATCAATTTGGAAAAGGTTTTTTAGAGTATAAATGGTGAAGACGCAAGGTGGGCCCACATTTGGTCATTCTCCTTTCATGTATATAGCTCAACGGAAAGTACCCTATAGGTTTAGTTTCCCTTGCGAGTGTCAAAATTTGCGCGTAAACGAGGCATAAACAGCTGTACCTGTCGATTGCGTTGACTTACAAGTTTGATTTTTGCAGACTCAAGTATTTGATATTAATTTCAGTCACTAAGAAAAAGGGACAGACGTACAAACAGACGGACAACAAAGTGTTCCGTTTTTCCTTTTGAGGTACGGAATCCTAACAATAGCACAGACACAGCACAAAACCTAACCTTACACCAGTATTGTTGCCAACACTCTTCAACTCTAATTTTCATTCACATTAATGCGACTGTGCTCAGTCTTCGACCTTTTTATTTTAAAGGATGATAAAATAAGAAAAAAATGCCTTCAATATAATATCGTATACACAAAAAGACACCCAATTCAAGTCAATATCTGCTATTAACTATAGTAATTAACCTAGCATCAACAAGAATAAATTAAAAATGAAAATGGACCAGTTATTTATATCTTGCCGTTTCGAAATCAGGTGGAAAATATAATGTCGGTAAATACTTACTACTTTTATTGAAATATTAAAGCAATAAAACCATTTCCAACCAGGTAGCAATAAAGATACGATACTTTACGCATGAGTTCGATCTTCTCTACAAATGTTACGATAACACAAAAATATGAAATATGTAGGTACAATACACATAACATTGCCGTCTGAAAATAATTGAAACGAAACGGTGCTTCTCGCCCGTCACGGTACTATATTTATCAAAATTCTTCTCGAATGAAGGTGAGAGGGAATTGGGGTTGTCCTACCTATAATATCGTATGCTTCTGATGCGGGGACTTAATAATAAATTCCTTTGTGCAAAAGGAACAAAAAATTAAAATTCCTTTCATGTCCGTGGGTCTCCTTCGACGCAGTTTTGTCATTTTGTTTGGAGGGATCTCGTCTGACATATGCAAATCTCTCGGTGTATATTATGTAACGTGAGGGGTGGTTGAATTTGAGCTTAACGCAATTATTTCTGCATACTCGTCAAACTTTCAACAGTTATTTCTCTTAAAGAAATATTTTACGCTTTTAATACAGAGAGTTGGGAAGAATTTACTAAACCTTTTTAACAGACTTATGCTGAGACCGTATGAGCATAGTTTTAAGAACCTCGTGTATCTGATTTCAAGTCATTTTCATTGCATTCAGTTTTGTGACGTGCTTTTCTAACGTGCTTTGACAATGAAACAGTACATAAGGCCAAATGTTTGGCTTAATTATTTATTATTATTAACTTCATAACTTTTGACATCGCTTTACATAGTTGAAATATGTAAATGTATAAACCGTTTCCTAGACTGTTCGACATTAATAAAAGTGATCGTTGACACCTGACAATCAAAAACGATAATTAAGCGAAGTATTTTATAATTTTAATAGATTCAGGCGTTATTTTTTGCCTGAGGATGCCTCGTGGAGTAGCGAGACACAGAAACGAATGCATGTGTTTCATTTACTTTTTTTTTATACGTAATCCCCTGCCATGGGCAAGGTTCTTATATCTATATAACACATTCATATATCATATTCTCTTTCATTCCATAATTCATTCATTCATTCATCCTCTTTCGTTTTTGCCCATTTTTGAACTCCAGTGAAACATTATATGTGTTCTAAACTTCCCTCCCCATACTACGTCAGTCCAGCCACGGGCGACAGCGAGCTTCACAACTTCACCTAGCCACCGCGATCCCATCAGCTATACAGAGTATAGCCGAGGTATACAGCATTAGTCCTCGGTGGAGCTGCTCTGCTTATTGCGATCTATGACAACCATGGCTAGACTGACGCAGTATTTTAAAAATTTTGATCGATTTTACCCCACCACTATTTCTGAGACCGTTGTTTCCGTGACCCGCATTCCCAACTCTTGCTCCAAATCGAACCTCTGTTTGGAGAACGCGGGACACTGAAACAATATGTGCTGCACTGTCTGGTCCACGCCGAACTCGCAGAAGCACGATGGGTCATCCGCGTACTTGAATCTGTGCAAGTACGCGGAGAATCCACCATGCTCCGAGAGGACCTGCGTATGCTCAATGGAACCATTTTGCCCACGATGCCATACCCACTCGTCAATGGTCCCCTTGCGGATCATACCCTTGACGAATGAGACAGGGCAGCGGTCGTCTGGCCTCATCCGCAACCTCAGTGCGGCGCTCCTAGCGAGTTCGTCGGCACGTTCGTTCCCCTCCAACCCCGCGTGTGCCTTGATCCAGAACAACGAGACGCTCTTACCCTGGCTTTTGCACAGTTTAAGAGCGCCCCGTGTCTGCATCGCCAAGGGGTGTGGGGACTCGACGTTCGCCTGGAGCGCCGTCATGGAGTCGCTGAAGATGCCAATGCTGGCTCCATTGCAGCTCAAAGCGCACTTGACCGCCGTGCAGAGAGCCAGGAGTTCCGCCTGGTAGACGGTACAGTAGGACGACAAAGCAAGCTTGACGGCCTTGGTTTCTGCGTCGCAGTTCCATGTGGATACAGCGGCGCACAACCCGGCCCCCAATCTTGCTGCCGTCCGTGAACATTCGCAGGGCAAAGTTGGAGTGAGCCTGCATTGTTCCTCGTCCACCAGGCTGCCGAACTCCAAGCTCTCTAGCTCCGCGGGATGCGGGGCCTCGATCTTCGAGGCCATCTGCTCGATCTCCCTGTCCCCGAGCAGCGGATGGGGTAGCCCCTCTTGGCCTTGTATAAAGAGGCGACCTCACGCACCGGAGGTCAAGAGGCAGTACCCCAGCCAGCAGCAGTGCGGAGTTCAGGGAGACCGTACAGTAGGCTCTGCAGATCTTCTGCGCGAAGCCCCGCTGTACGCTGTTGAGCTGCTTCTGGATACCCGGCTTATTGACCGCTGGACCCCTGCGGCGGCAGCGTACACTATCGTAGGTTCCTCTACGGCTGAATATATGATCTTCACTACTTCAGGGTTGAGTCCCCAACTGACGCGGGCCGTACGCGCGAGGCGTCTGTATATGGCTATTGCCCTTTTACAGACAATTGCCACGTGCGCGTTGAATGTCAGACCCGCGTCAATCGTCAACCCCAGCAGTTTGATCTGCCGAGACATACCAATGTCTATCCCGCCCATGCTCAGCCGCGGCGTGTCATACCGAAGTTTACGTATGATCAGCATAGCGCTAATCTTATGCAGCGCAAACTTCAACCAGTTTGTGACACCCCACGTCCTCACATGCTCGAGAGCGGCATGGGCCTGTCTCTCTATATCCAGTATTGCAGTCGAACATCAGCACGACGTCATCGGCGAAGGCCTGACAGCGCACCCCCACAAGGTCGATCTGCTTCAGGAGAGGGTCCAATTGAAGATTCTACAAAATCGATCTTCCTATGGACCCTTAGACGCACCCTTTGGTGGTCGACCGCAAGGTATCACCCCCGGCATATCTCACTCTGAGCGTCCTATCGCTGAGATAGCTGTCGATCACTCTCCTCAATCCCAGAGGACAATTTTCCTCAGCCAGCCAGTTTGATGGCCGGCCACCAGGCGTTGTCGAAGGCTCCCTCTATATCCATCGAGATAAGAGTGAGCATTCTCCTCTCGTCAAGCTTGGTGCGGATGTACAGCACCAGGTCATAGAGGGACTCTTCGGTGCCCCTTTGTGGCATAAGCCCGTACTGGCGAGTACTAATCCTCGACAGAATATGGTGCTTGAGGCGAGCGATCAGCATATTTTTGTATCGTCTGTACAATTTGAGCAGGGTATACGAGTCTTTGCCTGGTTTTCTGCTACGGTAACTGCTATAAACCATCAGCGATGGCATGTTGCATCTACTAACCCACTAAGGTGGATGTCGGCCTGCGCTAGTCCGCATGAACTAATTGGTAGCGGAAGCAAACAAAGCAGGTTAGATCAAATTGCATGTAATAATTAATTTATTATTGTTAATTGGCAGAGCTGCGATAGCCAGCGGAGCCACATTACCCTCAAAATTAGACTCAAAAGTAGACTGATGTCATCCAGCTAGCGTTTAGACGGTAATAGTGAGAAACTCCAAAATCGACACACTAATAGCTAACATATTGTAGTTTTGTATCCTTTAATTTGAAATTTAAATGTTCGTTGGTGAGGAAGAACGGTCCAAAATCGTTCCAATTAGAAAAAAAAACATATGGGAAAACGTATTGCCGGCCACTCTGCAGTGCAGAGTCTGCACTGCACTCCCATCAATAGAAAAAGTAACAGCACTCGTCGCTAGATGTCGTACAGGGTTCCATATATTTTTAAAAAATTAAAAAATTAAAAATAAAATATTTAAATATTTTTTAAATTTAAAAAATATCAGCTCTGCCTACACAGCTTGCTGTTATTTACTAGTAATAATAAATGATTAGATATAATAGTTATGGCAGTCTCCGTCCCAATAATCCCTCCATCTCATTTTCTCTCTCTCTCATTTCAATAGCCCAACAAATAATTTCCAACACATTCGCAATAGTCCCGATACCTGCCGTGCCCTGGTTCATGGGTATATTGTCCCATTGATATCCCCTGGAGCAGGTCACGGTGGGCATACAACATTAGCTCAAGTTTCTCAAAGGAGCCTCTACATGTTGGAACCAAATCCCCGCTCACGCCTATCAAATGACCGGGATAAACCCGTGATATAAGTATTACAATAAATTAAAAATTATATGCATGTCTAGATATTAATAATGTTTAGCCCAATAAGACCACCTTTTTGTATACCTATTGTGTATGTCAAACGATATTGACACCTAATCTTATTTGTTATACGTTTACAAATTAAGGTTGTGAAGATTACAAAAATAAAATTGGTATTAGAGGATAGTACACACGACAACTGCTCAAGCTAAGCAAAAGCGCATGGAATTTTTTAAAAAATGAAATTTGATAAGACAAAAGCAATTTACAACGAATATGTCATCCCAAGCCCCATTATCACCTAAAATGAGCCATTGAAGCAGTTGATGATCAATGTCTTCCTCAAAAAATAATACAGCATGACAGGGTAACTTAAAACGGCTCGAGAGACGCTTCGGGCTGGGTGAGACAGCATTTAGAAAAAATCTGCATGTCCTTGCTTCGAGAATATCTCAATGCTTGAAGAACAAAGACTGTAAGCAGTGCATCCTGCACTTTAATCTTCAGTGCAGAAACTTGGACCCGGACCGTAAGGTTCAAAGCCAAAAGTAACTTGGAAACACACGGCTGTTGACGTTATTGATATTCAAAGTCAAAACAAACCGAAGTGGATCTTGTCACGCCATATCGGCGGAGAAAGTTGTGGAAGGGAGAATAAGCCGCGTAAGATATCACAAAGCAAAGTGTTAGGCGTTTCTTCTCTAAATGTAGGTACTGATGACTAAAGCCGCAGTAGCTGGTTACGAAAGCGGAGCATCGCTAAAAGTGGAAAATAATAGATGCCTAAATCCAACAATGGGTAGATACGGGCTAATGATAAAAACCAATCATGTCAATACTTTTTAACAAATGTAAACGATTAGGAAATGAAAAGTACTCTATATAAACTTTCTTGTATTCTGTGTTAGGTCAAATTTATTTTTACATATATTTAGGGAGAAAAGAACTTTAGTTTCCAGGTAACTGCCGATACATATGCTTCATGATAAGCAATCTACAGCTTTAGGGCTTGTCCAGGGAGACGCGAGGCGTAAAGCAGCGCGTAGTGCTCAGCGGGCGGTTGCGGGAAACCCAAACATATGGCAATGTGTAAAGCGTTCACAGAAAGGCGTTATATCCTTATACGAGTATCGCGTGTTTATTTGAAACGTAGCGTCGCATGCGGCGATGATCTAAACTTGACTGGCAGTATACAAGCAAGTTATAAACGCCGCAGCGTGTGACACAGCGGACGATGCGACGTGCGTAGCGCCAAGGATTGTCATTCCGTTAGTCCCACACCTTACACCGAAACCACTAGTTACGAATCTTTATTCTTTGCGTGTAATGCGGCGATACGTGCGCCTCAATATAAACTTAGATGCTTGACACCCCGCGCACCGCGCCGTCTCACGTCTCGTAACTCTCAAGAAGAACGCTAAAGTGCTTTGCGTTACGCACTTAAATACAAATATTATATTAAAAGTTAATTTCTAGGTCTTCATGTTTTATTTTTTATACTTCGAGGGGCATACAAGCATGTGGGCGACCTGATGTAGTCTATGAACGCTTGTAATACATTAAGACGTATCGCTCGCGCTATGCCACCTTTGCTGCTATGCTGCTACACAACAACTCTTTAGGGACTTACTAGGTCTAGGACTAGGTGACTTCACATGTAGGAACAGAAACCCTCCAGGGAGTTCTTATTTAGCTGGAGTTTTCTGTGAGGTGGAGAACTTCCTCAGATACGCCTTACCTCTGTTAAAACACCTAGACCAAACAAACAGATATGTTCATGCACACAAATATTTGTCGAATCTACAAGCGTTGGTATCAAAGTAGCGTCACTAATCACTGCGCCGCTGAGTTCCTCAAAATTTAACAATACTACAATTCGTATAGGCTTCAAAAAATGGAGCAAGGCCTTACGAGTACGGAGGATGACGTGTGGTTTCTAACTGCATTCTTGTAGAGTTACAACGGTTACTCGTGCAGTGCGAGTTCTTGCGTTATCATGGAGCAATAATGGTTAAGATCGATTCACGAGCCGGGGCTGTTTCACTGCCAGTTTCGCCATCAGTGTTCGAAGTTCAGCCATTGAATTTTTCGCTTACGGTTACCGCAAAAAATCCACTTTTCGTCACATGTCACCATTCGATCCAATATTCCTTCAATTCTGTACCGATTCAACAAGGCAACACAAGTTTCAACACGCGATTTTCTTTCCAAATCATGAGGCACCCATTTTTCCTATTTTTAGGGTTCCGTACCCAAGGGGTAAAACGGAACCCTATTACTGAGGCTCCGCTGTCCGTCCGTCCGTCCGTCCGTCCGTCCGTCTGTCACCAGGCTGTATCTCTTGAACCGTGATAGTTAGACAGTTGAAATTTTCACAGATGATGTATTTCTGTTGCCGCTATAACAACAAATACTAAAAAATAGAATAAAATAAATATTTAAGGGGGCTCCCATACAACAAACGTGATTTTGTTTGCTGTTTTTATAGATAATGGTACGGAACCCTTGGTGCGCGAGTTCGACTCGTACTTGGCCGATTTTTTTATCTTATTGATTCAATGCAAATTAGTCAATATTATAGATAAGGTAACGTTAAACCATGCCGCTAATTCCTGGGTAGTTTGACTCGAATCCCTTCCACCATCTCCTTCAATTCAACGTTATTCACCTGTGTGGGCGGTTTTCCACTTGGTTCGTTCTTCAAGTCGAAGTTTCCATTACGAAAGCGTTTAAACCACAAACACACGGTGCGTTCGTTAACAGTCTCCTCTCCAAACGCAGCACTGATATTGCGAGCCGTTTCTGCCGCGTTAGTTCCGCGTCGGAACTCGTATTCAAAATTACTCGGATTTTCAAAGTACCCATCTTTCCAGTCTAAGCTGAATAAAAAAAAACAATTGAAATTTGAAAATCAAATATTGCCTATTTTTTTAAAGAAAAACCTCATAGGAAATGTGAAAAAAGTTTCACTCGAAAATCTCACACCGTGAAGGTTTAATGTCAATTCAAAGTATCTATTACTATAAAACGGCAATTTCATGTTTTAACCCCTTTATTATAAGTATACACGAGTATTTTGAAATCTATTAACGTATGTAATAAAGCCGCGATCGCGGTTCTCTGCACTCCGAAAGGTCGACTAGTAGAGAATGCAATTAACATTATTCCACCTAAAATGTTGTGGTCAATAAAGTTTTATAAATATAAATAAAGAAATAAAGTTTCTATCTAACAGTATTTATGGCCTAAATTAAAAAATACGAATTTGGTGCTACATGCCACCTCTTCTTTGTCGCCTTTATCCACTACAACTGTACTACTACTGTAGGCTATACTGATCTATAGATAACTAAGCGTATCTGATAGAATAACTACTTGCCAATAAGCAAATAATACAATGGCTGCAGCTTAACAGAGGGAAACTCTAGTATGCAATACAAGCATACGACCTACCTGATGTAAAGTGATTACTGTCGCTTATGAACGGTTGTAATACAGTAAGTATTGCTCACGCGTTGCCACCCCTGCCGCGAACACAGCAAATTACTGTTACCCCCAGTGCTTACTGATAACCCCACTCCATCGCGTGGAGACAACGATGTTCATGTACACAAATGTTTGTCTTTAGTGGTTATCACAAACCAATAAACCACTTGACCTTGCATAAGGCACCCCTCACTCACCGAAACGTAGTGTTTTCGCGCTTAAATACCTTAGCGATTCGAGCCTACTGACCAATGGGAAGATTTTTTAAACAATAAGTCGATAACTGACGCGATTTTGGCCTATTTTAGTGAACTAGACAATAATTGTTGCGCGTTCTACTTTACCAACCCCCTGACCCATAGCGGTCAGTAGATTTGCCAAGCACTCTTAATCTGTCGCCATAAAGGCATGCGACTAAAACTATATCTATAAATATCTCATGTCACGGTGTTTGTGGTCGTACTCCTCCGAAACGGCTCGACTGATTTTTATGATTTTTTTTTAGAAAGAATATTTCATTAAAAAAATAATTTTAAAAAATTAATAAGAAATAGAAGTAATTTATATGGAAGAACGACGTTTGCCGGGTCACCTAGCATAGTATATTATGTCATTAATAAGTTACTTTAATTAAACAAATTGGTTTGATATACCTGTCCTTCACATTATATACCTGCATATATCTTAGATAAACCTACTACAAAGACAGTTAAAAGCCCTTACCGTAGGGTCACCTATTAGCACGATTATGGTTATGGCCACGGCACTCGACCTCGTTTGCCATTTAAACAAGTAAAATCGACCATCAAGGCTTTTCATAATCCCTGATGGTGACTGTTTACGTAAACCATTAGACCTGTTTTAGGGACAACATTTACATAGGATTTCCATTAGCTACTGTTTCATATGTAAGTAGCTCTATTTTATCTTGCAAACTCTTTTGCATACTGCCTGAGTGTGTAATTGTCGATTGCGTCAGCCCTGTTTCGATAATAACTACATTTGTGAAAACCTTATCTACGCCAAATCGTTAGGCTTACGTAGCGGACCATGTCATTCCTAATGGATTAGAAAATTGGATAACGCCAGGAAGCCAGAAGAACCAAATTTATATAGTAGATAATTTCTTATATAATAATTATTACAAAAATATACAGTTTACAAAAATATACATTTTGACGCATATTCTATTTGAAAAAAAACGGGCACTTATGATTTCCTCCATATATTTTTATAATTTCGGAGTACATTTCTTTATTTTTCTTAGAATATCTATATTTTCTTAAATATCAAATTATTTAACTACTTCCAAGTTAAATAATTTGATATTTAATATGAATTGCAGACAGGGTTCTGTATTCATTCACGAAATGAGAATGTTGAGGTTCATTCATTTTTTTTAAATGTGACACAGACAAGTAAAATGAAATGATATTATGCATCTATATAAATTAAAGTCAAATTCCATCCATCAGCAACTGCTCAGTAGGTATCGGTTAAACCCAACTTTTGAAACAAAAAGTGTATTCGCCATTTAGCCTTTATGTAGCACGTAGTATATATATATATATATATATATATAGTCGCATCATACAAGAAATTAATTAACAATAGCAAATTGATTCATCATTTGGGCAGAGTTTTGCAAAGTCCATCTTTCTGGATACGGCGATCTTAAGCAATCGCCTGGGAGCGCTTCCAAAAGAAAGGAATATCACCAGGTTGGTGAGGAGTCGCTGGGTCAGCAACGCAAAGCGTACGGTCATTCCAGCCCCTGGCTGATTTTCCAGTCAGTTACAAAATATATAAATAAATAAAATAAATATTTGCGGACAAATTACACAGCGCCATTTAGCCCAAAGTAAGCGAAGCTTGTGTTATGGGTACTAGACAACTGATAAACATACGTAAATATTTTTTTTTTGTAAATACATACTTATCATACATAGAAAATACCCAGACCAAGACAAACAGACATGTTCATGCACATAAATGTTTGTACTGTGTGGGAATCGAACCCACGAGCGTTGGTGTCAAAGTAGCGTAACAACGCGTTTCACCACTGCGCCACCGAGCTCGTCAAATATACAACCCTTCTAACTACACATATGTGGACTAATGCGATACGGATCTGTTAATGAGACTGATATCTCGTAGTAGACGCACGATGTCAAAACAGGCAGAAATAAGGAAATTATCTAAATATGTCCCTGTACACTGATATTTTTTACACAACGACGGGACGTAAACAAGCTTCAGGCCTATCTGGTGATATAAAGTAGGTACGCTCGCACATTACCAACCCGCTCCCAACAAATCTATTGCTCAAAAAGTTACTGGTAAGCTCAACCGCTTGCAGAAGTCCAAGAACAGAAGACTGCAGCAAAATAAAAACTCCGTCCTACGTCTCTTTCGCCAGCACCTCATTTGCTAATTACCAGGATATATATATACCACGGGCAATATGCTAATATTATAAACAGGTAAAAAATATAAATAAGTTTGAATGTGGGGATAATCTCTGGAAGTACTTATCAAGATTTAAAAAAATCTTTTAATTACAAATATTATCTCTAAGATTATTTTAATACCTAAATAAGCTGAAATTCACTAGGGTAGAACTATGCCGGTAGGTAGATTCAAGTAAATAGGAACACGTCGCGTTACCTTAATCCTTTAGTCCTACACTCATTATATTTATTGTAATATGTATAAGATGATTTGGAAAAAAAGACCTATATTGGCAAGTTTCTTTCGGCATTTCTTCTTCGCCAATGGTCATTTGAAATGCTGGTAGATTAAAAAAGAGAAAATCTTAAAAAAAAAAATGATAATATATAATATTGAAAATGTAAGACGTGTCTAAGTGCCCGGGAGGGTCTAAAGGCAAATAAATAATTTTTATCTTTATCTTTAGGTTTCGCGGGTTCCGCTACCTAAGCCTAAGCATTTGGCGAATATACTGATTTCAGCATGGAGTGACTGCCGTCAGACCTCCAGAATGGAGGTGTAAAGCCAGACATTTCTTAGGTTAAATCACACCTCTTTCAAAATATATTCTCTTGGACGTGCGAGTTACTTCGCAATGTTTTCCATCAAGTGCTAATTACGAAGTACTTACATAAATCATTACTTACATAAATATTTTTTTTTTTTTATAACCGCACCGCTCGCCGACGGCGGGGAGTTCACCCTCACACGCTTGAACCGCTATGGTCGCGTACGGTGCGGTTCCAGAGAAGTTTTCTTCCGAGAACACTCAAGCTGTGGAATGAGCTCCCAGCCGAGGTTTTTCCAAGGAACTACAGCATGGAGTTCTTCAAGAAATGCGTGAAGAGGTTTTTAGAGGGTCGGCAACGCATGAGTAACGCCCCTGGTGTTGCAAATGTCCATAGGCTACGGTGACTGTTTAACATCAGGCAGGCCTATGCTTGATTGCCACCTTAGTGGTATAAAAAAAAAAACAGAAAACACGAATTTAGTGATACCCACAGAAGGAATCGAACCAAATCGATGAAAAAGCTGGTACTTCAACCACCAGTCTATCAGTTTCTTCTTATCAGAATAAATATTCAGGATAACTGAATATTGGTGCATAAAAATGGCCTGAAAGGCAATTTCAATACACTACAAACAAGAATAAAGGACATAACAAAGTTTGCAGGCTTCATGCATACTTGAAATCTGGAAAATGTTGAATATGGCTGCAGTAGTGTTAGTCGCTCAATTTAATATTAACTTTGTAACTTGTGACTTCTTGTTCGACAAGGGAATTATGTACAAATTGCTATAGAGTCTGTATTTATACACAAAGTAATATAGGGCGGCAATCTGTATGCAGTAAGCGTTTCAAATATAATAATAAACACCTTAAGACGTGGAAAGGAAAAACTCTTTTTTACCATTGGGCGCTCGCGGGTACTTAGGCATGTCTTACATTTTTTTTAATAAAATTTTATAATGTTGTTATGGTAGACTAAAATTTTTTTTAATCTTCCATTTCCGGAATTACTGTTATTGTGCCACTACATTTTGGAGCAGCTGTATATATATTTTTTTATAATTATAATTAACTTTTATACAAAAAAAAATGGTCTGGTACTCCACCTCACAGAAAACCGCAGCCAAATAACTTCTCGCTGGAGGGTTGTGTTTCTGCGTGTGCGTAGAGTAAGTCCTAAGGAGTTGCTGGTTAGCAGTAAAGGTGGCATTGCGTCACTGATACTTAATCAATTACAAGAATTTATAGGCTACGGTAAGCGCTTTGCATCAGGTGGGCTGTATGCACGTATGATTTCCAACTTTGTATAAAAATACTCTTAATGATGATCAAAAAAGGACTATCCTATGTTGCACGCTATAATGTCTTTATTCCGTTTAGAATTAAATATGCGAAAAACACGTCATATCAACAGATTCCCTTATCTAAAACAGCGTGTTAAGTAAGAGCTCTTTCAAATGATGTTCGATGTGACGAGGCCTTAGCTTCATGATGGAATCTAAGGCCTCGTTACGATTGGCCTCTCAAACTCTTTGTTGTGACTATAAGTGCCTACTTCTTATTTCTGTTGCCTAGGCGCCGTCCACAGGGGCTTTCCGCAAGCTGAACATATAACCTAATGGCAGGTCTGATGTTAGGCAGTTATTATAGAATATTTGCGTTTGCTATACTTGTTGCATCACCCATTCATCGCTGATATCATCTCATATAGTTGACACTATTCAACGAACGATGAAACGTCCTATAAGAAGCTAGTGTGGCACATACGCCGTATCCTCTAGAAGTCTTTGTTCAGATTTTCTATGCAGGAATTTTGTGCAGGAAACGACATTATAATATTTCAATTTTAGATGCCACAAGTCTTACGACCGAAGAGTGTTATAACTACATATGGATTATACTCATATATAACTTGCCTTTGTCGTGACTCTTCTCTCGTATATATGCGATAATATTAATATTAGCGTACAAAACTATATCCAAACATTTCAAAATTTAAAATTGAAGTAACCGCTTAACAAAGTGCATTGTAACATGCAGAAAATGGCTTTAAGTAACCGATATGCTCACAATAACATTATATGTGTGAAAAGACCTCTGTCTGTTTGTTTTCTGTTCAATGCCAATTCCCTGAATGGATCGTAATGAAATTGTTGACTGTTTGAACTTGAGAAACACATTCTGTTTATCATGACAACATGACCAGTGTATGGGCAAAGCAGCACGCTGAATCTAGTGAATTATAATCTTCTTTAAGAATAAATGAAAGTTACACAAATATATGTTATTTAATTGAATTAGCAAATTTATTATTAAACAGAAAGGTCAAAAGTTAGGTACAATTAAAATTAATAAAGAATATTATAAAATGAAGACGTATCTGTGACGTGTATCATCAATACTGAAGAACCCTAGCATTTAAGATTTGGATATGAAACTAAGCTGAATATTATTACTCTTCAAAGAAATAATATCTAACGTGCCTCGTACTTGGGTCAAAGTATTCGTTATGAGGGAGGTCCAGGGCTGACAATGCTGCTCCAAAGTAATGTCTGGTGAACTGCAGAGCGTCCTGGGGTTTTAGGAGGAGTAGAGCCTGAAGATAATCCCGGACGGTCCCAGTGAGGGCGCCATTTTCAGATACATAGCGCCCGCCTTCAGAAGATCGTACACTCTGTCACACAAACAATTATATTTAATTATAGAATTCGTTGTAACGTAGCGTCTGCGTTTTTTGCTACTACTTTTTCTTTCAAGTTCTGGGGTGTAAGCTGATCATCTGAACATCTGTCGAAATAAACCTATTCTATCCTGTCAGTCAGCAAATCAAAATACTATTACATATTACGCTTAACTTGGAGAGTCTAGTTGTAAAGGAATACCGCAGCTAAATAATATCTAAGTATGTTCATATTTGTAGTCGTCACCTGCTGGACTGGCGGAGTCTGTAGCCTAAGCCTAATGGTTTCATGAAGATACCGATTTTGACATAGTTGTTACTTTCTGTGTGGTGGAGGTACTTTCCTCGACAGGTTGTTTTGATGTACCGCACCTCCTTTAAAACACCCAGACTAAGACAAATAAACATGTACATGTATACAAACATTTATACCGTGTGGAAATTGTACGTAGGTGTCGTGTATTAATTTATATGTATACGGATTTACTTTCCTACTGGTATGCATAATATCGTTACATATTGTCTATGTCACTTGTCGTTTACGTCTCTTTATTTAGCCTAATGTGATGTGGAAGAACTTGCTACGCGATAAAGCGGTCCCTTGTACTTTTAATTATTATAAGCAATTAATATGCATCTGTTCGTTCGTACAATAAAGTGTATTGATTTATACTGCATATTTGCGACAGAAGAAATATCACTCGCGTTACTTTGCCTGTTGCAACCACACTACCTCCTTAGCAGCTCTATAAAATACTTCTAGCGTTATCTCGTTTCCTAATCCATTAGGATGGCCTCGCTCCCTAAGCCTAAGGATTTGGCGAAGATACTGATTTTTACATAGACTACAAATAGCAGCCGTAATACTGTGCAGTGGATAAAGAACCGGCCTTTAAACCGACTGCTTACCAGTTCGAATCCTACTGTGACATATGCCCCTAAATTAATATTTTCAGATTTATGTACATACTAGCTTTTACCCGCGGCTTCGCTCGCATTGATAAAAAATATATATATTTTTTTTATAAAAAATGTATCCTATTTTACTTCTGATACCTCCAAGAATATGTGTACAAAGTTTCATGATGATCGATTGAGTAGTTTTCGCGTGAAAGCGTAACAAACAAACGGACATTCACATTTATAATATTAGTAGGATTAAATAGGATTTGTAATAATTATCCACTTGCTGGGCGGTAAAGGACAACTTTGTAAGGAAACCCGCATGGCCAAGAAATTAGGTTTCGAAGCTTGCATGCTAATCCAGGAAAAGTGTAGTTTTCCCTCTGGGTTATGGAGGCCTGATGTCAGTCGCTCTATATAAAAATCAGTACCTTTGCCAAATTATTAGGTTGCAGGTAGCGAACCCGCCAATACGAATGGATTAGGAAACGAAATAACACTGGGAAGAAATTAAAAATATACGCAGGCATACAACAGGATAGGATTTAAAGTTACGAGTATATAGTTAATAAACTGGTTTTTTATCCACTAAGCTGCCAACGAAATAGTTCCATTCTTGCATGACAATATGTTCGAAAGACACATCAATAATACTCTCTGCAAGAAGGCTTATTGCAGAATCGATGAAAAATATGAGTGACAGAGATGTCTGGAAATGATTCAGCACATGAATTAAATATGTCTTTAATTTTACCACTTGACATCATTGACATATTTTTTTTTACGATATATAAAAGCACCTATATTGGCAAGTTTATTTTAACATTTCTTCTTCGCCTATGGTCATTTTCGGAATGCTGGTAGCTTAAAAGGAGAAATAAAGAACCCTTAGTGGACCCTGGGCTCCGAAGCGAAGACGTAAAACGCGAAAAGGATTTACACTCGGATGATGATGAATTAAAACACTAAAACTATAAACGACTAAAATTTGTAAAAATTAACAAGATACAATAGGATTTGATTTAAATAATGTAAAACGTGTCTATGTGCCGTTATACATATGATGATGCTGATGGTAATGGCAAATAAATATTTTTTATCTTTTTCACTGCTCTCAAAACGGGAGTTAAAAATGCAATTTGATCTAACCTGCTTTGTGCGCTTCCGCCACTAATTAGTTCATGCGGCCTAGCGCCGTAAATAATAGTAGCATTTCTCGGCTACATATTTTTACTTTTACGCACATATTCTATGTGATCGAACCAACGGAGCACGACTTTAGATTCAGGCGTTATTTTGCGAAAGTCAAATTTACATGCAATTTGATCTAACCTGCTTTGTGTGCTTCCGCCACCAATTAGTTCATGCGGCCTAGCGCCGGCCGGCACCCACCCACTACTGTTAGTACGTGCTACATGCCGACGCTGCCATGGGAGTTAAAAACTTACTAATACTACTCACTAATACTCACTAATAAAACTAAAATTCGTATGGCGGTTTCATATGGAACGAAACCTCCTTGTGTCGAACACGTTCTTCCATCACAAGAATACTCGTGTGAGTATTCTTGTGATGGAAGAACGTGTTCGACACAAGGAGGTTTCGTTCCACATGGAATTCGGAGATCATAAAGAATAAGAAGTGAAAAATTGGAAGATGAAAGTGTAAGCAGCGCGTCTAGTCAATGAAAGACTTACGAACGCGAGTCTTCGCTACTCAGATGTAGACAAATGTTTGTGGTGGACAGTGCGAAAGAAGCATGTGAATGCGCAAAGAGACGTAGAACACTGAGAGGAGGTGTCTGGTGGGATGCGGTGGTACCTCCGTAGAAAAAAAGAGGAAAGCGTTGCTGGACTACGTATCATCTTTGCAACAGGGTATGAAAGAGAAGAAGAAAGAAGTATAAGTATATAAAGACATTAGCATGGATGAGATTGAATGGTCGATGCGAAGTTTGAAAAATGGAAAGTCAGCGGGAATCGATATGGTTACAGCTGAGATAATCAAACTAGGTGTCACCTACGTTAGGGACGCCTTCTGGTTTTTGAGCAAATTATGCTGGAGGACCGGAAGGGTCCCGTCAGATTGGAAACGCGCTGTCATCGTGCCCTTGTATAAAGGCAAGGGTTCACGTATGGACTGTGTCAACTATAAGGCCATCAGTTGGATCAGCTCAGCAGCTAAAGTGTATCAAGGAAAATCATTAAAAGGAGAATGAGGGTGAAATCCGATGGAATGCTTGGGGAAGCACAGGGGGATTTCAAAGCGGCAGAGGATGTACGGATCAAGTTTTTTCACTCGTCGCATCGTGGAAAAGTATCTATGGACCAGAAGGGTTTCTGCGGGTTTTTTATACCACACAACAGTCACCGTAGCCTATGGACATTTGCAACAGGGGTGTCACTCATGCGTTGCCGACTCTCTAAAAACCTCTTCACACATTTCTTGAAGAATTCCATGCTGTAGTCCCTTGGAAAAATCTCGGCTGGGAGCTCATTCCACAGCTTGAGAGTTCTTGGAAGAAAACTTCTCTGAAACCCCACAGTACGCGACCATTGCGGTTCCAGCATGTGAGGGTGAACTCCCCGTCATCGAAAGCCGTGCGGTTATAAAAAGTAGCTGTCGACATCATTTCGAACAATTCGGTTTTGTGGACCTTGAGAAAGCATTTTATAAGGTCATGCGAAAGAATCTCTGGAACATCTTGCCCAGATATGGGGTTGACGGTGACGGTGTGCGAGACGGCAGCTTATCGCCCTGGCTCGGCTCGGCTATTCATCCTGTATCTGGACATTTGTCTTCAGTGAATGAAAAATATGAATGTGGGAATGCAAATAGGTGACTCAGTGGTTAACTGTCCACTTTTTGCAGATGACGCAGTATTAATTGCAAAATCACCATCCGAACTGCAAACACTAGTTATAACAATGAAAGATGATTGTATGAAGAAAGGCTTACGCGTACAACTGCGAAGAAAACCAAGATAATGAATGGTATTTGAAAATGAGACAACCAGAACGAACACTATGATTACGGTTGATGATGTAGTGTTGGAGCAAGTGGATGAGTTTGTATATCTTGGAAACGCTTATAACTAGCAGCGATACACCGCTGATGTGGAGAGACGAGTGAGTGTAGGGAATAGCGTGATTGGAGCGTTGGGTAAACTTCTAGGCAGCCGAAATCTAAGCCAGAAGGCACAGCTCGCTGTACACAACGATATGCTAATCCCGATTCTAACTTACGGAAGTGAAAGGTGGATATAGCAGACAGAGCATGAAAGTAGAATAAATGCGGTCGAGATGCGAGCACTGCGCAAAATTTGTGGCATAACGCTTGCTGACCGCGTTCGTAATGATGACGTAAGAAAGAGAGTTGGTCTGAAAGAAAGTGTCGGTGTTAAGATAAGAACAGCCATCCTCCGTTGGTTCGGACATGTAGAAAGAATGCAGGATGAAAGAATTAATGTTTCTTCATTCTTTCCTCCTGCAGATATACAATGCGAAAATGGAAGGATGTAGAAGCCGAGGAAGACCAAGACTAACCTACCATGACCAAATTGGTCGTGTTTTATCAGAATGTGTTGTCAGGAGCCCTAAGAACCGGCAAGCGTGCATAAAAAGAGCTGCCAATGTTAGAGAAGCGAGTGAAGTGTGTAAGGACCGAATCTTATTGCGCTCTGTTCTCTCTGCCTACCCTGCAAGGGACGTGGCGTGAAAATAGTATCAGTTTTATTAGTATGTACATAAATAACATACTAATAAAACTGATAATCATATCTATAGTTATACTGTTAACTATTACTAAATACATAAACTTTAAAAATGTATATGTAATAACCTGTATAGTAACCATAACCATAGATTGGCAAACAAGCATGCGGCCCGCATCAGATGGTAAGGGGTCACCGCAGTCTATTGACGTTCGCAACACCACGGGCATGTTACTCACGCGCTGTCAATCTTGTGACCTAAAGATATTTCGTCACAGTACCCAGTAATTTCTCTGCCATATATCACCCTTCAAACTGGAACACAGCTATATAAATATAGCTGCTTGGCGGTAGAAATAGGTGGGACAAAGGCACCCATGCAGACGACTTTTGTACAAAGTCTCCCTCTGGTGAAGTAATAATATTTATCTTAAATAAATGTTCTGTAAATTATTATGTAATCAGACTAGGTAGTGCGTATCGTCGCGTATGCGAATGTGACTATTATTATTTCTTATAACCTTAAGAGAACACATATCTTTACGTTCAAATTTATATATATATATTATTTTGAACGTTTAAGAAAATCATTATATCACTGTGGTACTAGCAACTACTGGTCGTCATTACCCGCAACCCATAACATATTATATTCAAGCTCCATTATTATATTAATTTCATTGATTTATACGTATAAGGCGTAGCGCCTAGAGTAAATAATTTAAAACTGATCCTCATTCACCAAACCTAATTTTTTAAAGTACCCATTAAAAATATAAAACATCCTCGTCTTGTCTATTCCGATCTACTCAGTATGCTCACCGGATAAATTATGATAGCATTTGAACCGAGTGCGCCGCACCGATTGTTTTGTTTGTATCAAAACTTCTATAATCTTGATTAGAATAAGATCGTTTCTTAGATAGCAAAACAGATTAATATAGACTGATTTTATCACCATCGTAGCTACAACTACATCATGAGCCGAGCGTTAATCCCTGGTCGCGTCCTGCGGTTTCACAAACCTGAGGAAAACCATCCTTAGGTCACACGTCTTTCGAAATATAATTTCTTTCAGGTGGGGGCTTTCCTCACATGTTTTCCTTCACCACCGAACAAGTGATAAATGCAAACATGTACTTAAATCAGAATTTAGTGGTACATGTCTACACCAGGATTTGAAGTAGTTGATAGACTAGTTTTTTATTAAGAAATCCACAAATTATAGTGCCTTAGTGTCGTAACTAGAGTTTATTCGCTTGATGTAGTAAATCAACTAGGCATTCAAATAACTAGGTTATCACAAAAGACTTCAACATGAGGTGACGATTCCACACGAGTGAGGCCTCTGCTGTCACAAGTGTCAATACTAGCCCTGGTATAGAAAAAATCCATAGGTTAAGGTAACTGTATAGCATCAGACAGTTATAGACTTATTTGCCACCTTAGTGTAAAACAATCTTAAGTTCTTCTTATTCTAACTCCTTACGTTACTAACGTCTATAAGTAAGTTGGTATACATTTCGGCAAATGGGCCTTGACAACTGCCTAAAACTTTCTCCTTTCAGTACCTACCTTAAAATCCAAGTAATCAGACATCAACTGAAGATCTTCACGCCACTTCTCCCGTAGCGGGGCGTGGGGTTCTATCTCATCTTTCTCGGGATAAATACGCAGAAGGGGGTTCAAATGCAATACATAACAGTTATTTGCCCATTCGTGGCTCACGATGTAACCTATGGGTAATAACAAGTTTAAATATATAAATAAATTCGAAGAAGATATGGTGTAACAGAAAGGGAGTGTTATATCACATCGAAAAGATTCATGAGGTTTATGGCGGGGCACACTATGACGAGAGATGTGACACGCCCGTTCTAATATTTCCCATGGGTGGGTGGGGGATAGGGCGCTGACAAGGCGGTTGAAACTTATCAATACCGAAGCTAGTCACACATCTTCAGCGGGACTTCAGGACTCTTCAGGAAAAAGAACCAACCAACAGAATGTCCTATAAATCCTTGACAGCAATGTCAACGGTCGAATCCAAGCTTACGTGATGCGCACGTCCTTGTCGCATTAAGGCTCTTTTTGTGAAAATTCTTAGCTGCCTATGAGTTTAGTTTTTCAGTATGCATGTATAGCCTACAACCAGGTCCCTTGCGAGGTAGGTAGAGAGAACCGAGAGCCATAATACACTGTCCTTACACACCTCACTCGCTACATTAATATTTGTAGCGCTTTTCATGCTCAATCGCCGATTCCTAGGGCTCCTGATATCACTCCATGCAGCCTCGCTGCACTAAATCTCGCGACAAGAGTGTCATCGGTGATGTGTGAGCATCGGTGTGCATTCCAGCGCCACTGGTATGCACTTCATATTTCTTTCTTAAATGCGAATCTCGCATCCATGATTAATCACTCTTTGATCCATTCTGCATAGAAATTCTGCTCATTGAACGCGGACTATAACTCTCTGTCATTCGTATCCTCGTCAATATTAGATTGAGCAACTCTAGGCTGACGCTGTTTGGGGTTCTGTAACCTGGAGGATCTGGGAGATTGCTTTTGTGATATGGTATCTTGATAATTATTCATGAGTTCTGCAATCGCTGCATCACTCGATTCACCGCATTCTTCAGCTCGCTTTGGTATAAAGCCTGTCTTATTTGCACTGATTTCGAGCCTACCCATTTCTATGTTCGAGGTTTTTTATATTAGGGTTTGTTATATTAGGGTTTAAAGTATGAAATTACCGATTTGTACTGAAAAATTAAAACACATTTTTTTCTAAGATGTAACATTTATTTAAAATATTTACCCTAATTATCTATACATTAATCTAATCGAAAGTTTATTTATGCCTTTGCGATTGAACTCTGGGTATCTAAATGACAAACTGTGTGAAAGCATTTTGTACCCCCTCCTGGGAAGAAAAAAATAAAAAAAAAGTGTCCAAATCACGAAAAAAATTGTAGTTAGTTGGAGCAAGATCTAGCGAGTACGGAGGATGACGTATGGTTTCTAACTGCAGCTCCTATAGAGTTACGACGGTTTCTCGTGCAGTGTGAGCTCTTGCGTTATCATGGAGCAATTGGTGAAGATCGATTCACGAGTCAGGGCTATTTCACTGCCAGTTTCGCCATCATTGTTCGAAATTCGGCACGTTATTGCTTGGCCAGACCTGAGAAAGCTATAGTGAATAACGCCATGAAGAGACCACCAAACAGTTACCACTAACTTTTTATTGGTAAGCTTTGCTTTAGAGCACTGTTGCGGCATTTGACCTGGTGTCAGCCATTGCATTTTTCGCTTACGGTTATCGTAAAGAATCTACTTTTCGTCATATGTCACAATTCGATCCAATCTCCTTCATTTATGTACCAATTCAACAAGGCAACACAATTTTCAACACGCATTTCTTTCTGCAGATCAGTCAAATCATGAGAAATCATCATTTTTCATATTTTTTTATCTTATTGATTTGATGCAAATGAATCAATATTGTAGGTAAGGTAACATTAAACCATGCCGCTAATTCCTGGGTAGTTTGACTCGTATCGGCTTCCACCATCTCCTTCAATTCAGCGTTATGCACCTTTGTGGGGCGATCTTCCACGTGGTTCGTTCTTAAAGACGAAATTTCCATTACGAAAGCGTTTAAACCAAAAACGCACGGTGCGTTCATTCGTAGCCGCCTCTCCAAACACAGCATTGACATTGCGAGCCGTTTCTGCCGCATTAGTTTCGCGTCGAAACTCGTATTCAAAAATTACTCTTATTTTGGAAGTATCCATCTTTCCCGTCTAAGCTGAATAAAAAAAAACAATTGAACTTCGAAAATCAAATGTTGCATATTTTTAAAAGAAAAACCTCATAGGTATCATGTGATAAAAGTTTCACTCGAAAATCTCACGAAATGGAGGTTTCATGTCAAATCAAAGCAGTGAGTACAAATACCATACTAACATACTCGTATAATATCATTGATTCAAATATCTATTACTATAAAACGGCAATTTCATACTTTAACCCATATTATTTTAAACTATATTTACATATGATGCATGCTTCAACACGCTTTTAACTTTTTTAGAAATATGTAAGCTCAAAATCTCGGAAGCGAAAATCGTTTTGATATGCCAATTTTATAAACGATTCTGAGGCAAATAATATCCATGTCTATGTAACCTTCTGATAGTTCACCTATCATTTAGCTATACACAAAATATCAGGTTTATTTAACATTCCTGTAATATTTTGATGCAATATAAATAATATATCAGTCTCGAAAAAAATTATCTTTTCTTTACACTTCTTGATAGTGCAGATATTGTTTATGTTCCTTTTTTTATCAACGACAGGGCACATACGAGCATACGGCCCACTTGATGTAAAGCGGTTACCATAGTCTAGAAACACTTGTAATATATTAAATATTACTCGTGCGATGCCACCTCTGCTGCTAACACAGCAACTCCTTGTAAGTTTACTGGTGACCTCACTCACATGCAGGTACATAACAACGAGACAGGTACAGAACAAAGAGAGTTGTTATTTGGCTGCGGATTTCTGTGATTTTGAGGTAATAACCCAGGCGGGCTGTTTTGATGCGCCCTACTTCTCTTTAAAACATCCAGACCAAGACAAGCATACATGTTCATGCACACAAATGTCTGTCCTATAACCGACGAGCGTCGGCGACAAAGTCGCG
The DNA here is from genome assembly GCA_947507595.1 of Pyralis farinalis. Lineage (NCBI taxonomy): Eukaryota > Metazoa > Arthropoda > Insecta > Lepidoptera > Pyralidae > Pyralis > Pyralis farinalis. The sequence continues at coordinate 18,739,787 of OX382271.1, read as the reverse complement.
TTATTAAAACTATCTAAACTCGCTGAGCTTCTGTGAAGTAGTAAACGAAACCAGTACAATAAATTCATTTTACTATATAATAAAACTGCATAAAAGTTAGCTGATCGGTACATAATAATGGTGCAACCATTGAACTTGGAAAAAAACAGTCCAAATCCGCACTACTGTACAATATTTAACAGTAAAAATATGTTAAATAATTTATTAATATAATCTAGAAAAAGTGTTTCTTATATGGAGAATTGTCGTTCTTATTTCATTATTATTTGTTTTTTATTTTTCATTCATTTGACTTAAGATATGTACATGTTTTCATAATATAGTATTATGCCAAACTATAAAACAGTTTGTTGGCATGGTATGCGCTCTTAACATTGGTTTATTTATACCTAGCATTTACACTTACAAAATGATTTTGTGTTGCAGGCACTGTTGTAGATACATATACCTACAACACCGGCGCTGTCTCGCCAAGACATTTTCACCAATAATTAAAAAAAATAAAATAATAAAAACAAAAAAAAAACTATACTATCCTACCACGGCCAAATTAGTCGCGTTTTATCAGAGGGTGATATTACCCTAAGAAATTGACAATTGTTGATATATCGGTTATAACAATACACTATTTGTAAAAATCTATCAATGATGAACAAGCACTATAGTAATAGGATGCCAGCTATGGATACATTAAACCTAAAAGCGAACCCTTAGTCCTAAAAATTTACTATTTTAAGAGTTCACAGATTTGTTAAAGATACATAACGATCATTGGATATAAAAAAGATCCTAAGTTCTAAATATTGATACCATGGACAGATATAATTAATTCAATATTTTTCAGTTGTTCTTACCTCGGAGTGTAAGAACCGTCAACATTTGGTGAACAAATCCATTAGGCTCAATAATGTGACGTTCCACCTTTACCACGAACAATGGCTTTCCGTTAACAATCGCTTGGCTGACGCCTAAAGATACCTGAAAGGGAATATTTCTCATAAGCACGTCATAAGCACTTTGCGATCTCGCCCGAGGATTCGCTTTGTATTATATTTTATTGAGGCTTGTGTAACCTCTCTATTCCAATATTGATAGTATACAATCTATGATTACAATTATAGAACAAATCTCTTTCTCAGTTAATATGGAAGGGAATATTTGGAAAATTCAAACTTGTATGTGCTTCACTAAGCAACAGCTTACACTCTTACCAAACCTTATTTAGGATCAGTCCAGGGGTTTAATTGAGAATGTATAACAAATATACTTTAGCATTCTGTAAATGATCTCTCTCGTGTTTAATGTAATCTAAGCGCTGGACGTACATAACGGAACTCTTTCTCAGTTACTGAGGGAATATATGGAAAATTCAAAGGTTTTCTGAATATACTATTAGCCTCACTAAGCCACAGGTTACCCTTACAAACTTATTTACGATCAGGCCAAGGGTCTATTTGAGTAGATGTAACAAATAGACAGAGTTAAGTTAGCATTCTTAATGTTATGGTAGATTATCTCTTTCGTGTTTAATAACTACGTGCTGGACACACATAATTACTGTGTGTTTATTGAATCAATCTAGTGTTAAAGTCTATCTTAAGTTAAGTGTAAGGTTTTTAGTGTGTTACGTGTCGGAGAAGTGTAAAAAGGTAAAGGGATTTTATTTTTCCTGTTAAATATTTATTCGACTGAATTATGTAGTTATCTGTCAACATTAGTTAACATCTAACGTTGATGTAATGTATATATATACTGGTAACCCTCCCTTTGAATATAATATTTATTATGAAATTAAAAATAATTTTGAGACATGCAAAGTCTTGTCAGTCGCAATATGTCATCTTTCTCACCATGATGTATGAAGCAACCAGTGGCTGATTTATTTATACAGAATTACATACGCGAAAATAATAATCGGTAAACGACACATATTTAACAGAGAAGTAGGGCGCATCTAAGCAGCCCGAAGTACATTCACCTCACACAAAACCACAGCAACTCCCTCGAGGGTTGTTGTGTTCTAACGAGTGAGTGAGGCTACGAGTACGCTTCTAAGAAGTTGCAACACAGCAACTTCTTCAATCAAACGATCAAAGGACAAGTACAGGAAATTATAAAACAAAAAAAATATCTTATCAACAAACAGACAAACCTAAGCAACTCTCTTCTATTAAATTTCTTTTCGCTCATCCCTTCCACCGTTCGTCATCCAACTCAATATGATGGCAATGCGATGAATTTATTTTAGATAGAAATTATTCATAGTATGTTATACTTACCTGTAATATATTCAGCATTCTAAGATGGTTCATGAAGAGACGAAACGCGTGTCGCAGTAACGACCAGACACGGCAGCAACGGTCGTGGGTGCATGCGGTTCCTGTTGCAGATGATGAGCACTAGCAGAGACGATGGCATGCATTTGCTAATGGTAGATGGCGGGTTGGCTAGCGAAGTTTTGCGGTTCTATTAAAATACCTACATAATAAATAACCTATTTCTCTATTTTATCATCTTTACTTAAACTTCTTTAAAGTTAATCTACATCTACTGTCCAGTGCCTGTCAATTCCATAATAACTTTAAGCCTTATCCCAGCAGATACCTTTTATCGACCATAAATTTAATACGAGTTTACTGGAGAACCCTTTACATTTACTAGCTAAATCAAATTCTTTTATTAATTAAATGTTCTAGCCTTGACTTTTCTTTTTTTCCTGCTTATAAGTTTCTGCTCGCCTTGCTATCATTCAGGGTGTATTAACGCCAATATTGATGTACGGCAGTGAAATATGGGTACCTATGGCAGAAGAAGCGTGAAAGCAGTGTGAACGCTGTAGAAATGAGAGCGCTGAGGAGTATGTGTGGAGTGAGAATGAATGGAGTAAAAAATAGCACGATACGGGAACTTTGTGGAATTAAAGATGATATAGTGACAAAAATTGAAACGGGTATGCTGAGTTGGTTTGGTCATTTAGAAAGAATGAATGACAACAGAATTACGAAAGAAGTGTATTACAAATTACATAGCGCCACCTAGCCCCAAAGTAAGCGAAGTTTGTGTTATGGGTATTAGACAACTGATAAACATACGTAAATACATTTTTTTTTTGTAAATACATACTTATTATACATAGAAAATACCCAGACCAAGACAAACAGACATGTTCATGCACACAAATGTTTGTACTGTGTGGGAATCGAACCCACAAGCGTTGGTGTCAAAGTAGCGTAACAGCGCGTTTCACCACTGCGCCACCGAGCTCGTCAATGATGAAAACAAAAACAAAATCGAAGCTATTATATGCTAGAAAATTATAGGCTCACAAACCTTTTAAAATATCAGTCACTGATTTCTTATAACTACACCGGGCTAAAACGAAAATGTCGATATTATGAAAGTATTCATTATATGAACACATTAAACGATGCAGAGGCGCATGCATAACCGCATTGGTTTTACAATTTAGTGGCATACGGTACTCGTTACGCTGAAATCTGCTAGGTATGTATAATGTATGTATAATGTTTCAACATACGTGGTGAATTTACGCACTGTGCTTGTTAAGGGTAATAAACTATAGTAACGGTTTCCATTACACCTAAAATTTATAAAAATGCGTATTGCCGTGAAACAACTATATTAAATAGTTAATAGATTCAGGGGTTATTTTGCGAAAGTCAAATTTACATGTAATTTGATCAAAACAATGTAGATGTGCAATTTGGTCTAATCTGCTTTGTGTGCTTCCGCCACCAATTAGGTCATGCGGCCTAGCGCCGGCCATTTTGGTGGCGGAAGCACACAAAGCAGATTAGATCAAATTGCACAACTACATTATTTTGTTCCAAGGTAACTGATTCGTGCGAAAATAATATTTGCTATGCTGTTGCTATGTGTTATCAGATAGTGATGTCAGGTATCCTATGAACAGGTAAGCTTGACATGAAGAGTTATGAATGCTAAAGATACGAGTGAGGTGTGTAAGAATCAAGAGAGAGATATGTGGTACTAGGTTCTCGCTGCCTACTTAACGTGAAGATGTATTAGTAGTATATTCGCTATTAAGAATAATGACAATTAGAACATGTGAGGGGTATAGTCACAATCTTCAAAATATGTACATAGTGACGAGCTGGCTTTTTGTCATTTTACTGTAGAGGGATGTGGTATTTTTTGACAAGCTCGGTGGCGCAGTCGTGAATAACATCAACGCGATGACTTCGAATCTCACACAGGACAAACATTTGTGTGCATTAACATGTCTGTTTGTATTGGTCTGGATGTTTTTGAGAGAGGTAGGGCACATCAAAGCAGCGCGTCTAGTGAAGTACCTCCACCTCATAAAAAATCGCAGCCAAATAACAACTCCCGAGAAGCTTGTTGTCTTCCTGTGTGTGAGTGAGTTCACCAGTAAGCTCGTAAGGAGTTTGCTGTGTTAGCAGCAGAGGGGGCATCGCATGAGTAATACTTAATGTATTACAAGCGTTCATAGGCTACGGTAACCGCTTTACATCAAGTAGGCCGTATGCTAGTATACCTTCCGACGTTGTGTAAAAAAATGAGATTTTTTTTTAAAGTAATTAATTTCTTCCTCTTAATTAATTAATCTCTCCATCTTTTTTAGTTTAACTTAAAGTCTTGTTTATTTTGTTCAATTAAACAAACTGCAAAATGTCTCAAGTAATATATAGATTATTATTTAACATGTTATCATAAATATGTATAATGGAAAGATAGTCTCTTAAATTACCAGCGCTCAAACAGGCAGAGAGCGTATGTTCACATGTTGTTAGTAAGATTTCTAATTATTTTCGGCTTATACATATTTTGTAGTGATTTACGAAAATGTAAATGCGTACGGGCCTGGGGCGGGTTACGGAGACTGATGCTTGCATCATTAGGAACATCACTCCTGCGTTACTTATTCTTTAAATCGTCTTCACGTCTTTTTGAAGAACTTCATGTTAGCTCATAGCTGCAGTCTTGTAAGGATAAAGTATGAATTCCCCGCCGACGGCAACCAGTGCGATTATAGATGAAGGTTCACACAATTCCTCTGAACACAACCTATCGTACAATCGGTAGAAAACACAGAGGGAGGCAAAATCTCTTCTCAAACTTACGGACCGGAGTCCTTAGTCCTTAAGAACGGACTCAATAGTCCGTAAGTTTGGACCAATGCCGTGTGTAAGCTCAGGATCGTCGACAAATCAGACAGCTCATCTCAGAATAAAATTATAAGAATATGATATGGTTAGAACTGTTAGAAATGGCTCTCGCCCTTGGGCAATATTTAAAGTAGAGTTGTGCTTTACTCTTTTTACTTAAACGTACGCCATCGCCTAGGTGCCGGTATTGTATGCCACACCTCTTTATACATATCTATACATACACATATTATAAATAAAATTGAAGTGTCTGTCTGTGATTTTAATATAAAGGCTTTATCTTAAGCTCATTATTAGTTTCATGTTACGAAAGCCTAAATACGCGTATTTACCTTTTTTGTCTGTCTGTCCGTCTGTTTGTTTGTCCGGGCTAATCTTCGAAATGGCTGAACCGAATTTAACGAGACTTTCGCTAGTAGGTAGAGGACTGTTCAGAGCAGAATATAGGGTACTTTTTATCCCGTAAATATTTAGGGTTCCTGCGTAATAAATGAAAATCTGTTAAAATTAGGGGGAAATATCTTCCCCTTCGGGGAACTTTGCAATTTTATTTTTATTATTTTCATAGAATACGTATTTTTTTATGTAATATAAATAAAATACATATACGTTGCCTCCTGTAAAGGTCAATAGATGGCGCTGTACGAAAATTGAATCGCTTTATGGTTACATCTACGACCCTGAGCTTTGTTTTTTTTTTTAAACAGAAACAATTTCAAGGCTACTAAAAGCCCATATCTTATGCGTGCGAAGCCGCGGGCTTCTGCTAGTCATAAATGATTTCCAACGCTCTTGGGGGACATTGTCGCGCCAGTTAGGGAATGACGGATATACATGCGCTATTTTTGTTATTTCCGTCTTTTTGATCCATAAATAAGCTATGATTGCAGAGTTTATTAACGTAGTAGATAGGTATTATTGTAGATATTAGACATCACTTAATCAAACACGTTCATAGGGTGCATATTTCATCGATCGACTAACAATGTGGAATTCCCTCGTGAACAGAAATAGTTGAGAGGTTCGGATTGCAATTTCAGAATGACAGGGTAGTCTAGCTTGTTGGAATGTCGTGTCCCGTAAGTAGCCCATCTTCACTTCAATGTACCTACTTGCTCGTAAACTTCATTTCACTAGCAAATGGAGTAAAGCGAGAAAATATGCTCGTTGAACACAATGTACCTACAATGAAATAGTAACATATACACGACACCGTGCAAATGATCAACTTATTTGAGTGGTGTACCTACCTTAATTTTTTTTATGATTTCGATGTTCTTCTCCTAATACTTTTTCATATTAATGAGTAGAACGTGGATTTAGTTTAAGTTAAAGTTAAGCTCATAATATCGTTTAACATTAACTAAGGTATGGTACCTATGGGCTTGTGTTGTATGAAACCTGTTGTATGAAAATGAATTATTTGAATTAAATATACAAAACACGGTGCTGATCCCAACGTTAATATTATGGAAACGTGGGCGGGATTTGTCAAAGAGAGCATGAAAGTAGAATAAAACCCGATGAAATGCGGACAATACGCAAAATCTGTGGCGTAACGGTTGTATATCGGGTTCCCAATGAAGATGTAACAAAGAAAGTATCAATGCTAAGATAAGAAAAAGAAAAATCGTTATCAAAACACGTACGTATTACAAAAACTCAAATGTTTAAGAATGTTTGATTGAAGTTAAACTTTGAATTAAATGCTACCACGGATGCAACGGACTGCAAAGCATTCGAAACGTCAGGTTCAACAAAAAAAACGCGATACTTCCGTTAAAAATTGTTTAATTCAATGTGTAACAATCGCGAAAACATAAGACAATACTATGAAGTTAAACTCTTTCATAGTCGTTCTTTACACGGAGTATTTCTAAAATATTTCTAAAAAGCTTTCTAAAGTAACAGAATACTAGCAACAGTAGACCTAAGATAGTTATTTAAGATGTATTAAATAACAAATTAAAATAAAATATTACAATACTCACTCTAATAGACGCGTATATTTTGAGATAATTGCATACAATATTTTGGTATTGCTACCTGTTGCTGACCATTATGTCAATAGTCTTTCACATCAAAGTTATTTACATAATTTATTCCATGTAAATGTAATTGTTTAGAATGTATGTTGTATGTTTGTATATGTGCATATATCCATGTGTATAAATATGTTAATTATCATAAATGCGACACCTACCTACTTGTTATTAACAATAATATTTCTCTTCCTTGTACGGTTGTCTGGAAGAGATCGCTTTAGCGATAAGACCGCCTATTGTACTCTTCATATGTCGTGTCGTGTCTGTTCAATGTATTTATTTTGCAATAAAGTGTAAAAATAAATAAATACAATTATAAATATTGTTTATGCGATTATAAGACGCATGCCACCCACCACGGAGCGCCAATTCCGACGGCACGAGGAGAACCAAGTGCTGCATAGGCACGTGGAATGTGAGAGGTGAATTGAATGATAGACGTAATGAATGAGAGATGTTTAGATGATTTGTGTGTGTTAGAGACTAAGTGCAAGGGGAGCGACACTGATGATCTGCCCGCTGGAATGATGGCCCTATGGTCTATGAAAGAGAAGCAGGTAAGCCAATTCTAGATTTATGTATGGAACCAAACCTCCTCGTGTCGAATACTTATTTCATCATAAGGATATGCACACGTATACATGGAGAAGGAATGACAAAAAAGTGTGATTGATTTGATTTTAATAGATAGACGTCTCCGAAATGCTATAATGGATACGAGAGCATTTAGAGATCTTGAAACGGACCACTACATGGTGATAAGCCGGTTAGTAGGACTTTTCAGGAAGTAGAGGCACTGGCGAGTGCGTATCCCTTTCGGAGATCATGTTTTATGCTGTGATAAGGAGCGAAAAATTGCAAGATGAAAGTGAAAGGAGAACGTATGTGCATCTGGTAAGCGAGAGACTTGCAAATGCAAGCCTTTCCGACTCAGATGTGGATGATTCTTGAAAAGTTTTAAAAGAAAGTATGATGGATAGTGCAAAAGAAGCAAGTGGATGCGCAAAGAGGCATACAACAGTGAAAGGAAATGCCTGGTGGGATGCGGAGGTTGAATTCTCCGTAGCAAGAAAGAGGAAAGCGTGGCTGGATTATGTATCATCTTTACCCTTAAATGAAAATATAAGAGAGAAGAAGAAAGAAATGTACCGTCTATGCAAATACCAAACTCTTTTGGAGAGAGGTAAAGAAGTCTCGGAGTGGTTCGTCATCCAGAATGGACAAAATAAAGTCTAAAGCTGGTGTCATTCTTGCGAACACTCAGGATGTGTTAGAACGGTGGTGGAGCGAATATTTTGAAGAAATGCATGACTATGCCTCGGACGCTGGTAAAGAGAGTGAGTCTGCTGTGATTACTGAACTTTGACGGCGTCCGACGAAGGCATAACTAACTAATAAAGATCGAATGGTCGATACGAAGCTTGAAAAATGGAAAATCAGCAGGAATTATCTGATCACAGCTTAGATGATCAAACTAGGTGGCACTTACGTCCAGGACGCCTTCTGATACTTAAACATATATGCTGGAGAACTGGAAGGGTACCAATGGACTGGAGACGCACAGTCATCGTGCCCTTATATAAGGGCATGGGGTCACGCATGGACTGTGCCAGCTATAGGGCCATAAGTTTGATCAGCATAGCAGCAAAAGTATATGGAAAGGTGAGTAAACGGAGAATAGAATGAGGGTAAAATCCGATGGAATGCTGTGTGAGGTACAGGGAGTCTTCTTAGCAGTAAAAACTTGAGCCAGAAAGCACAGCTCGCTATACACAATGCAATGCTGGTCCCAGTGCTTACTTATGGAAGCGAGAGTTTTTTGTTAGACCCAAGTGTGCCCAATGCCAGCGAAACTGTGGTATTTGGAAATGTAAAAAAAATCGTGGTAGTAGTCCATATAGTGAATTTAAAAGGAAAGCTATCACGGCTAAGCAGGCTTCACAGGTTAACGAGTGATAGTCGACGAACTTATGAAATGTATTTTCATTCATGAAAACGTACAAACATCATAGGATATGACATTGCACTTACCCGTATTAAGCGTTTTGCTTCCTAGTTTCTAATTTGAACGACTGCGCGTGGCCCGACATGTACTTGGCCGTTTATTTTTTTCAATTTCTTTACGATAATAGATGTGTTAAGGAAAATCGGCCATTTTTTGTAAACAGTCCAATACATTCTCTATATTAATTACCTTACGTCAATATACCAATGAACAGCAGGAAGTATGCTTATTATAGTACAAGACACTTACTGTAATTAGCCAATTTTCTATCACGATTCTTTAAATGAAATATCGGACGGAGAAAACCTAAAGAAAAATAATATACGTAGATATTCTGTTTGTCCATCCCGTTCAGGGTGAATAGACAAACACGCATTTCGGAGTATTCACCCTAGGGCGGCTGTTTTAGGGTATATAAACAGATCGCCTCGCCTTTTTGATTATTCTTCACTGACTGTGTATTACTGTACTGATCGACCAGATAATTGCTATTTAAAAAAAAAAAACATAATTTTCTTTTCATTATATTTGTATAGAAATTCAGCAGCCAATGAAGTTCCTAGAAATTTAGTGTTTCTGCAAATGAGTGAGGCTACCAATAAGCAAATGATTTGTAAAAACTATAAAATGTAACTTTAGAATAATACTGAAAATATACATTCGATTCATACGAGTACCAGGCTTAGAACTTAGAGATACAACTGACGCTTTATAACTACCGCAGCATACAAGTTTTAAAGTTTCCTAATTATGATTTAATACTCCCTCTAGTTTGTTTCGTATTATAAATGGGACTTACATAAATACTTTCGCAAAATGCACCGTTCATCATTACAGTCTCAGTTTTAATGTTTCCACGGTATCGTCGAAGTCCAAGATATCTCATCAACACTATATTAGCGCCTTCCAGCAATAGATTCCTAGTTTGCTCAAAGCTGTAGTAGTTCCGCTTCACAACATGTCGCTCCCCACAAATACGTGTTATCTTGTTGTAATATCCACTATCACAGATCGCCATGTAACTGCGCCGCTCTTTCGTCATGTCTTTTTGCGATATATATCTGGAAAATATTTATTGACGGAAATTAAATCAACACATACAGATATATTTGTAAATTGATTGAGAAAATTAAAAGGCGAAATATTAAAACAAACCAACACGTAGAATAATAGCGTTAGCAAAATATAATATAACTCTAAATTTTGTGCTCCTTGAAAATGGGTTGGGTGGGATAGGACCTTAATTTTTATTTAGCACAATATAATGAATTATAACTTAATTATAACCTCACAGTGATTTCCTTCATGTTTTTAGATAAATATTCTACGAGCATTATTCTCGTACTCTAAGAATTTTCTTGGCGACAGTGAAACCGTAGTTGTGATTAAGTGTATGAGTACCTAAGGCTTTATATTAAAAGATCCTTCCAAAAACGTTACAATAACTATATTGTAAATATTTTTCAATTTGAATTATAAAAATGTGTCCCAAAATCTAGCTAACAAATCCTTAATCTCATCTTAAAGTGCGCAAAGGAGAGGAACGTACGCCTAACGCAGAGGAAGTGTCCGTAAAAGATGGCCAATATTATTTGAAAGGAGAAAACTCATTATTATTTATTGTTTTAATTGTTTTAAAACGAGACGTTAAACTTTTATTTTTAAGTAAATTAAAATTAATTTGTTTTCTAATTATTTTAGGTTAGAAGCTTTATGTCTAAATCGCTTTATTACTACATAGGGGTATGACTAGATCGCTTTATGACTAAATCTCGATTTGACTCCCTCCGGCCGTTGTCGCAACTGCAATAGGTACGACGACGAGCGAAGCGAGGACTGTTAGTTAGAACTGCGACCCTACAGCGTGCGAGCCGAGCGAGCGAAGCGAGCGTGCCGCGGCAGCGGCCGGCGAAGCGCCAGAACCGAACATTATCAGTTGTAAGAATTATTGTAAGTGGTTGCGAATCACAGTTGCGACAACGGCCGGAGAGAGTCAAATCGAGATTTAGTCATAAAGCGATCTAGTCATACCCCTATGTAGTAATAAAGCGATTTAGTCATAAAGCTTATAATCCATTATTTTTACGGCGAATCAGGTGATGTTTTTCACCCACAAACAAAATCACAAATGCCACACAGCTCACAGCGGGTCTACATACAGTACAAACAAACTTCGGCCCGGGCCAGCGAGTCAGCATAGCAATAAGAATTCATTCCAATCAAAGTATTTAAGCCCGCACGTTGTCCTAGAACGTGGACGTTGTCCCAGAATATGTTCTTCAAACTCTTCCAAAATGTCATTAATTATCATGTCAATAGATATAGCCTTGCACCTTCTATAACGAGCAACATTTTGTTTATGATAATAATGGTGAAAAATATTTCCAGAAGCCAAATAAAAGGAATGGTAGGTAACATTTATATACATTGGCTAATAGTGCTTTACTAGTCATTTGAATATTTTAGCAAAATTCGGAAGGGTCTCAAAAGGAGTCGCAAGGAACGCGGGGAAGGTCGCCGCTCCACTCTGTCGTCGGATATTTTTTCTTCGTAATAAGTAAGTTAGTTGTTAATTAGTGTTGTCCGTAGAGTTTTCCGTTACGATAGTTTTTTTGTTTACTTATTGAAAACACATCTTATAAAGAAACATGCTTTAATTAGAAAAATCGAAGATACAAGGCATAGTATTATTTACAGCTGGCCCACCTTATTAGAAAATATTTGTTTCAGATATAAAACTGCATAATCAATGAAAGGAAAAAGATATGGTCTTAGTATAAGCTGAAAGGAAATTTCAAGGTGACGAATAACTCGTAGCGTCGAAGTGTTAATATGGCTGATCACCGTGGTTATTGAAGTCAACTCACTGTGAAATGTGAAGACTTATTTTCCATTAATGATTAAATTTATATGACGAGCCACACAAATTTGAAATTCTCGTTAATGATTTGTTTTGAGTCCCCAACCTAATTAACTGACATTTAAAATTTTTTAGAGCAAGAGCTAATGCTATCTAAATTAATATCGAACTAGGCAATCGCATCATAACCTTGCGATACAGAAGCTTGAGCATGGTCTTGTAAATTATCGACTTATAAATGGTAAGGGCAACTGAGAGGGAAAGATAAGAAATTTACGACAAAACGGATAATAAAGGTGGCAGAATCCGCAGATCAGCATCAGCAGAGCTTGCTGATGATCACAAATATACTGGAACTAGGTACAAAGGAAAGGATATAAACTCGAGGATGTTATGATACGCAAAATACGCAAAATAACTTCATCAAAAGCATTGGAAAAATCAATAAAAAATAGTGATGCTGGCCAACATATCTTTCATAACGATATAAGAGCAATAATTGTACTGTGAAAACGATGAAAACTAGTCCGAAGCTGGAACAGGACCCGCATGCATCCGCCGCCGTTGCTGCCCTGGCTGCTCTGTGGGGATATTCACATTGGCTTGGAAAGCGAAAATCGAAACGAAATCGAAATTTTTTATTCGATTCCATACATTTTCATAGACAACTTTTCGAATCCGATTCAAATATAGGTACTCGTAGCATTTCGAGGGAATGCGAATACCCTCACTGTTCGTTTATGCGTGTATCACCTCTCTACCAGATATCCTCAGTCACTGTATTATTGTTAGAATACTAACTCGCAGCATGTTATTCTGACGACCAACATTTACAGTATCAGATGATTCCTCGTGGAAGATTATTTATTACATATTCGTAGGTTAGAAAAGAGTAATTGATAAAACATCCGATGAGCAATGATTGGAAAAGCTTGTTCCGAAATAAAATCATTTGTGTAACTCGTAGATCATCACAACCATCTGCTTTAAAAATTAGTGAAAGAATAATTTCACGTCTCTCATCTTAAGAGTATATGAGCACTGGAAAATACTAGAAATATCTAGTATGAAATTGAGTCATGGAATAATTTTTTGAAATGCTTTTGGACTTTATTGGCGACATGGAAGAGTGGAAGAGAAATTAGAATCCTTGAGAGAAAAGAAATTGAGAGGTTGAATAGAACATCGTGAATACCAATGTAATGGAAGAAATGTGCATTAGTTAGCATTGTCAATGTAACGAAAAGCCGTCAAGTGTGAGTCTGACTCGCGCTCCGAGGGTTCCGTAAAACATATTTTCGCAAATTATTATCGCAAAAAAAGTATTTCTTTTTCGCGATTCTAGGGCAACAGAAAGTACCCTACAGGTTTTGATTCCAGAAATACCATGTCATGATGAGCTAAGACCATCCGAATGCCCTTAAGAATCCAAGTAGCAGGCGGCCGTGAATAACGAAACGTATATCAGAGGAGGGCCCTATTTCAATATCATATCATATGTCGGCAGTACTTCTCATTATAAAGCGCCAGTTTCACACACAGCGGATACAAATAATTCTGCTCCGTGATTTAATATAGTCGGCTGCATGTATGTGGTAGCACATTTGTAAAACTTTCTTACTCGGTTCTATTTTCTTCCATTGTGTGAAGGTTAGAGTCCATAATACTGACAAGTTTGGATCCAGATTTAGCACCTTCTTTAGAAGAGTGTGACACCATTTGAACCAGAAATTTATCCTTATCTTCACCAAGTGTCTCGACACAAATACTCAGCCCTGAATTAAAAAAGAATATTTGTAATAATTTGCCTAAATAATCCTATTAATATTATAAATGCGAAAGTTTGTATGTATGGATGGATGTTTGTTACTCTTTCACGCTTAAACGGCTGAAGGGATTTGAATGAAATTTGGCACGTACGAGTAGATAGATTATGATCTGGATTAACACATAGGCCTGCCCGAGGCTCCGCCCGCGTGGAGTCAAATAACGTATTATTTGACTCCACGCGGGCGGAGCCGCGGGCACAAGCTAGTATATAATAAATAAAGCTACGTTTCAATAAATATAGACAACACCGACCTCCAACGGCACTGCAGCAATCTATAGACGGCTGTCTTAATTTCCGTTCATATCGTGGAGCTTTAACACCATGAACAGCGCAAATATCTTCCTCATGTTTTTCTTCATGAAGACCGAATATTTTCAATTTTTCTCGTTTTTGTTCTTTAGTACATATTTTATCGTATCTGTTATATCCAAAACCGAAATATGTATGACGCGGATCCACATCATGACACCATCGATACCCTTGCTTACCAGATTTTGCACGTTTTAATTTATTGGCATTATCTATCTTTGGAAGGCATTCATAGTCGGTTTTTGTAGCTTCTTTAATGCAGCAAGTACATTCTTCTTCTTTTTCTGTGCCACACATACACGGATAAGTACAATTGCAAATACATCGACACTTACAGTTTTCTGGATCACTACATATACATCTTCGTTTCGGAAAGCACTTACAATCGTCAGGTTTTTCAGCGTCACATGTACATTCTAGATAAATAGGGCAAACGCATATTGACTTAGACTCATCGCCTTTACAAACGGCTTCTTTGCTTTCAGAATGTTCGCAAATGCATTGTTTCCGTACTTCACATATACAAGCATTTTTTCTGCAAATACATTCCTCGTTTCTTAGACATTGGCAAATGGGTTCTAGTTCTGGTTTCTGACATTCACATTGCCGATCTATGGTTTTACTTTCAATTTCTACTAATCCTTCTAAGTCGCCTTCGCCTTCTATCGAAACATCTTCTGCGATTATAGTATTTGTTACATTAATGTTTGTCTTATGTATACAATTACAAATGGGTCTGGGATATTTTGTACGATCGCAGATACAAGGTTTGTGAATATCTGTACATTTACATTCAGGATCAATATGTCTATCAGAAAGACAAACACAGATGTCACTGGGTCTGCATGTACATTCAGGTTGTGGATTTCCTTTGTGGCATATACATATACTTTCTTTAGTGGCGCAAATGCATTCATCAAAAGTCTTAGCACTACACTCGCAAGGTAATTGAGTATAACACGTACATTTTCCTGTTATATCATATTCACAGTTACATATTAAGCGAGATTTTTTCGCTGAATTTAGTTTAGGTATGCCGTCAACTGTAATAAGGCTTGCTTCGCTGTCCTTGGATGCGCTTATTGACTTGTTACAGTCGGGAAAAAAATAGAAACAAAAATTATCTTCGTCTTCGTCTACATGTTTCATGTCGGGTTCTTGTTCTTTTTTATCTTGTACTTCAAATGGTTCCACATCCTTCACTTCTACTGATTTCTCACTTTCCGTTTTTTCTGAACAAGACCAATCCGAATTTGTTAATTCTTCTGCAATATCACCTTTGAAGTGACCGCAACTTACTACCAAAGTTTCGCTGAAGCATAATTCTTTTTTTAATTCATTATCTGCAAAAAGTACAAATAAACCATTATTTACCACACAAAAATAATACTTTCCGTTTTTATTTGCAATTAATTTTATTCCATAATATATATTACAATAACTCTAAATGCTACTAGTGGGTATTTAATTGTTTATTTATTGCCCTGTAGACTATACGAAAATTCGCAGAAGCGCAGTAAACGGTAAAGCTTAATACGCTTCTATAAATTATCACATCACATTATATCATATATTATCATATCAATCTACTCGTACCACTGTTAGGATACGATTTCAATCGAAAAGGTTCAGCCAATTTGCAATGGAGGACCATGACGTAAAACTCTTCGCTTAAACCCTTATCTTTATTGTTACCTGCAAATAGTACCTATTAACATTTTGGATTTAGATAGACCTTGATTAATTTCGATTCGATTAAAATTATGATAATGACCCTATCACATCAAGTTTTCCTTACACAATTTTTTATGTTACAACCTAATAAATATCAACATACTTATTATGTTACAATTGAAAAAATGTAGGATGTATTGTGATATATGCTCGTCTCTTACATAGCACTTGAAATTTTAACTTAATTCTAACGAGCAGTTTAAAATCTATTATATCTAGGTACTCAGTTCAAGATTGCCAACTGAGTAAACAAACTGTGTACATTTACTCGTATGTAAAGAATGTACAACGGTTTCAGTAGGTAATATTTTGCCTTTGGATATTAATTTATTATATTTAATATCAGCATCCGCTGCCGTGTTCAGATTATCATCTCAAGGTCAAGAAATTTGCCTACGTTCCTCCAAAAGCCTATATATTTCTGTAAAATCTTAACTTGAAAGTCAAGTAATGAAAAATATATACTTAGTCTGGCCATAAATACTCTTCCAATTAAAAATAAACAAAATATTACATTTGAATTTGGAATCTGTCATTTTTATATGATTGTTCATTGAGTTTTCTCATTTTGGCGCCAATACATTGTAAAATTTTTTGCGATATTAAAAAGAGAACCGAATCGCTGTGATTGCATTACACAAATAGGTATAGAGCCAAATGCAATTTTTAAAACTCTCCGTTCGCTTGGTATTAGTAAAATGTTTGTGTACCGGGCTATTAATAGGTACAATGAGACCTCCTCTGTTTGTGACAGAAAAGATCTGGCCGCCCATGTAGTGTTCGTCTGAAAAAGGTGGTCAAAGCAGTAAGGGAAAGAATTCGAAGAAATCCTGTCCGAAAGCAAAAGATTTTATCTCGGAAGATGAAGATAGCACCTAGAACCATGTCGTGTATTTTAAAAGAAGACTTGGGACTTGCAGCCTATAAGAGACGTACTGGTCATTTCTTAACTGATAATTTAAAAAAGAATAGGGTGGTAAAATCGAAATAACTACTGAAGCGGTACGCAAAGGGAGGTCACAGAAAAATTTTGTTTACGGATGAGATTTTTTTTACAATTGAGCAACATTTTAACAAACAAAATGACCGTAGTTATGCTCAAAGTTCTAAGGAAGCTTCCCCATTAGGCGACAAAGTGCAACGTGGGCACTATCCGACTTCAGTGTTGGTTTGGTGGGGTATTAGCTATGAAGGAGTGACGGAGCAAATCTTTTGTGAAAAAGGTATCAAAGCATCGGCACAACTGTATCAAGATACTATTCTTGAGAAAGTAGTGAAGCCCCTTAACAACACCATGCCCAATAACCAAGAATGGTCCTTCCAGCGAGACTCGGCGCCGGGTCATAAAGCTCGGTCTACGCAGTCTTGGTTGGCAACGAACGTTTCGGACTTCGTCAGAGCTGAAGACTGGCCGTCGTCTAGTCCCGATCTTAATCCGCTGGATTATTATTTATGGTCAGTTTTAGAGAGTACGGCTTGCTCTAAATACCATGATAATTTGGAGTCCCTAAAACAATCCGTACGATTGGCAGTGAAGAATTTTCCTATGGAAAGAGTGCGTGCTTCTATTGATAACTGGTCTCAACGTTTAAAGGACTGTATGGCAGCCAATGGAGACCACTTCGAATAAGCTTTTTATATTTTAAATTGTATTATATTTATGTATTAAACTAACACACTGTAAAAGTAATAAATGTTATTTGCAATAGAATTTTTTTTCTTTGTTTCAGTATTTATGGCAACACTAGGTACATATATACATACATACAAAAAAATGAATGTGTGTGACATTCATTCTTTTGTATTTTGTATGTAAATCTGCAGCCAAAAAAAACTGTTCTGTCTTTAATGTGATCTCGCGTGCAACTAAATATTGAGAATCAAAGAAATTGCGTTTTAATTCCAGTCACGTAGCAGAAAACTGGATTAGTTTTTCATTTCATATTTAACCCTCAGCTAGAGAGACCGTTGGCAAAATTTTTACAGGAGTAGAAGGATGGCACCTAGCTAAATTCTACTCAGTGACTCGCACTCAGCGACACTGGGCACGACACAAAACACCTAATATCAAGTCAATCAAATGGAATTTTGAAAAACGCTGAAATTACTTTTTTTACGTCTTGATTGGGAATATATTTACAAAGTCTAAAGCAGGTCACTTTAAAAAGAATCAAATGTGTAATTTTGTTATGAAATCACAAATTTCCTACAGAAAAAAGTACTTTTAATGCCTATCATTTTAAGCTACTGTAAAAATGTTAAATTTCCGAATATAAAGATTATAATTTTGATAAGTGTAGTAAATGAAAAAGTAAAAATAGTTTAGTGTATAAAAATGGGTGCGTGTACTTATGTAAGCGCGTGAGAAATTATACTTCTCTGGCATCATTAAATAACAAATCCCTGCAGGGGTGTTGTGTTCATGCGAGTGAATGACGTTACCACCTCACAGACAACTGCAGCCAAATAACAATTCCCTGGAGGGTTGTTGTGTTCATGCAAGTGAGTGACGTTACTACTTCACGGAAAACTGCAATCATATAACGATTCCCTGGAGGGATGTTGTGTTCATCTGAGTGACGTCACTAGTAAGCTCCTTAGGAGTTGCCGTGTTAGCAACAGAGGTGGCAATACGTGAGACATACTTAATGTATTGCAAGCGTAAACAGCTACAGTGACCGCTTTAAATTGGGTGAATCGTAAGCTTGTTTGTTCATGCGAGTGAGTGACGTTACCACCGCACAGAAATCTGCAGCCAAATAATTTCCTGGACGGTTGTTGTGTTCAGGAGAGTGAGTGACGTTACTACCTCATGGAAAACTGCAGCCAAATAACAAATCGCTGGACAGATGTTGCGTTCATGCGAGTTATTTGGCTGCAGTTGCCTGTGAGGTGGTAATGTCACTTATTCACATGAACACAAAACCCTCCATGGATTTGTTATTTGGCTGCAGTTTTCTGTAAGGTAGTAACGTCACTCACTCGTATGAACACAACAACCCTCCAGGGAATTGTTATTTGGCTGCAGTTTCGAGCATATTTTTTGTGACTTAATGAGCGTTTTAGCGGGCAGCTTCAACCTGTTTTTTACAGGGCAGCTTCAAACTTTTGTGTACAATATCTTAATATTTCACTCATCATTTTTTCATAACGCGCCTAAAGAAGTATAACTTCAATACAATTTCATAATCAATTAATTTTATTTCAATAAATACATGATTCAGTAAAGCCACGTTTGAATTAATCCTATTCCGACTGTAATTTCTCACTCAACAGGTCAACAACAACACTCAACTCAAATCACTAAACAGGTAACATGACGTAGGTAATGAAAAAATTGTAATCAGCTCCTGGTCTATGTACAAAAAAGAATTAAGAAAAACTTTGTATTATAGGTCGCTGATGATTCCCCTACAGGGGAAAATTGTTTTGGATATAAATAGACTATGCATTTTTGATGATTGTATAAACTATAAACGATATCCCTACTTGTTTAGGTTATTATCGTTCGCTTGGGGCTCGAGTTGGCCTACTTATTTGTTTGTACTATGCTGGAGTCCCTGGAGTGGGTTACATATTGATGTGACGAGAGTCCAGCTTATATTGGAGCGACTACCGTCTGGCCCTTCTGTTATCTAGGGTCTGACCTCTGTAGCTGACGTCTGACGTCTTTCTAGCCTAACTGCAGCTATCCAGTTATTTTGACGAATTAAATCGGTAGGAAAATTAAAAGTAAACCAAATAAGCAAATTGTATTAGTTATAAAAATATATTTGATAATTTTATCGTTTTTAAATATTTTATCAAGAGGAAAAAAAGATACTACTAAAGTCGAAAATTGACTGACTTCATTTGGCATAATATTGACCATCTCGATTTCATTGCGTATTTGAACATTTTTAATTATAATTATATTTGAACAACTATTACTAGTGAAAAGTGATCCCAGGACATTTAAATATTGTATGGCTCGTGCACCACTTCACAACACGACATATCATGATGATTTTTAGTTGATTTTTTTTTTTTTTTTTTTTTTTTCCTTATGGCAATATGTTACTTTGCCAACGTCAAGTATATAATATACACAAAAAGAAACCTAATAAATTGGAATTTTCAGGAGGTGCATTACTTCAGGACCTGAAACAAAAACAAAAAGAACTACCTATTTACATCTATTTACATTTAAACTATTTATAACTAAGTACATATTACTGTAAGACCATCATCTACAGACTATTCTTGCTCTAGAGTTTAATATTGTTTAATGAAATGAAGTCTGAAATTACATTTACATAAAATGGGTTTAGAGATGATACTATACACTCGACACTAGTAGGAAACATGTGTTTATAACGAATGAGAGAATTTAAAAATGGGCGGCGATCGTATTTGTTGCAAGCAAAAAAGATATGATTGATATCCTCTTCCTCAAGACCACACTCACAGATAGAGGAATCAAGTATTCTCAAACGTCTTAAATGGACAGCTGTACAACAGTGGCCAAAGCGAATACGACAAATTATTGTTGTGATCCATCTGGATGCAATAAATCTATAGAACCAGGGTTTAGATAGAATCGTAGGTTGAATTGCAAAGTAACGTCTCCCAGTCACCTTTGAACTCGACTTCCAGACATTCGCCCAGGATTTTAAAAGATTTCTTTTGGGGAGTAAAAGTAAATCCGAACAGTAGTTTTGGAATGGAACTTTGTCACCACATATTACAGCCTGCTTTGCCAAGGAATCTGCTTTTTCATTTCCTGTTATGCCACAGTGGCTGGGGATCCAAGCTATAATTACCTCCAAGTGACGTTGAGAGCACAAAAGAGTCAGTTTTTTGATATCAAATATTAAATTAGTATGCTTTAATTTAAAAGGGTTCGATTCCAAGGAATACAAAGCACTAAGAGAATCGGTAAATATTATGGTTTTCTTTAATTTGCACAAGATAACATACTTGACAGCTTCTAGGATACCTCTACATTCCCCAGTGAACACAGATGTTTCTGGAGGACATTTGATTTTTTGGACTATATTATAATTTGAGTGAAAGATACCAACACCAGTTGATCCTAATTTGTCCATTTTGGATGCGTCAACATAAATGGAGTGCCAACCAGACCAACTCTGTTCAAAAATACGGTTAAATTGCACAGCAGCGAAATGCTGCCTACAGTCAACACCAAAATTACGAATTACTCTGGGTACAAATAACACCTCTTCAAACTCGTGCATGAATAAGGGTAACTTTTCAGCATGAAAAGTGGGATTCTTTAGTTGCCTAATTCTACGGTAGCTTTTGACAAGACAAGGAATACCGTGATCAAACCAGGACATGAATAAACGTGTTTTGGACAAGTATTCAAGTTTTTCAAATAAAATGTGCGATGAAAATTGCCAACGGTATAATAAGTATCTGTCTGCTAGAAACTGCCTTCTTAAATATAATGGAGGATCAAAACATTCAACCTGTAAAGCATTAATTGGGGTTGACTTCATAGCCCCAGCTATTATCCTTAAAGACTTATGTTGAATTATGTCAAGCTTCTTAAGAACTCCGTAATAAGCTGGCTCCAATAAAAAGGACCCATAATCCAAAATACTTCGTATAATGGCATTATAAACTAATTTACAGAGATAAAAATGAAAACGTACACAAAGATTTGACATGTGCTCGCTTGCGTGAAAAAATCTTCCACTAAACGACGCGTGTACATGACTTTAAGCCCCGCCCACTTGTACACGATTTTCGTTGGGTCATTTTTTGAGTGCAGTTACATTTCCTGACTTATTATTTATTCGTAGTTTTATACCCAATGAATAAGTAACGACGACTACGCTCTATTTATTTCCGTGTATGTTTAATTAGGCTTTTGTGTGTATAACTTGATTATGAGCTAAATTGTGGTCGGGTGGTCGGTAGTCGAACCAGCCCAACAGTCGAACAAACTACGTGACACGTTACTAAAATAATACGACAGCATATATTAAATATTTGATTCACACTCCCTTACCTATGTCGAAAGGAAATTGTTTAGATAAATCTATCAGTGAAATGTGATCGTGATCATCGATATCCATTTTACAAAATATTTTTGTCTTTATTTTATAAGTATGTTTATTTATGTCAACGTTACGCTTTTAAATATATTTTTTATTTGAAAATATAACTTAAGTGCCAGTACGGCGTCATTCATAGCAAAGACAATCAGTGAATCCTGAAACTTGTACATGTTGCGAATGGCAGCCAATTCTTTCAAACTACCAAAAATACCGCCCCGTTTTGTTGCTAATTCCATGATAGCGTATGTCGACAATAAGTGAAAAGGGTCGATTTACAACCTTCCCTCTGTGAGCCCAGTTTTCAGGCAATTTCAATTCATCAGTTTAATGGCAGCTTAGATAAGAAGCAGTGTTAAGAAGTAAACCGATGTACTGTGTAATTTCTTTGCGCTAACTCGAATATGAATGACGGAAACACCATCCAGTGGTACATGGTACGAGTAAATCAATGCCAAAAATATCAATAACTCAGTGAAATTTCCGGCGGATATTCCTCTCTTCAACATTCATAAGACAGTGGTGCTGAAGGTATGTGCTCCTTGTGTTCTGTAAGCCTTCAGAACCCGTTATATACCTTTTCCCATACATTTCGCGGTCATATATGACCACACGGGTTTCGAAGCGTTTTACGCGCTTTATTTCATAATATATATATATATAGATATAGATATAGATAAATTCCATCTTCCTGGAATACTTCTAATGTGTACCTACTCGGTGCCCATAAAAGGCAAATAAATCAGACAGATCGAATTACAAGCTATAGTTACAAGATCTCTTCCCTTCATGGTGATGAAGCATTTGATAAACACCCGACTCCTGACATGCCTAGAGGATCCAAACTTGATTGGCGACCGTTAAATACGGCCTCCACCTCGTTCACTCGGAGAGTGATATTCTAGTCTATTTTACACATCGTCGGGCTTTAGCGATCGAGAACAAAGGTGAGGCATTCGCTGTCAGCCTAGTTATGGCGAATGCGTTCGACCAAGGCGGCGATCTTCGGTCGGTCGGAGTCTTCTATCGAAATTACCATCGTGCGGATTATCCGAGGCTTTGTGCAAATACTTCTTATCCAGCTGATGCAAAACCGTTATTGATAGTTGCTACTCTGATAGATAATAAATGATATATGGATATCAATGCGTCCCATAAGCCTCTGTGTTGTTTTCAACGCTGTTTCTACTGCATATCTGAACTAACTAAATTTAAACGGCTTTACCAATATCGATGATTTTGTGTGTGTGTGTGTGTGTGTGTATGTGTGTGTGTTTGAGTGGGTCCCTGTATGCTTTAGATTCATAATTGAACCCGGTAGGTGGCATTGCAATTAGATTCTACGATCTTTGCAGATTTGCAAACAGGACTACGTTAATTGTATCACGTTAATAAGAGTATACAGGTCATACCATCATCTCTCGTTCACTTGTGGAGGAGAATTGCGATAAACCTTGTGTCTGAATCCGACTGGGGGCAGCAGGGAGGGGCAACCCCATCAAGATATACGAGTAAGATTGCACGTTCCCCGCTAAGAAGACCCCCATTAGTTATAGTTTCTCAATTCCACGACATGCCTCTAGCCATAACTTACAAGATTCTTGGTATTGTGGTCTCAAATAAGGTATAGTTCCGAAATGACCTACATGATAAAGTTAATGTAGCTTTCTAAAAGCTTGGTGTGCTCAACAAAGTGAAATAGTACTTCTACTCGAGGAAAAGATTTATGTTGTACCAGTTTCACATCTAGCCGCACGAAGCATGCGGATTCCAACTAGGACCTAGTGATTTGGTTCAGAGATGTGCTGTTAGAATTATCGGCATTCCTAAATACACGGTATTGACCTTAAGTATAAGGAGAAACTCTGCCTTCCTTTGTGTGCTCTACCGATTGTACAATGGGTTGTGCTCTGTGGCGTTGTTTGATATGATGCCTATTTACTAGCTTTATTCTACAACTGTATCTAACTGTTAACTGGTTACTGCTTACCATCAGGAAAGCATTATGTTTGTCATCCCTTAGTAGTATAAAAAACGGATCGAAAATCCGCCGTTAGACATCGGCAAAAAGTAGTTACTCGTCTTAGAGGGTAAGTGTTTCGGGTTAAACCCTCGAATATCAAAATCATACCACAGCGTTCTTGCCACACCGTCGATTGTTAACCTATGATGTAGCAAACAGTTCAGTGAAAGTGCTGGTAGTGAGCGAAGCGTTATGAGAGAATAGTACCCAATGTCCTCCGATCGTGGTACTAACAAAATATTCCAATCGATCAAGATTATTACAAGTTATTTTTCTAAATCGCACTATATTGTAACACGGTAAATATTATATCTACAACTATTGAGGTTTTACGTAATCCCCTCCGACTCCAACCCCCCTCCGATTCCAACCCCAACACTCCACACACACTCAGAATACAGAATAAACCAGAAACCGCAAACACGCCCAAAACTGAAGCCATACAAACTACTCTCAATGAGAGTAGTTTGACATTTGGACGACTAGTATATATTTGGCCACCGTGTCTCTTACGCGTAAAAATTTGTCGATAGTTTTTATTAAATAATGCAGTCTTGTGCGGTTCTCACCTGCAAGAATGCAGTTAGAAGCATAAAAAAAACAAGATGGGATCACATTTCATGTGTAACTAGCGCATTTACATCTCATTTTATTTAAATAATGAAATTCTGTTACTCGTTGATAGCGGTAAACAATTTGGGCGAGTCCATTTTGTTCATGTTGCCAGTTTTACTGGTTTCTTTTTCCTACTTTTTTATAAAATTGACATTGATGAAATAAATAATAAATGCATGTTAAGTAATTAAAAAATAGTTTGATTAATATAAAATATGTAAATACATTTATTTAATTTTAAGGTATTTACGATATGAGCCTATGTTTACATTAATTGAAATCTTTTAATATAAATATTGCCTGAAATAAATAATAATTATTGACTTAATAACAATGATTGAAATACTAAACTAATGTTTTTGGTATATAGACTGCATATGTGAAATTATGTAAATAGCAGTTTTTTTACAAAAATGTTTTGTGTAAAACTATTCTAATTATTATATGTGGAATTTCAGTTCCCCACTGATGAAATTATAAAAGCAAAGAGCAAGACTTCTTCATTTGTCGAAACGTAAAAATGTATTGATTACCTCAGAATCAAAACGGCAATATTATTAGTACAACAAAATGTACCTAAGTAAAGACATATTTTTTGTAAATTAATTGTGTTTTATTTTACTAAAGCATTTTTTTATGCATAACAGTATATTAATATAACATCTTTAATATTAATATAACACATTTAATTTACCCTAAAAGAGGCGAACTCTCACTAAGCTAGCAATACTGTATGGGTGGGAAGTATGAGGAGTGCGGGGGATTGTGAAATGTTTCTGGACACAGCGGACCGCATGTATTATCGGCTGTAGGCTCCTTCTGGCGGCTTCTGGTTTATTCTGTATTCTGAGCACACACACACCGCGCTCGGCGGATCCGGGCGCGAAGAGTTAGGAATTCTGCGCGATACACCAGGTACCGAGTAGCCCAGGTACCTGGGCGCCTCTCTCCATAAGGCCATTCAGGCACGAACCCGCGTGTTCGATTAGTTTCTCCAACAACGTCCTAAGCCGAGTTTCGACCCCTCTCGGGGGTCCTTAGGCTGTCGTTCATAGTTAGTTTCTAGGCTGTGGCGCCTCACGCCCGCCTCTTCAGTCCGGTAACGTATTAACAGCCCACTCGGGGCTAACAAATAAAAAGATCAGGTCAAAAAAAAAATTACGTAATGTCATGCTCGTTGTCGATTACAATTTACTTATTATTAATTGTATTTATTAATCATGCACAATTTCCCTCAACATATTGTCAATAATCTGTGTGATTTGATACGTATTGTTATAAATAACATAAGTATATACATCTTAACGCATAATTAACAGTTTTTGATATTGTTTCAATCTTCAACAATTAGCTAACAACAAAAAATAATATACCAAAACAGAATATTAGGGCTTAAAGAGGTATGAAATTGCCGATTTGAACAGAAAAATTAAAACTCGTTTTTTTCTAAGATGTAACATATTTATTTAATCAAAATGCTTACCCGTATTATCTATACATTGCTGACATCTAATCGGAAGTTTATTTATGCTTTTGCAATAGAACTCTGGGGATCTAGATTCGACAAACTGATACAAGTAAATACAAGTACTTACTCGATACTTTCCTTCCGATACCAAGTACTTTTAGTATCGATACTTTGGAACTGAGTATCGAGTAGGTATCGTTCCAAATTTTGTTGAACACTTCCTCATAGTTTTGCGCAGTTGGCAGTCTTGTTTGTGCATGCTATACTTAGAATATCGTAAATTCGTAATTCCTTTAGGTGTTGTCTTCGTTAAAGTTTTTTTATTAATATAATTGTTTGTGTTGATAAAGTAACCTTCCGCCAGCACTACCTTGTACTAAGCAGATCAAATTGCGTGTACATTTAAAATTGTAGTATACGTGTATTCCTTTAATGAATAAACAATATCAATACTTTTTGTTGTTCCTATTTATCCTAAACCAAAAAAAAATTGTATCAATACAAGTTTCGATACTTTTACCGAGTAGGTATCTATACTGTATCGTGTAAAAGTATCGATATCTTGGAGGTATCATTTCACCCTAGCTAAAGCATTTAATATTCCCTCCTGTGTAGGAATTTTTTTACCACGTAGAAAATTGTCCATGTCACGAAACATGGTAGTCAGTTAGAGCAAGATCTGGCAAGTATGGAGGATGACGTATGATTTCTAACTGCAACTCCTGTAGACTTAAAACGGTTTCTCGTGCAGTGTGAGGTCGTGCGTCATCATGGAGCAATAATGGTGAAGATCAATTCACGAGTCGGGGCTGTTTCACTACCAATTTCGCCATCATTGTTCGAAGTTCGGCACAGTAAACACCTGCTGTTATTGCTTGACTAGACCTGAGAAAGCTATAGTGAATAACGCCACGAACACACCACCAAACAGTTACCTTTACCTTTTTATTGGTAAGCTTTGCTTTAGGGCACTGTTGCAGCGTTTGACCTGGAATCAGCCATTGCATTTTTCGCTTACGGTTATCTTAAAGAATCCACTTTTCGTCCCATGTCAAAATTCGATCCGATATTCCTTCATTTATGTACGGATTCAACAAGGCAATGCAAGTTTCAATACGCGTTTCTTTCTGCGGATCAGTCAAATCATGAAGCACCCATTTTTCATATTTTTTTATCTTATTTGACGCAAATAAGTCAATATTGTAGGTAAGGTAACGTTAAACCATGCCGATAAACGTTAAAACATTCCTATAGTTTGACTCAGATCAGCTTCCACCATCTCCTTCAATTCAGCGTTATTCACCTGTGTGGAAGGTCTTCCAGTGGTTTGTTTCTCAAGCCGAAATTTCCATTACGAAAGTGCGTTCATGAGCCCTCTATAAGCGCAGCATTGATATTGCGATCCGTTTCAAAAATTACTCGAATTTTCGAAGTATCTATCTTTCCCGTCTAAGCTCAATAAAAATACAATTGAAATTCGAAAATCAAATCTTGCACATTTTTTAAAAGAATGTCCTCATAGGTAGCATGTGAAAAAGTTTCACTGGAAAATGTCACACCATGGTAGTTTAATGTCAATTAAAAATATCCATTACTATGAAACGGCAATTTCATACTATAACCCCTATTATTAAGGTGTAAGTGATCAATATAATACGTGACATTCCCAGTAATGTTTCGATCTATGTTATCGAAGTGAGTGTGTACCCTTACTTTTTCTATTTCTTCAAGAAATCTACTAAAACTGTAATAATTTTAGGTAGGTTATTTGTGGGTATTATTACTGATCTGTCTACTTCAAGAAATTAAAGGACAGGATTATTATTTTTGGGAATAAAAAGATAAAGATAATTTATTTATTTGCCATTGGACTCTCGCGAACACTTAAAGACGTGTTTCTTTTATTGAATAACTATAATCTTATTGTTTCTTATTCAATTCTGTTACTTTATTGTCTTTCTTTTTTAATCTGCTGGTATGACTCTAATACCAATAAACTGAGATATAAATTAATGAAAAATTATTAACATAAGTCCGATCCGGATACATTATTCGCCATTTACCGAGACAAAAAAACAGAATCGATATGATATAGTCGTAATTTTTTAAATACTTATATTATTAATATTATTATTTTAGGTATATATAGCAACATCCATTAAAATTGTATTTCACCAGTAGAATTGTAATTATTAAAGGCAACAAGGGTAATGTATATACCATAATTCCCTCTTAGATACTCTTAGAGGTAATTTATTACACAATTTTAATTTTACGTGAATTCGATTCAATCTGAAATTCTGTGACTCATATTTATACAAATCTAACCCGAATCAGAAGATTGCGAATCGAATTTAACTTTCTTTGTCAACGTGAATACACATTAGAATGGGTTTAGAATGTCGGGCCGTCAAACTATTAAAAAAAAAAATTGTAACGAACTTGACAGATGATGTGGCCTGTCGTATTCATGTTATAATTTTGATGAAATTATCAAATAGAAAATGCGAATATGATTATGATTAGAATTATTCTGTTATTAATATGTATCTCTTTATCTCGATGCCGTCTACCCGACAAAGTTTATTGTGTCAATCAAGCATGCACAGGTAAGGTATCTAAGTTTTCAGGAATGACAATCTGTTTTCTATAAACTCTCGATTAACATGTTTTTAATAATTTCAGCCCCTATATCGAAAGCAAAGACATTGTTAGGTTACAACAGTCCTGATGTCGAGCTCATGTCTTTTCCCAGTAAGGCCGATGCATTGGTGTACATGAAATCCACAGATAGCACTGACAATATTTGGTATGTAGAGATTAATGGCAAAAAGGGTTTTGTCAATTCAAAATTCTTAAAAGAATACAAAATGTTGATAAAATCGTCTAATGAACTAATTGTAACGACATTAGAAGTAAGAAAAAAATCTGAAGTACAGCCAGATAGAGTGCAAAAAGCCCATGAAGTTATAGAGGGAACCACTATATACACCACCGAAACACCTGTTCAACAAGTCACAACCGATTCACCAGCTCAGCCTCCACCTAAAACTTCTACAGTAAACACGGAACCTATCAATGTACCAAATGCCAATAGTGCTCAAAGTACTTCAATTGACTCAACTGAATCAGAACAGACCACAGAGACTGTGCCAAAGGATAAAGTACCTGATTCTACCAACGTGATGACCGAAATACCACAAACAGAGCAGACAACTCTTCGACCGGAGCCTTTAATTAAGCAAAATGTTGTTACCGAAAATGTACAAAGTGTAACTGACCAAAACTCTGTTGTTGCTAATGAAGCTGTGAATGATAATAATCAAATATTAAGTGATAACGTTCCAAAAGAAAATGTACTAGATGAATCCCCTCCTCTACAAGTTTTACCTACGCTTAGTGAAAATCATTCTCCAGTAAATAATGTACACTTAGCTGATAAAGTAGACCTGCTACCACAAACAGTACCTCCGCCAGCAGGAGATGAACAGAATACTTCCACACCTACAAATGCTGTCAATAATGTAGAAGACATAAAATTACCTCTTGACTCTTTAACTAAGACTAATAATGTGCCTGATAATAGTAACATACAACACCAACCTGCTGTAGCTCAAAACCCCGATGTACAGAACAATATGAATATGCCTGCAAATACTCAAGATAGCAACAGTTTTCAAAATGTAAATGGCATAAATTTCTTATCTTCACATACTGAAACTGTGCCGGCAGAGTACGTGACAGAGCCCTCTTTGCCTACTTCCACAGAATCTAGCAATGTTTTAACATCTTCAGAAATTCCGTTTCCTGCAGATGCACAACATCTAGAATCAAATAACATTTACAGTTCTACAAATGGTGAAGATCTAGGCAACTATCAACAAACAGTACCACCACTTGTTCAAACTCCAAGTAATACTGACAGCTACCCCAGTAGTGAATCCATAATTCCTGAAGGTTCTGAAAATAGTCAAGATCCTACTAGTTCTTCTGTTACTCCACCTAGTGATGAGGGCTTGATGCACGATTCTACTTTAGGAAAGCCTGATTTTGAGAATAATTTATTTGTTAATGAACCAACAACCAATACTTATAGTGATGAAACTACTGTTGCACCTGTTACTGAAAATAAAAATGAGGAGTCATTTACAGAAGATCACAGTACTTTTAGTAAATTGCCTGATGAAACTGCTACTATACCAGAAGCAATGCCTCAAGATGTACACAGCAACACTGAAGTACCAATTTCACAGGATGAGAATGGAGAAGGATTTTTCTCAGGCATATACTCAACTTTTGCAAACATGTGGCCTTCTACCTCTGAATCTCCTCCTGTAGAGAGTATTTATAATACTGAAAACTATGCACAAACAGTCAATGATGAACCTGAGAAAGGTTTCTCTTTCTTTAGCTATATTATAACTACATACTACTCTATCATGGGCACCAGTGATGAGTCCAAAGCTATATTTGGATCATTCGGTAAGTCAAGTCTATGATTTTGATAATTCTAATCTTTACTTACTTACATGTATTTTACTTTTAGAAATAGTGAGATAAGAATGATTTGAGCCATTGGCATCTTAGAAAATTTTCACAAATATACTAAATAATCAAATATTATCATTTTATACCATAGTAATAGATATCCCTTATATTATATGCTTACTTTTACTAAAACAGCTGTAATATGCATTTTTAACTCCTTTGTAGCATTTGCAAATTCTATGTAACATACGATAAATTCAATATATTAAGGTAACACCATACAAACTCATTTTCAGTCTATATATAATCAATAAACAGACTTCAAACACAAAGTTGAGCAATCATAATAATACTAGCTGCTAACCATTGGCGTCACCCACTTAGTGTTTGTCTTTTCGAAAATGGCACAGGAACCTGAGTAAAAAATAGCCTATGCCTCTCAGGGATAATATTTTTTTAGACAACATCGGGAGGCATACAAGCATATGGTCCAATGAAATGTGGTTACCGTAGCCTATGAACGCTCGCAATAAATTAGCATTCATCACTCATACGATGCCACCTCTGCTGCTAGCACAGCAACTCCTTAGGCTTTAGCACAGTTTACTGGTGACCTCACTCACATGCAGGAACACAACAACCCTCCAGGGAGTTGTCATTTGGCTACGCTTTTCTGTGAGGTGGAAGTAGATTCCCCAGATGGGCTGCGTTAATATGTTCTACCTTTCTAAAAACATATACCTTATTGAAACAGATTTTAATATCTGATCGAGTAGTTCCAGAGATTATATGTCTCCAGATAAACAAAACAAAATTTACCTCTTTATAAGAGTAATATAGATTACTTATGAATAGTTTCAGGTGATACTTGTGGCACTAATGAATATTGTGATGGTACTAGTAATGACCAACGCAACAGATTTTTCACTTTCATCGCCACCGCAGCAGTCTCTGTGCTACTGTTCACACTTGGCTATTATTACATTGAGAGTCGAAGACAGGATGGTCAACTGATTAGTACAATCAATTCTCTTCAAAGAGATCTACTTTTTGCCACTAAGGTATGTAATTATCGGCATTGAAATATTTATGCAGGATGAAAGAATGACGAAGCAGATATACAATACAAAAGTAGAACATTGTAGGAACCGATGAAGGCCAAGACTTACCTACCATGATCGAATTGGTTGTGTTCTATCAGAAGGTGATCTCAGGAGCCCTATAAACCGGTGAGCGTGCATGAAAAGAGCAATGAATGTTAAATAAGCGAGTGAGGTATGTTAAGATTGAGTCACGTTGCTTGGTTGTCACTGTCTACCCCGCAAGGGATTTGGCGTGAAGTTATAGATAAATAGAAATATTTATGTTTTTGTAATCATTTTGGTTTCACCATCTCTGCTGCTCTTGTATATGTTAGTCTTTACTCAGGACTATCAATGTTTGACAATAGAAAAAAAAAATATGTAATAAAGCCATGATATTAAAAATAATAATGGTAAACTTTAAATGTTTTTCTATTGACAAGTTTACCATACTACTCCATTTCCCACATACACTCTCACAGTGGTTTAGGTCAACTTACTGTCATAGTTTCTCGCTTTCTCGCTCATTTACAATCTTTGCAACATCAACTCACAATTCATTTACTCATTGCAGAGACATGGTGTAAGAGGGTTGTTACAATACTCGTATAATAGGTGATCAAATTGCCTGTAAATTTGACTTCTGCAAAGTAACGCCTGAATCTATTAATGGTCAAACATGCTTAGTCAAACATGACATGCAATGTATGTTTACCCTAATTCTAACACAATGAACTTATTTACATACAAAATTGAAGATATTAATTGGATATATCATCTGTAATTTAAAAATTCGGTAACATTATAAAATATTTTATTATTTAGCCATTGGAATCATTTTAATTTAAAAAACATTTAACGCTTTTATATCATATGGAATATTATTAACTATTTTAACATGCATAGTTAAACAATTACTTTGAAACTGGGTCGTCCACGGTACACAGTCCAACACCAATCTATCTGGATTCCTAGTATTTCGAGGGTATGTCTGATACGCTTTAAGACATAGTTCCAGATGCTCTTTGAAAAGGCGCATACCTCAAATATGTATAGACATGGAACTGTCAACAAGCCAAGTTTCTGAAAGAGTGTTTTACATGAAGTCCACCGTGAAACTTCATACAATGCCTATATGCACTTTTTTTAATATGAATACTCTGTTCATAAGAATGCCGTTACCCCACAAGGGAAGTCCATATCTTAAAATCGAGGCTACATGAGCATGGTAAATGTTAAAGCAGTAGTTAGTAATTGTAACACCTAAGAAATTCCCATTATCAATTTCATTTATTATTGTATTGTTTAGATGTATTTTAATTGTGGTTTTGCATTATATGCTCTGTTTAAAAATTTTATATAATTAGTTTTCGATTTCCATTTCCAACAAATTTCCAACCAACTTATAAGAGAATTGATTGTGTGGTTTACATCGGTCTCATACTCATTTATACTTGTATTTTTAGTTAAAAGATTCAGGCGTTATTTTGCAAAAGTCAAATTTATATACAATTTCATTTAACCTGCTTTGTGTGGTCTAGCGCCGGCCGGCACCCACCCACTACCGTTAGTAGATGCAACATCTTTCTTTTTATATTGGCTCAGTATAGTGGCTCCGCTTCCCAGCCCAAATTGCAGCGGCAACTGACAAAGGACTAGAGTGCCCTGTCAGGTGACGCTACCATGCTAGCCCGCAAGGTGCTTCTTTACGCTTCATTTGGAGGAGCCCATGTTGTAGGAAGAAAGAAACACATTTGCAGGCACAACACAACAATTATTCAAGCCAAAATATAAGTTTGGCCCCCATTTTGAATGCTCAGTGAATTTACATAAATTATACTCATCTCGCTTAAAGATGTGGGTGTCCCGTAAACTAAAGGAGTATTAAGCCTATTGCGCTGCTCAATTGCAGATCCGTGAAACAAATTTCTTTCAAGTGGCTCATAGACCCCTGATCCAGGTTAATGTCTATCGTCTTTCATCAAGAGTTTGAACCAATGGCTTAATTTTTTTTAACCAGATATGTGTGCGCTCCATTCTTCTGGTGACGGATGGTGCATTGTTCCTCATGTAAGGTTACACAAGACTGAGGCACCATTTTAACTTTGTAGTTGTCTATCTCAAATTTTATTAAAGAGCTAATTTCAGAGCCAGTAAAAAAATCCAGGAAGACATTTAAAGTCACCTCATAGTCAATTGTCCTGCCACGGTTCCTTCTTACTTACTTACTATGAGTAGAGCCATGCTCGATCTACACACTATGCGCCAAGAAGTCGAATTGATATAAAGATATTTTCTGTGCAAACTTTGGACTCATATTCCGGTCATCCTTTTAATTTCAGGAGTGTGAAATTCTCAAAGAGGACCTTTCTACTACTAAGAACAAGCTGG
Source organism: Pyralis farinalis (assembly GCA_947507595.1). NCBI lineage: Eukaryota > Metazoa > Arthropoda > Insecta > Lepidoptera > Pyralidae > Pyralis > Pyralis farinalis. The sequence continues at coordinate 18,705,703 of OX382271.1, read as the reverse complement.
CTGGTATTGAAGACAGCTCATTCGGAATGGACGATATGGTACAATCACTAAGAGACGAAATAGACGAACTAAAAGCTCAGAATGAACGGCTCAGAAACTCCTTAGATGACAATGAGAAACTGCTAAGAGTCTCTGAGAACACAGCAAGCGAATTACAAAATACGCTGAGTGAGGTCGAAAATACAATCAGTGAGCTCTTAGGCGAGAGAACTACATCTGAGGAGCAAATTGCAGAGTTAAATGGTATGTAATACACCTAAATAAAAAACCAGAACAAGACTAAAGTGTCTGAATTAGCATTATTTTCTATAGAGAAAAGAATATCAATATTGGACTCCCCATATTTGTGGCCTTAGGTTTATTTTATACAACTAAATTGGCAAAGCGGCCCGCAGTAGATGGTAAGCGGTCACCGCGGCCTATTGACGCTCGCAACACCACGGGGATGTTACTCGCCTGCTGCCAATCATGTGATCTAAGACAGTTTCGTCGCAATACCCTGTAATTTCTCTGGCATATCTCACCTTTCAAGCTGGAACGCAGCTATATTAATATAGACTTGCTTCTAGTCTTACTATCCCCTGTCTTGTTAATTAAAGACCAAGACTGTGGCAGCTGCGTTACATCAGTCATATCATTGGTTAACATCAGAGTAGTACAAAAAAATATGACTTCTCTTTTTAATTTTTCAAATAATTATCTTTGTTTCTAGCTAAAGTTCAAGCGTTTGAAGAAGAACTAATCTCAGTGAGTCGAGACAGAGATAATTTCCATTTGAAGTATGTATCAGCCGAAACTGCATTAGAGGAGACGAAAAAACTGAAAAAGCAACTGGATGACCTTACACAGAAACTATCAGAAGCAGATAACATCGTTGAACTACAAAAACACGAAATCACGGCATTTAAAGTAATATGTTTGTTATTAATTACTTCTTGATCGCATATCAATATATATATAAGGTGTTTTTTTTTTATATGCCCGAACTTCAATGGGAGAAAGAATATCGTTTATCTGTTACGATAGACAAGAAACTTCGTGTCCCGGCATCGTCAAAAAAGTTTGAAAAATCAAATAAATAAAGTGCCTACTTGGTTCATGGTGCATAATGATTGCCCCGTCATCATCATCATCATCATCAGTTGTTAATAATTCAGTTTGACGGGGTCGATGCACGGGTCGCGGGTCTAATCGAACACGCCATTTACGCAGCGACGACCACAGCGTTTATAGGCTACGATAACCACTTTACATCAGGTCGACCGTACGCCTCCCAACGTTGTATTCAAAAAAGTAATACCTATGACTATGCCGGTAGAGTAACGCTGATAGCTACCTATCTATTTAAATAAAAATGGAAATTTAGAATACTTACCGGATATAACAGCTGATCCAATTTTATTGAAAAAGGTCACAAACTTTCCATCACACTTTCACACAGGCTTTGGACTGTCAAATTAATGTAATAACGTTAAATTTGAGTATTTAGTGTTTGTTACGACAACATTAAAGACTAGATAGACGTGGTTTGATATTGAAAAATAAAAAGCTATCGGATAACGTTTGTTACATTAACTGGGCTTGTTTAAAAGTTCATCAGTTTATTTACAAGTTATTTACACATCTCAATCACGACACTAAATACAAAATTGTTGCACGCATCCTGGCGTTCTATACAAATGTTCCTATCCACCTCACATGGCGTACGTAACGTCCAGATACTCGCGAACACAAGGCGTAATGGGCTGGTGCTCCATCGTGCTGGAAGTATAAACACGTACGCTTCTGCAGTGATGTTATTAGACTCGCGATAACAAAGTACCATTTGGAGATACTCCTGATTAGAATAACGACGTCCAGGCATGATTACGGTCACGCGTACTAGTGTATGTAATGCGCGGCACTGGGAAACAATGGCCGCTCGCGCCGCGCGTGCGCCTTGTGGCGTAGATGACGCATGCACGGGAAGGCGTATTGTACCTGCGTACCGTAACGGCATGGTTGGTACATACAACAGAAAGCTATTTTTTATGACGGATTTTATTTTTCTAAGAAAGAATTTGTAACACGTGGGGCATAAAATATATTTACTATCATAATCAGCATACATAATACTATTTCCCATTTCAATTTGGGCATATACTTTAAGAACACCATATATATATTAAAATCTCTTGTAACGTCTCTTGCGCCAGAGCCTCAGCCTCATGGCATGGTGCAGATGAGAGGAATCTTTACATCTAAAGATTAAATTGAACAAGTTACCCCAAATTAATCAAATTAAATGTATTTTTAATTAAGAAGTTGATATGTTGATAGGTATTTATAATGTTACCGACATTGACGGCCATTTGATTAACTTCTTATAGGATCTTTATATAAGTATCTGGGCGAGAGAGCTTCGCTCTGCGTTTTTGTATGAAATGGCGTTTAATACACAAACTTATTATTATTTAAGCAAATCCTTATCTAAATACTAAGTTTGATCCAAATCGTTAGAGGTTTCCGAGATACATGAAATATATTTTAAAGTAATAAGATAACCTCCATATTTTTAGTTAACTATCTACAAAAAACGATAACATTGATATTAAATTAACATTTTCGTACTAGATACATCTTGCCATTAAGTATATCAATAACTAACATTTGGATCAAATATACTTAGTAACATCCAAGAGCCGTCAATTTGCTTCTTGCAGAGCCTCTGTCTAATATGAAATACATTTTCTTTTGTTCATAACATCTTTTTGTACATTCTTCAAGTCAATGTTTGAGCAATTACTGAAAGATTCATCCTCATTCATCCATCAAATGAAAGGATGACAACAAGAAGATATGAGATGGAACTACATTAAGCGCGCGACTTAAATGCATTGCTAAGGATTGTGAAGGCTTATTAGTTGCATAACATAGAGTGTTGGCCACTCCACTGTTACGCATGCGTGGGAGTTATGCTCTCTGCGGGAGGACGTGCCTCCTCATACCTCAAATTTGCCTCATATCCCATCTGAATTCGCGCACTTACTCTCCTGTACGTATTAAACATATTTGGGCAATTAAAAGTATACTTCTTTGTGTGGTTCCTCCGCTCTAAAACCGGCAATCGTGGCGGAAGTATACAAAGTAAAAATGATCAATATGCCTGTAAATTTTGCTCCACAAAATAACGCTTCAATTATTAAATAACATACCGAACACATACGTACAAACTGCAACACTGGTAGGGCCACGTCTTACGAAAGCCGGCAAATTTCGTGGGAAACAAATGTCTAACCATGCCACCTCCGCCGGGTCCTGGTGGAAGGAGTCGGCTCAAGAAGTGCTATCTTGACGTCGTGAGGAATGACATGCGAGCCGTTGGTCTCACTATATAGGATACCGAAGACCGCTCGTAATGGAAGAGTAAAAACCAAAAAGCAGACCCTGGGCGCCGAAGCGAAAGTTAGAAAGTCGCATCCTGACCTGAATTAACAGTCGGATGATGATGATGATATTAAATAACACCTAAATTAATATTTTAATAGACAATTTTATAACATACAATTTCATTACTTATCTTCTTTCTAGGATGCCATTAAAGAGATAAAGAGTGGAGTAGCATCAAATATAGATGTCACGTCATTGATTGACCATACCGAAATAAAAGCTAAGTTAGCTAAAGCTTTAGAGGAGAAACAAGACTTTGAGAGCAAATATCAGGTACCACTTTGACAATAATCACATATTTAACTTAACTCTATCTATTGCCTTGAGACACTGCTTAATGCGATAGTTATTTAATAATAGATTCATACCTATGACGATGAAAGGCATGATTAACATGTCCGACGAAATCAGTTGCTCCAAATAAATAAGACCGTCCATACTCAAGCTGAAGTCTCTGTTGCTTAGCTTGCGTATTCAATTAAACTGACAGTTGCAACGATAAATGGACTTATCTGCAGGGCCGCCGAGCTCTTTATGAACGCCATCAAGCTAATCTGTTGTAATTTATTAGCTAGTGACAAATAAACGTGTGCAATATTACAGGTCGAACAAAAAGAGCGCACCCGACTCACGGAAGAGCTCCAAGCAACTCAGGAATCATTGATCACGAGCGCTCAACAATCCTCAGAAGCACTGACGAGACTAGAAGTGCTTGGGAAGTACTTCCAGGAACGAGAGAATGAATTAGTAAGGTGAGTGTTATCGACAATCTTTATGGCAATAGAAGAGTGTTAACTAAAGGAAAGTAAGGTCGCAAAACGGAATAACAGCTAATTTCAGACATTTCAACTAAAATAAAACAGATTTTAATATATATCATACTCTACTTTGACGACGGCATTAACAAAGTTCAGTTATTAACCTAACTAATTAAATAGACCGATCGCTTTTTCGAAGTCTCAAAAGTTTGGACAATCGACGCTAGTATTTACACTTGGCATCCTTCCTCCGCTAATATAAACACCGCGAAAATGAGATCATTATCTTGCTTTCTCGTCTTACCTATTGCGCTGTTAATTTGTTCGGCCTCGCAGGGAATCTCACCGCCCAACTTACAGTAAGATGAATATTCTTTATTTGCCATTAGACCCTCGCGGGCACTTAGACACGTCTTACATTTTTTAAATATAATAGTCTTATTGTATTCTATTAATTCTCTTATATTACTATTTTTGAAATGACCATTGGCGAAGGAGAAATACGGAAAGAAACTTGCCAGTGTAGGTCTCTTTTAAAATCGTCAATTAGATATTACAATAAATTCACATTAGCATATTAATGCAATAATGATATCAAATGGTTGAATTAGAGATTATTAAGGAAAGGTCGTCTGTGCTGAATTATTTCCACACATCTTTGTCACTTACATATTTATCAATTCTATAATAAGCCCCTTTACAGAGAGTATTTTAACGTGCTTTTTGAATACATTGTAAGGAAAGTACAGAACCGTTTCAATCAACTTATTATAAAATCGAATACAATTTATAAAAAAGATCTACCAGTCTTAGCAATACACAACATATTTTTACTTTTGAGGTTTTCGCTGAAGTTTTAAAAGGCTTTAAATTTTTACGGACATACATTATGGTTTCAAAAATATATTGTAGCATCCTGTGATCTGTACCATGCGTTAAGGATATGCCTAACCGATGCCACTGCATCCGTAGTAAATTTTCCACCTGTAAAACCGTATTGCGCATCATGAAAAATTTCATTGGTTTTAAAAAACGGTTGCAATTAATCAAACATTAGCCTTTCGAATATTTTACTCAAATCTGGCATCGTAGATACGGGTATGTAATTCCCCAGCTCGCTCTTTTCACCTGACTTGAATAAAGGAATAAGTTTACTAAATTTCATCACGTCTGGGAACACACCCATACCTAGATATATACACACATCAAAAGTGTCTAGGGATCAACATATATTTTTGCAATAACTTTTCTCCTGATTGATATTAATTAAAATTTTCTTTAAGGATTCATCAAATAAAGTGTTTTCGTTTGTCTACAGTAACGATAAACCAAGTCACCTTTGCATTAATAAAGAAATTTGCCATTTTCATAATAAAGGGATTTTTGACATTTGAACCACTAACATTAAAGTTCGAAAAAAAGACTGAAATAACAGTTTTCTTTAAAATTTTATTGGGTAACTTAAACAATTAATAATCCGTGTTTCTACCGCGAACACTAACAACACAAGAACATCGGTTTGGCATACTCAAAATGAGTTCATCCAAATCACGCTGTGGAATGGCCGCCCATGTTCGTTGCAACAACAAAAAAAGGTCTTCTTGCGACTGGATACCCTCCATATTCGGCAGAGCTCTTCTCTGTAGCATATCCCATGCATGCTCAATCGGGTTCAAGTCTGGCGACTGAGCAGGCCAGGGCATGACATTGATGTTAGCTGCGGCGAGAGTCTGTCTTACAACTCTTGCGGTGTGCGGTCGTGCATTATCTTGCATTAACTGAAATAAGGGACCGATTTGCACTTGTCGAGGAACGATGACGTCTGATACAATCGTCTCAGCATAAATTTGAGCATTGAGGTTGCCTCTGATCCAAATCAACTCAGTTCTTCCGCCGATCCAAATACCCGCCCATACCATGATGGTTCCACCACTATAAGGATGGACTTCCTGGCAGGATTTTAATCGCTGTTGGCGTCCAGGGGTTCTCCAGTGTCGTATACGTTTATATATTTTATATATTTTTTTATTACAAAGCCACATCTCAATCTCAAGAAATCCGCATAAAAATGCTTGATCCCTAGACACTTTTGATGTGTGTATTATAAATACGTAGCAAGTGTTTTGCTATTGATAAGGAGACAACTATCTCTTTCATACTTGAATGCTCTCTCTCTCTCTCTCTCTGAACCCTCAGGGCGGAGTGCCATGAGAACTCGACGAATGTAAACATCTTGTCGTGCTAGAGATGCACTAACTAATTTCTATTTCTATTCAGAGAACTCAGTACTAAGGAAGCTCTGTATCTCAGTAAGCAGGGCGAGTCAGCCAGTACCATAGAAAAAATAGAACTATTGCAGCAAGAGGTGCAGAGATTTAAGTAAGTACTATTTCTACTATGATATGCTTTACTTTCTGTAATTTTGTACTATCTATTGTATTCATTATTTTTATAATATGGGAGTGGAGTTACTCTTATATTTTAAACTTTGAAGGAGCTTCTAGCAAACAGTAGAAGTTCCTATTATTTTTGCGAGTGGGGCACCATCATCTTTAAAGCCACGGCATCTGTCATTGCAGCTAGTGCCTGGTGCCCTTCCAAATAACAAACGAGGCACTGCTGAAATAGGTGTTGGTCGTATTTATATTTAATAAAAAACTACACAAATGATAACACACTGCCATCACACCTAACCTTAGCCAAATAACAAGTGCCTGGGTGTTCCTGAGAATGACTAAGGACGAGTGTTAAGTTACTACGTGAACAGGGAAGGTGGCAATGTGCTAGTGATACTCTTTACTATTACACGAGGTCAAAAGGCCACGGTGACCTGTATTGCCACCGAATGTATTATTAAAAAAAATAAAGGAAGGTATAATTTCTAATTATTGACTGTTTGTTATACATAGGGAAAAATGTGATGCGTTAACTTTGGAGCTAGCAGAGCAAGAATCGACACGGCGCACGGCCGTTAGCGAGATGGAGGCGCGCGCGCACTCGGCGTGGCTTGAGGCGCGCGCAGCTCGCCGCGAGACGGACGCGGCGCGAGATGAGGCCGCCGCGCTACGGCGCAAGCTGGCCTCGCTCTCCGCAGACGGCGCCGCCTCGCCGCTACATAGTGAGTACATACTACAGACGCGACACCGCCGATAAGCGAGATGAGATTGGATACATGAAGTATATAAACTAGTAACGAGTGCGAGGAGAACAAGGCTCATGTTCCGTGCCGTTCCGATTTGTCCTAAGTATGATTATCTCTAAAGTAAAATTATTGTTACACCACAAGATCTATACAATATAATACACTGGTGTATGTTGCGAAAGTCGCGCCGGTCGACATATGAACCACACCAGCACCGAGACGGCGCATGTGCGCATCTGTTTGTAGAAACTAGCTGGTGCTCCTGCTTCGATGCATTTGCGAGGTCATGTAATGGAAGCTTTACTTTGGCCTACGCACGCTTGGCAGGCGTACAGATGATTTGGGCAAGTGGGCTGCACGAGCAATTGAGAGAGGCGGTAATGGAGACAAATATGTTGAAATAAATGTCGAGAGTGAAAGTTGTTTGTTTTAACCAGTAGAGTTACACCTTTCAGATTGATACGCATTTTCTGCTAAATCTTGTACTGCAAGCTACCGTCCCAAAAGTAACATATTTCTTTCAGAAGTATCATCCCCACTGACGGCCAGCGATGGTGCGGTACCGCCGCCGCTACCGCTATCGTTCCTGCCGCCGCCGCTGCTGCCCCCACTGCCTCGCCCACCGCCACTCGGCAGATTACCTTCACCTCATCCACCCAGGTCTGTATCCACTCCTTAATTCCAAGAAAAATTTAAACTTCATGCAAGTTAATCACGATACAAAGCCCCCAAAGATGACGATGGCCACCGACCTAAACCGGAAGTTGACTATAGAATACAATTATCCATTAGTTAGGTACTAGATATGAGGAGCTAAATCCCTGTTACTAGGCTAGGCATCACGTGTCTTTCTTATTTACATTGCTTACATTGTTGCTTTTAGTAGCTTTAAATACCAATTGTCAAGACGGCAATCCTTGTACACTTCATGGTGCTTCCGTCATATCAAATACTACTATACTGGATCTCTGTACTATACTATAAAGGAATATATTGTTCTGTACTAGAAAGGAAGCCCCTATTCTGGCTTAGAAGCCCTGTCCGGTGACGCAGTAACGGTCCGTATGGGCCAGCTGCATAGTCAATATTAAAAACATTTCAAAACATCTAACATTTCGGCGACGTTGCAGACGCCATGGTCACGGGATGACTTTCGCGGTAAGTCCTGTACCTACAATAATAGTGTAAACAATCGTGAAAGTTTAAAATTATACATCAAAAAGATTGGCCCAGAAGAAGTAACGTATCGGCCTTGCACACTATTGTGGAGGCATAAATGAGCGGACTACACCACCCCAATCAGACTCACGATGCCCTAGTGGAGCATAATATCGAGACATGCAAGAAATTCAGACGCCTGAGTCAAAATCATAAACGCTACACTCAGAATGTCCTCCAAAAATATTGTATATAGGTAAGAAATCACTAAAAAGTTGAAGAAAATGCTTTCTTTATTTAACTTATTTGTTTTTATACTACGCCGGGAGGCATACAAGCATACCGTAGCCTATTAACGCTTGCGATATATTAAGTATCACTCGCGCGATACCTCCTCTGCTACTTACACATCAACTCCTTGGGAACTTACTGGTAACCTCACTCACACGCAGGAACACAACAACCCTCTAGGGAGTTGTTATTTGGCTGCGGTTTTCTGTGAGGTGGAGGTACTTACAATTTATTTCTCTTTTCTATTATATATGTTGTTATTTACAATAAGTAGTGAACTAAAGTAACTAATATGATATAAAGTTAAATTTAAACCACTATAACAATTAAAACTGTTAAATTTCATGTCGTCACTAAACAATTTGATTGTAGTTCTGAAACAATACTATAAAATGATACCATCTACCTGGTATAATCTTAGAGGTAGGAGGTGCCCTTTAATACAAAACTATAAATGGATCAGCCCAATTGAAGATGTGCCTTAATATTAAAACTGCATCACGTAATGTTTGTTCTATTGTCTTGTGATGAAACGTCTGAGTAGGTGCTCAATATAGGGTCGAAGTCTAATCATATTTCCCATAAACGTAATGAAGTTTAAAAATACCCTTAATCAATTTCCACCTCCACAGATACAGTGACCGTCGCTATTCGCCAGAGAGTCGGTACTCGCCCGAAAGTCGATACTCGCCCGAAAGCCGGTACTCACCGGAGACAGTGCGGTACTCGCCCAGCCACCGGTACTCGCCCCGTTCTCGCCCGTCTCCGTACTCCCCACGTTCGAGACGACGATCGAGGGACAGGTATATATATTTTTTTCTGTATTATTTACTAGCTTAACGCCCCGACTTCACACGTGTAGATGATGATGAAGATGAATTAATACTTTATTTGAACATATAGTGAGGGAAAGTTAGTTATTTAAGTCCCTTACTATGGACCTCATACGGAAGCTCAAGGTTGCACAGCTTGTGATGGAGAGAGCCATTTACTCTGAGAGATAAGTTAAAAAAATAAACATATTCGTAACAGAACTAGTTACCGTTACCGACGTGGCTCTAAGGATCAGCAAGCTGAAGTGGCAGTGGGCAGGCCACATAGCTCGGAGAACCCATGGCCGTTGGGGCAGAAAAGTTCTCGAATGGCGACCACAAACCGGAAAACACAGCGTAGAACCCCTCACACGATGGAACGACTATCTTGCGAAGATCGCAGGGAGCCGATGGATGCAAACAGCACAGGACCGATCGCTATGGAAATCTAAGGCGGAGGCCTATGTTTAGCAATGGACGTCCTTCGACTGATACGATAATGGTGATGATAAATATATAGAACATAACAACAATTTCTTATGGAACTATTTAGTTGGATAAGGATTACATTCATGATATGTATGTCAGCATCTTTTGATGCTACCCGTGTTTTAAATGACTAATTTGTACAAAGGACACTAGTTATAATACATAATAGTATATTGTGCAACTAGTGCGATAAGTTGTCGATTACCCACGAGAACGAAGTTCGCTTTGACGAATTCGCTCGTGTGGGCAATCGACAATATCGCACGAGTTGCAGATACTATTTTTTATTACGAATGCGGAATTATTACGTCGTCCAAAATTGGAGTCCAGGGGCGTTATTCAATTTGTTTTTCTCGTCAATTTGCGTGCGCCAAGTTTACTTGTCGCACTCAAATGGAGTGTGGTTTACTCAAAACTCATGTTGTAATTTTAAAATGGGCAAATAGCGACTTATCACTCGTAACATCGGGCACAAAGGTATTACTTATCCCGCATGAGTAATAAAAAAGAATGTATAATGTACATTATTTTATGAACCTTAAGAAGACTCGTATCTAGTTTTAATTTAATGACATTTTACGTGTGCTATTTGCAATTTTGTTAATAAATTCGTGTTGTTTATATTGTATATCACAATCTACGTTTGCCAATCACTATCGCGACCTCGGTTTACTTAATGACTAAGTTGTTCTTATAATTTTATGGCGGTTCCCTTCGCGATAACCTTACACCTTTGCTATCTCTTCGTATATTGACTTGCCTCAAACAAATTGTTAACAGGATAAATGTACAATAAAACTATATTTGTTTCCACTGACAAACAATTTTTTTAACGCAAACTGCTCGGTGCGTGTTTCAATTTGTATCTATCTCCATTGCCTTACAATCTGTGCTCTGCGGATACTTTTGTAGTCAAAGATTATCTCATTACTTTATTAAAAAAACTCTGTCCAAATTGCGACTGCAGAGATTAGTAAGCACATACATATTAATCCTAATGACACACACGGTATTGAGCCCTTTTTAGTTTAAGGAGAGATTTTACCTCCCTTTATGTATTCTACCGTTTGCGCAATGAATTTGGTTCCGAGGAGTTGTTCAATATGATGTCAACAAGCTCATTTTACACCGCACCGCTTGTCGATGGATGGGAGTTCATCCTCACACACGGAAGAAGCAGTTACCGTAGCCTATGGACACTTACAATATTAGGGGTGCCACTCTAGCGTTGCCAACTCTTTAAAATTCTCTGCACGCCTATTTTGAAGAACCAACTGTAGTTGTCCCTGGGGAGATCTTTGACTGGGAGTCCTTTCAACAATTTTCTCGGCAGGCAGAATTTTAACGACAGGGTTTAACCACAATGGTTCTCAGCAGAAAACTTCCATTCTACCGAGAACCATTGCGGTTACAGTGTGTGAGGACGAACTCCCAGCCGTCGGTACGGTTGTAAAACGAGACTGTTGGCATTATATCGAACAATTCTTTGGCCACAACCCATTGTACTGTTTGTAAAACACAGAAATGGAAGCAAAATCTTAAACTCAATGGCTCAATACCTTGTATTAACTTAAGATCTTCTACAATTCTCACACCTCGTCTTTACACCAAAACCCAAGGTCCTCACATACTTGTATCCAGATGCTCCCACCCATAGATGACTACAGGAGGTACTCTATCTGCAGTCTGACTTGAGACTTGTATAACAAAGGTCTTTGTCACGAGCTGAAGTTACTGTTTCATTTTATTCACCTCCTGGCAAATGCGGAATAGAATTTCGCGCAATTTCTGACACAAGTTGATCACGTCTTTCCTCCCCGAGAGTTCTAGGGAACAAGTGATGTTAGCACGACCTGTATAAATAGTGCCCGCGGTACTTCGCCCGCGTAACAATGGATGCCATTATGATGAAACAGAAAAACTTGTTAAAATAATATTGAAGACAAATGTCAGTACAAATCTTTTCATTGCTATCTTTTTATTGTAGTAACTTTATCATTGTTTGTTATATTTGATCGTGTCACATAATTAATGTAATCACCATTATAGCCGAGACTAACCTACCATGACCAAATTGGTCGTGTTTTATCAGAAGGTGACGTCAGAAGCCCCAGGAACCGGCGAGCGTGCATGAAAAGAGCTATGAATGTCACAGAAGCGAGTGAAGTATGCAAGGACCGCGTCTTATGGCGCTCGGTTCTCTCTGCCTACCCCGCAGGGGACTTGGCGTGAAGATATACATACATACATACATATACCATTATAGCCTCTACGAGACAGGCTCGCCCTAGTAGAGACCACTAGAAAAACCAAGAACATTTCTTACTATACCTACTTAATTATAACATAGTCTTAATGTCAAATAAAAGAAACTGTACTTCATAATTGGTAATAATAAATTTAAATATATAACATTAATTGACAACATTTATATTGATGTGCAATAGAAATAGCGGGAGATCGCACGGAGACCCAGTACGTCAGCATTGATGTCATGTTCTCGGAGCAGCTACCATCTACAGTTTTTGTACATCAGTTGGATAAGAATCTCGCAAATAATGTGTACAAGCCCTCGTGCAACCTGTACAATGGCAACTTTGATAAAAAGAACTTCGATATCAGGCCCAATCGAATGCCTTCGTCAGTTTTAGACTGAAACGAATTACCTAACCTTGACTCACAATTGCTAAACAGCAATGAAATCGGTTTCATTTTTAATTATTTTTTTCTTATATTCCGTAGATACGACGAGGGAAGAGGATCCCGTTCCCGTAACATACCGGACACCGAGACTGAATATAATTCAGACAGTCCCTCACGAGAGCCTCGCCGACGACGACGGTACTCCAGGCATTCTGGTACGTTTATATTTTACACACAATATTGTATCATACAAATACTGCTCGTATTTTAATGCCTCAATCACTAAAGTAATGGGTGATGTTTGATTAGATGTAAACTTCTTAAGCGAAACTTTCACAAAATAGAAAATATTTTCTACTGCGAAATATAACTTCATCAGAAAAATATGCAATAATAACGTTTTGCATGCGAAAGAACTGTTATAGTTACGAAAGTGATCATCATTAACAATTTTAACAATTAATCGGAATATCCGATAATTATACGACTGGTATCAATAATAAAAATACGCCTGGCTCTCACACCTGACCGTTTAAACGTAGGTGTTCAATGTGACAGGGTATCTCATGCCAAAACTGTGATAAAAAGCTGTATTTTTACTAAATATTTGTTTAGTAACATTTGAGGCAAGAGACAAGGAAATTGTATGAAGCCATCATGTTTAAGACATCCAACGAAACATTGACGTGCTGACATCTCTCCGAAAAGGTTATTTGACAATTTGTTTATTTTGGAGTTTTTAGAGAAAGAAACGTCTTAAAGTTTTAAGCCAAAATTATGATCTTAAAATAGTAATAAATAAATGCATAAGTAACGCTATCTATTTGTACCTATTGGTGACTGAGGCGACAAGTAAAAATAGTTAATACTAATTTAAGTGCCTATTTAACAGAGTTACAAAAAGAACCAAGATTTTTGATCCAATATTATAATAATTTCAGGTCCAAGCTCAGGATCGGGATGTTCATCGGAGTCGGAAAAATGAACTCTATTCATCAGTGTAAAATAGACTAATAGTAATTACTCGTTCACAGTGGTCGAACACTACATTAGAAATGAGGCCAAATTGTATCTTGTTGTTTAGATAGAACTGCTTTACGACTGACGATATCTGCTAGGTTCGATTTGGTGCAAAAGTAGATGAACTATCAGTAAAATTATTGCATAACACCATTTTTTATAAGTGAGGCTAAAGGGTTGGGTATCTTTGATTTTTTGTGAGTCGAACAGTGGTCTTTTTATTTCTAGTTTTAAGACCACAGCTCATTTCGAAGGGTTCATTCGCAACACAACTACACTGTACATTAGAAACATAATTTTATCATAATGTGAATAGTCAAATCGTTCTCAGTATATGTGAAGGACCCGTGGCAGTTTTGTTACGTGATTTATTTTAGTAAATAGCAAATATTTTAGTAAATATAAAATAATTGAAAATGTGTTGTCTTAGTTGATTGTCGGTCACGTTATTATTTATTTATATAAACTTTATTAACCACAGTGAGAGTAGAAAAGTCGGACTTCTAAGAGTATTCTATACCAGTCAACCCTTAGGAAAAGTGATCATACCCGAATGCGGCTTAAAAACAATATCTGTCTATATGTTCTTGCCAAGCCAATCGCGAAGTTAGCAGAGAGAGCTAATCACCACATAACAAAAATTATAATAATAAACGAATAAAGAAATTACCGCGATGGTTAATACAGTCAGTTTGCAATAATCCTCAAAGCTCTTAATAGAATCGCACGCTCAAGCTGATATCCAGGTGTTATTATATATTAGATGAACAACTAAATTGTATAGAAGAAGTTGTTGCAATGATCTATGATGTGACTGTAAACACATCTTTACTAATTGCCGTAATTGACGATAACCTAATCAATTTATTTATGTATGAAAATTTTAATCGTACACATAAATCGAATCGCTCTACCGATGACGAACAGCACATATCTCAACATACTGATAATATTTAAAATATTTATCTCTGTTTCTATGTATCTACATGTAGGTTACCCGTTTAAGCATTTAGTCAATTGTGTAATATAATGTATCCATGGGTTGTGGTGACACTTGTTAGAATCCCATTATTATAAAACTCCTGGTTCACTGATACGCTGTGAAGGCGAGCAGGAAATAATGCATTTTGTCGTAACAAAACGTAAGTAATAATATATCCCGTCTAGCAGTATACTTCAAAGACGCAATAGAGCCGCGACAAGAGTTTTTGTGCTAAAATGCCGTGAAATAAATAAAATATTGTAAAATAAAGTAGTGAAACAAAAATCTTTTCCACTATTACATTACTATTACAAAAATATTGTACTAGATTGATTGATAAGTACTCTTCAGATACCAGCCATTTAACAACACTGTTCTTGATATAATAATAAGAATAAAATATTGGCTTGTACTGATTATTTCACAATCAGGCTTGATAGCACTTATTGCTGCGACAGCGTATAAAGTGTTAGGTACACTTAGTAAGTAAAGTAAAATTTAGTCTAAGTAGTTGCAACTCCGCCATTTGGTGGCGTGTCACATCTCCAACTCCCTTCCGATAGTAGATTGGCCCATGATGAGGAGGCCAAAAATTGGTAATGTCCTCATGACAGCTTGTATTCAATCTTAGTGACATCGGAAGCACATTGTTTGTATCAAGGGGAATATTATTCTAGAAATAAATATGACACAGAAAATAAGTATTTGCATTTAATATTCCTTTGTAACACAACTGTTTATTTTTCCAATTCATACATTAACATCGAACTTCCTATATCGTTACGACAAGTTTTATAACCCTAAATGTATTTATCTTGAAAGTTCGCATAAAAGTATTATTTATTAGGATATTTTACAACAAACCGTTTATTTTATCTATATAAACCGTGAAATATAAATCTCGAATTTACAAACGTTCGGACGACAATAGTTTCTCTATTATTTGTGAATATGATCTGGTCAAAATGGACTTTACATTAGTCTAGACTAGATCCGTGCTTCCCAAAGTGGTTTATATCGACCCATTAGGTCGATGACAACAAGTAAAGAGTCCATCAGATTCAAACATTAGTTAGGCAGAGGGTCTACGAAGAACCGAAAATTATATATTTTCTGCTCTGAAAGGGGGCAAAAAGATTGGAAATCTCTGGTCTAGATGGACTCTTAACTATCTACGTCTTCACACTAATTAGGCTGAAAGGAATGAGCGCCACTTATACTCCACTATATATACATATTTTCGTTTATTATTTAAATTTCTCCATCATCGTATCCTCAATGTTTGTTTGCCTTATATATATACACTTATTAAAGACCTTTCTTTTCAATAAAACATTACATGTTTTAGAGGTACAATGGTTTAAACCAAATCAGTGGCCTTCAGACGACTTTAGAGCATTGGTCACAGGCAAACCAAAATGAAGTTTGACTAAGTATGTTTTAAACCGAATTCAATTAAAGGGAGGCCCGAATCACAGCACAGGGATGATTGAATTAATTACATTTACGTACACGTCGCCGATTTATTAAAACTTGTTAATATCACCAAACCATTCTTACTTCCAATTATTTTTTTCTTCCCTTTATCCATAACAGTTGAACTTACTTGCTACTTCTCATTTAAATGCGCATTTAAATATAACCTTGTTTTAATAAAAATAGTTTTACTCGATCTGAAAATTTTATTTAAAAACAATTCTTTTTGTGAAATGTCATTTGTGCACACGACTGTACTTACATTTTAAACTATCTAGGTTTAAAAATTAATAGGTACAAGTTAAAATGTTAATAACATATTAATATGTAAGCAATACAAACCATTTTATGTAATATATTTAGTTATCACGAGCCATTGTTTTAAAATAGTTTATTTATTTAATTCCTTTTACTATAAATTAACTTACAAGTTCTCTGCTATTGTACCTGATTTCTTTTTCTCTTATGTCGATCGTCATATGAATCAGTTGTATGTTGTTCCTATTGTAATCTAACATTATTTAATGTTTGATTTTAAATAGATAAATAATAACAAACCGAATGATACAAAATTAACGTATCGAAGACAAGCAATACATGAAATGTTTACAACTTTATAAGGTTAAACTATCTTTTGTTTGATGGCGACTCTTAAATTATTATACATTGTTAATAGTCGGTTAAATGTAATATATTAGATACGATTTTAATAAATAATTTTATCTATTCATAGTGAGTTTACTTTAGTTATATTTACAGTGCCTTTGTTATAGTGATAAATCTTTGCAAATATATTTCACATGATAGTATCAAGGTTCAATGGTCAATATTGGTTTAAGTTGAAAGAGCTGTTTACATTTCACTAAGTGAAGTTTACACACGTGAACAGCTTAACGGTGTAATTTCGTCCAGTAATTAATTAGGAATAGATCAATTAGGGGCGAGAAAGGCGAGAAATCGCTCCACGACGAATTTTTTATAACATACGTGTTTATGTGCAATCTGCCACATAGGGCGCGGTGCGATTGGTTTTTGTGTGACAGGTTACATACAAACATGAAGGTTATAAAAATCCCAAATTGCTGCCGCTTTTCTGCTTTTCCCGCCCCTGTCGGTTTTAAAGAAGGAAAGCGTTCAATGACCGCTAGATCTAGAAGGGGCTGTAACAGTTTGACATATTTTAAACAATAGTGAGAATCTCTTGATATTCCGAATGTCTATGTTTGATGATTGTTCTAAAGAATATACATTTGACAAATGGCTGAAATTCCAATATTAGGTTACCATTATTTTCGAATTGTATATTTTGAAATTTTACTCAATGTTTGAGCAAAGTTATAAGACATAAATATAGACACAGTCACAGGCACGGGCACAGATACAGGCACAGACACAGCCATAGATAGGGATAATGGTACGGAACCCTTCGTGTGCGAGTCTGACTCGCACTTGGCCGATTTTTTAGTATTTGTTGTTATAGTGGCAACAGAAATACATCATCTGTGAAAATTTCAACTGTCTAACTATCACGGTTCATGAGATACAGCCTGGTGACAGTGACGGACGGACGGACAGCGGAGCCTCAGTAATAGGGTTCCGTTTTACCCTTTGGGTACGGAACCCTAAAAACAATATACACGTTTCGCCTAAAGGTTGAGTGGAAATAAACTTAAGTTTAGGCGACTAAACTTAACTTCAATCTGAACTCAACTACTAAAAATGTAAATGTGATTAAATAATGTGCAAGCGAGCCGAATAAAAACGTCTAGCCAGTCTGACGGATATTTAGGTTAGACTGTTATGGCGGCTTCACTCTCGCCACTACCTCCTTTTATGGTATTTTTTAAGATCACCCAGTGGACTGATTAAGTATTATTTTCAATCGATCGATATTGTTTATACAATATTTGATTTGCTATTTGTAAACATCTTTAGACACCAAAATGAGGTAATTTGACGTTTCGAACAAACTTGTGGATGTTACCTAAACGTGAATATGGAGCACGAAGACAGCACGGCAGTTATTATGATAGTTTTATGTAAAAATTCTAACTAGTACAGCTTGTTATGTTAATAGCTGCATAATTTAGTTTGCAAAGAGACTGAAGTTAATTACTATCTAATACAAAGGTACCCATGTCGCTGACTATATCTTTCAAAAATAATCTTATTTATCGAATTAGGGTTCTACGTTCCATGGTATGAAGCTGTCCTTTTCTGGTTGATGAAGCTGAAAAAAAAAACATAATATCTATAAAATAGAATCAATACTACAGAATAATAAAATTAATCGACTAGGCTAGCTAAATCCACCACAATTACTGATAAATTACTTAAAGAAAAAATATTTACTTTTATAACTTTTGTTACGTACTGTTATACAATAGTGTGAATACTAGAATAAGAACAAGTTTGATGCGGACCATTTTCATTAGGGAACTGTTTTAAAAATATATAACTACATTTCTATATTTTTGTTATCCACGCCAATATTATAAAGAGGAAAAATTTGTATGTTTGTAACGAATAAACTCAACAACTATTGGACCTATTTCAAAAATTCTTTTACCATTAGAATGCTACATTCATCATCATCCGAGCATTAGTCCCGGTCGCGTCCTGAGCTCTCGCATCGGAGCCCGGGGCCACTTTAGAATTGTACATTATCCCTGAGTAACGTAGGATAGTTTTTATTCCAGAAATCGTCCTTTAAGGGGGTGGAAGTTTGTATATGGAACCAATAACCGCGAACCAGTTTAAATGAAATTTGATATGGAGATAGTTTTGAATTGTGGGGAAGGATATAAAATAAAACTTATCACCGAAATCTTCCCTTAGGGTGTAAAAAGGGGAGTGGATATAAGCTACCCAAATTACTAATTTCACGCGGACGAAATCTGGTACAAAAGCTACTATTCTATATTTCTTGAGTCTGCAGGGTTACTGTAGAAACTAAACGCAGCGACAATCCAATTCCAATATTTCAGCATTGAGAAAAATGTGATTTTTTACTATTATTCTCGTATTACACTTTTGTAATAGGATATCGATAGGTCAATAAATAATACGACAAACATCCACTAAAGTTTTGGCGCTACTGTCGTAGTTCAAAAGTTAAATTTCAATTCCGATGGATCGTGATTAAAATCAGTACGTTGTTATATCATATAAATATATTTCATATAAGTAACTGGCACGGAAAAGAGTTTACGAGGTTTAAACTTGTAGTGCGATTTCAGCTTTCCGTTAAATTATTAAAACACGGCGTGCAGCTGTTTGTACTTAGTGTTACAATAATAAAATGTACTTTATTCATGTACTACGATTACTAGCTACCTTTTTCGTGATGTGGTCCTCGCAAGCCATGCGTATGCGTGCCGCAGTCGCTGGAGAATCTACATGAAAGTCGAGCGATACACCGGCATCAGCTCGCGCCGCTCGTATAGCTTCCATTATCGCAAAGAACACTGAGGACGCTAGGAACAGAGGCGGTTCACCGACAGCCTGGAACAGTTATAGAATAACTGTAAAATGTCATTCTTATGTATAAAAAAATAAATTTTATGCAATTCATAACAACAAAAATATTACCTTTGATGAATACACGGCTCTAGGATTTGGAGCTCCCTTAAGAAGAGATACATTGAACTCTAGCGGAATATCGCCGAAACCAGGAATCTTATAAGCTCCAGGCCCGCGAGAATATAGTGTTCCGGTCGGTGAATAAATCAACTCTTCCATTGTGAATAGACCATACCCTTGAATGAAACCTCCTTCAATTTGACCAATATCTATAGCTGGATTTATACTTTCACCCAAATCCATAACAATATCGCTTCTTATTACCTGATGATCTCCACTGAGGCAATCGATTTCAACCTCTGTACATGCGACACCAAAGGTAAAGTAGTTAAAAGGCTTCCCAGTGTTTGTTTTAAAGTCATATCCGATATCAGGCGTGGCGTGGAATCCAGTAGCGGAAAGACTGACTCGGTCAAGGAAAGCCGCTAATACCCACTTCTCCCATGTCCCTTCAGGGTTCTTTTCTTTATATGGCTGCAACCTCTTGACAATAGTCTCACAAGCCTGAAGAACCGCCATTCCATTCAAATCAGATCCTGCGCTAGCCGCTGTCGCTGACGTATTAGGCACTTTGTCAGTAGAAGTTTCACTAATATGAATTTTCGATATGTCTATACCTAGAGTACGAGAAGCGATTTGTATCATTTTTGTGTGAAGAC
Source organism: Pyralis farinalis (assembly GCA_947507595.1). Taxonomy (NCBI): domain Eukaryota; kingdom Metazoa; phylum Arthropoda; class Insecta; order Lepidoptera; family Pyralidae; genus Pyralis; species Pyralis farinalis. The sequence continues at coordinate 18,685,262 of OX382271.1, read as the reverse complement.
CCTGCCCCATTTCTGTACCACCGTGCGATAAAAGAACTGAACCATCGACGTAAACCAAAATTAAGGCACCCGCCTGGTTGAGTAGTTTCTCAGTAAAGGCAATTCCAAATTTTGTAGGAATTAGAGCTATGCCACGTTTTCTCCATCTATGCTGTCTGAAAATGTTAAAAATTTGCTTCATTTAAGTCTAGTCAGAATATTTTTGTTTTTCGTACCAAGTTTACTTATAGTTATGGTTACTTACTTATTGAAGTTTTCGACGTCCAATTTTCTTTGTGCTAAATTACTTTTTTCAACACATTCATCCCAACATCTTTGTAAAGTGCAGTGCGTTAAAACTTGCCCATAATGTGTTGAATGATTTTCTTTGTATAAATTGAGCCTACTTATCTCTTCTGGAGTCTTTCCCAGCTTGAGCGCAATATCACGGACCATATTTTCGGCTCCAAACATACCCTGAGGGCCTCCAAAACCTCGAAAAGCTGTATTCGAAGGTAGGTTAGTTTTACATATGTGACCAGTTACTTCAACATTGGGAATATAATATGCGTTTTCAAAATGGAACATAGATCGTTCTACCACCTGCGTAAAGAAAAATATTTATTAGTAATTATGTTCCTTTATATAGGTTCACTTATTACTGATCATTTTATTACTCACCGGTCCAGATAGATCAATAGAATAACCACCATTGTTGTAAATATTTACAATAGCACCCATTAGTTTCCCCTCTTTGGTTGCAGCTACTTTGTATTTGACTAGAAATGGATGCCGTGTGCCCGTCATTTGCATGTCTTCGTCACGATCAAGCATGCATCGTACCGGTCTATTGAGTCTATGAGCAGCCAAGGCTACTGGTAACGCAACAAGCATGCCTCTTGATTCTTTTCCACCGAACCCGCCTCCCATACGCTTTACACGCGACACTATTCTATTCATGGGAACATGTAGAATATGACTAACTAATTTCTGAAATAATGAAACGTAAGTTAACATTTTATTGCATGTACACCAAAGTATAAATTCAATTGCATAAAGCATTTACCGCAATTTCTGAAGGATGTTGAGAAGAGCAAAAAATCTCCATTTCATCATCTTCCTTTTTGGGGATTGCAAATGCGGCATGTGTTTCCAAATAAAAATGTTCCTGACCACCCATTCTACATTGGCCTTCGATTATAACGTGTTCCTTATTTTTGAAAGCAGATGTTACATCACCCTTTCTTATAGTTTTTGGATATTGCGGATAAAACGAATTGTGTTTAATTGCATCTTCCATAGTGACAATGATAGGCTGAAGGTCTTCGTATTCAATCTTTACTTTTCGTGCAGCGGCTTGAGCCGTAGCCTGATCTTCTGCTACTATGACTCCAATAGTCTGACCTTGACTAATAACTTTCTCGCTGGCAAATAGTTCTTCGTCGTGAAATATCGGCCCGATAGTATTCTGTTCTGCTGTCAAGTCTTTAGCTGAAAAGAAGGCTACAACTCCAGGATCTTGTAAAGCTGCAGTTGGGTCTACAGATAATAATTTTGCATGTGCTTTTGTGCTAAGTACAAAAGCTAAATATAATTCGTTTTCAGCCGTAGGCATATCATCACAATAAATAGCTTCACCTGTTGCCTGCTTGTATGCCGACATGTGCTGTATCGGTCTTCCAACTGCGTCGCTTTTTATTTGTTTATCTCCTACAAGTTCAAAATATTGTGAGCTCTTTGGTAAGCTCCCATGAAATTGTTCTGCCCCACTGCTGTGATATGGTTTAATGAGATCTTCGTGTATATAATCCTTCGACATTTGTTTCGCTATTGCTAAATATGCCTTCAAAAATAAACTCATTGTTAAAGCACGTCTAAATTGTACGTTTCCCCCGGGCACTGAAGGGCTCAAAGGCAACTCCTCTAGCATATATGAATATGCCTTTTCAATCATTTCTTCGTCCCATTTTTCTCCTTTCAAATCATGGCTAGTTTTTGTAGCAATTTTCGTTACGGGTGCCATGCCACCAAATGCGATGCAAATATTGTTGATAATGTTTGTGTTTTCATCAAATTCTACATTAATTGCAGCCGTCACAATAGATATATCATCCTCGCGCCTTTTGGCTTGTTTGTATGCTTTCAAATATTGGTATTTTTTTGAGAAGGGTATTTCAATAGATAATAAAATTTCGTCCGGTTTCACGACATTTCTGCGATACCCAGTAAAGAATGTCTCGTCCATTAGGACACAACGATGTCCATTGCTCTTGCTTAAAAGATTAAGCTTTACTTTCAGGGACATTAAAATGGGATTTAAGTCAGATATAGGACTCCCTGTTATTATATTCCCACCTATAGACGCAACATTGCGTATTTGTTTGCCCGCAAACCAATTTAACATTTCGTTAATGGCAACAAGTGTTCTAGTTTGATATTTAGGTAAAATGTTAATGTAATTTGAAAATATTTTTTCCATTTCCATAAGAGTAACTGAAGCACCAACAGTCAAACCATTATCATTTTTGACAACCTCGTTCATTTCTTGTACACCGTTTGGCATTATAATTGTAGGATAAACACAATGTTTGAACTTCGTTTCCACACCTACTTCAGTATTTCCGACTACAATTTTTGCATCGTTATACTGATCTTTCAATCTCAACATAGTAGTTAAATCTATCGGTCGATGCCAAGTCACATTCTTTCCCCTGTATAATAAATATTGTTCGTCATATATGGACGATAACCTTAATTCGGGTGGGAAAATAGGTTCCTGACTTGAGTCGTATGGCAAAAATGAAGATCTATCAAAAATGTAATCAGTTTCATTGTCATTATCTTTTTGTTTATTTTTACAACAATTTTTACCCATTGCACATCCGTTACTTTGACTGCCATTTGGACTATTAACACCGTCAGTAACTCGTTGTGTTTCCCAATCTTCAATGAAAGTTTTATATCCTTCTATAATGGCCCTATATCCTGTACACCTACACAGATTGCCTTGAAATGCAACTTCCATATCAGCAAATTTTATGTGACGGCAGCTTCTGAGTAGAGCATACATGGACATAACAATCCCTGGTGTGCAAAATCCGCATTGGGAACCATGTGCTTTTGCGATTCGTTCTTGTACAGGATGTAATTTAGATTTTGTTGAACCGATGCCTTCTACGGTAGTTACTGCCAAACCGTGCATTGCACATACTGGCGCGAGACAAGCATTTACAGCAAGATGTCTGACATTCGATAAGGAAATAAAGTAACGTAATTACGAATACTACGCAAAATAATGTCGTAATCCTTTGGAAAAAAAACTAACATGAATGGTGTCCATAGGTAAACGGTAATTGACAGCAGAGCGTGGCAATTGACATACTACCCGGAGATAAAACTTTGCAAAACTAGGAATCCTGAGATACCTACATTTAGAGCTGTCAATACATTCGGCGTAGTCTACTTGGGGTGCAATGCACCCGCCGCCAGGGTGTGCCACAGGTTAAGAGAGGTAGGGCGCACCAAAGCAGCCCGGCTGTGAAATACCTCCACCTCAGAGAAAACCGCAGCCAAATAACTACCCCGTACCCCGAGGGTTGCTGTGTTCCTGCGTGTGAGTGAGGTCACCAGTAAACTCCTAAGGAGTTGCTGTGTTAGCAGCAGAGGTGGAATATACAGACATGTAAGAGATCGAAGTTTGGTTTTCATCCCGTTGATAGTTAGATTATTCTGTTTTAGCCAATTAATTATATTACTTATAGATGTTTCAATGTCGGATTTATAGTCCGTTTTATATTTTCTCTCAATTAGAAGTGTAATGTCAGCAGCAAATAATATCACTTGTTAGTAATAGCTAATCATTCATATCAAATCATTAATATAAATTAAAAATAATAGTGGTTCTAAAATACTGCCTTGAGGCACTCCAGAATTATTTCCATAATAATATAGGAATAGCGTGAATGGAGGGCTGGGAAAACTTTTTGATAGTAAACGTATACTATACATAACGTGTTGCAACCAAAACTCAGTGTCTTTGCCAGATCCTTAGGTTTAGATAGCGGACCGCATCAATCCTAATGGATTAGGAAACGGGATAACGCTTAAAAAAAGAAGAAAACAACGTGTTGCAGAGTCCAACGCTAACGTATGGAAGCGAGAGCTGCGCTTGGCAAAGAGAGCATTGCGCTGCGCTTGGCTAGTAGAATAAATGCAGCCGATAATGTTTGTTAAACAAGTTAGCTGAGTTGAAGATATAAGGAAGAGAGTATTGCAGTTAAGATAGGAAGAAATATGCGCCGTCGGTTCGGACATGTAATAATAATGCAATACAAAACAATGACGAAAGACGTATACTAAGCTAAAGCAAAAGAATGTAAGTGTCGAGGAAGGCTTAAACTCAACAACCACGACCAAATTGGTCGTGTGTTAACCGACGCCAGGAGCCCTAGCAAACGGTGAGGGTGTATGAACATTAAAGAAGCGAGTGAGCTGTGCAAGGAACGAGTCATTGGCGCTCGGTTCTATTTTAGCGTGAAGATCGATAAATATATATTATCTTTATACCAACGCAAAAATGCTTGTTTATAGGGTTTTTGGTACATAGATGCAAAGCTCGTAGGATGTAACTTGTCCCATAACCATAACGTTAAACAACTTTGCCAACGAAACATGGCTCGAAAACCTGTAGAGCCTATAAAATAATGTTTAGAAAGCTGCTCATTTTAACCTGTGATTAAAGAATACTCCCTTGGTACACAGGGTGTGATTTGTTCTAAATGAGTTTATAATATTATTTTCAAGGACGGTTGAATTTACCTGTCTCTTTGTGTGTCTTTTATGACTGCCCTGAACTTCTCAAGTGCGAATGTATCTATAATTAAGTATAACAATTAAAAAGGATACTCGACTTTCTTAGTTTTTCGGTTGTATTTAGACACCATGACCGTGCAAGCGCCACACCCTCCTTCTGCGCAGCCTAACTTGGTGCCAGTAAGCCTAAGCTTCTTCCTTAGGTACCATAGCAATGTCCATTCGGGTTCTGGCTTCGGTTCCACTACCTGGAATATAAAATCATGGCATGTTGTAACTTGTGGCGCTCAATTCTCTCTGCCTACCTTGCAAGGGACTCGGTGTGAAGGTATAGATAGATAGATGTTATATTTTTTTCTATGGGTGCTATTGACTGTAACTACGAATGCAAAATACAATAAAATAATTGCACGCAATAACGTAGGCATGTCATCTGGCAGTGCTAGCCGGGCGGCTGAACGTCGGCGCCGCAACGTAATTATAAAGGTCCTGAACTATGTAATTGCGTTTTATGAACCACAAAAGGACTTAATGAACAAAAGTGGTCAATTACGAGCCGGACTCACAAATCCAGTATGTGTACATATATGAACAAATTAGTTGTTTACATATCGCTGGAACGTAGACCACTGTTTGTGAAAAGTGTTCGTGCCGATCCGTATAGTTTTTATAGTTGGTGTTTGGAGTTTTTTTTTTATACAACATCGGGAGGCATACAAGCATACCACCTGATATAAAGCGATTACCGTAGCCTGCAACACTTTTTAATCATTAAATGCTACCTCCGTTGCTGACACAGCAATACCTTAGGAGCTTACTAGTACTTAACCTAACTCACATGCAGGAACACAACAACCCTTCAGGGAGTTGTTATTGGCTGCAAAAATGAACATTTGGTACGTGAGTAGCTATGTACGCAAGTTGGTTGTTATGTAACGTTTAGCTACGCATATGCAAACAAAGTGATTGTGTATCATGAAGTGCAACAAAATTGTTCATACTAGCCTTCGGAAAATTGTTATTGATGTGAAATATCTATTGGCGTGCCTTGGCAATAAAATCGAACCCTATGCAGTGGCGGCAAATGGCATGACGCTCTCTCATGCCGTCATGCCCCCTCTACGCCGCCACTCTCGACTCTCTCGTATATGTGCGTGAGCATACTAGACACTCCGTTGCTTCTCTGCATGAGTTATTTGCTATATCTATGCGACGGTTTTTGATTTTTATTTATTAAAAATGTGAATATTCAATAAGATGATGATGTTTCACATCTGCCGGGCAAACCGTGATGGCCACCATTTTGTTGGGTACGGTCGTCAGCAAGATGGAGGTACTTTAGCAATTGGACACCATCATAAGTTACTACTGTTGCATTTCACCTCTCTTTTGCCCGTTTGCACACGGTGCACCATAGGCACGTGACGTGGCGTAGTCCGATTCTAAAGATGATAGCCAGCCACTTACTTCCCCATTTTGTAGTTGTGTAAATCAATTTGAAGCCTTCCGATACGAAACATGCATTAACATCATTAGAATTCTACCAAATGTCGAATAGAAGTTATCAATTGCCATAAAGATTTTGATCTTCATATTACTGAATGTCTCTCAAATTATTTGACGAGATAGCCACCATGCCCAATTGAGCGATTTGGCGGTTTTAATAGCCGTCGCGCTCTAACTTCACAGCAGAGCGGCCACGCAGCGCAGCGTCGCCACTGATATATTACAGTCTAATAGGTGCTTCCACCGACTGGAAGAGTCCAAGTCAAAACGAAAATTGAATATTGGAAGCGAAAATCTTAATTATACTTTACGTACGTAATATCTGTGGTAGAAAAGTTTGACGAGGATTGAAATAATTCGTGGTGTAGGACGTAGGTAGATTTAAACCGTATTTCTGCATAGGTATATAAAATGTATTTTCGGTTGATTATTTACTCTTTTATGAAGATTGACTACATTGATTTTTGTTGTACCATTTTAAAGATTACATGGACAGATACTGCAATAGATATCTTAATGGCACACACACGCTGAATGTTTAACGTTAACAAGGCCAACAACCAACAATAATGATGAAGTGTTTCCTGTGCAACGTGGTGTTGTTGCCGCCAAGTTTCTTAGCCATCTTTTTTTATGCCACTAAGATGACAAATAAGCATACGCATACCTAATGGTAAGCAGTTACCGTAGCTCATGGACATTTGCAACACTAGGGTGGCACTCACGCATTACCGTCCCTGCAAAATCTTCTGATGCATCTTTTGAAAAACTCCATTCTGTAGTGCCTTGATAAAACCTCGGGGAGCACCCTGGCCTAAGGCAGAAATATTTGTAACCAATATTGAATTAAATTGTCTCATATGCGATAAATAACCGCTTAGGGGTAGAGGTCAGGCCGTCAGAGAAGTTATCAAAACGAGTAGCTACGTAACATAAAATGTCTTTTACAATATGTACATGATGCAAGATTTGTGACATTGGAACTGTCGCAGCCAACAGCTTATCGAAACGCGTCTGTCCGTCGACAGATATAAATAAAGTTGTACCGGGTCTATGCGATAGATGTGTCTAACGTCGTCTACTATTGTTTTATGTGTGTGTTTTTTTATACCACTAAGGTGCAATCGAGCATGCGGCCTGCCTGATGGTAAACAGTCACCGTAGCCTAGCAACAGCAGGGGCGTCACTCATGCCTTGCCGATCCCAAAATTATGATGAATAGAATCCAGAATGGTCAAAGCTACTAGTCAGCAGATGCGAAGTTACCGTAAGGCCGACTTGATACCACCGGTGGTTTGGCCGCGTATCCCAAACCAACGCAGTGCCCATCTTCTATGGTATCAAAGACATCTCATCAGGGCTCTTGCTATCGTTCCACATTTCTGGGTCTTTAATGCCGTCGTAACCTTGACACTCGTAAGCACCCTTCTCAGGAATGCAGCATGGCAAAAGAGGCGACTCACGCTGGAAGAGCAAGCTGTCCACATCGCCTCCACAAGTAGCACATCACACATATTCAGCTTCTAGTCTGATACACGCAGCTATGATACGTAGTCCGTAACATCTTCTTCTTAGCGTTATCCCGTGTCCTAATGTATTCGGATTAACAAGGTCCGCTACCTAAGCCTACGGATTTCGCGAAGATACATGGAGCGACTGCCGTCAGATCTCCACAACCCATAGGGAAAACCAGATCTTTCATAAGGTCACATGTTTTTCGAAATGTAATTTCTTGGATGGTTTCCTCACGGTGTTTTCCTTTACCGCCGAGCAAATGATAATTTCAAATATGTACCCACACAAATACGAAAAGACGAATTTTGTGGTACATGCCAGGATTCGAACCATTGTATCAAATATAGCCTAAATTGATGGCCTCTTAACGAGCTCGACAACGTAATTAAGAGTAGATATTGGTTAAAAATATGAAATCCAAAGCCTTGTTGTTTTTTAAGCGTACCTATCTATAATTTAGGCGTAGTCTCGCTAGCTAGCCAAAGTCACCAGCACAGACCCATGTTTTTTTACACCCTTTTTAATTATGACAACCCGTTCTAAGCGGCAGGGCTGTGTGGCATCGATATCTAGATTGATTTAGTCGAGAATCCACCATACACAGCATCTCACAGGGGACCATAGACATTTCATATAAACAAAAATTCTTTGTATTTTCATTACTGTATCACCAAACTATTTAAATACCTATTACCAGTAATAGGTATTTTCACTATTAGACTATCTTTCTGTACAAGAAATTTCAATGTAAGTATCCTGCGCAATTGTTGTTATTTTTCCTGTAAATTAAAAATATATTCACGCCACTGCTGAATGCAAAATGTTGCCAATTATATAATATTATATAATGCTGGTTTCGGACAGTACACAACATGCAAGTAGTATCTACTGTCAACCATATCATTGTATACGAGTATTTAGGTTCAAAGTTCTTCCCTGCTAACCAAGCAAATGTAACTTAGAAGTTAACAAAGTTTTAATACAATTTCTCTTGCCATCCATGTAAAAATATTGTATTTCAAAAATGTGTTGTACATGCCACACCAGGATTTTTAGCCACTAGGCCCCTGTTCTCTCATTCTATATGTACGTACGTACGTACTCATATATGTATATTATTATCAGTTAAAATTATATAAATCTACAGGTTTTTAGTTCACTAGTGATCTCGAACTGACGATAGCTTATCATGTCGTTGACAAATAATAAAACAGGTACTTTTATCTAATCAACACCGGAATATTACTCAGAAAGAAGATATTTTACAGCCATGTACTTATATCTGTTACCGTTTGTTTATTTGGATCATAACCTCTAAACGTAATTTCTACAATTATTACTTTTATTGCCTCATTGTCAATACATTTCTTTATTTTTTCGCAAAACTGTAGACAACTGTAGTGGTGGCAATAATCATTACTACATTGACTACATGCGGATCGTGTGGACGCATAAGTATTTTGGGTACGTGCAGGACCCACCCTAGGACTCCTTGCTCTTTAAAATTGGGGTCAAGAGACATTGGCTGACGGCGTCCGACGGTTTCTTCTTGCGCAAAGAGCACAAAGTATGAGCGTAAGCATCCTAGTGCACCAAGATCAAGAGGCAACAACAGTGTGATATATTTCCATGCTTTATACGGCTCCTTATGGCTGCGCACGACTGTACGGCCGGCCCTGTAAAAACCCCTTCACGCCAATTTTTTAAATCCCATGCTGTATGTAGGCTTGCGAAAACTCCTCGCAGCTTCCACAACATTAAGAAAGACCTCTCTGAATGCATCATATCAAATAACCCTGAACACAACTCGAGTGTCCAATTGAGTTTGTAACAAGGCTTAGGGGGTTCAATACCATGTGTAACCTCATGATCATCAACAGTTCTGAGAGCTCGTCTATGAACCAAATCACAAAGTAGAACTCAGTCGCCCCCGCCTAAAAGTGGCAACAATACCCCCATGTGACTTAGAAGCCAGAATTCTTTTACACCGCCTATTTCTGGAACCTAGTTTGATTTTCTCTCTTAAGCGACTTAGAAACTGAACGTCGCTGTAGATCTTGACACCAAGAATCTGAATAAGTCAGAGGTGAAATTTTTAAATGCATAACGCAACAAATACCTTCGGAGAAAACGCAGCACCTCTCCGGGATCCCCAGAGTCAGACACACCGCTATTGCCCTCTGGCGTGCTATTCCTAGCAATTCGGTGGTCCAGTCAGGGATGTATTTTATGTATTTACGCGGTTAAACTTCGGCTTCATACGCGTTATTGCACCCCAAGATTGTCCGTTAGGCCGTTGTGTGTGAGCCAGAGATGCCGCGTGGAAACGTGGGTGATTTCATGTGATGCCACAAACATCCCCTATAGCATCTCCTCGTAGGAGGCTGCATTCAGACACGATTAATACTTATATTCGGATTTATCGCCCTAAATGCAGTGTTGTCAATTATGAGAAAAGTGTAGTCCTGCGTTGTCCTTGTTTTTCCTGTGTATTTTTTTAAACACCGTCAGGAGACACACAAGCATACGGCCCGCCTGATGTAAAGCGGCTACCGTAGCCTATGAACGCTTGCAATACATTAAGCATCACTCGCGCGATGCCACTTCTGCTGGTAACACAGCAACTCCTTGGTGACCTCACTCACGTGCACACAACAACCCCCTAGGAAGTTGTTACTTCGCTGCGGTTTTCTGTGAGGTGGAGGTACGTCCCCCAGACTGCTTTGATGCGCCCATCCTCTTTTCAAACACATATTCACAAGCGTCTATACTAGCGGGTACAAACCCATCTAAAAATATACATTCTCCATGCCCACTTTCCAGTGGTACATATTACACGGAAGCGGTTATAGTCAAATACGTAGGTACTTTTAAATATGTAAATCTCCAACTAACTCAAGTTTATATTTGAATTACACACTATAGTATCATAAATGTGAAAACAGCTCAGTCTGTTTATTTGTCCATTATTTTCACGGCCAAACCCCTGAATTGATCACAATCAAACTTTGTATAGGGATATCTAATCATGTCACAATAAAAGATCCGCAGGCGGTCGAGCTGTAGATACGGTTAGGTATCTTAGTTGTTGATCTTGTGATAGTACAAAAAGAAATTACGAAGTAAAGAAATATATGGCTTATGTGTTAATTATGTGTATTATTACATTATGTGTATATGATGCTTAGCACATGTCAGGAATTGTTACTTCATACAATAAGTAGGTACGTAACGTTAATGACCCTATAAGTTCGTTACCACACAATGCCTGGTGCGAGGGAAAATAATAACAGATGTTCCAAACCGGGTATCTTTTTTGGCTCATTTCGAGTGAAAACTTGATTGTGGTCGCATCGTTCAGTAAAATTTCACATATAAAAACTTATAGCTGATTAACTCGCTGAAGTGGACCAGTAAGTAGCTGCTCTGAACTCTCGCCTCTACAAAAACTAGCCTCTACTTGCGGTTCCCCGGCGCCGCTGCGGCGTTGAATTCGAATTTTCAAGCGTTTCTACTTACCGAATCAAAATATTTATGAGTAAATAAATATAATAAAAGTAATCTATGTTAAATTAGAACATTTACCATTTGAGTGTCGATTGTTTTCAAGACTTGTCAACTGTTTTTACGCGTCTATTATTATTATGTTTGTTGGTTACATATAAACCGCCGAACATTATCACCAACTTTCACATTTATGGTGATATTTATGACGGCATTGTATTTTCACCAATTTGACATTGATTCTTATCTCTACAAAGCCTTCAACACGTGACAGTGATACCAAAAAATAAATTATGTCCAAGTTCCCATCCCGAACTCTTTTTAAATAAAAAAATGCTGTGGGCTCATCAGAAAACCTCATGAAGAAGGATTCCGCAACTCGCGGTTCTCGGAAGAAAATCTCTCAAGAGCTTCTATATGCGACCATTATAAGATCTCCAGTTCGTTGAAAGAGAAATAATAAGAATGTGTACCCAAATGGATTTCGTATCGTTCATGTAAACTTTCATCTCTTTAACCTCTCTGAATCAATTTTCAAAAATCCTTACTTTACGCTTTCAGTCGACTTGGAGTGCATTGTTTATCGAGTTTTTTTTTTACGATTTGGGTAAATTATCCTCTCTTTAATATCCCAGCTCAAAATTATTAGAAATAGCTACTCCCTGACAAATTGCATAGACATTAGTAGTCTCCAAGACTAGATATTGAGGAATTCGACCAAATGTGACATTTAATCCTTTTCGTAGTGAGATATGTAACGTAAATGTTGAAACTATACGGTCACGTTACAGTTTCTATAAGTTGTCGGTAATTTGAATGAACAGAGGATATTTTATTACATCTACTCTAATCTTATTACGAAAATGTGCTAAGTTACATTAGATGAATATCGGTTAAACTGCTTAACCGATTTTAATAAGTTTTGATTTGTGAGGAGTAACGTAGGCTACATTTCTTCCTGTTTGATGAACTCAAAACTGAGAAAGTGATAGTAGGTACTATTGTAATGTGACACTATTTTGAATATTTTAAAATATTTTGTATTTCTGTACGTTTTAGACAGGTTCGTTAGGTAGGATTGGCTTTGTGAGAAATACGGGTCATTATTGTCTATAACGCCTAATACACTATCTTCTTTACATATATAGGCAGGTAATTATAATATTACGTTATTGAGAGTGAAAGTGATTTAGGTAGATTTCAGCGACATTGCTATATTATCATTATATATAAATTGGAATCGCCACATCTATCTGTTTTAAATCACGCAGACAATTTTGATGCGTTTTCAGTACCTACCTATCATTTGGAGGCTGTATTAAGTATATGTTATCTAGTAGGTACACACAGCGATAAATCATGTTAGACACTTGCAGCGCCATTTTTAATATTATTGCATGCGTCCATAAGAACGGTACAAAAGTCAAACAATTAACTTGAGGTGAGAAGATATTTTGTAATACCTACCGCATAGGTACCTCTCGAGGAATATTTAATTATATACCTATGGCACTGAACTCCTAAACGGCGAGACCGATTTCTATGAAACGTTTTGTGAGTTTGAGTCCTCATCCATCCAATGAGTTCAATGGATGGATGATGATGATGTATCTTGGATAGTTTAGATTCACAATTGGACCGGCCGGTGCGACTGCCATTGGATTGTAGTTTATTTTTTTTACTTTTCAAGAGAACAACGTCTGGACAATTTGTCTTTTTATAAAGGAGTTTAAGAGCTCAGATGATTCGGATCGAACCGACCTTATTATCCGACGGCCCGGGTTCGATACCTAATATGAGCATTAACCTACGACTATGTTCGTATTTTGGATTTATGTACATATTTGTAATTATCTAGCTCAGTGGTGTAGGAAAACATCGAAAGGAAACCCGCACGTCCAAGAAATTATATTTCGAAAGACGTCTGACCTAACCTAAGAAATGTTAGATTTCCCTCTGTCGTCGCTTTTTTTTTTAATCAGTATCTTCGCCAAATCCTAAGGTTTGGGAAGCGTACGCCGTCAATCCTAATAGATTAGGATGCAGTATCACGCTAGGAAGAAGGTAAAGTGTCTATTTTGTTTTCCACATTCACGTTAGTTATATTTTTTCTCTGATAGCGCTAATCTAACATAAATGCTCATAACTGTACTTTTTGAGGTTTTCTTTTATATTGAAAAATTCATGTATATTAAAAAAGAAATAAAAATTTGTAACATTATAAATTCGACGATTGTGAACCGACTTCGAAAATTCTTTTTTATTGGAGAGTTTTATATAGTTAGTAGTAATTATCATTTTATTGACGTTGGTGTAATTTATATAAAGCCGCTTATCACAGTTCTTCAACCTTGTAATTATTATTAAAAGGTAAAATAAACCTAAAGTTAATGTTATCGTTCTTGTAATAAAGAATTATATTACTTCATTATTTATGTACATTGGCGTAAAATAATGGCGCTTACTTTTAGTTTAAGAGCGGTGTTCCCGAGTGGAATTCGACAAAATGAATTTATCAAAACATCAATAATAAGTAAAACTGTAGACTAGTAACATCAGTAATGATAGCTACAGTCGCATATATATATATATATATAGCTTTTGCACATCCAATGTTTAACATGCATTGCTTGTAGCGTGGGCAATGAACATAAGTCTAGAATCGCCGTCAAGTTGAAGTCCACAATTACATTTTTTATCAGCTCTGGGAATCTAACCCAGAACAACCAAAGACACTTGCTGCAACACCATAGAAATGATATTGTACCTAATTACTTTTAAAAAAAATGATGGGGTCTACGGTTATAGTAAGATTATAATGTAAGCGTACAACGGTAGGAAAATATAGGTACTATAAATACTAAGAATATACATTAAATATGTGTTTACTTAGGAAATTACAGATAAATACAATATCAGAAATTATAAAAATATAAACTTTATTCGAACGCGCCTATTCCACAAATTGGGGGGTACCTAATTGTTTTGAATTGTGTTCCCTTTTAAATTTAATAATCTTCACGAAACAATTTTAGTCGCGTACTTACCTTTTTTCCATTTACATAAAATACTAACTCCGTACAAACTTCACCACTTTCATCGTCAGCATTTAACAAGCCCATGTTTTAAACTGCTATTATTTTTATTAGTGGTGTATTCGTGACACTTGTTTGCTCTGACGTCCGCGCGCGACTAGCTGTAGCCAAGACTCATTACGATACCAAATAATATCAAGAAATGTTCCCGCGTCTCTGACCATCCGTCACACACGATTCAATAACAAGTGCTTAACTTATCTTAAAGTTATCTGTGCCACGGCATACTCAACTCGAGAATATTATCTACGTATACACACAAAATATAAGTAGGTACTTAAAGATATTTGACAAAGTATCTATATAATATGTAATACCGATATTAGGCGTGAACGTTATGCACGCCTGTTATTAAAACAAATCGAAATTAACGGAATTAGAACGTAATTTACGCATATATTATCAGTGTATAAAGCTGCGGGCATTTCTAAAAGTAAGATAATACGATCAGATAAAGGGGTTCTGCGCTTTGTACTGTTTTGAAAAAAATGTTGGGGATAATAGTATAGGAGTCAAAACAATATTTTGTGTATCAAAGAGATTGATAGACAGTCTGTTTGTTTAACGCGCATGCAGAACAGATTGCAATGTTTTTTTTATTGTATAGCTTATTATCTGATTTACAAAATTAGCAGAGTTTTATGTTTGTTCAGTAGATCATGCCACTGCGGCCGTAGTTTTGTACTCTCCTGCTTAGCCCCTAATGTGCGAGATTAATACAGTTTGATAATTTTGGCGACTTCTCTGAGTTGGCGTAAAACTGGGTATCGACGAGTGTTTTTCGATGCAATATACGCTCCCTGAGCTCAGCGTATGCCTAAGAACATAAGAAGTTTTGGTATATTTTCTGAATTTAGCTGAAGGGTATGAAAGGGTAATTGTATGTGAATATCTGAATGGATGAGTTGGGACCAAACGAGACAGCTTTTTAGTCCCTATGGAGAGACCGAAGCAAATTGCTGGAAATTGATGAATGCATGTCAAAAAGAACATAAAAGAAGGATGTTGATACTCAAAGAGGCATAAAAGTTTGAAAGGTGATACCTGGTGGAACACGGAAGATGCATCGTCCGTAGTAAAAAAAAGGAAAGTGTGGTAGGATTATGCATGTAAGTTTGCCCCTGAGTGAGAGTATGAGAGAGAAGATGAAAGGAATGACCGTCGATACAGGAATGAAACCAAAGTTTTACTAAAAGAGAAGCGTGAAATATTAATTTCGAACGAGAAATGGAGGCTGACGAGAAATTTCGGGGCAAATAAAAAGCTTTTCTGGAGGTAAAGGGTATAAAATAAAGTCTAAAACTAGTATAATTCCTACTAACATACAGGATGTGTTAGAACGGTGATATATAGGTACTAATCTTGGGAAACAACACTAAGAGTGAGTTTATGGTTAACTCCACGATGTCATGAAAAATAGAAAGTCCGAATTCCGAAATTGAAGGGGATACATGGATCAAGTTTTATCATTTTGCGATATCGTGATGAAGCATCTGAAGATAGACCAGAAGGTTATAGAAGGAAAGCCAAGCATTACCTACCATAACCAATTTGGTTTTGTTTTTTAGAGATAATATCAGGATTACCTACTCAGGTGTCCTTGAAATTGGCAAGCGTCCATAGGAAGAGCTATGAATGTAAAGAAGCGAGCGAAGTGTGTAAGGACAGAGACAAATGGTGCTCGAGGCTACACCGCAAGAGGTTCGACGTGCAGATGTAGCTCGATAGACAATAGAAACCTAGTCTAATGTGACCGATATTTACACAGTATACAGATGGTAAATAATCTTTCGTCTTGTTACGAGTAATAACATTTATTTTTATCATAAAATCTTATGTATATAGGTATTTCTTACGCATAATAAGTAATAAAGTAATTATTTTTGTTATACTACGTCGGGAGGAATACAAGCATACGGCCCACCTGATGTAAAGCGGGTACCGTAGCCTAATAACGCTTGCGATATATTAAGTACCACTGGCGCGATGCCTCCTCTGCTGTTAACACAGCAACTCCTTGGAAGCTTACTGGTGACCTCAGTCATACGCAGGAACATAACTACCCTCTAGGGAGTTGTTATTTGGTTGCGGTTTCTGTGAGTGTACTTCCCCAGACGGGCTGTTTTAATGCGCCCTACTTCTCTTGAAACATCCATACCAACACATACAGCCCTGTTCATGCACACAAATGTGTGCCTTGTGTGGGAATCGAACCCAGGAGCGTTGGTGGCAAAATCGCATCATTCACGACTGACCCACCGACCTCGTCAAATTATATACTCGTAACTCTTATACTAGCTATGATCAACATTTTTTATCTAAAATAATATGCCTAAAACCTACCATGCGTATTTCGTAATTCTTTCTTCCTGCATTTTTTCTACATGTCCAAACCAACGGAGCATGCCTTTTGTTATTTTGAACAAGATTACCTCTCTTACATATTTTATAAAGTTTTTATATTTTTATGTACATAATTCTTCTGCACATGTGTATTTCACTGACTGATTCCACCTAAACGCTTGGACCGATTCTGATGAAAGTTGTTGTGTGATGAAAACTTTAGGGGTCGATACCAGAAGCGTTCTCGTCGCGAAACTTCCTCATCAAATCAGTGGATTGCAATTCTGGACCTAAACTGCATCGATGAGCAGATAAGGTCGCACTACGCAGGCGACGCTCCCGTTTATTTGTATGAGGTGCATGCGGCGCTGAAGACTCCCATCCACCACTTATAAGATTCACCTACTTTTTGGAAGTGATAACTTCTTATGGGAGGGTAAACCGCTTCGTTACGTAACGTGTTACGGCGCCAGTCTGCCTGGCTTCCCTTTCTCTCACACATACGACAGCTTTAATTATATGTAGATTAGTTTAAGTTATCACTTTTGTCGGGCGTCCCGAGACGCACACGTTTTTTTTTATTAGAAGGTAATATCAGGAGCCCTGGGTGCCGGCGACCGTACAGGAAAAGAGATATGAGTTTTAAAAAAGCGAGCGAGATGTGTAAGGATCGCATACGCGATCTGGCGTGGAGATATACATACATACATATTCATTTTCGTGTATATTTGAGTAGATCTCTGAATAATTTACGTTTACAATTGAACGCGGTAGGTTGCGTTCGCGGTTTTTTTTTTAATTTTAACTTCGGGCAGGACGATGTCCGGGAGTCCGCTAGTTTCTCTATATAAATAAACATTCGTATATTTTGACGAGCTCGGTGGCTCAATCGTGAATGACGCCACTTTGACACCAACGCTCGTGTGTTCGATTCCCACACAAGGCAAACATTTGTGTGCATGAACATGTCTGTTTGTCTTGGTCTGGATGTTTTAAGAGAGGTAGGGCGTATCAAAGCAGCCCGTCTGGGGAAGTACCTCCACCTCACAGAAAACCGCAGCCAAATAACAACTCCCTAGAGGGTTGTGTTCCTGCGTGTGAGTGAGGTCACGAATAAGCTCCCAAGGAGTTTCTGTGTGAGCAACAGAGGAGGCATCGCGCGAGTGATACTTAATATATCGCAAGCGTTAATAAGCTACGGTACCCGCTTTAGATCAGGTGGGCCGTATGCTTGCATGCCTCCCGATAAAAAAAAAGTATAAGTACATAGGTAATAAAATACAGACAAACTCAATTTTGAAACGAAAAATGCTTAAAACGATTATAGCACGTTTCATTATATAACAATAATATGGAAGTTTAAATAATCGTGTAGGTACTGTGATTTCAACATTAAATGCACGTTTAATAAACAATTACGTTTTTGGCATGTTACAATACTACATTCACTCAGAAAACTTTCGTTACATCACTATGAACAATTTATAGAAAACTATACCTGCTTATTAGCAAATATTCAGATAATCGATCAAAATATTCAGGGGTCAGAGGTATAAGTGAATATTTTAGGTACCTGCATAGATAAAGAATAGAAATAAATTAAAAACATATGCAGTATATTATAATGTAAGCGCAATATACTTAGATATATATAGAAATACAAGGTGAGGCGACTATACAACGACGTTCCATGGCCGTCCGCCTTTATCAATGGTGGGCTCAACCTGGAACAAACAAGTTCTAGTCACTATATACATACATTTAAAACTGCACCTACATTATTTGTAGCTGAGAAAATTGAAAACCGCGTTGAAAACAATATTACAGGTCGTAGTCATAGATTATGGTACACATAACATTATAGCTAATTAAAATTAAAAATTAAAACTATTCATTTCGGACAACAAAAATCCATTTTGGTTAGTGAACACTTAAAAACTATGTTAGTACCTTATTTCTAGAAGAGATTTTGTCTTAGCCAACATCTTGCCGATTAGTGGACAATCCCCACTCTCGGCTACCGCCTTCAGCACGCTGTTGCCGCTGTCGCGCACTCTGCGTACCAGTGAGCCGGTTTTTTTGCGTAGGATAGATGCTCAAAACTCTCCACGTCCGCCAACGCAAACATTGCAGACGCGCTACAGCAGCGCGGCAGCCGCATCAGCGCCCTAAACGCGTTATTATATTGAACACGTAGGACATTGTAGGACATTTTGGTGTGGTTGACCCATAAACTACTGGAGTAGAAGGACGTGCAGTAAGCTTTAAACAATGTAATTTTAACTGCGTCTGAACAGCGACCAAATCTATGGGCCAGCATGTTCGCCCTGACCGACAGTGCCCTACGTTCCCTTTCCATATCGTCATCATCTTTCATACTATCAGTAATTATGTGCCCAAGATATTTAAATTGGAACACTCTATCCAGTGGTTCGTTATATAACAATACGGGGGGTATAACTTTGGGACATTTAGTACCAGCCTTAAAAACCATATATTGTGACTTCTTGACATTGAAACACAAACCATGTGAGACGGCATAGTTTTCACAAGCACCTAGTAAGGGTCTAAGTGCACTGATCGAGGGAGCCAGCAGCACCATGTCATCCGCGTAGCTGATGCTATTGACGCATACGTTACCAATATGGCTACCGACCTTCATGCTGCTAAGCTCCCTGACCAGCGCGTCAACGTATAAATTGAAGAGTTTAGGCGAGATCAGGCCCCCTTGCCTGACCCCGCACTCCATCCTGTATGGCTCGGAGTACTCGTCCGCCCATCTCACATAGTTCACTTGGTTACCATACCAAAAATTAAGCACATCGATGTAGCCATCCGGCAAACCGAGACCATCCAGCTTACGCCACAAGATGTCATACGAGACCAGGTCGAACGCTTTAGAAAGGTCTAGGAAACAGGCGTACACCGATGTAGGCCTGTCCGTGTAATACTTGACAGTATGCTTTAAACTTAGTATCGCAGTTTCTGTCGATAGACCACGCGTGAAACCATGCTGGCCATCGTGTATGATTTTCTAACATCGAATTAAGCACACTATCAAGTATTTTTGCTATTGTGGTAGCTAGTGAGATTTATCTATTGTTCGACCTATCCGACACATCACCCGTACGGTTTTTCACAAATGGAACCACCGTGGTCCTCATCAGGTCTGCCGGCAGGTAAGAGTGAGCAATACATACATTAAATAAGAGCGCCAGAACTCTAGGGAGATGTCCACCCGCATTCCTTAGATGTTTGATACTGAGACCATCGTGTCCCGGCGACTTTCCACTGACCATAGAGCGGAAGACATGTTTAACTGTTGCAGCAGTAACAACTATGGTTAATTCGCGCTTGGCCTCAGTACCGCACACAAAATTTGACGGCCCCAATGGTGACATCTCTTGGAACTGATCTCAAAACCGGTTAGCTATCTGGCTCGCACAGCTCATTCCGCCTACGGATTCAGGAAGGCTAGGCCCAACGTTGATTTGATTAGTGGACCTCCAGAATTTTCTGAAATTGTGATTTGTATGCAGAGCAATTAAAATGTCCATCTTTATTTGCTTTTGATGGTTTTGACACCATTTTAATCTACTTTTGAACACCTTTCGGCTAGCAACCGTCTCATCATAAACAAAACCATGCTTCGGTCGCCCAGACCATACCCACATCTTGAACTTGGACCTAGCCTCCCTGTGTGCTTCATTTACATGTCTGTTCTAACCCGCCAGGGGTCGTTTTTTCTTATTAAAATTATTTTTATCATAGCTTTCAATTGCGGCAGATGATAAGACACTATGTTATTATATAAGTTGTCTATCACATTCCTATGACTGACCATGTCACAAAAACCATGTCCGCACTGTATAAACTCAGCCGAAAAATCTATTTGTTTTAATTTAAGATTGCACAGTTCACAATAAAGTTTTATTTGTGCATCACATCTATTGCCCCACAAAGTTTTGTTACAAATTTTATTCATGAGAGGCGTCTTTGGCGGTACTAAATTTAGATTACACTCAATCTGCAGTGGGAAATGGTCAGACCAATACACATCATACAATACGGCTGCACTCTGCACTAACTTAGACGAGGCTTCAGTGACTATGCAGTGATCTAACCATCTCCCCGAGCCATGCGCATCACTAACATATGTAAACGAAGCAGTGTCGAGTTTACTCACTCAAACCTTAAGTTTGTTTTCCTTATAGCATTTAAGCACGAACAAACTATGCAAAGTTGATATGTTCCATGAAATGCATCAGCTTTGTATGCATGGCCATACCACTAAGGTACCTATATCGAACCCTGTGTTCGTAAATAAAGTTTGTGACAATCGTGACGGTCTAAGGACGTTTTATGAAAATTGGTAGACTTGCTAATTTACGAACGAATACGAACATCGGCTACAAGTACATCAAACATGATTTTTTTATTTCATAGGTATGAACGCAAATTATCTAAACTAACATGGTGCATACAGATAGTCCATTTGAATCGCCACGAACATTCATTACGAACACAATGTTCGATGTTCTTTAGTGGTACGCACATGTAAATAAAATTTCATGAAACGCAAACTTCTTCGTGCGAACACGCCTAAATGGTCGATGTTCCTTTCATGCGTATATATCTTTATGCAGGGTATGCAAGGACGATGAAATTTGTAGCGTTGCATGTAACACAACAATTTTGCACGAGCACATCAGTAACAATAACAACGGAACACATCAAACAACGAACGTCCGTTTGGAGCACTACGAACATTCTTTACGAACACAGTGTTCGATGTAGACTTGAGTAAAAAATATCGATATATCAAAATATCGATATTATTTATTTTTTAAATATATTTAATCTCGAACTATCGACTTTCGATATTTATTTCAGAGTATCGAACTTGATACAAATTCGATATTTTTTTAATACTTCTATACATACGACACATGTATGCAACCGCGGACAATAGTTATAAGTATTACCATGACCTCCTGGAAATTGTTGAAAATATTTTTATAAATATCGATATATATGTTTGATTTGCCCACCCCTAGTTCGATGTTCCTTAAATCGGAACGTACTCTTGAGACCCCCGATAGCGTCGCCCGACGACATCCCTGGGGCGATCGCCTCCGATGAAGCCTTTAAAGCCTTCCCGGCTAAAGGCAGTCCCTAGGCGGTGTTTAGTGAGTAGGAGTCTGACATAACTCGTTCAGCCGTCTGAAATGGTACTCATGAGAGTTCACCACCTCCCGTTCCCATCGGGTCCCGGAGGGTGCCCCTCACGGAAGACTGACTAACGCACACCGGGTGTGGGTTAGTCCTTCGTTTGTGAGTCTACATTTACATGGGCGAAAAACAAAAAAAAATGATAATCCCGGTGTCACCCATGACACTTGCGTGTTTTTTTACTCACCGTGTCATCAGTTGTTACTAGTGACAACTACGACAAATATATGAAACGTTATCACGTATAACAGATGGATACAGCTCGTACTTTTGTGTTCGTAAACATTAGTTAAAATTTTGAATTAGTGAACATAGCAAATTTCCCGGAAGGAAAATATTTTTATTATTATTATTTGAAATACGTTTTTTGTTATTGCTTTATATGCGACGTTCATCTCTCAGGGGAATGCGATAAGACAATCAAAATGATGTTATAAAAAGAGGTACTTACTATAATATCATTGATTTCAATAAGTATTTTTGATCATTTCTCCGTGTCATAGGTGACATGTTGGGCACTTATGACATAAAATATGAACTTTTGCAGGATTACGGACGGTGACATTGAGTCGATGTTATTCAACTTTGACGCGTCTGATTGGGAAGACCTTGATAAAGATGAAGAGGAGGAATACTTGACTGTCGTCCATGAAGAAATCCTTGAAGACGTAATCCCTCGGTCACCAGATGATAGTGAGTAGAATTCTTCAGATGAAGAGTCACTTTCTCTACAGCCTCTAAGAAGATCGACAGATCGCCCACTGAGATGGGATCGTAAAAATAACTTTGCAAACATTCTAGCAATCTTTATGAGGATCCACAATTAGTTGAACCAACAACCATTGTAAAACCTTCCTATGAATATATTTACCAATACTACATCAAACCTGAACTCTTTGAACAAATGTCGCACTGTTCTAACATTTCCAGCACCCACAGAACAGGCAGCTCATTAAATATACTCGTAAATCTTGAAGAGATGCGAAGGTTTATAGTTTCTGTGGCTATGGGTATGCTGGGGCTTCCACGCATGCGCATGTACTGGGCTGCTGAAACCAGGGCAGCACTAGTAGTTAGCGCCATAACTGGGTAAAGATATTTCCAGTTGAGAAATAACGTTAAAGTCGTTGACGATCAGTTAGTATCTCCTACTATGAAAGCTGTTGACCGATTTTGGAAAATTCACCCACTGGTTTCAACGACCGAGCATGATTGTAGACAAAATCAAAGAAACCAGAATACGGCAATTGATGATTAGATTATTCAATTTACATTACAACAACGCTCTAGGGAGTTGTTATTTGGCTGCAGTTTTCTGTGAGGTGGAGGTACTTCCCCAGACGGGCTGCTTTGATGCACCCTACCTCTCTTAAACCATCCAGACACAAATCCACAAATGTTTCCCTTGTGTGGGTATCGAACCCACGAGCGTTGGTGTCAAAGTCGCGTCATTCACGACTGAGCCACCGACCTCGTCATATCTAATTCAATTATAAGATAAATAGTATTGTCATATGGATTTTAAGTGGAATGCCGTCATCATTATACCTAAAACCAATTCCACCGGCATATGGTGCACCCTTCCGAGTAGGTAATGTACGAGACGAAATCGAGGTAGAACACAGCTTTTTTTTTAAATAGCAACCCGACTTAGATACCTACACACAACTGCAAAATAATAAAATAAACAATTGCTGCAGAAGTGCCAATGCGCAAGTAATACTCCGCAACATCAATTGAGCAATCTGCTTATTTGAGGTCGACGTAGGTTTGATTTCGGGAGATCTATCATTAACAAATAAAGCTACCTATTTTTAACGATTTTGATTTTATTTTAAATGCCAAATGAAAATCGAAACTGAGTTCTCTAATGATAAAATGTAAATAGTATAAGAAATAATGGAACTAACCAAATAATATATCATTTTTAATTCTTTTTCAAATTGACTTCTATAATACACACATTTCAGTTCACATATCGTTTGAAGTTAAGTCAGTTATATGAACATTCGACTGTATTTTCCCGGCGAAGTTGGTCCTTTTTAAATATCGTTCTATTTCTAGCTCTATGCTCGGACTTCGTTAGTTAAACTGCGGGCTGTGCCACGTGCATTTAAGAAATATCTGCCTTAACTATAAAGATAATAATGAGCAATTTACTTACATACTGGCAGCATGTCTTAGACACTGAACTTTTGCTTAAACTATGCTTAACTTTAACATCAAGCTCTTCTAGTGGATAAGCAAACGCTTTGTGTAGGGCACGCTAGTTACTTGCCTGTTTTGTAATGTGATCCTCGCAAGCCATTCGAATACGCGCACAAGTCGCCGGCACGTCCAACGTGAAGTCTAAGGGCACTCCAGCATCCCCTCGGGCTGACTTTATGGCCTCTTTTATTGCGAAGAATACCGATGCAGCTAGGAACAGTGGCGGCTCACCTACAGCCTACAGGCAATTTTTAAAATACCTATGCAATCGGCATAATTTATACATACAACACAATTTGTGATGACTTTGTCAACAAAATCCTACCGCAATTTTTTTATTAACTTTTCGATATTATTTCAAATGATTAGCATGAATCTAGAAATGGAAATTTGTTCAAGATATTTGTTAATGTGTGCGCCAGATGTTGCTAGCATTTTGTACCGAAATGATACATATGCCTATCTATATACCACTTGGTATAGACAGGCATTCCTGCCATAAGTTCTGTTACAAATGAATATGCATTTATTTTTGTATAATACTTATATGTACATATTTATGGAAGTCTCGGAAAAAGAAAAATAAATTATTCGAAATGGCCACCTTTGGCAATGATACAGGTCTTTAATTTTTCTGACCACGAATCTATGGATTTACGCACTGTTTCCATGGGAAATTGAGTCACTACTTGCTCCAGAGATTTCTTTAGAGACACAATGTCGGCGTGTCGTTTCCAGCAGGCCATGTCCTCTAAAACTGACCATAATTTGTAGTCTAAGGGTTTCAGATCTGGGCTAGTTTTCAGCTCTTATAAAGTCCAGAACGGTGGTTTCGAGCCAGGCTTGGGTAGTTCGTGCCTTGTGACCAGGTACAGAGTCCTACTGGAAAGTACACGATAGGTACATTTTTATATTAAAGAGGATATATCCGTTGCTTTTAACCTGGGTATGGGGACAAAAGGCATTTTGATCGATCCACTCTCTTCAACTGTAGGGATTAATTTAGGGCATGTCTAGTATATCGACAATAAGCGCCGAACTTCAGGTCTTGTTTAATTATACGCGACAGAGTCCTAACGGGAATCTCCATTTCTCGCCATAAGTTTCTCTCTTTTTGTTTCCTAATGGGGTTTCAGAATTTTCACTTTAGCAGCATTTGTAATTCTAACAGCACACAGTCGGCCCGATCTTTTATAGTCTTCAACAGAGGAAGTGTTGGTATATCTGTCGATAGCACATAGATATACAGCGGATACCAAGCTTTTAAAGTGTCCTGAATATAACCGTGCGACGGCTCCATACACACTATGTGCCAGACAATCACTGCAATCTTATTCTCTTTAACACCCCATTTCATATTGTAATTTGATAATAAACACGAAAAAAATATGTAAAGCGGCGGAAAATCGAAAGAAGTTTTTAACTTAATAAACGCGTTTCAAATTCAAAGTAAGTAAAGAGTTTAAAAAAAGAAAAGTTTCTAGGTAAAAAGGTAGGTATTTATGGCCAAACTAGTTATATGCCGCGAGTTTACGAGTATGAAAGCAATCAAATTTATGTACATATGCACCGAAATACAAAACCGAAAACGTAGTTTATGAGAAAGCTTTAAATTTAATAAATGTACTTATGTATTGTTGTGTAAGTAGTAATAAATGTATGTATTATAGAGCAAATTTAATAAAGCCGAAATCTAAGCCAGAAGGCACAGCTCGCTGTACACAACGCGGTGTTAATCCCAACGCTAACTTATGGAAGTGAGAGCTGGGTATGGCAGAGAGAGCATGAAAGTAGAATAAATGCGGTCGAGATGCGAGCACTGCGAAAAATTTGTGGCATAACGCTTGCTGACCGCGTTCGAAATGATGACGTACGAAAGAGAGTTGGACTGAAAGAGAGTGTCGGTGTTAAGATAAGAAAGGGTATGCTCCGTTGGTTTGGACATGTAGAAAGAATGCAAGATGTAAGAATGACGAAACAGATATACAATGCGAAAGTGGAAGGATGTAGGAGCCGAGGAAGACCAAGACTAACCTACCATGACCAAATTGGTCGTGTTTTATCAGAAGGTGATGTCAGGAGCCTTAGGAACCGGCGAGCGTGCATGAAAATAGCTATGAATGTGAAAGAAGCGAGTGAAGTGTGTAAGGACCGCGTCTTATGGCGCTCGGTTCTCTCTGCCTACCCCGCAAGGGACCTGGCGTGAAGATATAAAAAAATAAAAAAAAATAAAAAAAAATTTAATAAATTAAGGAAATTCGAACAGTACCTACACAACGCAGCCAGTTTTTATTATTGATTAAAATGTTGAATGTAAACGTTTGATTGATTGGATAGGGTTGATAATCGCTGATCAAAAGTTCTAGTAAAATATATCATAGGTAATACGAAGTACACCGGGTCATCTAGTATATACCTAATAAAAAAATATTTTAATTTCTCTTTGTGAACTTTGAAGAAAACTTTGAAACCACTTTGAAAAATTCCTATCGCATTTACCAGGACATACCTAACAACCTGTTGTACGAGTTATTATAGTAACCAGCTAGCGACGAGTTATTACAGCAATGATGAAGCTCACATAAAAATGTACATTATGAATATTATATCTATTTGCAATAAAATATATTTACGATACAACTAGTCGCGGCGATTTTGTCTATTGGCAAGTTGTAATTACTTCTCATATAAAGGTGAATAAAAACAACTAAATAACTAACGATATTAAGGTGAAAATCTAACCAGTACTAAGTAACAAAAGATTTAACTGTTGTAAAAAAATGCTCAATTGCTTCAACAGATAGATTGATATTTTTCATATCAATGAAATTGAATTTTCAACTATTGCAATGTCAATAACTGAAAGTAGTCCTTTAAACCTTTTAACCTTAAAAGTTGACCAATAACCGCAATAAGATAACGAAGATTCCTTTGGTCAATACTCAAAGAATTACGCACCTTAGAAGAATAGACGGCTCGTGGATTAGGCGCACCTTTCAGTAGAGAAACATTAAATGCCTTTGGTATGTCGGAAAATCCGGGAATTTTATAAGCACCGGGTCCCCGAGTTAAAACTTCTCCAGCTGGCGTAAATACCATTTCCTCTATTGTATAAAAACCATAGCCCTGCATAAAAGCACCTTCAATTTGACCAATGTCTATTGCTGGATTTATACTTTCGCCAACGTCCATCACAATGTCAGTTCTTAATACCTGATGATCTCCCGTCAAACAATCTACAATTACCTCAGAGCAAGCAGCTCCGTATGTAAAATATTCATAAAGATTTCCTTTGTTCGTCACGGGGTCATATTGAATTTTTGGCGCGGCGTAGAATCCAGTAGCAGATAGGCAAACTTTGTCCATATAAGCTGCCATTACCCATTTCTCCCATTTGCAATTAGGGTATTTGATCTTGTATGGCTCCAATCTTTCCTTTAAAATGTTACAGCCGTTCAAAACGGCCATGCCATATAAATCTGAACTCATACTACCAGCGGTTGCAATACTATTTGGAACTTTATCAGTGGCCATTTCACTGATGTGTATTTTATTAACATCTATGTCCAGTACTCTAGAAGCCACTTGAATCATTTTTGTAAATAGTCCTTGTCCCATTTCAATCCCTCCAATAGATATTAACACGGAGCCATCGTTATATATGAGTATAAGCGCACCTCCCTGCATAAGGTAATCAGTTTGAAATGATATGCCATACTTTGTCGGCACTAAGGTGATTCCCTTCTTTTTCCATCTGTTAACTCTGTAAAATTAATAATAGTTGGTGCAATCAATAATCTATATTAAACACTACAATTGCCAGTCCCTATAAATATCTTTAATAATTCTGTTAGTTGGTAGAAAAAGATCTCTTCTTTCCATAAAACTACATTTAAAAATGAATTATCTACAATACCTTGATTATCTATACTAACTACTTCGGTTATTACCTACTTCCAAAAACTTAAAATTGTAACTTTGCCTCGCCAATATACATTTTGAAAATGCGTTCACAGTATACATACACTAAACGGGATCGGTTTACGGTAAACCTCATGCTTAGACATCGAAAAAATTGATTTTACTAAATTCCCGACTTGTTCTTCGTTCTTTATTCTATAGCCAACCCTACTAGAAATCTGAGTGCTTATAAATTGTTTACATATTGCACAAATAAAATAACGCTATGTTCAATTGAATGATACAGCTATGTTTTACCCTAATTGGCGGGAGCACTGCGGTGCCCCCAGAAAATAGGTTTTTGTTAAAATTAATTAATTATTTATATTAACAAATAATTTACTGCAGTGCGCATCAAGGCCAAGAAAGGCTTTTGGTTTTGAATTACGTATTAAGAAATTGCCCATAATATGGCTATTTTATTGTTGATATTGTTATGTGTTTCATCTCATGGATATTATTCCGTAATTTGATAGACGTGAGCGGGTATATGGATCTAACGCGTAGAGGCCTTTTTGAAAAGATAGATTTAACGTAGTAAACCCGTCGTGACCCGTTCCGATGGATATTAATGGAACAATATACCCATGGGCAGGTCTCGGCAGGTATAGCGATGATTGTGGATGTGTGGCATAATAATATCCTATCTCGGTAAGATCTGGAGGGGTTATTGGTAGGTACCGGGCTATTACAAACGGACGCCTGGTATAATTATAATATCTGATTGCTATTTATGAAAGGCGGTGACTCGCCAGCCACTGGATGGATGAAATGCCAGTGAACGTCGGCCGGGGACAACACCTACGTGAGTGATTCAGGGGTTTCGAGAAGTGTGCTGCGCTTTCTCCGTTACTCGCGGCATTATGCTCTTTAACACTTCCACCCCTGGGGCATATTTCTCTATTGACTCCTATCTGGACGGCCAATGAAGGCAAACCAGATTTAAGAGTCCTGCGAGCCTTCTTACATTCTTCATATAAGTCGGCAAGGGATAAAAATGCGTTTGCTCCAGTCATTGAGATAGCTTTGTTAAATCAATAGCTTTAATGCTAGTATGCGAAGTGCTATAAACGAAAGCTAAAAATCTCCTTCAACGTGTAAAATATCGTTGCAATGAGTAGCTTCGTCGGATGCTTGTTTAAAAGCTAACGTATGAGGGATGGCTATACCAACTGTGTAAAAAATACTTTAATATTAAAGGTAACGTAATATGAATTGAAATTGATATTACGATACTTTTAATATCAAAGTATTTAATATTGAGAGCTATTCGGCACGATCGCTGTAATGTCATCGATAATAATAGACCGGATTTGTTAACATGTGTAGCCATTCACAACATTTAATTATATTTTAACGTTGTAATAGAATTTATAGAAAATACTTAAACAAAGGGATTTGTGATAATCTGTCATGTCAGATCTAGATAATATATTAAAATCTCCAGCTCAGATATTAATGTTGTAACTCACCAACAGCTCGCCACAAGCTGCCCCAAAGTGTTCTTTGATATTATTATTGTTGCTATTATTGAAACTGACATTTTATTTACATTTCAACCTTAGAGTTAACCTTAGAGGATCATTAATGAACATTTAAAAATTAACGTTAACAGTACTTATTAGTTTCTTTTCAGTGGAAAGGAACTGCTGGGATTACTCATACGTACTTGTTAAAATCTTCGATTTCTTTTTTCCTTCTCCAATAGTCGCAACTTTGTATGCATTCATTCCAACACCGAGACAAAGTGCAGTATGTAAGCGTCTGATTATAGTGGGTCAAGTGTCCTTCTCGATACATATTTACATCAACAATTTCTTCATAACTCCTACTCAAAGCAGCAGCTATATCTCTAATCATATTTTCTGCAGCTAACATAGCTTTAGGTGCCCCGAAACCTCTAAATGGCACATTTGAAGGCATGTTTGTTTTACAGACATATCCTCTAACTTCTACATTCGGAATAAAATAACAGTTGTCAATATGGTTCACTGCTCGATCCACCATCTAGAGAACATATTAAAATATTGTTTTAATATACTTGGGATCAGCATATATTGTAATGGACTGGTGAAATACCGCCACCTCAAAGAAAACCGCAGCCAAATAATAACTCCTTGGGCTTTTGTGTTCCAGAGAGTAAATGAGGTTACCAGTAAGCTCCTAAGAAGTTGCTGTATTAACAGCAGAGTGGCCACGCGCGAGCAATACTTCCTAACTAAACGTTCTTCCTACTGCAAACGTTCACAGTAACCACTTTACATCACACTCAACTATATTACATTTTATTTTGATCTTTAAGTAAAGATTGATGCCTTAAGTTTTGTGTTTTGGCCGTATACCATACATATACACGCAAAACTAAGTACTTTTTAAATATTTCATAAGATTTTTAAAAGAAAGCATACCGCGCAAGATATGTCCATTGAATACCCAGCATTGCTATACACATCAAAAAAGGCACCCAATATTTTTCCTTCATCATCAAAAGCTACTTTGTACTTAACGAGGCACGGGTGCCGGTAGCCAGACACCTGCATATCCTCATTTCTATCCAGACATGCTCTTACAGGTTTCTTTAGTTTATATGCGGCTATAGCTACAGGTATAGCCAATAGAGCAGCTCGTGTTTCCTTGCCCCCGAAACCACCTCCGATTCTCTTCACTTTGGAAATGATTTTGTGATTCGGAATACGCAGAGCTCTCGAAGCAGTTTGCTAAAATTAATAAAATAAGATTATTAAATAATTCGTTAGCTACATAATTAGGTATACATAAACTAGACTAGGCTGGTACAGATCTACCCTAGGACCATTATTTATTTTATTGTAATTTTATAATACACATTAATTAAAGGAAACACTCACTGCTATCTCAGCAGGACTTTGAGTTGTTGAAATAATTTCCAATTCGTCTTCTTTCCTTATAGCATAAGCAGATATTGTTTCTAGGTAAAAGTGTTCCTGTGCTCCTGTTCTGACCAGACCTTCTACTACATTCGGAGGATTTAAAAAAACATCTTCGGGACTTCCTTTTTTCAAAATACGAGTGAAATCCGAAAAGAATGAACGATGTTTAATAGCGTCTTCTAATGTAATTATTATAGGCTCTAGTTTTTCATACGTTACCGAAATCATATCTTTGGCTTTCTTGGCTATAAATTCTGATTTTGCCACTACAGCTCCAATCACACAAGATCTACTTGTTACTATATGTCTCGAAAATATTTCCTCATCTTTTAATATAGGACCCATTTTATTACATTCCTCATCTAAGTCGGCAGCTGATAAGAATGCTTCTACTCCAGGCGTTGAGATAGCTTTGCTAAAATCAATAGACTTAATTCTTGCATGAGGTTCAGTGCTATAAACGAGAGCTAAGAAAAGTTCTCCTTCTACGTATGGAATATCGTCGCAATAAATAGCTTCGCCGGATGCTTGTTTAAAAGCTGATGCGTGAGGGATGGGTTTACCAACTGCGTCAGAAAATTGAATACTGTTATCTTTAATATCAAAGTATTGAGAACTACTCGGCACGATTGCTGAAATGGTATCGATATTACTCAGGCAGTTTTGCGGGGATGTATAGCCAATCGCACTATTTATTTCTAGTGTAACGTTGTAATAGAATTTATAGAAAAAACTTAAACAAAGGGATTTGCGATAATCTGCCATGCCACCGGGAGCTGATATATCTAACTCTAGTTCAGATGTTAAGGACTCCAATACCAAATATAGCAAATTTTCATTCCAAATGTGCCCTTTAATTAAATTAGAAGTATTTAAAGCACAAATAGTAGTTGCCCCCATACCACCATAGCATATTTTAACGTTTTTTACTGTGTTTTTATCTCCAAATTCCACATTAAATGCTGCTGTTACAATGGAAATATCATCGTCCCTTCTTCGGGCTTGTTTATATCCTTTAAAATATTGCTCAGTTTTTGTCTTAGGTATTTCTACCGATAGAACGATTTCGTCGTCTTCAAGTGTCGTTTGTCTGTAACCCGTAAAAAAATTTTCGTCAATTTTGATTTTTCTATGACCTCTTTTATAACTATACACATTAATAGTAGCCGCGCAGGCCATTAAGATGGGATTCAAATCAGATATGGGGCTTGCTGTGATGATATTGCCTACTAACGAAGCAACATTGCGAACTTGATTGCCTGCAAACCAATGAAGCATATCACTTATAGTTTCAAAAATTCTTTCTTGGCCTGGATTTTTTAAAATTTCTGACAACAATATACTGCGCAGATCAGTTAAAGTAATAGCAGCGCCTACTACAAGAACTTCACGAAGAACATTACAATAATGCAAATCTTCAATTATTGTTGGGTAAATTAAGACGGGATAGATAATCTTCTTGAATTTCATTTCTAATCCAACTTCAGTATTGCCAACTACTATTTTACTACTCGGAAAGTTGTGTTTTAAATAAAGTATATCATTAAGATTCCGTGGTCGTATCCATATTACATTTTCCCCCTTGAAGTATAAATATGCATCATTGTAACTATCGTTTAACATTAATTCTGGAGGAAAAATTGGTTCTTGTGTCCTATCATATGGTTGAAAAGAAGATGTTTTAAATAGTTGGGTTTCATTATCTGTCGGTTTGTCAACTGTTTTATTTTTACAACAATCTTTTCCCATCACACAAGAGCCGGTTGACGGATTCTTCGTAGAATAATTTTCCCAGCCTTCCATAAATGTTTTAAATCCTTCGATGATTGGCCTGTAACCAGTGCATCTGCATAAATTTCCTTGTAACGCTGTTTCAATATCAGAATAATGTATTTTGTTGTTATTTCTTAATAGAGAATACATTGACATGACAATGCCTGGCGTGCAAAATCCACATTGAGAGCCATGTGCTTTAGCTATCCTCTCTTGAACTGGATGTAATCGATCCGACGTTGAACCTATACCTTCTATTGTGGTCACCGCTAAACCGTGTATTGCGCAAACTGGTGTCAAACAGGCGTTCACTGCTAGGTGTCTGATTTGAAGGTTAAGGATACGTATTATGTACATACACTACACAGAGATACGATATACTTCTTTATAAAAACAAAATAAATATTACCTAGTGATGGAATTATGAACTCTTACGGATTGACAAGTGTAACAGACTCTTTAAGATTTCACAGTCAGATCATTGAGTCAATTGTGATAAGTACATCCAGTAAAGTATAATTTGTTCGTGTACGTACTCCTAACAATTTATTACAATTAATTAAATATTGAATATGCGAATACATAATAATATGATTCTGGTCGTGTGGTAAACAAAACAGTATAATCGCCAAGGTCATAGGCTATATAGGTACATTCCCGTGCCCCATGCGATCAGAATTCTGGGCATCATTTAACCATTTAATGAAAATTGGTTCAGCTGTTTGAAGAAAAAATAATTGACAATACCAAATATAAATCCGCTTTATTATATGCAACTACAAGTTGACTGTTATGTAAACATGAGAACCTCGATAGTACCAATAAGAAATATATATATATTTATTATACCTAAAGTACCTACAGGTTTTAATATACCGCTAAGATGGGACACAAGCATACGGCCTACGTGATGTCGCCGTCGTGACGCGTCGTGCGTTCTGATCCTTTTAAAACTTCTTTAAACCTTTTTTTAAAGAACATCATGTGGTCGCCCCTTGTCAGTCAAGCTCGACAGGGAATTCTTTCCACAATGTAATGGTTCTCGTAAGAAAACGGCTGTGGTTACACAAAGGTTTTCTTACACACGCATATACGCGGTCATAACGATTCCCGTCTGTTCCAGTATGGAATTTGCTGCTGATGGCTTACGGGTTTGTTGTAAAAGGAACTTCAGACGAAAGGGCATCGTATCGAACAACTCGAAACACAACCCATTGTACAATCGGTAGAACACAGAGAAACAATGTCTATCCAGGAACTTAAGGGCTAAATACCATGTAAAAGCTTAGCATCGTTGACAATTCTCACATCTCCAGGTGCTCCAGGTTCAAAGGTGTGAGTACTCCAAGTGTGGTCTGACTTGAGACTTGTAAAAAACAGGTCATAAAATATATGATGTAATGTGTAGATTTGTGGTGGTACATCTTTTAACAATAAAAGCCAAAATCCACATGGACGGGAGAAGCGGGAAAGAGGCAGCGATCCGTAACGGGATTTTTGAAGTTATATTCTAATGCGACTTCCAACAAGGTTACGTTAAACGTAACGCTACCATGGAGGGGGAATAGAAAGAGACAGAGCGAGAGTGAATGGATGCGCGCGCATCACTAACACAAAAGTACAGGTTGAAGCTGCTAAATGTTTCACGATATTACCGGTAGATGGCGCTATAGTTAAAAACGTTAACATTTGTATTTTACAATTGACTTGTATGTAACACATTCCATAAACATCGCCGCTACTACCTGATAAACGTTTTTTTACTCCAATAACTCTTCTTATAAATTAAAATATTATTATTTAATATAATTAATACTAAATATTATTAAGCTATTAATGTTAAATATTTATTTAATGATGCCAGAGAAGTATAACTTCTCACGCGTACATAAGTACACGCACCCATTTTTTTTGTAACATTCGTGTTTGAATGGAACCTGTCACACAAAAAGCAGGCGTTATACGATTGCTTTTTGTGTGACACGATTGTTATTCTAACGACTAACATCTACATCGCCTGAGGATGCTTCGTGGAGAGGCGAAACACGTGTCGGAGCGACGACGCGACAGTGGCGCATGCAGTTTCTGTTCCGGGTGACGCGTAGACAGAGTATATAGACGGGTAATCGCGATGATGACCGCAGCAGCCGAGACAGAGACTATCAGCCATGCAATTCTCTAAGCGACTCGTAATGGCTGTGTGCATCGCTGTGATCACAGATGTCACAGCTTTGACATCGTCTACTGCGATCACGGCTAAATTATTTGGTATTCTATAAGGCTGTGAGCGTACGCGAGGCTGTTTGCCTTGTAGAATTCCAATTCCAAACGCAGCCTTGCGGCGCTAGTGTCGCACAAACATGAAAAGCGACACCAAAGAATTGTAATTTTGTGTTCAAGGCTGTAACAGCCGATGTTTCCGAGGATGTAAGTCTGTTTGCTCTTACAGAATTGCATGGCAGAGCAGCCATGGCAGCGACGGCATGTTGCATCTACTAACGGTAGTGGTTAAACATGAACTATATGGTGGCGGAAGCACACATAGCAAGTTAGATCAAATTGCATGTAAATTGAACTTACGCAAAATAACGCAACGTAATATTAACTACAAAAGTTCCTGTCCCAGATCGCTGCCGCTCTTCCCGCCCCTTTATGTTTTGACTTTAAATAGTACCATTAATACGCGCAATCATCCTAGATATATGTAGTTAAAATCTAACGTCAAAGGCCTTTTAAAAATATATCTAACGTCATCATCATTCTTAAGTTCTAAGTTAAAAAGGATACTTGACCCGGTTCTCCCGTTTTATGTACTGGGATATCATAACAGTACAGGCGCCACAGCCACCTTCACCACAGCCATACTTCGAGCCAGTTAATCGTAGTTTTCTTCGCAAGTACCAAAGCAGAGTCCATTCTGGGTCTGGTTGGGTCTCGACGACCTGAAACGTTTCAATTGGTGAAATGAATAAAAAACTATATTAAAATCTATAGACCTTCGCAGCGCATCATGCAGTTGTTATCAGGTTATCTATATAGGTAATCATGTTAGTCACACAGGACAAACATTTATGTGCACGAACATGGCTGTTTGTCTTGGTCTGAATGGTTTTAAGAGAGGTAGGGCGCATTAAAGCAGCGATTGAGGAAGTACCTCCACCTCACAGAAACCGCAGCGAAATAACAATTCCATAGGGGGTTGTAGTGTTTCTGCGAGCGAAGGAGGTTACGAGTAAGCTTATGTAACGATAACGTATCGCTAGCGTTCATAGAATACGGTAACCACTTTACATAAGGTGAGCCGTATGATTGTATGTCTCCTGACATTGAATAAAAAAATTAATGAAAATAAACGCTGGTCATAATCTACATTCTGCATTTTAAAACATAGCGTCTTCAACGATTAAAATTTCTATTTTCAGAAAAAAACCGTCGTACGAATCTTAAAATCACAATCCGGCACGTTCCGCTTAATGTGAAGAAATTGACGAGGTAATATAACCCATTACGTTCGGTAGGTGCCTACTTAAATGTAACGTCAATTAAAAAATGGAGAGTACAAGTGGAGCTAGGTATTTACATTGCCTCGGAAAGCTATATTCGTATCGTAATCGAAAAGTTATCTGTCAAATGTATTGAATTTGAATCAAAACTTTTCGAATTCGTCTGGAATATGGTTTTGCGAAGCAATGTGAAAACTCCCACTAGTCTTCCATTTTGTAATTCACATGACATTAAGTAGGCACCTACCGAACGTATATATGAACACACCCAAAGGTGTAGTTTTGCCGTCAATACATACCTGCCTACATACAAACTGGGTGAGCTAGAGGAGCCGTGCCGTTATTATTTAGGTAGATACGAGATATTAATGACGGTGTTATTAACTGTAAAATATTTCTCATCATCTTTAAACCTGTAAAATACTTGCAGGTCACATTTTTGACAGATTGTATTTAATAACCACTTGTATTTACACCATGTTCCAAGCAAATAAAATATAATATCCGTATTCGTATTCATTGCTAACAATAAGAAATATCCCTTCGCTCATTGCTACG
Organism: Pyralis farinalis; assembly: GCA_947507595.1. Taxonomy (NCBI): domain Eukaryota; kingdom Metazoa; phylum Arthropoda; class Insecta; order Lepidoptera; family Pyralidae; genus Pyralis; species Pyralis farinalis. Next base: position 18,648,365 of record OX382271.1, on the reverse strand, counting down.
GCCGCGCTCATAAATATCGTTGCCCCTTGCTAACTCAGCAACGCTACGCCAGCTATTCCTGTCTATTCTAAGCTATTCCTATAGAAGTCTCCAGGGACTGTTGTACTTCCTGCAGTCTTCTTTCACAATCAGAATCAGTAATTATTTGTTCGTTGAAACTGGATACAGAGATACGATATAATTTTATTTATGTTTCACCAAGACCAAGACTACCTTCACAGGTGTATGAAATATTACAGTTTAACAAATTATTAATCTAAATAGACTATTATAAAATTATGTACAGTATTATTTACATTACTATAGTTAATCATTACTATACGTTAGATTAAACATCGAAATATTTTTTACTGTGATAATATAGGTATATTTTACAATTAATCATGCATTTAATTACTATTAAAGTACCGGATTTCCGCAGTCAGATTTTTATTGAAAATATTACATGTTGTTATATTATACCAGAAAATATGTAACACAAGAGCCTGATTTGCTGATCGGCAAGGTGCATCACGTACAATTGAAATTACCTGTGACTTTGAAGATAATGTTGAGCTAAGACTCATATAATATGTAGGTAAGATTGATTCCATATGCATGAGAACTCAAGTACCAAATAATTGCATAAAATTTTACATTGAAAACGAAAGTTTAGTGACGTTAGTAGTAACTCTACATAGTTAATAGATTCGGGCGTTATTTTGCGAAAGTCATATTTACATGCAATTTGATCTAACCTGCTTTGTAACAGCCACTTACTAACAGTAGTGGGTGGCTGCCGGCCGGCGCTAGGCCGCATGAACTAATTGGTGGCGGAAGCACACAAAGCAAGTTAGATCAAATTGCAAGTAACTCTACACTTCTGGTAAGGTGTCTGCTGACCTAATGGCAAATGTTGCATCAGGGCTTGGTAAGAAACTGGGTTGGTTTACAGGCCGTTGTCACATTACGGATATACGAGTACAACAGTAACATAACTTCAAACAAATGTCGAAAATCGTGGTACTGACACAGCCACGCCCTAATGTACAGCCATGCAATTCTGTAAGAGCAAACATACTTACATCCTCGGAAACATCGGCTGTTACAGCCTTGAACACAAAATTGCAATTCTTTGGTGTCGCTTTTCATGGTTGTGCGACACTAGCGCCGCAAGGCTGCGTTTGGAATTGGAATTCTACAAGGCAAACAGCCTCGCGTACGCTTACAGCCTTATAGAATACCAAATAATTTAGCCGTGATCGCAGTAGACGATGTCAAAGCTGTGACATCTGTGATCACAGCGACGCACACAGCCATTACGAGTCGCTTAGAGAATTGCATGGCTGTTCTATGCTAGATTCGTAGGCAAGTTAGTCAGTGACTGGGGCGTCTAGAAACCAATGCCGTGGTCAGTTCTATGTAATACGTTGCTAACTGCTGGTGATATAAAGAATATGCTACCGCTATAATGCAGCCGCCACACCACGTTAACCCATAGTCGTCTCACTACTGGGATATGGTTCTCTCTTCAAACGAAGAGATTTTAGCGCATACTACAAGGCTAGAATTTTGAAGCTTGAGAACTTCGCTTAAGAACTTTTATTTATCGGCAACAACGGGAACTGAAGGCTTAACGTATAGAATAGCCGATGACGCCCCTTGTGGGCGCTAGTAGTATTAATTGGGGAACAGTTTGGAGGGCGAGATGGCCGTTTTTAGGGTTCCGTACCCAAAGGGTAAAACGGAACCCTATTACTGAGGCTCCGCTGTCCGTCCGTCCGTCCGTCCGTCCGTCTGTCACCAGGCTGTATCTCATGAACCGTGATAGTTAGACAGTTGAAATTTTCACAGATGATGTATTTCTGTTGCCGCTATAACAACAAATACTAAAAAATAGAATAAAATAAATATTTAAGGGGGCTCCCATACAACAAACGTGATTTGTTTGCTCATTTTTACTCGATATTGATAACGGCAACAGGCAGACGCTTGAAATATTCACAGAATATTTAGGTATATATTCACTTTAAGAATAAATAATTTAATTAAAATAAAACAAATATTTAAGGGGGGCTCCCATACAACAAACGTGATTTTTTTTGCCGTTTTTATAGGTAATGGTACGGATCCCTCCATGCGCGAGTCCGACTCGCACTTGGCCGATTTTTTTTTATACATCGGGAGCGATACAAACCTACGGGCTACCTAATGTAGTATCAATCAATATAGAAAGTGTCGCTGGCGAGTTGTCCATCCTTACTGCTAACATAGTAACTCCTTAGGAATGTGAGGTGGAGCTACTTCACAATTGGGATACTTCTCTTTCGCCAAAGCCGTGTTTGTTATATAACAAAACAGGGTTCACCGCGTGCAGGTGAAATTGGCTTTGTCTCTAAATATGACTGGCGCTATTTCGATTTTTAACCCTAACCCAAAACGGAGAAATGAAAAATGCAGACGCCAAATTTATACCCTAGTCTACAAAATATTCTTTACTTCAATTAATAGGTTCAATTCAACCCTTTCAAGATACAAGTCTGCACCAATTCCAGAACACGTCGCTTACAATTGCCTAGAGCATTGAGATTCTCGGTGTCAAGATCTCCAGCAATGTTCAATATCGAGATTAGATGGAGGAGAAGGTCAAGCTGGCGTCCAAGAACAACAGGTGTGCTCAACAGAGCCAAGCAGTACTTCAGCTCAGGGCAAAGACTTATGTTATATAAGTCCACAGTCAGAATGTAGAGTAGGTACTGTAGTCACCTTTGGGTGGGAGCACCTGGATAACGCCTAAGACCTTGTGACTCGGTGCGAAGACGAGCTGTGAGGATCGTTGAAGAGCTTTTGCCTCCCTTTGCGTGTTCTACTGATTAAACAATGGGTTGTGTTCTGAGGAGTTGTTCGACATTATGCCAACAGCCTAGTTTTACAATCGCACAACTCGCCGACGGCTGAGAGTTCATCCTCATACACTGGAGCCGCAATGGTCGCGTACTGTGCGGTTCAAGAGAAGTTGTGGAATGAGCTCCCTGCCGAGGTTTTCCCAAGGGACTACAGCATGGGGTTCTTCAAGGAAGGCGTGCATAGATTGTTACAGGGTCGGCAAGGCGAGAGTAACACCCCTGCTGTTGTAAATGTACATAGGCTGCGGTAACTCCTTACCAACAAGCAGGCCATACGCTTGTTTGCCACCGTAGTGGTATAAAAAAAGAGGGATTTGCCACTAAACAAAATTATGAAGTAAAATACGTATAATTAGATATACCTGGACAGTAGTTGTGTTCCTGCAAGTGAGGGGTTACCAGTAAGATCCTAAAGAGTTGCTGCATTAGTAGCAGAAGTCACAACACATGAGCAACACTTCCCGTATTGCAAACGTTTATAGGTTGCGGTGCTTCCTTACATCAGGTAAGCAGTACATACACCCCAAGTGTATACTAAATGAGATTTTTAGTGGACTTTGTTAGAATAAAGTGTCCCGCTGTCTAATAACTGAAACACTGTATTTTGATGCGTACCTGACTTACTTACTGTTTTAATATTAGTAACTTGTTTAAGTATCGTTAACGGATTTAAAATGAAAACTACCACGAAGGAGTAGTCTACTAGTAGTACCGACTAAGTTAAAGTGTAGTCGGTTAGTACAGACTTTCATATAAATTGTATGCAATCTGAACTGCGAAAACAAAACGTTGTATTAATAATACCTTTAAAGAAAATCTATCACGTAGCAGTAGGTTCTTTAGTTTAGTAGGAAATATTTTTCTATTAGGATGAGACCAAACGAGCACAACTTTTAAGTTGCGTTTTTTGAGTCCCGTAATTTTCGTTAAATACTATTTGTACATAGGTACTTTTCACATTATGATGCAAATTCAGTTTGAGATATTATATTAAATCAACAATACTTCTCTAATGTCGCTTGTTGGGGCTGTCCGCCGTAACAAATTTCATAGAAATTGTATGCAAATGAAACAGCAATGATATCTTGATAATGTAAATAAATGTTATATTACTTGTAGACTACGAAAGTGGCCAAATAAATAAGAGATAAGAGGGTTTTTGCAGTAAGCGTCTCAATTGAGAACTGCAAGCATCCGTAGGCTACGGTAATCGCGTCACATCAGGTGAGTCATATATGTATGGCGGTTAGCAATCCAAACAATTGTGGTAGGTACATAAACAACTTTTTGGAATAGGCAATCGTGTAACTGATACAGTGACATAGGTAGATATAATAAGATAAATTACAAATAAATAAATTCAACGTTGTTTACCGCCTACCTTCTTTCCATTCACGAAAAACACTAACACTTTTTCTGCGTCATCCGGTATGATTTCATCCATTTTAACGCGCGTAATTTTAATTCAATATCTTTATATAATATAAAGAAACTGTTTCTTAAGTAATTCTAGGACGTAAGCCGACTGCAGCCGACGACTATGTGCAGAACGCGACTGACTGGCCTGGCTGGAGTCGCGACGATGACGTCATATTGTTCACATGTGAGACGCAGATTACAAGATACAAGTCAATGAGCCTCTGTGGTAAATCTGTACGTCTACTACTGTACAACCAACGCTTTACTATCCATTAGGCATTACTGTGGCTAGCATCTGTTCTAGTAAAGCCAGACCGTATTAGGCTGTTGGTGTGTTTTACGGCCAAATTAGACTGCGTCCGACCCGACGTATTTATTTTAAAACTACTTTATAAGACGTCCTATTGTATTATTATACAGTTTTAACATGATGAGTCAATTCCCACTTACCATCTCACAGGAAATAGTGAGTCTAAATTTCACAAGTACACGTGTTCACTCAAAAGCCCACCATACCTCAGTCATAAGAAAAATAGGGTAGACCTTAAAGGACTGAGACAGTTCAGGCAGGCCACGAACGTAATTTAGAGGAAGTAGAAGGGAAAGAGCAAGCATCGCCTTAGTGGATACCTACTGGAGAAAAAAATTGTGTACAAGAATGCACAAGTGAAGAGTTTACGTCTAACTTCCTCTATGTGAGGAGTCCACGACAAATTTTGATCCATACTGAAACCCAAGTTAATCACAGAGGAAGGGATACGTATAACAATGGCGTCAAATACCAAACTGGGAATTACCATGCACTATAACGTAAAAATCAAGTGACGACTGCCGATTGTAATCCTCTGTGACTTGGCTACAGTTATCTTAATACCAAGACGTTGGGATCATTGTGATATAGCAGCTAGATTTTTTTTTATGCAACGTCAGGAAGCATACAAGCATACGGCCCACCTGATGTAAAGCGGTTACCGTAGCCTATAAACGCTTGCAACACATTAAGTATCACTAGTGTGAGGCCACCTCTGCTGTTAACACAGCGATTCCTAAAGAGCTTACTGGTGACCTCACTCACACGCAGGAACACAACAACTCTCTAAAGAGTTGTTATTTGGCTGCAGTTTCCTGTGAGGTGCAGCTACTTCCCCAGACGGGCTGCTTTGATGCGCCCTACCTCTCTTACGAGATCACAATTCATGTTATTAATAACTTGAGAAATATTGGAAAGAGATATAGTCAGCAGTATATATCTGAAGAATCCTCTGCATATAAAAGAAAACATTGAAAATGTAATGCCTGTATAATATCCATCCCTAGAGAAACTCAGCAGCTAGGTCACACTAGTCAGACCGGCAGTCAACGACCATCTAGCATGCTCATTGTGTTAATAAAATCCTTGTGTTTACGTTTAGGTGGGCGCAAAACAAAAAAGCAAAGATAAGATCATGCGCTGAGAAAGATGGCGCATTGTGTGGCCATTGTGGCTTAGAATTATAAATTTAAATTAATTTTCTAACAGTTACTTAATGCCGTGACATAAAATTCATGTTTAAATTGAGCTTCAAACTCATTAGTTATTTGTTTTTCGACGTTAAACTTCCTTGGTATCCTTGATATTCATGGTAACAATAACCATGAAAAAATCAAAATCCTAGTTACCTACTTTCAGAGTTCCATCGTGGCACCAATGCAACATAAACGGCACACAATATCAAAGAAGTGTACAACTAAAATACTGAAAACCCTGTATTGTGACGGAAGAGTAATCGCTTCATCGATGTAATCGCTTAAATGTATTTTCAGCTTGCAGGAATCCTAATTCATACCTATCATGATCAAATTGGTCGTGTTCTATCAGAAGGTGATGTTAGGAGCCCTAGAAACCGGCGAGCATGCATGAAAAGATCAATGAATGTTAAAGAAGCGAGTGAGGTATGAAGGATCGAGTCGCGTGGCGCTCGGTTCTCTCTGCCTACCCCGTAAGGGATTTGGCGTGAAGTTATAGTAGTAGGAATCCGCGATTGCTGATTTTTTCCCTACGCTTCATAATAAAATAAAAAAAATATTGTCGGACAAATTACACAGCGCCACCTAGCCCCAAAGTAAGCGAAGCTTGTGTTATGGGTACTAAACAACTGATAAACATACGTAAATACATTTTTTTTTTGTAAATACATAGGTAGGTACTTATTTTACCGTCTCTCCAGCGATGCCGAATTGACTATCGGTACATCGAAGCGTTGACGTGCTTGTACAGTAAGTGTACGATGTGTATCCGAGTGCAAGACCAAAGTACGAAACCGATCCAAGTGCAAAAAGGTGAAAGACAAGGCGATATTATATCCCCCAAACTCTTCACCGCATCATTAAAAGATGTCAATGACGAATACATCACTCACCTTCGATTTGTCGACGATATATTTCTCATGGCGAAATCGCTGGAGGAACTTAGCGCTATGTTCAATGAGCTCAATACTGTTTCCAACCAGGTAGGTCTCAAGTTGAACACGGTCAAGACTGATCATGTCGAATGTCCATGTTACACCTATCCGGTCACGGTTGGAAGCACTAAGCTTGAAGTTGTTGACGAATATGTTTACCTAGGGCAGGTTTTTCAGTTAGACAAGTCCAACTTTAACCGAGAGGTTAACAGTCGGATCCAACTCGGCTGGGCAGCGTTCGGGAAACTTTAACACATCTTCTCGTCCAAAATACGTCAAAGGCCTAAAGAGTAAGGTCTTCGAACAGCGTGTGTTGTCATTGATGACATACGGAATGACGTGGCCCTTCACTGCGGGCCGTATAAGGAAGCTCGAGGTCGCTCAGCGTGCTATGGAAACAGCTATGATCGGGGTTTCTCTACGTGATAGAATCAAAAATGAGTATATCCGCTGTAGAAGTCAGGTAACCGATATAGCCCAAAGGATAAGCAAGTTGAAGAGGCAGTGGGACCGGCGACATAGTTCGTAGAACCGACAACCGCCGTGGAAGAAAGGCTCTCAAATGGCGTCCCCGTACTGGTGTACGCAGTGTGGGACGACCCCCCACTAGATAAGCGATAACCACAAGAGGTGTGTAAGCAGTCGATGAATGCAGATGGCACAGGATCGAGACGAATGGCACTCTAGAGTGGAGGCCTATGTTCATCAGTGGACGAATACGGACTGAAATGATGTTGGTGATGTCGAAAGAATGACGCAACAGATTTACAATGCGAAAGTGGAAGAAAGTAGGAGCCAAGATTGGCCAAGACTACCATGACCAAATTGGTGGAGTTTTATCAGTTAGTGATATCAGGGGCCTTAAGAACCGGTGAGCGTGCATGAAATGAGCTATGAATGTTAAAGAAGTGAGCTAGGTGTGTAAGAACTCTGTCTACTCCGCAAATAGCCTGGCATAAAGATATAGATTTGATTAACAGAATGATTTGAGTTCAAAATTATACCTAGGTTCATTTGTACTTATTTATCCCTATGAGTATTGTGTACACCTAGGTGCATATAATGGAAAATGATTAAGTAATCTGAAGATCGTAAATAAATGCATTATAAAGCTCCTGCAAGGTAAATATATACTAATATTTTTGGCACAATTTCCATGCTACCTATATCCATCGACTCCCTACAAATTTCTTGAGGTTGACGCACACCATGTGCATCAGTACGGGGACACGACTCGAGTCCTTTTACCCGAGCAGTTGTCGGTTCTACAAACTATGTGGCCGGCTCACTACCAGTTCAGCTTGCTTATTGTTTGGGCTATGTCGGTCACCTTAGCTTGGCTGTAGATATTATTTATGGTACTATCACCAATCACGCAGATAAAAGCCGAGCATAGCTGTTTCTATATCACACTGAGCGATCTTAGGCTTCATACGTTCCACAGTGAAGGGTCGCATCTCAGTTTCATATATCATCACTGGCAATATACACTGTTCGAAGACTGCTCTTCATTCTTTCAATCTGCATTCTTTTTACATATCAGAACGAATGGAGCACACCTTTTCTTAAGACCGTCTCTTTCAGACCAACTGTCCTTCTTTATATCATCGTTGCGAAAACGGGTCAGCAAGGATTACTCCAGAAATTTTGCGCAATACTGGCATTGCGACCTTTGGAACAGTATATAAATTGGCGATTTTCATCGACATTGAAAGTAATTTGTCAAGAATATATTTCTTGAAAGCTTCCTACTGATTCCATGAAATACCAGAATGCCTCTTCCAAAGTTCGACACTAGCTATTATTATATTTTCAGTTTAAGAACAACTGAAAATGCGAAGTGTAATTTTCTTTTTTGCCAATTATTAATTGGCCTTGCTTTGTTGATAATTTATACAGCTAACATGCTAGACAAGCATACAGCCTGTCTGATGGTAACGGTAATAAGACATTACCATAGACAGACACTTCCACTTTTCAACACTCCTTGTGCATTGCTAACTCTGTAACAAACTATTCAGACAATTTTTGATGGATCGCATGCTGTAGTCTCTTAGTAAAACCTCTGTATTTTTATACAAAGTCTGGAGGCATACAAGTATACAGACCACATGATGTGAAATTGTTACCGTAGCATACCTGGCAATACATAAAATATAGCTCGCACGATGCCGCCTCTGCCATTACCACAGCAACTCCTTAGGAACTTTCTGGTAAACTTACCCACTCGCATAAACATAACAACGCTCCAGACAAAATTGGAAAACAAATGTAAAGTCTGCATGAAGGAAAGCAGTTTCTGTGGGCTATGTGTTAATGGGAAGATTTCCAAGATGACTATGTATTTATATATACATGTACAAGTTTTACTAATATTATCTACGCACATATGTAACTAAATCATAGCAGTGTCAAATTTTAATATAGATTTTATTTAACAGCAGGATTCTACAGGTGCCAATACAGGCCTTCATATTTCTGTCTAATATAGCAAATATCCCTCATAAAAGTTACTGAGCACATTTAAATGACATTTTACATGACGATAATTTCGAGAGAATTTTCGAGAGTCAATATTTTGTCTATTTTTTTTTCTCTGCAATATATAGGGTTGCTATTACAAAACAACACAGACACAGCCAAAGGCAACAGCTTGTAAAGAATAAAGAAATGATTATTTATTTATTTATAAATGATGTAATTTTTTATAAATAAATTATTTTTATTAACCACTACAATTATTATCACATACACACATGTTGTGCTTATTTTAATATTGTTTATACACTCAACTAAATGTTTGATTTTATAACATTTCATTCATTAAAAAAATACTAATTACATGATTATTCCATTATGCTGACTTCAACACACCTTTTTGTTCTAATTCTTGTTCAACAATTGTTCCCTCATAACGAATTTTATTTTTCAGAGCTTCCTGCATTAACTGCGCATCAAATCTCTCTTTTGACCACTGATATCTACAGAACGACCAGTAAACCAGTGTGGTGATAGAAAATGTTCCTACTCCAATGTGCTGTGACATTAATGGCCTGGAAGTCTTCAAAAATGCTGCCAGTCCCGCACCAACCCCTGTTGCAATTCCATACAAGAAACTTTCTCGGAAACATGGTATTTTTGACAAGTCTCTTCCAAATAATACAATACCCTGCAACAAACACAAAACATTGAAACTATCTATAACAAAACAATTTTTTTAAACTCTGTTATTAGGCTTATAAGCATATGTGGATTACAATACATACTACTATTGTTCTATTAATAGGAAATAGGTTAGACATCAAAAAAAGTATATGATTTATTCATTAGATAGATTGTATCAATTAATATTTATGTTCTACAATAATTCTTATTATTCACAAAATTCAAGCTAGCCATTGCGGACCATAACGCAATACTTATAAATCTACGAAAAAGCATGCCGCTTGGCTGGGACAGGTAAGTTATACACGATAAAAGTTATTCAAGGAAAATTTTGAAACATTTACATATTATTTATACACATTACCTTTTTCTCATCTTCTGGATCTTCATCCAACATACTTTTTACAACAGTATCCATATTATGCTCTAAACCTCTAAAAATAATTATATTCACAAAAGAGAACAATATTGTAAACAAACTTAACAATTTTACAATTATTCTGATTTGATTTTTTATTTTGATTTTTTTTTTTGGTTCTTTTTATCCCCGATTGGAAAGGCAAAGGGATCTATCCCATACAGCCAAGTCATCAGTTTAGAACCATGTGAAAATCTTAATTCTATGTTCCAGCTTCAGGAACTGTGCTGAAAAAATACTTGAGAAGGGTACCTCGACCCAATCAACCCAGTTTAAATACCACCCGTAAAACGATACTATTTTATTTCTCAGACGAAGTATACCTAGAGGTGGCAAATAATAATACCAAGATAGAACGTGATAGATGTATACCGGTCCTCATAATAAAGAAAAAGATAGATAATACATTTTTGTCCCTCTCATAGTATCACTTTTTTGTGTTGGGCACGAAAAATATGTGCCCAACAAAGACTTCGACCTCAGTTGTACAACAAATTGTTATTGGAATTTACCCAATTTTAAGCGAAACATAACTGTTTGTTTGTGTACCTTTTCTCGTTTAGGATTGTCTTTTTACTTTAAAAACGGTACGTTGCTGTGTAAAAGGTTGCAAAAGTCTCAGTTATCAAAAATACGAAAACATAACCTTTCATACGTAAGTATAAAGTTTTAATAGTTGTTAACTAATCTTTTACGAAAATTAGATACACATGTAGTTTTTAAATAAATTGTTTCTATAATAAAGTAAAAGAAATGAAAATATCGGTATTATTTACAAAAATTGTTTCTAGCAAAAAACGCCTAAATCTTGTAGGTTGTCGGCATCGATATAGTTGTCGGTGGTTAAAGCGTCAGCCATTTTCTGTTGTATTTTCAATTTCTCGGTATAATGAGCGTTTTATGGGTGGTACCAAAGTAAAATCAAATAAGTAGGTTATCTTCATAGATACCGCGTTCGATTTGTATGTGTGCGCGCCCGTACCATCCCGTACGTCTGCGTCGTCGCATGCACACACTGACAAAATTTATCGCTGCTAAAGGTACTCGGCGCCAGACTGCCAGTCGTGGCTACGCCGTGTTTAATACCGCACGCTTCCACGCACGCACCGCCGCGCGCCGCTGCGCTCCCGCTCGTAATAATTTGTACGTGTACCTACCTACTTTAACTACAAATTCGTAAAGATAGATAAAAAGTAAAAAGATTTCTTTTTTGTATCAAATGTGTAATTTTGTTAAAAAATCACAAATTTCCTACAGAAAAAAGTACTTTTAATGCCTATCATTATAGGCTATTGTAAAAATATTAAATTTCCGAATATAAAGATTAAAATTTTGATAAGTGTAGTAAATGAAAAAGTAAAAAAATCGGCCAAGTGCGAGTCGGACTCGCACACGAAGGGTTCCGTACCATTATCGAAAAACGGCAAAAAAATCACGTTTGTTGTATGGGAGCCCCCCTTAAATATTTGTTTTATTTTAATTTAATTATTTATTCTAAAAGTGAATATATAAATAAATATTCTGTGAATATTTCAAGCGTCTACCTGTTGCCGTTATCAATATCGCGCAAAAATGAGCAAAAAAATCACTTTTGTTGTATGGGAGCCAGTGGCGAAGAGTCCATATAACCCGATTCCCATCGGCTTCCTTTACGAAAAATCTAATCTATGGGCTAACGACATTTTTAGTTTGTTATATTATCCACTCACTTTGAATAGTTTGAATTGACTAATCGCCTTAAAAAAATTAAATAGCAATTGTCAAATTGCAAGCCGAAAAATACCGGGTTACTTTTTCATACTACAATATCTCATACAGAGCATCTATTCCTTTCGTTTCTATGAACTGACTCCTATTACTGCTACTCGTTCCGTCTCGTTTTAGCACGCGAAATCACTCGGAGAATAGCGGCTTGTGACAGAGTAAGGTAATTAGCAACGTACAAGTGTAAGCGAGAAATATCATTTAAGAAGTAATAGTACCTATAAAGATTCTAAATTATGGATGAATGTAGCGCCTTAAAACTGTTACTGGCGAGTAATATATTTTATTTGGCAGGATTTATTGTAATGATTCTAAATTAAGAATGATTTTAGCGACATAAAATTGTGACTGGCGCGGAATACATTTTATTTGCCTGGATTTTATACATGGCGGGTAGTGCGTACTGCGCATGCGTGTGTAGCGGGAAACTTTGGTTTTGTTGCATTTGCTTTTTGTCAATTACTTGTCCTATTTCATTCGTTTGGGCTGAAGTGTGGTGAGTGAGTTGTTTTAATTTGTATTGTGTGTTGTACCGACAGTTGGTTCGTTATGGCATTAATTCATGAAACTAACAGATTCTTTGCTGTCGACGGAAACTTCGGTTTCAAAGGTTAAAAAGAACTGACGAATTACTTTAGAATATAAATAAGTCCTAGGTCGTCGTAGTGGTCATAGATGGTCGTTTTGAGGGTTCCGTAGCCAAAGGGTAAAACGGACCCTATTACTGAGACTCCGCTGTTCGTCCGTCCTTCCGTCCGTCCATCCGTCTGTCACTAGGCTGTATCTCATGAACCGTGATAGTTAGACAATTGAAATTTTCACAGATGATGTATTTCTGTACCGCTATAACAACAAATACTAAAAAACAGAATAAAATAAATATTTAAGAGGGCTCCCATACAACAAACGTGATTTTTTTGCTCGATATTGATAACGGCAACAGGTAGATGATTGAAATATTCACAGAATATTTAGTTATATATTCACTTTAAAAATAAATATTTAAATTAAAATAAAACAAATATTCAAGAGGGGCTCCAATACAACAAACGTGATTTAACGTTTTTATAGATAATGGTACGGAACCCTTCGTTCGCGAGTCCGACTCGCACTTGGCCGGTTTTATTTTGAGCCCTCTTTTCTATTGTTAACTTTTCAATTTCATTTTTTACTAACAGGGTTCGAAATATTTTTCGAAGTAACTAAAAATAAAGAACGCATGCACACATATTGCTTTATCTCAAAAGGCTTTTTTCAAAGCCACCATTATGATACTTGAAAGCTACTGTTACTCGTACATAAACAACTTCCATGTATGATGGAGATGGGGCCTATATTTTTGCATCATGGAGCGGGCAAATTTGCTGAGTGGACTTTTTATTCTCCGGCTTCCCTTCTGAAAATATTCACCCTTCGCCACTGATGGGAGCCCCCTTAAATATTTATTTTATTCTATTTTTTAGTATTTGTTGTTATAGCGGCAACAGACGGACGGACTAGTGACAGACGGACGGACGCACAGCGGAGCCTTAGTAATAGGGTTCCGTTTTACCCTTTGGGTACGGAACCCTAAAAATAGTAAAATGGGTGCGTGTACTTATGTACGCGCGTGAAAAGTTATACTTCTCTGGCATCACTAAATAATAAATCCCGGGAGGGATGTTGTGTTCATGCAAGTGAGTGACGTTACCACCTCACAGGCAACTGCAAGCTAATAACAATTCCCTGGAGGGTTGTTGTGTTCATGCAAGTGAGTGACGTTACTACCTCACGGAAAACTGCAGTCATATAACAATTCCCTGGAGGGATGTTGTGTTCATCTGAGTGACGTCATGAGTAAGCTCCTAAGGAGTTGCCGTGTTAGCAGCAGAGGTGGCAATACGCGAGGCATACTTAATGTATTGCATGCGTAAACAGCTACAGTGACCGCTTTAAATTGGGTGGATCGTATGCTTTTTTGTTCATGCGAGTGAGTGACGTTACCATCGCACAGAAATCTGCAGCCAAATAACAATTCCCCTGACGATTGTTGTGTTCAGGTGAGTGAGTGACGTTACCACCTCACGGAAAACTGTCGCCAAATTATTAAATATAAAACAATTCGCTGGACAGATATTACGTTCATGCGAGTAAGTGACGTTAACACCTCACAGAAATCTGCAGCCTAATAACAATTCTCTCGACGGTTGTTGTGTTCAGGCGAGTGAGTGAGTGACGTTACATGACGTTATATGGCTGCAGTTTTCCGTGAGGTAATAACGTCACTCGCATGAACACAATAACCCTCCAGGGAATTGTTATTTGGCTGCAGTTTTGAGCATATTTTTCGTGACTTAATGAGCGGTTTAGCGGGCAGCTTCAACCTGTTACTTTTGTGTTACAGTATCTTAAAATTTCACTCATCATTTTTTCATAACGCGCCTAAAGGAGTATATAACTTCAATACAATAGTCAGCTCCTGGTCTATTTACAAAAAATAATTAAGGAAAACTTTGTATTATAAATCCCTGATGATTCCCCTACAGGAGAAAATTGTTTTGTATATAGATAGACTATGCATTTTTGACGATTGTATAAACTATAAGCGACATCCCTACTTATTTAGGCTATTATCGTTCGCTTGGGGCTCGAGTCGGCCTACTTCTTTGATTTTACTATGGTCCGGAATAGCATAATAAGCATTAAAACATGAAAATATATATAGATATATATAAAGTAAATTTCATTTCTCATACATTTTATATGAAACTCTTTTTTATGATATCTCAAGAACGAATTGCCATATCTATATACCTAGTTAGGTCATAAGTTCTATCAAAAACTTTTGATGTAATTAATGATACACTTTTTGATAATTATGTAAAAGTTATATATAAAATAAAAGGTAATTAATAGTACAATAAAATTTTATTTACATTATTCGAAATGTGCTCCTCCATTTTGAATACATGTCCTTAATCGATGCGGCCAGTACAACATTCCCGAACGAATCTGGATGTTCCCCTTTCCTTTCACTGTCCTGGATATAACCCACATCCTATTCCAACTAGAACAGGTGGTGCGTTATATCCAGTAGGGTATTCAGATTAAAACCGGATGTCATATTCGTCATTGAATCTAATTTTTTAAACATTTCGTATCGAAACCATTTGACATCTTCATTCGTATAATTACTGCTTTTAACTCGAACTATTCTCAAGAACTTGCAAAATTTTCCCGGTAAAGTGCAAAAGCTAAGTAATTCAAACGAATAACATAATGAAATAATTAAATTCGACATTATTCATGCGAATCCGTGAATAGCTTATTTTGTTTCATTCAGAACAATTTCGTGTGCCAATATCAATGACTATATGTACAAAAAAACCCTCAATGCAATATAAGAGACGGCACTGCGATGGATTTGTCACTTGTAGCATGTTATTCTTACGATTAACGTCTACAACGCCTGATGATGCTTCGTGGAGAGGAAACACGTGTCGCTGCGACGACCAGGCCAGTCGTGGCAGCGATGGTGGTGGTGGGGTCATGCGGATTCTGTTCCAGATGGCGGACGACCGCAGCAGCCGAGGCAGAGACTACCGGAGCAGCCATGGCAGCGTCGGCATGTAGCACGCACTAACAGTATTGGGTGGGTGCCGGCCGGCGCTAGGCCGCATGAACTAATTGGTGGCGGAAGCGCACAAAGCAGGTTGGATCAAATTGCAAACAAGGTTTTGACCGAACTTATGACCCGACTAGGTATATATAAAAAAACTCGGGTTAGTTACACTATTTATAACTCGAGAACAAACATCATAAAGTCGGTCGTAATAAAACCTACATTTGTTAAGCCAATATAATATATTTATCTATCTATATCTTTAAGCCAGAGATTCGATTGGGAATCAAAAAGTTATCTGTCAAAATGTATAGAATTTGAGTGAAAACTTTTCGAATCCGTTTCGAATATGGCTTTTCAAGGCAGTGTAAATACCCCCACTTGAGATTACTTTCTGATAAAACACGATTAATTTGGTAGTGGTAAATAATAGTAGCATTTCTCGGCTACATCCTTTTACTTTTACGCACATATTCTTTCTATGTGCTAGAACAAACGGAGCACGACTTTATTAATAGATTCAGGCGTTATTTTGCGAAAGTCAAATTTACATCTAGCCTGCTTTGTGTGCTTCCGCCACCAATTAGTTTATGCGGCCTAGCGCCGGCCGGCACCCACCCACTACTGTTAGTAAGTGCAACATGCCGACGCTGCCATGGCTGTTCCAGTAGTCTTTGCCTCGGCTGCTGCGGTCGTCCGCCATCTGGAACAGAATCCGCATGCCCCCACCACCACCATCGCTGCCACGACTGGTAACGGTTAATCGTAAGAATAACATGCTACAAGTGACAAATCCATCGCAGTGCCGTCTCTTATATTGCATTGAGGGTTTTTTTGTACATATAGTCATTGATATTGGTACACGAAATCGTTCTGAATGAAACAAAATAAGCTATTCACGGATTCGCATGAATAATGTCGAATTTAATTATTTCATTATGTTATTCGTTTGAATTACTTAGCTTTTGCACTTTACCGGGAAAATTTTGCAAGTTCTTGAGAATAGTTCGAGTCAAAAGCAGTAATTATACGAATGAAGATGTCAAATGGTTTCGATACGAAATGTTAAAAAAATTAGATTCCATGACGAATATGACATCCGGTTTTAATCTGAATACCCTACTGGATATAACGCACCACCTGTTCTAGTTGGAATAGGATGTGGGTTATATCCAGGACAGTGAAATGAAAGGCGAACATCCAGATTCGTTCGAGAATGTTGTACTATATAGGTCCTAGATTAATAACACAAAGCATGCATGACGTTCCTAGCACAATATTGTACTTTCGGGTACATATATCACTGTGACCACACAAGCTAAACCTGTTTCACTTTACTGTGTCACAATCATGTCGGCAAAGAATAAAAAGCATTCATTTTTGTCTCTTCCAAGAAATTTCATGTTTTGCATTTGTCATTTATGACAATCTTTGACATTGACAGTCACGTTCGTGTATCTTTGCTCTGTTTCATTATATACTTTTTTGTTTTGCTTCTCTGGTTATTTCAATTTGTGATCCCGTGTACGCCACTAAATTGTTGTGCATTTTTATTTTTGTTAAAAATACATAACATTGGAACAACAAGTACATGGATCTATACCGTATCACTACCTGCTGTCATCATGTAGACAGACGAATTTCGCCTTTCCAAGTTTTGTTCACATTCTCGTAAATCAATTTGAGAATGAAGTATGGAGGTGTTTACGTAAAGACAAGAGACGAACATCTTACGCTACCTTTTCAGACAATAAACGCCCCTAGTTCATTATTTGGATTAACACTTCCATAATTATATTATTTTTCTTCGGGAGTGCTACCGTTTCAATGTTATGAATAGTGTTGTGATCTATAAAACTATCTTGACTGAAAATTGATTTAGTTATGTTCAAGGAAACAAAATCGAACAAAGGTGAAAGTCTACATTTTGTTGGATAAAATAGTAGTATGCACATGTTCCTGTAATTTTTTACATCCGCCGCATCTGTATGTTAGGTAAGTGCTTTATCGTTTTTACTTTTGAATATCAGTATACATTTATCTTTTTAATACTTAGTGATATAATCAAACACATCAAACATAAGATAAATTATATTGTGATTACAAATTGTAATTTATCTTACCAGCTTTTTAGGCCTTAGGACTTTTACGTTCTCTGCTTAGGACACTTTAGTGGTACTTGATAAAAGGAGGCAAGTTTATAAATAAATTAACATTACATATAATACAAATACATTATATGAATATATGTCTGAAAATTATCATGCATAATTATTTTAATGTTTCTGCAAATTATGGACTATTAAAGTACAGATTAACCCTGTGAAATTCTGTAGCTAACTGGGCTTAGACATTACAACAAAATTTATATGAATAAAACTCAAAAGGCTGCTGTATAAGACTATCTCTGAGTTGATAATTTAATGATATTGATAATTAATTAAATTAGATTTTTGTTTATAATGTTACTATATTTTTGTTTGATTTAATTTAATCAATATATGTATAACAATAATTCACAGTTAATAACAAGTAATTTGGTAACTATTAATATACAATATATATATACTGTACTAAATAAATACTTAAATAAAATAAATATATTAAGTAGTTGATAGATTTAGGTGATATTTTATGTAAGCAAAATTTACTAACGGTAGTTGCCGGCCGGCGCTAGTTCGTATGAACTAATTGGTGGCGGAAGAACACAACGCTGGTTACATCAAATTGCATTAAATACATTAGGGTTGGCCTGAATGTGGATCCAGCTAAAATCTAACTTCCTCCAATCTTTGGGTAGTGGCTCAGGCGTGAAGGATGCGACTTTGACACCAATGCTCGTGGGTTCGATTTCCATACAAGGCAAACATTTGTGTGCATGAACATGTCTGTTTATCTTGGTCTGGATGTTTTAAGAGAGGTAGGGTGCATCAAAGCAGCCCGTCTGGGGAAGTACCTCCACATCACAGAAAACCGTAGCCAAATAACAACTCCCTAGAGGGTTGTTGTGTTCCTGCGTGTAAGTGTTGTCACCAGTAAGCTCCCAAGGAGTTGCTGTGTAAATAGCAGAGGAGACATCGCACAAGTGATGCTTAATATATCACAAGTGTCAATAGGCTACGGTACCCGCTTTACATCAGGTGGTCCATATGCTTGTATGCCACCCGACGTAGTATAATATATAGTTCCTTTGCTAACTAACAAGAAGAAAAATTTATTATTGAATTAAAGAAAATACTATTGATGTTAAAAATTGGAACTTTATCATTTTATCAAATAGAGTTTAGAGCACACTCAATCACACTCCTTGATTGCGTATTTGTGGATGCAAAACCTACTAATAAGATTTGGTGAAAAATTACACTTATTATAGTAATAGGTTGTCTTCCATGTCAACATTTCATTCCTTTAATGTTTTGTCTCGCTAATTATTATATTTATATTAAGCCACCACCTATGGATGGCAGTTTGTGTTACATTAAACATTTAATAAAATAATGCAGCTTCAATAAAATAAACTTTTATGGTACCTTTGATGACCTGATACCCTCTAGTTTCTCATTAGTTAATGCATAACCAGTAATGTAATAGAAACAAGATCTGCATGCTTTTGATATTGATGCATTTACGCTCAATTGGAACACTTTTCTTTTATTGTTTTCATTTTTGCTAAAATGCATTAGGACGGTAATCAATGATGAAAGCACAGATTTAATAGTAGTATTTCACTGACCTAGTCAGCCATGGTTTTCTAAAGCTACATCTTCATGCAAAGTCCCTTGTTGGGTAGGCAGAGAAAACCGAGCGTCACATGATTTGGTCTTTACATACCTCACTCCCTTCTTTAACAGTCATAGCTCTTTTCATTTGCTCCATGATTACTTGATTTACATGCCAAGATTTTCAATTTTTCTAAAGTTGTCAATATTGGAATTCACCTTCAGCTCTAATGCTAAACTACCCTGTCTCTTTTCAGAACAAAGCACCATCTTTGGAACCAGCTTATCCTGGTATCATCCATTTTATCAGGAAAGCTACGCCAGATAGACCTAACATACCGTAACTATCATGGCCGTGGTGTCAGTAGTCCCTACCTATAAACAATACAATTGTAGTATACAAAAATACTTTTAATTAAAACAAAAAAAATGGTGGGAAAATTGTTCAGATAATGGAGTTCATTGTTATGTTACAGATGTGTCTTTGATATTAGTATATTTTACTACAGAATTTGAACTTGGTTTGTTTTCGGATAATATTAGCCTTGGTTATGGACAAATAATTTAGTATATGAAAAAGATAATTTCATTCTATGAAGAGATATTTTTTTTAAAAATCCCTGCTCTCCAACATGCATATTTATCTAAATAAGTTTTTATTACTTATAAATCTTAAAAGAAAGAAATACTTAGGCTGTCTAATATCAAAGCTGCAAACATGGAAATATTTTCAAAAACACAATCGCAAAAACATCTGACTTGTATTAGCATTCCTCCAACAAAAAGAGGAACTCAATTACAGGAACCCTAGAACCCTTTAGGGAGTTGGCTGCTGTTTTCTGTGAAGTGGTACTTTCCCAGACAGGCTGCTTTAATGTATCCTACCTTTCTGAAAATTATTTAGTTATTTTCAATATATAGTATTTTGTCATGCCTCCATTCGGCAGTAAACAGGAAAGATGTATCAATTGATCTTAAAAGTTGCAGAGTGTACTGGTAATTCATTTATCTTTGCAAAATTCTGTGTTAGGTCAAATATCTATTGAAGAGGACTGAGGTATTCCGAAAGCGGTCTGTATGTGTTAAAATTCAGTTATCTGTAGTTGATTAAATATGTGCAATTAACATTGCCATAAAATTGAATGCTATTTGATTTAACACAAATATTATCTATTTAATTTTATTGTACCTATTTAACGAGAACCGAGCGTCATAAGACGCGGTCGTTACATACTTCACTCGCTTCTGTGACATTCATAACTCTTTTCATGCACTAGGGCTCCTGACATCACCTTGTGATAAAACACGACCAATTTGGTCATGGTAGGTTAGTCTCGGTCCTCCTCGGCTCCTACATCGTTCCACTTTTGCATTGTCTATCTGTTTTCGTCATTCTTTCGTCCCGCATTCTTTCTACATGTCCGAACCAACGGAGCATGCCCTTTCTTATCTTAACACCGACACTCTCTTTTAGACCAACTCTTTCTCTCACGTCTTCATTACGAACGCGGTCAGCTAGCGTTATGCCACAAACTTTGCGCAATGCTCGCATCTCGACCGCATTTATTCTACTTTCATGCTCTCTCTGCCATACCCAGCTCTCACTTCCATAAGTTAGCGTTGGAATTAGCACCGCGTTGTGTACAGCGAGCTGTGCCTTCTGGCTTAGATTTCGGCTGCCTAGAAGTTTACTCAACGCTCCATTCACCCTATTCCCTGCACGCACTCGTCTCAGTAAGCTCGCACTTATTGTAATACCCAGTTAAAAGTATTATATAGTGATATTATGTAGTTAATTATATAGTATTCTCTCTGCCTATCCCGCATGAGATTTGGCGTAAAGTTATAGATAGATTGATTGTTATACTGAACCATAATCATTTCGGATGCAATGCCTTGTATAAAATTATCATTAAACTTCTCGTAACATAAGTACGTTTAACCATAACTTTTAGTACCCATGCAAATTTTACTAAGAAAACAATTCGTTATAAATAATGACCATATTTTCTGTATGACCATATGTACAATATATGTACTCATGAGTATTTAAAAACTTGCAGGATAAAATACAATAATATATTTAGGCAGACACAATAATATTCTGGAGGTTGAATGATACGAGCTTTCGTGTTGTTAGCTCAATAACATTGGCCTTTCGCCAAGAGTCAATTGACGATTGATACAAACTGTTAATATTGTCTGTATTCATTGTTGACATTGTCATTAAATAATAATGACAATATTATCATCAATATGCACCAGAGCCAGTTCTCGAGAACGGTAGTGTCACGCTCTACTGGGACCGGTCTATTAATCACAGACAGGGCTATTGTCACCAATAGACCTGATGTTGTGATAATAGACCGGGAGACACGCCGTGCAGTTCTCGTTGACGTTACCATTCCTCATGACGAAAACCTCGTGAGAGCTGAGAAAGAGAAACTTTCTGAGTACTTGGACTTGGCTCACGAGGTTACCGCCATGTGGCACGTGGAATCAACGATAATTGTTCCAATAGTCGTGACAGCAAACGAGCTTATAGCGAAGAGCCTCGACCGATATCTAGATAGGCTCTCGCTTGGCAGTTGGTTCAAGAACCAGATTCAGAAGGCGGTTCTTCTGGACGCGGCCCGTATTGTGAGAAGGTTCCTCACTCTGGAGCCCTAACCACCGGTAGCTTGGGTCTTCGCTTCGCTACCGGCGGGTATTATATATATATATATATATGTATTTTTTTTTATTAAAAATGTAAGTGAAGTGTATAAATAAAAAACAATAATATTAGGTCATAAACAGATCTTAGATTATCTTAGATTTTCCCTCTTAGATAGACCTCTGTCTCACCTATTTCTACCGCCAAGCAGCTATATTTATATAGCTGTTCCAGTTTGAAGGGTGAGATATGACAGAGAAATTACTGCGTACTGTGGCGAAACAGCCTTAGGTCACAAGATTGGTAGCGCGCGAGTAACATCCCCGTGGCGTTGCGGGCGTCAATAGCTGGGGTGACAGCTTACCATCTAATGCAGCCCGCATGCTTGTTTGCCAATCTAGTTGTATAAAAAAATACCTACTAACGCCCTAATAATAAGTACGATATTTGATTAAGCTTCGGAACTTCGTCATCATGACTGTAACTCTTTGACGACAATTCGATTAATAAAATTGGAATACTTGGCAGTTTGCGATGCAGGTTTTCGTTCTTTAATCGCGGTATTAAACGGAAGTATTTACGAGCCTCCGTTTAAAAACATTTATAAATTCTCTATTTTTTAGTTCCGTACCCAAAGGGTAAAACGGAACCCTATTACTGAGGCTCCGCTGTCCGTCCGTCCGTCCGTCCGTCCGTCCGTCCGTCCGTCCGTCCGTCCGTCCGTCTGTCACCAGGCTGTATCTCATGAACCGTAATAGTTAGACAGTTGAAATTTTCACAGATGATGTATTTCTGTTGCCGCTATAACAACAAATACTAAAAAATAGAATAAAATAAATATTTAAGGGGGCTCCCATACAATAAACGTGATTTTATTGCCTTTTTTATAGATAATGGTACGGAACCCTTCGTGCGCGAGTCCCACTCGCACTTGGCCAATTTTTTAAATACCTACCTACATGAGAAGTGTGAACTTTATATGTTTTTATTTTTTATAAATTGTCTTTCTGAATGCCGGAATTTAGCATCACTTCTACACGATCGTCTAATATATAGTTGATGATATTCAGGGCATTTTATATTACCGGTCTCCATAATCGATACGATAATGTACTTCTCTACTCTACTTACTACTTATGTCAATACATCTACACTATTATTATGAACGAAAAAGTAAATCTATCTCTGTGTTACGCTATTACTGCGTGCTGATACTAAACTACTGAACAAATCGTAATGAAATTTACACAGGAAAACTTCAACTTACATGTTATTGCGATAACGTGCTCCCCAGGCGAATGAAGCCGTGCACAGAAACTAGTAGTTGTATAGTAGAACAATAATGGGTGTTGGATTTGTACATTAAAAGTACTATTGGGACGAGATGATTTAAGTGAGGTAGGCGATAATTAAAGCTGAAGACTGGGTCAGTAACTCGCCTTCACAGAAAGCCACAGCCAAATAACTACTCTCTGGAGTAAGTTGTCGTGTGAGTAAGATTACTAGTAAGCCCCTAAAGTGTCAGGGGCAAGCGTCTTATAGTCAAGATAACCACTTTACATCAGTGGACCATATGCTTGTATGTCTCCCGACGTTTAATAGATTAGTGATAATACTCCAAAGGTGGAAGTGTTAAAGTACATAACACGCAAGTAACTTCTGAGAAAGAGCAGTACACCTTTTGATACCCTAACTCATTCACGCCGGTGTTGCCCCCAGCCGATTGTTTCTAGCATTTCGAGGGTCCATCTATTGAGGGCCCCAATGTTAAGTAAATAATTTTTATTTTATTTTTTAACAGCAGCATTTAAAATCTTTCTATACCCTTATGAAAGGTCTGCCGCTAACTGTATGTATACTTGTAATATTACTTTAACTTCGAGACCATTAACCTTCCAACCTCCTTTTTCTTAAAAAAGCTTCTTGGTACTTTCCACGCTGATATTCGCGAGACAACATAATTCATAGGAATTGACGTATGTAGGTTACATAAGTTGTGAGAAAAAATTTGGCGAAGTTACAGGATCAATATCATTCATGACTCTTCTTTTAGAAGCTGTGTAAAAACCTGAGAGATATATTAATATGTGGTTAAGCGCGAGTCGGACTTACACATTGAGGGTTCCGTACGTAAATAAGTTTTTGGAAAAGTTTCTTAATTATGCGCAACTCTGAATTATTTTAAAGGAATATACTGGCCATATAATAAGCAGCATAATTTGCTAACTTTGTTTTTTTTTCCACGACGTCGGGAGGCATCGCTCGCGCGTAGCTTTCCCTGCTGCGAACACAGCAACTCTGTAGAAGCTTACTGGTATCGAACCTACGAGCCTTTGTGTTAAAGTTGCCATTATTGACCGCTTGAACACTGAGCTCGTTGACTCACGAGCAACATTTGAGAAAATAACTCAAAACCAGCCAACGTAAACTAAAATAAATAAAAAAAACCTTTTAAAAAGTACTTCCTAAGTTCAGCATATACGATGTAGTTAGTCACCGCATCCGATGCGCGCTTGCAACCATATCCGGTGGAGGTACTTCGCCAGACGAGCTGCTTTGATGTGTCTTATCTCTCTCAAAAACACCCAGACCAAGACAGACGTGTTCATACACATAATTGTCTTATGAATCCACGAGCTCTGGTGTCAAAGCAGCATATTTAACCACTGCACCACCGAGCTCGTCACTACACATTATTGAACCTGTAAAAAAATTTTCACGCCTTCCTCTTGGGAAATTTTTGCATTCCACATCCTGACAAAATTATTCTCACAATTGCCTCCCAATATACTCGTAGTTACGAAAACATTATGTAATAAAAATGTAAACTCGTTCTAAAACTTCAGTGACTGTACTGTACAGCTGCAAATTTGAGAAGCAGGAACAACTTGCAACGCGCCCGCGCACTCAGCATTCAAAATAAGCGACTTCCTGACCAACACCCGTTAAACTTTTGGGTCAACCTGTTTCAAGGTGACTTCTATTATTTTCTAAAATACAGAAGTCAGCTCGAATGGACTGAGCTGGACCAGCAGCATCGTTCCAACATATAGTAAAAAATCGGCCAAGTGCGAGTAAGACTCGCGCACGAAGGGTTCCGTACCATTATCTATAAAAACAGCAATAAAATCACGTTTGTTGTATGGGAGCCCCTGAAATACATCATCTGTGAAAATTTCAACTGTCTAGCTATCACGGTTCATGAGATACAGCCTGGTGACAGACGGACGGACGGACGGACAGCGGAGCCTCAGTAATAGGGTTCCGTTTTACCCTTTGGGTACGGAACCCTAAAAATTAGTATGTTCTGTTTCGTAAGATTAAGTGATCCAAGTAGTTTATAAACGTTTTGCGCTAGTAGCATCTGGCCCTTTGCTAATTGAAACTCATAGGGTAGTTCGCTATTATGGGAACAAGTATCAAAGGTGTTAAAATACGAAGAGGCATGCTCCGTTGGTTCGGACATGTAGAAAGAATGCAGGATGAAAGATTGACGAAGCTGATATACAATGCAAAAGTGGAAGAATGTAGGTGCCCAGGAAGTGCAAGACTTACCTACCATGATCACATTGGTCGTGTTCTATCATAAGATGATGTCAGGAGCCCTAGAAACCGGCGAGCGTGCATGAAAAGAGCTGAGATGAATGTTAAGGAAGCGAATAAGGTATGTAAGGATCGAGTCACGTGGCGCTCGGTTCTCTCTGCCTACCCCGCAAGGGATTTGGCGTGAAGTTATAGATAGATAGATAG
Source organism: Pyralis farinalis (assembly GCA_947507595.1). Taxonomy (NCBI): domain Eukaryota; kingdom Metazoa; phylum Arthropoda; class Insecta; order Lepidoptera; family Pyralidae; genus Pyralis; species Pyralis farinalis. Next base: position 18,622,547 of record OX382271.1, on the reverse strand, counting down.
AAGTATCAAATCTGACTATATTTTTTTTTTAAGTTTCATAGCTAATTTTGATCAGTGTAAAATACATCTAACTTTTTTGTACAACGTCGGGAGACAAGCAAAGTATATGACCCACCTGATCTAAAGTAGTCATCATAGTAGTCGCTTGCAGTAACATGAAGTATCGTGGGGCCTGTAACCGTACTAACACAGCAACTCCTTAGGAGCTTATTAGTAATCCCGCTACTAAACTAAACAAAAAATTAAACAGCTACCTGGAGGGTTGTAGTGTTAATGCGAGTGGCAATAACAATAAAACCCTCCAGGTAGTTGTTTAGTTGTCTGTGGTATCTGTGAGGTGTAGGTACTTACCCATTCGGGCAGCTTTAAACCACCCAGACCAAGCCAAACAGATACACAAATTTTTGTTCTGTGTGAGAATCGAACACTAGCCTTGGTGTTAAATTAGCATTGTTATTCACTTCGCCACCGGGATCGTCAATACCCTCGTCGTGTACTAAATATATGTTAGTTACTTAGGTATATATTTCTGTTCTATTTTCCTTGAAAACAATTCCATTTTCAATATCAGTATAATGTATTGAATCATGACTAACTGTACAAGCAAGCATTTGCATTACCTCTCATGACACACTTCTGCTTAGTGATGACCCTGAATAGATATTGCACTTTGTTGTTCTCGTGCCGAACAATTGGTTGTTCAAATGTAACCCCTACGACACTTTAATTAATGTGATTGCGTGCGCACGAAGATAAATTTGTCTTTACATAATTGAATGGCGCCTTACAATCCAGCCGCCGCCTACTACAATTAACCTATTGACACAACCTACAATCGACATAGCTCTCGAGTCAGCAAGCTATAGTGGCGGTGGGCCGACCACATCTGCTCAGATAGTGATGGATGATGGAGCCTTAGCTTGTGCAGTGATAACCCAGTGGATAAAGAACCGTCCTAGATACATATATACTATTCTTTGGTCCCAGGTTAGAATCCTTGCGTGGACATGTACTACCACTAAATTCGTGTTAAAAGGAGCAACTATCACTTTTTAAAGGGAAAATATCGTGAGCAAACCCGCACTTTCTAGAAATTATATTTCGAAAGACGTGTGATCTAATCTAATAAAGGTCAGATTTGTTCCTCTGGGATGTGGAAGTCTGATGTCAGACGCTTCATGTCTTAGTCTCAGTATCTTCGCCAATCCTAATGGATTAGAAAACGGGGTGACGCTAGGTAAAAGATTGAGCATTAGCTTTAGAGTGGAAGCCGCGTATGGAACTTGGTCTCTAGAGGGCGAATCTCAAATAGCAATCGTAAACAATTACATGCGGAAAGCTGAACACACTTCGCTGTTTCAAAAAAGCATTAGAGAAAGCCAAATCGGCAATTGATACTCGTAGATAAAAGCTGATCGTGATAAAGTTGATGCGATCGAATTCGCAATTTAAGCTGGCGTTGACCACAGCGTGTCTATGGATGGGGTAGCACTCAACTCTTGAGGAGTCGCTGTGTTAGTTAGTAGCGGGGGTGGCGCGCTAGTGATACTGCAATTTTTCATGCCTGATGTATATAAAATGACGACCTATAAATCGAATTGAGTTCTTTGAGTAGGAGGACAAATTAATCGAATGCAAGCAATTGCTGTAGATATAGATTCGTTTAGTTGTGCGTTTGTTATGTATCTGACACAGAATGTTAATCGATTTCAATTCCTATGGTGATATGATGTAAACAAATTACACAGGTTTTATTTATTTTATACCAATAATCAGGCAAACAATCTTACACTCTACCTGCGCACTTACCTACATTAAAAACGCTTCATATTTTTCTTGAAGACTCCCGTTGCTGTAGGTCCTTGGGAAAACCTCGACGGTAGTTCATTCTAGATCCTCTTTGGAACCGTGCAGGCTTTGTACGAGGCCAAGAGGGGGCTACCCCATCCGCTGCTCGGGGACAGGGAGATCGAGCGGATGGCCTCGAAGATCGAGGCCCCGCATCCCGCGGAGCTAGATAGCTTGGAGTTCGGCAGCCTGGTGGACGAGGAACAATGCAGGGCACACTCCAACTTTGCCCTGCGAATTTACACGGACGGCAGCAAGATTGAGGGCCGGGTTGGCGCCGCTGTATCCATATGGAACGGCGGCGCGGAAACCAAGGCCGTCAAGCTTGCTTTGTCGTCCTACTGTACCGTCTACCAGGCGGAACTCCTGGCTATCTGCACGGCGGCCGAGTACGCTTTGAGCTGCGATGGACCCAGTATCGGCATCTTCAGCGACTCCATGGCGGCGCTCCAGGCGGTGGCGAACGTCGAGTCCCTCCATCCCCTGGCGGTGCAGACACGGGACGCTCTTAAACTGTGCAAAAGCCAGGGTAAGAGCGTCTCGTTGTTCTGGATCAAGGCACACGCGGGGTTGGAGGGGAACGAACGTGCCGATGAACTCGCCAGGAGCGCCGCACTGGGGTTGCGGAGGCGGCCAGACTACGACCGCTGCCCTGTCTCATTCGTCAAAGGTATGATCCGCAAAGGGACCATTGACGAATGGGACAGGAGATACAAATCGGGAACAACAGCTTCGACGACGAAACTGTTCTTCCCGAGTGCGGCGGAGGCGTACGGCATCGTGGGCAAAATGGTGTCGTCGAGCATCACCACGCAGGTCCTCTCGGGGCATGGTGGGTTCTCCGCGTACTTGCACAGGTTCAAGTGCGCGGATGACCCATCCTGCTTCTGCGAGCCCGGCGTGGACCAGACAGTGCAGCACATATTGTTTCGGTGTCCCGCATTCTCCAAACAGAGGTACGATTTGGAGCAGGAGTTGGGAATGCGGGTCACCGAAACCACAGTCTCCGAAATAGTTTTGGGGGGAAATAGATCTAAATTTATAAAATACTGCGTCAGTCTAGCTACGGTCGTCATTGATCGCAACAAGCAGAGCAGCTCCACCTAGGACTAATGCTGTATACCTCGGCTATACTCCGTATAGCCGATGGGATCGCGGTGGCTAGGTGGAGCTGTGAAGCCCGCTGTCGCCCGTGAATGGACTGACGTAGTATGGGGAGGGAAGTTCGAAAACAGATAAAATAATCTCACCGGCGTTCAAAACGGGCAAATATTAGAATTTTAGAGATTAACACTGAAAGATGATGAATGAAAGAAGGAATTGTGGAAAGGAAGAAAGTATGATGTATAAATGTGATAATTTATATTTAATGTAATAAGTTTTAAAAATGTCGAAATAGCCTTGCCCATGGCAGGGGTGCACGAATTTATAAAAAAAAATAAAAAAAAGTAACTTTTTTTTTTATATGGATCAGCGTTAAGAACGGACAGGGAGAAGGATTTTTCCTTGTGACCTGGTATATATATCAATACTCTCTCTAATATGGTTAGGGTCTTTTAAGTCGGAAGCTATTAAGCAGTCCAGCGATGTGGAAATGAACTCGTATACAGGTAAAAGCGAAAGGCGTTCACTGACTAAACATGAAATCTCAAAAATTACTTGTCCTATGTAGCGGAAATTTTGCAAGTAGCTTTGCGGTAGGAGACATTAGGTAAGAACGTATTTTGAAAATAAACATTTTTAGGTAGGTAAAAGGGGTTTTGATCTTTTTATGATTGGGTTTAGGCTATGAAATACGGCGGAGAAATTTAGTTCAGATGACAGTTTGTGTAAAGTAGTATCAGTTTGTAGAAGTTATGCTAAAACATAATGAAAGTTTTACCTTTGAGAGGGTAAATGGTAGGGTTGAACTTTATGTGAAACTTCAATGGGTGATTTTGTGGAAAATGGCTTAAATAATGACACGTGTTTCGCATTATTTTATTTCTTAGTGTTAGGGGGTTAGTAGTAAATGGGGGGGGGGGGGGGACCATTTTTTATACATTGGCATACATCAAGATAGCATTTAAATTGTGCTATAGTTATTCAAATTTCCACGAGATAACGGGATACGCGCAAACAATGCTGCGCGGTCACCACTGGTGTCATAAATAAAATACATGGGCATAAAGAGCGTGAAAGTAGAATAAATGCGGTCGAGATGCGGGCATTGCGCAAAATTCGTGGCGTTACGTTACTGTCCGCGCTCGCAACGCTGATGTAAGAGAGGGAGTTGGTCTGAAAGGGAGTGTCGGTGTTCATCTATCTATAACTTCGCGCCAAATCCCTTGCGGGGTAGGCAGAGAGTAAAAGTTAGTGTCGGTGTTACGATATGAATAGGCATGCTCTATTGGTTCGCACATGTAGAAGAATGCAAGATTAAAGAATGACGAAACAGATATACAATGCGAAAGTGACAAGAAGGGCAGAATAAGACCAAGATTCAGCTACCATGACCAAAATTGTTTTACTAGAGGGTGAACCGGCGAGCGTCCATGAAAAGAGCTATGAAAGTTAAAAAGGGAGACATGCAAGCATACGACTCACCTGATGTAATGCGGGTACCGTAGCCGTTTACGCTTGAGATCTACGAGTATTAAGTATCACTCGCGCGATGCCTCCTCTGCTGCTTACACAGCAGCTCCTTGGGAGCTTACTGGTGACCTCATTCACGCACAGGAACACAACAACCCTCTAGGGGATTGTTATTTGGCTGCGGTTTTCTGGGAGGTGGAGGTACTTCCTCAGACGGGCTGCTTTGATGCGCCTTACCTCTCTTAAAAATGTGTATGTGTAAGGTCAGCGTTTTATGGCAATCGGTCTTCTCTCCCTACCCCGCAAGGGACCTGGCATGGAAGATGCACATACATAAACATTCCGTGAACTAAATAAGTAGAAACACTGTTGCTTTTTCACTCGTTGAAAAATGTAACATTGTATCATAAATAAATATTTTCCACTTACACATTGTACAGCTACACATTGTGGAGAGAGCCTGGCGACCCGTAATACAGGTAGGCTCAAATCTACCTAGCATGGGCACCAGTCGTGCAATTCTGTAAGAGCAAACATCCTTACATCCTCGGAAACATCGGCTGTTATAGCCTTGAACACAAAATTGCAATTCCTTAGTGTCGCTTTTCATGGTTGTGCGACACTAGCGCCGCAAGGCTGCGTTTGGAATTGGAATTCTACAAGGCAAACAGCCTCGCGTGCGCTTACAGCCTTATAGAATACCAAATAATTTAGCTATGATCGCAGTAGACGATGTCAAAGCTGTGACATCTGTGATCACAGCGACGCACACAGCCATTACGAGTCGCTTAGAGAATTGCATGGTAGTTCTCTTCACGCGTAGGTCAGTTATATCTTAACTATTTTGTAACAAGCTCATATACCTACAGCGTTTACTCGACTTGATGAAAAACAATTAAAATGTTTTCGTTCATTTTTTTTAACTGTACAACATAGCCTAGACTTTTCTCCAAATCGATGGTTTGGAGAACAGAATTCATATTTGCTAGTAACTTCGTCTGTACTTTCTGTCGAATAAACATCATTTTATTACTCTCATGGTCATGTTTACTTTATGCTTTCTGTTTCCATAAGCCAAAGTTACGTTTATTCTGTGTTTACTGTGTCAATACAGCGAGACCCTATTGGCATACATTCTAGGTAAAATAAGTAAACCTAAATAATCCTGTCAAACTACGTCACAAACGTCGTAAAGTCAAGGTCAAAAAACTTACTGAGAAATAAAATTCATTGCACTGTCGTGTAGGACAGTATAGTCTATTTAATAGGACTTACGTCGCGGTAATCGCTTCAGATTAGGTGACGGGTATGTTTGTTGCCACCTGACGTAGTATAAGAGCTTTTGATGAGCTCGAAGCTTTCGCGCGCGTGTCATTTTAATCGAACACGCAAGTTCAGCAGTGTCGACTGTAGCCGACTTATGAAATAATTTAATTATCTCAAGTTCCTAAACCGAATTTCAGAGTACTCGGAGGGCACGTTAACTGTCGGTCTCGGTTGTTTTTAGATGAATGACAGTCGTTTTAACAACGGAGGTGAGCACGTCAAGTCATTTCGTCTGGTTGTTGCTGTTTTAGCAGCGGCGGTGGCTTCGAGTGAGCGATACGATAATAGCGCTACGGTAACCACTTCACATCAGGTGGGCCGTTTGTTTTATTGATGTTGTGTAAAAAATAGGAAGATTACTTATTTGTGAACATCGTTTGCTAACTACTTTTTTGGGGTGAAGGCACGGGGCTTGTCAGCTGATAGTACCGCCGCTGCGGTACCGCCAGCGCAGTTGCTTGCAGCCAAGTTGGTTGCAGGCAGGACGCAGGCGTAGGACGCAAACCCGCGGGGCGGGTGACGTGATTGATCTACAACAACGTCTTTGGAAACAATTGAAAACAATTCGACGCCCACCTTTAGAATGTTAGCAGCAGTGGCATTGTTCAAGCAATACTTAATGTCTTGATAGGCTACGGCAACCACTTTAAATCACGTGGAACGTATTTTTGTACGCCTCCCGATGTTGTATAAGAAAATCAACATTTAGTATATGTGAACTTGCTGACTAGACTTTTCTCAAACAGTTTCTAACCTCGATTAATATTTGAGTGTCGAAATATTCAAGTGTTCGCTGTGAATCAGAGTGTGTTGGTATTTCACGTTCGCACGCCTGAAATAGTCAGTGCTGCGCGATAATTAGTGGCGTTTGGGTCGCTTTGCCTCTGCGAACTTGGCAACTGAATGGTGATTAATCTTAGGTCTCCTTCCAGCGAGAAGGCAGGGTCGTGGTATCACAAACTGCCGACAAACGGTTAAATGAAACATTTTAGTTTTCTCTGCGTACTAGCGTGCCAACGTCCTTGTGTTCGAGACGCTCCACGATTTCTTTAAGATCAAAGTGCCTGTTGAAACCGTGCCAACGTATTAGTAACTGTTAATGGCATAATTTTGGGTGAGTAAACATTGTGAATAACCATTTTTGCTTTCGGTTAGTGCATTTATATTTGAAATTCACGGTAATAACCTCACTATCAACCTAGCCCTAACATTTTGTCGCTTCTTTTCAAAAACTCGAGCCTAAATGCGAAGTAGTATAACGTAATCTTTTTAGGTTTCTAAATATGACAATGTAATTTGCCCAGGGTAAGCTGGTTAATGCTCAAAATGAGAGATATTACGCGCCCTAAAACGCAAATAATGTAAGTCAAGTCTACACAAAGACAAATGTACTGTACATTTGTCTTTGTGAAGACTTTACCTTCAAAATATGAACAAAACACAGTACCTCCTTACATCGTTGCCACGAGTGAAGATCACGTTGCGTCTCGGTAAGTTTAAAGTACCGTATCTAGGGAATAGATGTATCCAGAATTATATTAAGTATGAATATGTACACATATATTTTTCCAGAGTTTACATATGTACTTATAGATCGATTTTTCATCCAAAAAAATGCATTTTGTTTGTACAAAGTCCGGTTTGCGTATGAGCATATGGCACATCTGATGTAAAGCGGTTGCAGTAGCTTATGAAGGCATGCAATACATTAAGTATCACTCGTGCGATGCCACCTCTGTTGCTAATACAACAACTTGTTAGGAGCTTACTGGTGCCCTCACTCCCACACAGGAACACAACAATCTTCTTTGAAGTTGACACACGTCATTTGTAACATCTATTACAATATTGTGTATTCTTGCAAATATAATTATTTGATTTGATTTGAAACACCTAGATCAAGACAAACAGACATGTTCATGACAAATGTTTGTCCTGCGTGGGAATCGAACTCACGAGCGTTAGTGTCAAAGTAGCGTTATTAACCACTGCGCCACCGAGCTTGTCATATAAGTACTGCTTGAAATGACGTCCGTCAATGTTGTTTCTATGTGAAAATAAAACGCACAACTATAGCGCCATCTTGATGAAATATACCACGAGACCGCTATGTAATCAAAACTACGAATCTCATTTAAACGTTGGTAGGTAACTAAAATTATATCTAAAATTATATCCTTATAAAATATTATTTGCCAAGGATTTGTTGAAAATTAGGAAAAATTAATTTATATAGTAAACTAGCTGTGCCCGCGACTTTGTGCGCGCGAATTAGTTATTTTTTTATTATTTATTTATATTAATAAAAATAAATAAAATTTCTAAAATAAAAGTAGCCTAAGTTACTCCTTATTCATTAGCTATCTGCCATGCCAGTGAAAGTCCCGTCAAAATCGGTCTAGCCGTTTCAGTTTCGAACAGACAGACAGACAGACAAAAATTGTAAAAAAAATATTTTGGTAATGTACCGTATGAATTTTATAAAAAGAGGTTATTTTTATATTACAAACAGACTCTAATTTTATTTATCTGTATGTATAGATTATCCTGTTGTTTACCGGGCAGTCGTTTACGACCACAAAATGTATGGGAAAACATATATAGCGGGTTCTGACAGGTTTCAACTTAAACAGAAGAAATGTACCTCTAAACAAGTAAAGTGAACAGGGCAAAAAAAAAACACAAACGTTTGATCAAATGGCATTTGAGCAGTGAAGAGGCAGCTTTAAAGTCATTCGAAAATTTGTACGAGTTCGCACTGATGAATGTTAGGTACTAAAGTCATTCGCTATCATACCAATTCTTATAAGTAGGATTACTTTATCGCTTCATCCAGATTTTCGACTTTATACTTACCCAGCAGTAAGCAAAACAAAGACCTGTGTATATTAAGGATGGAACAAGTTAATAGGAGTGTAATGAGCAAACAGCCGATAGTATTTGGCCCGTTTTACAGTAATTCAATACTAATAATGATGGCGTGCTTATCTTGGCATACTCTGCAAGAAACTTGGCATGTTCACACATAGGTCGTTATTGATCATCAAAGTACGGGTAAGGATTATAGAAGTATCTTACCTTTATCCAATAAATTCCTCAGTATTCGAAAAAGGATGTATTTCCTGAGAAATTTCCTGGACAAAGTTGACTCTTCTATTTATTTCTATTTTTTATACGACATCGGTAGGCATACAAGCATACGGCCCACTTGATGTAAAGCGGTTGCTGTAGTCTATGAACGCTTGTAATACATTAAGTATCAATCGCGCGATGCCTCCTCTGCTGCTAACACAGCAACTCCTTAGGAGCTTACTGGTGACCTCACTCACACGCTGGAACACAATGAGTCTCCAGAGAGTTGTTATTTGGATGTGGTTTTCTGTGAGACAGGTTACTTTGATGCGCCCTACCTCTTATATAAATTATAATATTCTTATATTAAGTAATGATATTATTCGGGTATGAAATTATGCTATTTTTAATTGCAATGTGAAAACGACATAGGTACGGTTTTATTTAATTAATAATGAATGTAATGAATGGAAATACCTCATGTTTGTTATTTTACAGTATTTTCTAAGAAAAAATGTCTGCACCTGACCCTATTATAAAATTATACTCTACCAGCCATTTTATAAAACGTAAATCTTAATGAATACAATCAGATGTTTTATGTTATGGCGGACTATATACATGTGTAGGTATATAGAGCAGTGCTAGCCTAATGTCTCTAAAGAAACAGTCTGTTAAGTGATTGGTTCCGGGATCGAATTCTGGTAGGTATGTACCATTAAATTCAGTTTTCGTATATCCTACTAATATTATAAATGCGAAAGTTTGTATGTATGGATGTTTGTTTCTCTTTCACGCTTAAACGGCTGAACGGATTTAAATGAAATTTGGCACGTAGATAGATTATGATCTGGATTAACACATAGGCTACGTTATTTTACTCCACGCGGGCGGTGCCGCGGGCAGCAGCTAGTACGTACATATTGTAATTATCACTTGCTCGGCGGCGAAGGAGGCACCTACATCGTGAGGAGTATTTTATGCCCGACGTAAATGACGACCCATAAAAGAAGCATTAAATCACTGATTCCATAGACATTCTTCTGAGGGCGGCACACCCTACGGACAGTTTGAGGGATGGAGGCGCTGAATTCTCATGAATACCCTTACGGCCGGCCGCACGGGTTATGTCTTATGTCAGTCTTTTACTGATTAAACATCACCCACCTGCATTTAGCCGGGAAGGCTTTTGAGGCTTCACGGAAGAGATCATATCGTCAGGAAATCTGCACATCCAATAAATAATATTTCGAAATACTCGTGACCTAATCTAAAAAAGGTTTTGGTTCTCTCTACGTCATAGAGGTCTGACGGCAGTCGCTCCATGTCAAAAATTGTATTTTCGCCAAATCCTTAAGCTTAGGTAGCGGACCTCGCCAATTTAGATGGATTAAAACACGTGGTTAATACTAGGAAGAAGATATGTATATAGAACAAGTAATATATATTATTCCATGATACATATAATAACAAATATTTCTTACTTAATGTATATACAAATACACGGTAAATAAAATAAGAAATATTTATTATTCTATGATACATATTAGATACGCATCCCTGTGAACATAATTAACAAAGATATTAATTAAGGTACTGCCATTAATAGACATGACATTAATTGCCTAATCACTAGTTTAACTAGTTTCTGCCCGTGGCTTCAGCTTTGTGGTCTGTGGTTTCCCTTCAGTTTCCATAGTAAACAACCTATATACCTATTTCTTCATATTCCAGTTATTTCTGTATCAAATTTCATTACGATATGTTCAATAGTTCAGTTATAAAACTGATAAGTATTACACTTATGCGGTATTATATATAGCATACTGACCGGTATAATATATTGTGCTTTAAAACAGAATTAAAACAGTTACTCTTTCGCAAAAATTACTATAGTTTACAGGCGTTACTACAGGATAAAACATATATAATATAAATTATTTGATTATTGTATGTCGCCATTTTGTTATTATTTGTACGCTTAACAGCTGGGCATAGCGACTAGTGCATAAATCGCAATAACAATTTACCACGTAATAACAAATGTTCCATAAATAAAGAATTGTTATCAGTTTTCACTTGAATTTATTATGGTAAATAAAATAAATTATAAGTACTTTTACAATGAGATCTACAATTTTTTTATTAAAAACATAATTCGCTTTGGTTTACACACAAAAGCATAAAATACGTATCTACTTGCCGCCACCTTTAAGTAGGTGCGAAGAAAAAACCAACTAACCAAAATTTTCTTAAACCATATCGTTGTGTTAGTCATGTTTATAAAATAATAATAGGACATTTAATGTCCTAATTATTGCATATATCATATTATAAAAGTCACAATATGCATTTATGATCTTGAACGTATATGCATACAGGAAACCTATTTCGACTTAACAGTACCTTTTGACAAGGACATAGGTACTTTTTATTTACTATACACTAATAAAATGATATACTTTCCTGCATATGAGATCAGTGATCACATACACTTTCTTTTGATTCTATAATATTTAAAGCAGTAACATCGCTCGATTACAACAGCAAAGTAAGAATAACTGAGTAAGTCGATTTTCAATGCTTCCTTTTTATATACAAAGTCAAGATGTCATATACCTCTTGAAGTTGTATATAAAAAGGAAGCCCATCCGATGTAAAGAGGTCACTTTATCCTATAAACGCTTGTAATACAGGAAGTATCATTTGCTCATTGCCACCTCTGCTGCTAACACAGCGACTCATTAGGAGCTTACTTTATTTAATAATTCACAACCAAGTTTATTTAAATATAACTTTCCTGTGATAACTTTACTACAGTACGTACTACACTAACTTACTATTAAAAAGAAATTAACAATCACTAATAATATTTGACTGACCAATGACTATATATTTCATATTCCGACTGACTTGGCGTCGTTAAAATTTATTTCCAATGTTTAATTCTACGTTGAAAATACACTTCACTCACGATATTTGTCTCTGATGATGTCCGCTACTATATCCCTGGGTAACATAGTTGCTCGCGCAGTTTTGGTCAGCGCCGCTTTAGCGCTCCGCCCCGGCCGTCTACTGAAGTACATGTACACGTTGTATACCAACTGCCTGGTGTCCGCCGGCAGTTCCACCCTGGTCTCTTCTCCAGTCTCGCCAATTCTTCCATTGTACAGTCTCCGCCAACTAAACATTGTCCACGCAGTCATTGCTTTGTCTCCGTACGTTGCCGTTGTGCTCGAAAAAATTATACTTGTAGAACGTCGGTTCACCTTGCCTCTACTCTATTGTTAGATCTTATCGTGTATAATCCTTGGGTAATTTTAAATAGTTTTTAATTCAATTTACTTGCAGAGTTACAAATATATCCGTTCAATTGCAAAGTTGTCCGGCAACTGCTGCTGGAAAGGTCTTTAAAGGCTGCTTGCCAATCTGGTCACACGTTCATGACATCCGCTGAGTAGCGTACGTGATCACAATTCTCTGTACATTGGTACCACTCGGTAAACGGTCTGTCAGTGCTTACTCGTTTGATATGCAGGCTGGGCCATGCCTTTGACAACCTTGGCCAGAGATAGTCTAGTATCCGTTATAAAGAACAAAGTGTACTTACGACGCCTTGTACGCTAACTTACCGTTCGTCTATATACATAAATAGATTATATACTCACCCACCTAGTTTATTTTACGACTTTTGCTTTACTTAGATTTATAGAGTTATCGGTTTTAGGTTACTGTGGTCAAAGGAGAAAAGTGTTCTAATTATTCTGGCTGTCACTATGTAATGAGTTGTAGCTTGTACATAAAATGAGTTACTTACAAATCTAAAATTTAGATATTGTGTAATGACCCCATTATTGTACATCTGTCCGTCCGTCTGACAGTCTGCTCTTTTTCTTCCTAGCGTTATTTCGTTTCTTAATCTCTTAATATTGACTGAGTTCACTATACTATATATAACGACAGTTGTCAGACCTCCACGTCACAGAAGGAACACGTCTTTCGAAATATAAGTTTCTGGACGAGCGAGTTTCCTCTCGATGTTCCTTCACCGCCGAACAAGAGATAATTACAAATATGTACCTACAAACACAAATTTAGGGATTCAAACCCACATCTGATTTCGAGGGACCATAGGATAATAGACCTGTTTTTTATTCACTGTGCTATCACTGTTCTGTCCGCCCATCTGACGTCTGTATAGCGAAAAATCGCAAATCAAAATTTATTTTCAATTGATCTATGAATTTTGGCTGGGAGTAAAACTAGCTCGCTCGTCTGTCAGGCGACCAAAAGTAACTGTATGAGATGAAAGCGGAGGGGTAGCCCTTTCCCAGTCGGACTGCATTGAAAAAACCCAGACCAAGACAAAGAGTCCTGCCATGCAATTCTCTAAGCGACTCGTAATGGCTGTGTGCGTCGCTGTGATCACAGATGTCACAGCTTTGACATCGTCTACTGCGATCACGGCTTATTATTTGGTATTCTATAAGGCTGTAAGGGTACTCCAGGCTGTTTGCCTTGTAGAATTCCAATTCCAAACGCAGCCTTGTGGTGCTAGTGTCGCACAACCATGAAAAGCGACACTAAGGAATTGCAATTTTGTGTTCAAGGCTATAACAGTCGATGTTTCCGAGGATGTAAGGATGTTTGCTCTTACAGAATTGCATGGCTGTTCATACACACAAACGTTTGTTCTGTGTGCGAACCGACGAGCCTTGATAACCACTCCGCCACCGAATTCATCAAACTACCTGTCGGAAAAACGTAGAGTAAAATATGGCATTTCTGCAATCGCGAACGGAGATTTTATAAACTTTCCTCAATTGTGCAATATCAGTCATCTCATTCCGGATATTCTCTTTGAATTGCTCGTGATTCCTCGGAGTATCAATGCAACTTTTATGTTTGAGGTATTTCTAAAAAAAAGTGACTTTGAAACTGGGGTGCACGAGGACCAAAGAAACTCTCCTTTAAATCAATCTACTTGGGAGGATTTGTCTCACAATCTCCATAGTATGTATGTATTATTAAACGTACTATGTAAAAAAGCCATCTACGAGTAGTACAGTAGCGTCCGTCGCTGGTAATAGAAACATTTCCCTTCGGCGTGAGTCGTCGAAGGAGAAAGGAATAATAATTCCTCTAATTGAGATTGTACGCCATTGTGTCACGTGGTTTTTGAAGCTTTAACATGCAATTTTCTTCGCTCTAATAACGTTAGTTTTGTAGGTTTACGAAGCCATTAAGGTGAAAGTGGGCTTAGTCCGACAAAAGGATAATGTTAAAATTGGAAAATCGCTCAAGCATTGATCAAAAGCCAATGTTGCCTTGAAATTTTGCTATTTTAATTCCTGTATGTTAAACACTTTAAGGTTAAGGTCCAGTTCGCTGGGGTAAGTCGTGGATGATGTGTGTAGAAACATTTTTTAGTTCCTTGATCTTCACGGATGATGGTTTGAAATTTTAAGTAATTTTTTTAGAATCGTGTAATACATATTTTAATGAAATTTGTACTAGGGGCTTTTTTATACAACATCGGGGGGCATACAAGCATACGGCCCACCTGATGTAAAGCAGTTACCGTAGCCTATTAACAATTGTAACATATACCACTCACGCGATGCCTCCTTTGCTGCTTACACAGCAACTCCTTAATAGCTTACTGGTGACCTCACTCACACGTAGGAATACAACAACCCTCTAGGGAGTTGTTATTTGGCTGCGGTTTTCTGTGAGGTGGAGGTACTTCCCCAGGCGGGCTGCTTTAATGCGCCCTACCTCTCTTAAAACATCCAGACCAAGACAAACAGACATGTTCATGCACACAAATGTTTGCCTTGTGTGGGGATCGAACCCAGGAGCGTTTGGTGTCAAAGTCGCGTCTTTCACGACTGAGCCACCGAGCTCGTCATGAATTTGTCGCTTAATAGTAGCTAAGTAGCAATATACCTATGACCGTTTGCGAACTCTCAAACTGACTCATAGTCGATTGGAAAAAATGACGTAATAAGCATGTTGTATTGCGCCACTCTGTATAATCTATTTTCGAATTCGTAATTACTACTGCCGTGTATTTGCCGGATGCCGTGTGTTTGCCGGCATATAATTGCGCCAACGTCTCTCCACGTGGGTGCCGGCAAAGGGAAAATCGCCACCAGATAACGGGCAACGACGTCATTTCGCGGACTGCCTTATGCTGTCGGCGACCACGAAGCCGCGTGCCAAGTTGTGGTTGTGGCAAAAGCTCCACTAGATGATAATATGCACACGGCGCGTAGTTCGCGGCGGAATACTGCACTACGATGGCGATCGCGATGACAATAGCGGGCAGAAGAACTCTTAGCATAGATCCGACTGCCAAAATCGATGACAAACGATAATAAAAGACACGACACACATTTTCAGGAACACCGTTCCTATATGGAATCTATATGTTTGTCTTGCGTTCGTCTGTGTGTTTGTCTGTCCGTTTATCTGTGTGTTTGTCTATTGCTTTTTTTCGAGTATTCGAATTTTGACTTCAGATTCGGATTCAGCATAAAAAAGTAGAATAGGAATTTTCAGGAACATCGTTCCTATCTCTTAAGGAACATGGACAAATAAAAAAAAAATTGAATTGTTATATTAAATGTGTGCAGTCTATCTGCCATGCAATTCTGTAAGAGCAAATATCCTTACATCCTCGGAAACATCGGCTGTTATAGCCTTGAACACAAAATTGCAAATCCTTAGTGTCGCTTTTCATGGTTGTGCGACACTAGCGCCGCATGGCTGCGTTTGGAATTGGAATTCTACAAGGCAAACAGCCTCGCGTACGCTTACAGCCTTATAGAATACCAAATAATTTAGCCGTGATCGCAGTAGACGATGTCAAAGCTGTAACATCTGTGATCACAGCGACGCACACAGCCATTACGAGTCGCTTAGAGAATTGCATGGCTGGTACTTCCAGTGCAGCTAGGTAGGTACAACTTTGAAATACTTCGTTTGATGACTTGGGCACAGTGACGTGGTCCCTAACAGCAGGACTTCAAGCTTACGCTCGAAATCTCTGCATGTGAAAGATTTAGAAATGAGTATAATATTTAACAGAGTTGTGTTTTGGAAGCGGTGAACGTGTATGAAAAGACCTCTTTTATATATTTATGCAACGTGGGGAGGCATACAAGCTTACTTGATAGTTAGTAGTAGTAGTACTGTAATCGTTTGTAATACAAGAAGTATCACTTGTACGTTACGACTAGTAGAGTTGCTGTGATAGCAACATGTAATAGGTATTTACAACAACTCTTTAGGAACTTACTAGTAACCTCGCTCACTCGTAGGACGCATAGGAATCCAGGTAGTTGTTATTTCGCGACGGTTTTCACTGAGGTGGAGGTACTTCCGCAGGCGGGATGCTTTGATGCGCCCTACCTGTCTTAAAAACTAAGACAAACATACATGTTCGTGCACACAAATCTTTGTCTTGTGTGGGAATGGAACCCACGAGCGTCGGTGACTGAGGTCTGCGCCACCGAGCTCGTCGAGTTGATGGGATGATATTAATGGATAGATATATACTTTATAGTAGTTATTTTCTTAATGTACATGTTACACAAGTTTTGACGAGCTCGGTGGCGCAGTCGTGAATGACGCGACTTTGACACCAAAGCTCGTGAGTTCGATTCCCACACAAGACAAAAAATTGTGTGCATGAACATGTCTGCTTGTCTTTGTCTGGATGTTTTATGAGAGGTAGGGCGCATAGAAGCAGCCCGTCTGGGCAAGTACCTCCATCTCGCAGAAAACCGCAACCAAATAATAACTCCCTAGAGCGTTGTTTTGTTCCTGCGTGTGAGTGAGGTCATCAGTAAGCTCCTAAGGAGTTGCTGTGTTAGCAGCAGAGTAGGCATCGCGCGAGTGACACTTAATGTATTACAAGCGTTCATCTACGGTAACTGCTTTACATCAGGTGGGCCGTATGCTTGTATGACTCCCGACGTTGCATAAAAAAAAAGTGCGCGTATCGGGACGCCCGACAGAAGTGATAACTTAAACTAATCTACATATAATTAAACCTGCCGTATGCGTGAGAGAAAGGGAAGCCAGACAGACTGGCGCCGTAACGCGTTACGTAACTAAGCGGTTTACCCTCCCAAAAGAAGTTATCATTGAATTAAACAATTTTTAACGGAAGTATCGCGTGTTTTATTTATTTTGTTGAACCTGACGGACGTTTCGAACGCTTTGCGGCATCCGTGAACGAGTGGTCGCAGGTAGACTAGTCTTCCTGCGACCACTCGTTCTGCTGCGTAATCGCGAAAACCTAAGACAAGAAGTTATCACTTCAAATAATTCGCATCCTAAAATATTTTGTTCACTGAAAGCTAGTTAAGAGTACTATGCCTCACTATACGAATCAAACATCACAGAAATAAGAAATTACATTCAAACAATGGTAATATAGCAAATGTTTCACGATGGTTATTATTAAGTAATGATTTCGTAATTTGTGTTGTTTCGTTTGGGCAATATGGAGGTCTAACTAGCGAAATGTTATTCATAGAGTATAACGCGTAACTTTTAATAAACTCACGAGTGAATACTGCATTTATTTAGAACACAAATGACACCTAATTTGACATTTAAACATTTTCAAATATTTTTTACTACGTCACGAGGCATGCATACGGCCCACCTGATGTAAAGCGGGTACCGTAGCCTATTAAAGCTTGCGGTATATTAAGTATTACTCGGGCAATGCCTCTGCTGCTTACACAGCAACTCCTTGGGAGCTTACTGGTGACCTCACTCACACGCATGAACACAACAACCCTCTGGGGAGTTGTTGTGTTCCGGTTGCGGTTTTCTGTGAGGTGGGGGTACTTCCCCAGACGGGCTACTTTGATGCGCCCTACCTCTCTTAAAACATCCAGACCAAGAGAAACAGACATGTTTATGCTCACAAATGTTTGCCTTGTGTGGGAATCGAACTCACGAGCGTTGGTGTCAAAGTCGCGTCATTCACGACCGAGCTCAAATTTACTTCTTAGAATAATAATAATAATAATTATTATTATTACGCGCCGTGTGCATGACTACGGTTGATACACACGGGTACATTTATTTATTACTAGTAGGGGTCGCCTCAATGTCTATGGTCGGAATGAAATCATAATCATTATTGAAAATTTGAGAAAAACATATGATAATTTGTTTTTGTTGTAATATATTTCTTGTACGTTAAATTAAAAATAAGAGAATTCCAACCTTTTATTTCTACTGGTTACAATTTTTTTCTATTAATAACAGCTAGTCTTCTTCCTGGGGTAAATCGGGTTTCTTATCAATTCGGATTGGCGGGGTCCGCTACCTAAGCTAGCGATTTGACGACTGATTTACGTATTAAAATATTTTCATTTTGATTTAGAATTCTAGTTTCTAAAACAAAAGATTTTGGTTTACAACCTAAATTAAAAAGAATCCTATATTAGCTAATTCAAATATACTTACATATACTTACGTTTTTTTTATTAAATAAATCATGAGGCTGATTTATACATATATACATGTATATAGAATGTAGAGGGTAAACTCCTCGCCGTGTCGGCGTGTCCCACACGCTGGAACCGCAATGGTCGCGCTCTGTGTGGTTCCCGATAAATTTTCCTCCGAGAAATCTCATGTTGTGGAATGAACTCCCAGCCGATGTTTTCCCAAGGGACTACTGCATGAGGTTCTTCAAGAAAGGCGTAAAGAGGTTTTTAGACGGTCGGCAATGCACTAGTGACACTCCTGGTGTTGCAAATGTCCGTAGACTACGGTGACTGTTTACCATCAGGCCGTATACTTGTTTACGACTTTAGTGGTATAAAAAATAATATAAAATTTATGACATAATTTTAGTATAAAGTATATCTCTGTTGGTTTAGAATTTCTAATCCGCTTAGACGACTTTAAACACAAATAAAAACGAGTACTAAAAATATACGATAAGAACGATTTGTTACATTATGAATGACGATCATTTAAAAAATGTGTATTCATTTAAAATTTTAAAATGTATCCTAAGTACATATAGAGAACTCCAATACCGGTATTAATACCGAGATCTCGGCATTGATGTGGAATACCCATTGAAAATTGAAAATAATAACGAGATTATGCCCTATCTGAATATACAAGTCGTCACAAATTTTGGTCTACGGCACTGAAAAAAAATCGTATTTCTAATTATAAACTCATAAATATTATAAAATAATAACGTTATTAATTAATAACGTTATAAATATTATTTTCTTTCGAAGCTCTGCTCTCGTTTTCTTTATTAGTAAATTATATCCGTATAGAGTAGCCAGTACTGTCTAAACAGAAGTTTATAGGTAAAAGCTTGGTCGACCTCTTTTACCAGGTGATGTATGATTTAGATAACTGTTCTTTTGTATGGATTGGCTGGCGGAAATGGTTCTAGAACAGACTATAATAATGGCGCAATTTTACGGTTCTCGGCGCCGGAACAATGTCACTGGCCTCTGACGCGACGCTTTTTGTTCATCGGTTTCAGTGAACACTAGTCATCAGGGGGCAAAAAATGTGGCACTTCATTGTTCCTAAAGTAGTTTTTACCTACAAATCCTACAATGCACTCAATGTGATGGTAGAATTTATGGTAGTTCTTAAGGCATAGTTTTTAATTAATGTTTTCGGATGTCTGAATAATGAAGATATGTCTCCTCCAAGAAATTTAATATTTATGTTATCAGTATACGAGTTATTAAAAAGGTAGCAAAATTTTTACGAACCAACCAAAATCGAGACTGTATATATACAAAATATATTTTTACATATCCAATTATTGCCACTTTAAGAACCAATTTTGAAATAATTAGTAATATATGTATTTATTATTATTTAACGGAATCTATTACAATTAAAATTCCTTATACTGTACTATATAATATGTTGTTGTTGTATAATTAATGTTGAAATGAAGTCTCTCAAACTTAGAAAATATAAAAAACCAATTGAGAATGCGCAAGCTTGCATTGCCAGAGGAACACGTGGCTCGTCAATTATATAACAATTCAATTATTTTTTTTTAATTTTGTCCATTTTGTACCATGTTCCTTAAGAGATAGGAACGGTGTTCCTGAATATTCCTATTCTATTTATTTATGCTGAATCCGAATCTGAAGTCAAAATTCGAATATTCGAAAAAAAATGGACAAACACACAGACAAACATATAGATTTCATATAGGAACGGGTTCCTGAAAAGATTTAGTGTATTCACAAACATGCTAACACCCAATTATTGGCACATTCTTATTTCTTATTATTTGGCTGTAAATGTAAGGATTGCAATATTTGGGTGGGTGCCAACATTGGGATGGATTAGTTAGTATATTGTTTATTAACAAGAGAAGGAAATGGAAATAATTATTTTCGTGCGCCGCCGTGTGCTTTTGTTAGATATCCGTGGTTTCTTCATCACATTAACTTTAAACGAGCAATTCTTATGTATAAATATATTTTGAGTATCTCGGATCGGATCGGGTTCCAATAATTGGGCTTAAATTTTGTATTCAGATAAGGTTTTGCTTTTTAAATTTACCTATATAAGTGTATTTCCTGAAAAAGAAAACAATATTTCGTAAAAGCTTGTCCAGGTACTAAATAACAATGCATGCGCTTATGTTTTGTTTTATAAGTACGGCTGATTTTATGTTTTTATTGTATTATTTTTTTCGAAAGGCTGAAAATTTATTAAGATGTTTTGAAAATGCATAATATGCAATTATTTATTTTTGACCTTACCTGATTCATGATGATCTCTCAAAATCCAGTCTAGCAATGAGTGCACGTCAAGATTGACACTATGACCCAAAGATTAAAGGTCAAAGAGTCTGCGTTCATATGCAAACAGCGTTCTTATGTCGTACGTAATAAGAGTCACCATCCGACGTCCCGCGCAATGTGTTTTAGTTATACTCTTTTTTTGTATTGTATGTCATCATTATCAACCTTTACTTATTTAAATCAGGTGGGCTGTAACCTATTTTGCCTCCCAACGTTGTATAAAAACAGCGTTTTAGGTATAACAATAGCAAAGAAGGCAAAGAGACGTATCAGTTATTTTTACTGCAGAAAGCAATGTGGTTGGATCAGTTGTATGTATGTTTGTTTCTTTGTGGGACAATAGAGAAGTAACGCGTAGGCCAATTTTGATGATTCTTGCTGCAATCCATTCGCCTTAATCTTGTGAGTGTCACTGCAGACATGATAGTGATCAAAATTCAATATTAGGTACAGCCATTGAAAGACATAATCAAGAGAGGTAGGGCGCATTAAAGCAGCCCGTCTGTGGAAGTACCTCTACCTCACAGAAAACCGCAGCCAAATAACAACTCCCTAGAGGGTTGTTGGATTCCTGCGTGTGAGTGAGGTCACCAGTAAGCTCCCAAGGAGCAGCAGAGGAGGCATCGCGCGAGTGATACTTAGTATATCGCAAGCGTTAATAGGTACGGTACCCGCTTTACATCAGGTGGGTCGTATGCTTGTATACCTTCTGATGTAGGATAAAAAAAAATGTGACGAAGAAAAAAGAAATTCGATGAACTATGTCAATCGTGGAACAGGTCCTCAATGTTTAAATTTCTCCAACCTACTTTTTCCTAACCTGTTTCCTAATCCAATAGGATTGGCGAGGTCCGCTACCCAAGCTACACAATCCATAGGGAAAACTAGACGCTTCTTAGGTCAGGACACACGTCACTCGAAATATAATTTGTGGGATGTGCTGGGTTCCTTATGATATTTTCCTTTACCGCCAAGCAAGTAATAATCACAAATATGTACTAAACCGGAAACTACCAATTTACTGTCGTATATGCCCACACCAGGGTTCCACCGAGGACCAGTCGATCAATGGGCCGGTTCTTTACCCACTGAGCTGTCATACCAAACGTTACTAATCGCCCTGTAAGGATAGGGGTCTCCTTTCAAGCGAAAGGGTTTAGGGGGCGTCCATAAATTACGTGAGATGTTTAAGGGGGGGAGGGGGTCGAGTCAAATCTCATCTAATCTTACGTTGGAGAGAGGGG
Organism: Pyralis farinalis; assembly: GCA_947507595.1. Classification (NCBI taxonomy): domain Eukaryota; kingdom Metazoa; phylum Arthropoda; class Insecta; order Lepidoptera; family Pyralidae; genus Pyralis; species Pyralis farinalis. The sequence goes on along the minus strand of OX382271.1, from coordinate 18,600,643 downwards.
GGTCTCGGCAAATATCAAGCATTTTTTTTTCTGATTGATACAAAAAGAAAATTTACTACTTTGGGCCATTTAATCCAGATTGTACATGCTTAAGATTTAAAAATCATATGGACATGTTGGTTCCAATAGTCTCTCTTGAGACGCGCATGATTCTCTATGGACTGAATTAGAGTAGATATTCTTTTTTTAATCACAGTAGTTACGATTTAAGTATTTTTTGTTAAATTTTTATTACACTTATAACTCTCAGCAATATTGATTACTTAGTCTTAACTAGTCGTAAATAAAAGCACGAAGCATTTTTTTTTTCTTTTACAATAACAATCCAACGCGTTTACGTAAGAAACCCACATATTTAAAAATCTCACGTGAGATTGGGGCATGGGGGAGGGGGTTGAATAAAATCTCACGACATCTCACCAGGGGGGGAGGGAGGGACAGAAAATTCAAAAAAACACCTCACGTAATTTATGGACGCCCCCTTAGACCATAAAGGAGAATGACCAAATGTGGGCCCACCTTGCGTCTTCACCATTTATACTCTAAAAAACCATTTCCAAATTGAAAATGTTCACGTATTTTTTTCAGTCCTATTGGAACAGGGGTTTAAAAGTTGAGTATTAAAAGTTATTTGCATTTCCGCTTATGACTACAAATGGAGGATGACAGGTAAATCATGAATGAGCTGAGGGTTGCGATGATTATGTAATCGATCATCGATTATAAAATATACTAAATAATCGTTTGTAATTAAGAACCTTAATAATTCATTGCTTATAAAGTGAATATGAAAAGCTTCTATTCATTTTAATAGTTAGCCTTCGTATAAAAATGTTTATAAACTATCATGATGCATGAATAACACCACTACTCGAAATATTTCTTTAACAAAAGTTGTTAATCATAACATAATCGATTTAACATATATTATTCGGTTAAAGAAGCGAGTGAGGTGTGTCAGGACTGTAAGGATCGAGTCATGTGGCGCTTGGTTCTCTCTGCCTACCCCGCAAAGGATTTGGTGTGAAGTTATAAGTAGATAGACTCTGTCTATCTATAACTTCACACAAAGTCCTGTTAGTCCCATTAGTAGTAAGATACAGGCCTATGTTTAAGCCCCGTTCATACTATGTCAAAGTGTTAGATTATTCGTAATTATTTAATCGATCGTTTTTTTACTTTCAATTTATTAATAAGACGTAAGTATTACGTAGTTCTCAAAAGGTACATTATGTCATGTCATCACAAACAAATAACTTGCAACATTATTGTATTTACGTGAGATCAGAAGAAAAAGGTAAAGGGATAACGGTACATTCCATTTTATTTCGTGGTAGCGCTGTATAGAAACAATAACACAGTAGGTATTGAGATCAATGCCTGATATAGTGAAAAACTGTACTATTATTATGTTTTTTGATGCGTACAAATAATTGTATATTTCAATGCCGATTGAATCGATTTTCTTAACCCATTAAAATCGATCTCCAATCGCATCCCTATACAGCGACGTGTCCATAGACCCGAGTCAAATCTTTAATCTATTCTATTTAATTTTTCGTAATAAATATTATTTTGTTTAATTTCTGTACTTATCAAAATCAAAGTGTGTAAATATTATAAGTATCCATCCATTGATCATACCAACAACTAGTACATTCCTTGGATGAACAACTCGTACATTCCTTGAATGGTGCTCAGTCCGGTAAGTGTTACGTTATTATTATGTTCATATATATATTGGGAACCTTTTATTAAATATATGAATAAAAGTATAGACCGCGCCTAGATAAGAATTGTGAATACATATCTACACTCGCCCATATTAGAAGCTGCACCATTGATTGTTTATAAAATACAGCGGTATTATTATCTGGCATAGTAAGACTAAATACATGACTTATGTTTTTAGATTATTGCGTTTATCAATTAAACAACAATTTTTAATTGTTACAGATCACAAGACGGTAGCATCTTATGCCGGGAATTATATACACATTAATATGAGCTTAAGTAATATTTGAAGTCAAACCTTCAAATGAATTTGGACATCAACAAGTATGCCTTGAATGTGGGATGTTGACATAATGATAATAAGATCACAATTATACAGAGTTATCACCAGAATATCAGAAATGGAATGTTATAGTTAGATAGATTCCAGTTCATATGGTACTTAATTTCTTAAACATATTTTTTTATGATGTTTGCCTAACATTATATATATTTTTTTATAATTTGTACATTGTTACTTTATCTTTATCTAGCTAGGATCTTTATACTTCCATTCAAATCATTTTAATCATTCTAATACTCCTACGGTATACACATATCTAATTTTCTCCACCTAACATATATTCTATTCTATAATTCTAGGTATCAAGACTGGAAAGAGTTTGTAAGGTCTGTTGACGAGCAGCTGAGTAATACAAAGACAACAGTACCATGATAATAATTGATCACTGCTAGAGGAAATTAACTGGAAATTAATCGAGGCTGCACCTAAAGTTCCAGTGCCTTCATCATTTTTTTGTCAACCCACAAGACCCGTAACTGCATGGATCTTAAATACATGTATCAACATGATGCACATGTTTTTGGCGTGACGAGAAACTGAATGGTTTAATGGTCCCAAAAATCATTAGAGATATATTATTAATGTACAACATATTATAATGTACCTAGCTATGCTAGAATATGCTGTCATCAGTTATGCAATGGAAATTAGCATGAATTTACATTAAACATATGTATTATGTGCCCTTGGGATAGCAGTTTTACTTTGGAGAACATATTCCTAATGAACTGTATGCTGTGGACATTAATTAAAAAGTAGAAAATGCTCTCCTTATATTAGGAAAAATAATTATCAGAGCACATATAAAGTGGAGGCACATCAGTTCAACAACACATTTGTTTAAATGTCTAGAGAGGTATTGGTCGGCTACTGCTGCAATTGCTTTGTAGGAAAATGAACAATACATAATAATGCATAACAGCACATAATGTTGGTAATTTGGTATTGAAGTTAGGGTAGATTTAATGATGTATAGGCTCCTACTCTATTTTTAGATTTTTATTTTATGTATTTATTGACGATAAAAATTAAAAGAAATATTTTTTTTAAATATAAGAACCTAATAAATATAAAGTGTCAATATACTAGGTGTTGCTCTTATTTATCTCCAATGAATATTCTGTCATTAAAAACAATGTAAGTAAGTAATAAGCATACAATCCGCCTGATGTTAAATAGTTACCATAGCCAGCCAATGCTTACAACCAAGTAATGTAAGTCGCACATTGCCACCTTGACTGCCAATGTAGGTGCTATATGGTTACCACACTCACCCGAGGGAACAACAATTCTCCAAATAATCTTTTGCTGCGTTCTTCCCCAGTCAAACTATTGTTCCATCAGTATCGTGGGGTGCACAACGTCCAGGTAAGGTTTGTTTCAGTCAAAAGTGATGTTAAAGGTGATGTTGAGGTACTTCGCCCCAAATGAAATGTAGGTATAATATATATATGAACATAAAAAGTTTAAAATGAATAACTACTATTTATCTGTGGTTTAATTATTTGAAGATGCATTTAACGTAGGTGTACGGTGCGCTTGATCTATGCACATAGCATCGTATTTACAAATCCATATAATTCTTACTAATTACCTTACCCAAGCCTTTTGGGTGCGCTAGTAGATACTATTCTATGGGACTATCTTTCATCTAATATCTGGGTATTCCTTCATTTGTTGTAAGTCTGGTTAAAAAGGCTAGATATTTAAAAAAAACTAGCCATAAAATATAACATGCCCTGTTATAACAAACCTTGTAGTTTGTTTACCTATGTAGTTTTACACTCGCAAAACATAACCTCAAAATACCTAATTTGATTTAAAAATACTCGATAACCCCTGTTCGTATTGAAATAATATTTCTTATGAGTCATCTACAATATATTTCCTTTGTTTTGCCGATGGTTTGGTCAAGACGCATGACTGACGCAAGTGGGCCGAACTCCCATACAAGTTTGGTCATTCTCCTTTCCAATAATTTTGTCCCGTGGACCCATTGCCTTTATATTTTCTGCTCTCCGTAGACACCCTGCCTACCTGACTATTTGAATCTGCTGGACCTCTTTACTTGTTGCAATCGGCCCCATAGAGACGATATAGACCTCTTTGGAAAGCACGGGTTTAGGACGTAGATTTCCAATCATTTTCAGGTCGTACACTTGTTTACTACCTTAGTAGTATAATAATATTTTTGACGAGCTCAGTGGCGCAGTGGTTAGTGACGCTGCTTTGTCACCAGAGCTCGTGAGTTCGATTGTCACACCTGACTAAAATTTGTGTATATGAACATGTCTATTTGGTTTGGTCTGGGTGTTTCTAAGAGCGCAACAAATCAGCCCGCCTGGGGAAGTACCTCCACCTCAAAGAAAACCGCATCCAAATAACAACTCCCTAGAGGGTTGTTTTTTTCGTGCGTGTGAGTGAGGTCACCAGTGAGCTCCTAACGGGTAACTGTGTCAGCAGCAGACATGGCATCGCGCGAGCGATAATTTAATATGTTGTCAGCGTTCACAGGCTACGGTAACCGCTTTACATCAGGTGGACCATATGCTTGCGTGTCTCCCGACGTTGTATAAAAATATGTTAAGGATTGAACACGACTACACTACAGCAACTACATCCAAAAAAACTATTGCATCTAAACAATGTTTGAACATTGACGACAGTGAATCAACCCGTCTTTAAACACTATGTACGAGTAACTGGGAATTCTATACAACAAGCAGAGATAACGTGGGCTAAAATGACGTAAGTGTTACGTCAAATATGTTAATACTGATCCATAAAACCAAATAAAACAAAGTTCCAAGTTCAACAAACAAACACTTGTTTCTTGAATACGAATTGGCCTGCGTCGCATAATTCCTACGAGTAAGACGCATGTGTGTTCATCTTGCATAGTGACACGAAACGCATCTACATACGTGCTGTAGACATGGGTTATAAGGTTTCCACGGCCACACCTGTGTCAGCTCTAATGATGTTAATTAACTTGTAGGTTGACCTTATTTCCTACTTCGTAAGGGTCTAAATACTTGAACTCAACTGCATTATACTCGTATATGTATATTGCATTTGTATGTAGACGGTTTAGTTTGTGGAAGCGGTATTTCATACAATAGACTATAAGAAATGACATATGAAAGTTACGACGATGTGGTGATCATGAGTCGACTTCGACATTTTAATGGAAATGTATACAGAACAGACGCTTTAATAGAGTCCAAAAATCATTAAAAAATGTGCGTCTGTCAGTAAGTCTGTGCATGTGTCTTTTGAAAAGTAATAATTAATATTTACTATTTTGAAATTTATTAAATAATATTTATTAGTACGTATACAAACTATAGAGTTTACACAATGTATAATTCAATCATTGAAATAATTATTTACCAGTGTTTCTTTAAATTTTAGAAACATATGTTTATGTGGTGAGATTTGGTCCGTATTAATAACCTCACTATAAAATATAGGAAGTTATTTTCGCTACACTAAAGACATTTAAAATTTAAAGAATTTTTCAAAGAACATATTGCCTTATGCAGCGTTGACACTTAGTGCTGACTTAGACTTATTTATATTTTTATTCATGCAACCAAATAAAGACAACGAAACCAAATATAGAAAAAGAAATTTGTATAGATTGCTTTACATTATTAATTTATTGGCAGAGTCACATCAAACCCGGAGCCGTGGGTTTGATGTGACTTTGCCAATAAAATCCTTTTTAGTCTCCTTTTTAGTTACAATTATGTGTAAAAACTAGAGATAGCGCAGCTATACTATACGACGCTCATAGACATACCTAATAGCGTAAACAGACGGCTATTAGAGTTAGGTATTAGCCCGGCTACCGTGCACCATGCCACGGTTTTCACTAGCTGCTAATCCTAAATATTTCCAAAACAAAAACTAAAGAAAGTAATAAACCATTATTTGGACATAAACACAACACTATGCACATATCTACATGAAGGCTATACGGCACATACTATTAGTCTGTGTCAAATAGGTCTGATGTCAGTGTATTGCCAGGGTTTGTACGAGACCTGGCGCCGATTTTCAGACCAGACCTGTTTATTACATCACGGACAAACAAGCAAGCACTCAACATAATATAAATTTACGGAAAAATGCAGACAACAAAAATACAAAGATCATCACAACAATAACTCAACAAATCCTACTGATATTATAAATGCGAAAGTTTGTATGTATGGATGGATGTTTGTTGCTCTTTCACGCTTAAACGGCTGAACGGATTTGAATGAAAATTGGCACGTAGATAGATTATGATCTGGATTAACACATAGGCTACGTTATTTGACTCCACGCGGGCGGAGCCGCGAGCAGCAGCTAGTCACACATAAAAGCACAATGAAAATCAATGACTGTTAAGTATATATTTTTAGCGTACAATGTTACAAATCGTTACCCCTTGAACAAGATCATTATTTGGGCATTGTTACTGTTTTCACTAGTTCGGATCTAACAAAACAATATGATTCTGTGTACTCGGCATAGTAGCCTAAAGATTCACTCGGGATATAATGTATCACCGTAAAGTTTCTTCATAGGCAAAATTAAAGAAATACTGTTTTGGCTTCTTTATCGATAGTAGGATCCTACTCTTTCGCTGTTTCAATAAATATTCCGTATAAAAAAAATCCAATACAATTCAGCTACGATTTTAGTATAGTTACAATTTGTAAATGTTAATATGAAATCAAGAATGTAGGTTGGAAGACAGTAAAAGACAATAGAATAACCAACAAAGACTTTACAATGGCGGACTCCTGCATCCTGCCTTCCTGCATGCGGGAATAAGTCACAATCTCCAAAACCACTAAGATAAAGGATGGTATTTATGACTAGGTTTCGTTATCTTGGTAGGGATTTGGAAATATCGGTAAGGTATGTGTATACAGGCATGCAAACAAATACCTATGTTCTAATTTACGGTAATAGTTAGTCGTAAATAAATTTATTATATGTCATACCAAATAAATTTATGTTTTTAACGCAAAGGCAAAGTATGCGTATGCTTCGTACCTGACTCGATAAGAGCCTTGTAGTTATAAGTCTTTGAGATGACTATGATGATGAGTATATTTAAAATATTTATCTGCATTATAGACTGTCAGTCCATATGCAGATACATACAGAATCTAAACCATAGGCATAGGATTTTCTATATATAGGCATAGGACCTGTAGATCAACAGGGTGGTCTGCCGTGAGACGGTAGCAGTGTTTTATTTACAGTATTTTAGAAATCTTTTTTTATACAACTGTTGGCATTATACCCCAACACTAAATATGAGGTACATCACTGGCCGAGTGCGGCGCAGCTCGCTCTCTCCACGTTTGGCTACCCTACGACACACACGTATCTTTAGTATTCAGTAATTTACTGTGCACCGCATTGAACTCAAATACAGCAATCCTTCCAAGAACCGGCCTTTTACTTCATACAGTCTACACAAACCGCACAACAACGTCGGGAGGCATACAAGCGTACGGCCCACCTGATGTAAAGCGGTTACGAGCTTTGACGCGGTTGACACTACGGGATGTTGGTGCTAGTATTAATTAATAGAAATAATGTTGATGATTTTTGCACCCAGAAGGCAATTTCTTCCCAAATAATTCGAGATATTGCTATACGTTACACTACTTCGTATATTTAAGCGAACATGAGTTCTCGACGCTTCTGATAAATAAAAACAAGCGCTGAAAGTGCCGACATACATGTCTGATTTGACTAACACTGAACGAAGGATTCAGAAGTTCGTAAAGAATATACAGTCACAAAAATCGCATTAAAATAATACTTATCTCTCGTTTTCCGTAAAAAAAATATAATACATATTTTTTTTTGTTTTATATACCTATAAAAACACAATACTTTATTTACTTATTTTACTGTACATTACCCCCTAACAGTTGGTGGTTTATGACAAGACAGAAAATTTCACTGAAAGGTTAAGAACCACTGCTCTAGGGAGTTGTTATTTGGCTGCGGTTTTCTGTGAGGTGGAGATACTTGCCCAGACGGCTTACTTTGATGCGCCCTACCTCTCTTAGAAACGCCCAGACCAAGACAAACAGACATGTTCGTGCACATTAATGTCTGTCCTGTGTGGGAGTCGAACCCGAGCGTTGGTGTCAAAGTAACGTAGCGGCGCGTTTCACCACTGCACAACGAGTTCGTGAAAATTCCGGAACTCTGAAATTTGGGAAAAGATCTTCTTTTAAGGAATTTAAACACGTAAAGGTTAAACTCTAGATAGAATAGGGAAATAATTCCACAAAAGGGTTGAGAATAAACAAAAGATGAACTAAAAATTGTAACTACTAAAGCATGCAATTTGTCGCGACGTGGGAGCGAACAGAGGCAAGGGAATTAGGAGAGCAGAAAGTTAAGGGGAGATAATTAGAGGATAGGAAGATAGCATAGGAGTCGGAGCGAACTGAAGAACAGTTATAGTTATGACATTTTACTAGTAAGGTTCCGTTAGTAATATAATATACCATAGAACATTTGATTACACGATATTTACGAAACAAGAGAGAAAGAAAAAAATAGAACTTCGAATATCTAAATTAATAAAGAACAGAACGAAAAATTGAGACGCGTTAGTCATATGAGAATCATCTCCCATCAGGGAGAACACGAAGTGAGGGTAAATAACGAAAAAAGCAATACAGAAAATAAGCTTCATGTGAGGAATGTGAGGCAGTAATGTAGGAAATGAGGAGAGGTATAAGCGTGAGGTGAGCGTGAGGGTCAGAATTTTCCAATATATCCCTATTTCACTTTCCCCATCTGCCACCCGATACGAAAAAGCATTGCTTATAAGAGAGAAGATGGAGAATCTTGTGCAACCATCCAAAAAGTATTAGCAAGGTTGGTAAGCGAAGAGGAGCCCAAATCGCAACTGCAACTGACAAAAGACTACACATTGTCCTGTCAGTTGACGCTACCATGCTGACCCGCAAGATGCTTCTTCACGCTTCGTTTGAAGGATCCCATATTGTAGGAAGGAGGGAACACATTTACAGGCAAGGCGTTCCACTTTTTAATGGTACGACAAAGATAGGAGTTGCCGAACTTTTTGGTATGCGAAGAAATGTTCTCAATACTGGAACAATGACATGGTAAGCCTGCACGTGTGGTTCTATTATGGAATGGAGAGGGTGGGATAAGGGAAAACAGTTCTTCAGAGCACTCGTCATGGTAAAGGCGGTAAAATACGCTTAGCTAAATAGTAGTTTTTATATTTCTATGCGTAATCAAAATAAGCACTGTCAAAGTCCGAGTACGTCGCCTAATTTAATAAGCGTATAGGTAATTAAATATTTCCAGCGATACGTATGTATGATATTTCGTTTGTAATGTGTTTCGCCTGTAAAACAGTCTAGGAAATATATCTAGTCCGGCCATAAGGTCTGTTACAAACGAATATGCATTTTTTTTATCGAGTAATGTAATGTAATCTTAATAAAACTTATATGTAACATATTTATGGTAGTCTCAGCAAATAATAAAAAAAAATCTATTCGAATTAGCCACCTTATTGATACAGGCCTTTAATCTGTCTGGCTACGAATCTATGGATTTACGCACTGTTTCCATGGGAAATTTAACCACTGATTGCTCCAGAGATTTCTTAAGAGACACAATGTCAGCGTGTCGTCGTTTCGAACAGGCCATGTCATCAAAACTAACCATAATTTGTAGTGTCAGGGGTTCAGATTTGAGCTAGACGAGGGCCAGTCTTCAGCTCTTATAAAGTCCGGAACATTGGTTTCGAGCCAAGCTTGGGTAGATCGTACCTTGTGACCAGGTGCAGAGTCCTGCTGGAAAATGTCCACGATACATTTTCAAAAGTGTATTGCACAGAGGTTTCACAACACGATCCAAGATAGTCTCTTGATACACTTTGGATGAAGTGCTCTTTAATCGTGTTTTTTTTTTTTCATCAGTGAAGAGGATATTTCTGTGTCTTTCACCTGCATATCGGGACAGAAGGAGTTTTGATCGATCGACTCTTCTTCAACTGTAGGGATTATTATTATTATATTCATTTATTTAATTTTTTTCTTATTAATTACATTTTTAAATATACAATATAAAAAAAAAATACATTTAAAAATATAAAAAACAGAATTCCCCCGATAGCGGGAACAAGGTCCAAACTATCGGTGGTCAAGATCGCAGAGACAGAAACTTCCTCACAATACGTGCCGTCGCAAGAAGAACTGCCTTCTGTATCTGGCTCTTGATCCAGCTTCCCAACGCGAGCCTCTTAAGATGTTGGTCGAGGCTTTTGGCTATTAAACCATTGGCCGTCACAACGATCGGAACAATGATTGTTGAATCGACATCCCACATGTCGGTAATCTCGTGAGCTAAATCAAGATATTTTGATTGTTTATCTTTTTCCGCTTTCACAAGATTACCATCATGTGGAACAGCGATGTCAACAATCACTGCTTGCCGCGTTGATCGATCTATTAATACAATATCAGGTTTATTGGCTACAACAGTCCTGTCAGTAATAATAGATCGATCCCAGTATAATGTGGCATGGTCATTCTGGAGAACTGCTTCGGGCATATACCTGTAATATGGTACTTCATTAACCACAAGACTATATTTCAAAGCAAGTTGCTGATGGATAATCCTAGCTACTTGGTTGTGTCTGTGCAAGTACTCGCCGTTAGCAAGATGAGAACAACCGGAAATAACATGCCTGATGGATTCTCCAGGGAGATGACACGCTCGACAAATGTCTAACGTGCCATCCTTCATGATGTATTTCCGGTAGTTGTTCGTCTTAATAACTTCGTCCATAATTCCACAGACAAAACCTTCGGTTTCCCCAAAGAGGTCTCTGAAACGTAACCAGGATACTGAAGCCAGCGTATCTACCTCAGATCCATGCAGGACCTGGTAGAAACGTCCATGTAGCTCCTTACTTTGCCATATAGCTCTGCGATCATCAATACTTAATATCACAGGTCTACGCCAGTTCTCCTTCGCCAAGGACAAAGGGGTCAATCCGCGATCCACCGTAACTACATCCTTATGCTTCTCCGCTTCAGCATGCAGGAAATATTCCCTGAGGTTATATATCTCTCGATTATGTAAGGCTTTGGCATTCAAGAAACCTCGGCCCCCACATTTTCGCGGGATATACAACCTCATTACTGATGAACGCGGATGATGCATACGGTATGCAGTCAATAATGTGCGGACTTTCCGATCAATTCCATCGAGTTCAGTTTGAGTCCATTTAAGTATGCCAAAGGAATATATTAAGACTGGCATGACCCAACTATTATAAGCACGAACCTTATTGCCTCCTGACAAAAGACTCTTAAGGACTTTTGTCAGGCGGCCAAAGAAACGTTCTTTAACAGATTGTTTCATGTCAGTCTCAATAATTCCTAAATTCTCTGACATACCCAAATACTTGTATGTTTCAGTTTCCGAGAGGGATTTCAGGTGAATAGTATCTGATAGCTCAAGTCTTTCAGATACTAATAGCTGACCTTTCTTTACATGCATGATAGCACATTTATCTATACCAAATTCCATTTTAATAGAATTACTAAAGTTTTCAGTTACCTTTAGTAAATCTATTAATTGAACTTTGTTACAAGCAAAAAGTTTGAGATCATCCATGTATAGAAGATGAGATATAACCTGGCCTCCCCTTCGCAACCTGTAGCCTAGTCTTGAATCCTTTAAGAGCGTGCTTAGAGGATTCAAGGCCAAACAAAACCACAAGGGACTCAAACTGTCACCTTGGAATATACCCCTTTTAATCTCTATTGGTTCGTCGTCTCCACTGATCGATCGGCATCCTGGGTAGAGAAGGACTGTTCTCCATTGCTCCATACATGACTTTAAGAAGGTACATAGCGTTGCGTCAATTTTGTGCAATTCTAAGACCTTCAAAAGCCATGTATGAGGCACAGAATCGTAGGCCTTCCTATAGTCTATCCAACATACCGACAGATCTTTACGGGTTCGACGAACCTGTTGGCTAATGGCCATATCAATGAGAAGCAACTCCTTGGTACCACGAGACCCATTCCTACATCCATTCTGAGTAGCATACACAGCATTATTGGTATCAATATGTTGCGTGATTTTGCTTCTCAGAATGGATGTAAGTAGCTTGTACATGGTGGGTAAGCAGGTAATAGGTCTATAATTTTTTGGATCTGTGGTACTTCCGGATTTGTACAGAAGGTGAGTGACCCCAGTAGTCATAAAAGTTGGGAGTGACCCGACATCTAGCGCATGTTGAAATTGAGATGCTAAACAGGCATGCGAACTTGGTAGCCACTTTAGCCAGTAATTGTGTAGTTTATCCGGCCCCGGCGACTTCCAATTTGCCAAGGGCCGAACTGCAGTAGCTACATCAACGTTAGTTATACTAACGTTGGGCATTGATGTTATATGTTCGCATGCTTGTTCAACCTTCTCAATCCATCCACCGTCAGTGTGACTGACAGGCGCCGACCAGATGTCACGCCAGAATAAATTCATAGTCTCCACATCAGGTAGACGCACATCAGCCACATTTTGTTCGGGTTGCTCCCAAAGTCTATATACCTTCCGTTGATTAGTTTGGAACATGCGATTTTGGGCGTACCGATCTACGCGTTTACGATACCTACGTATACGATTTGCCCATGCATAAACTTTTTGTTTCAGTAGGTCTATGCGTTCTGTGACCCGAACTAAATATTCTTCAGGTTCAACATTAGTACCACTAAATGCTCGGATCACAAAACGCATAACCCTCGGGCGAGTATTTCCCTCCTTGAAACAAATAAGTTTACCAATGAGAACCCTGGTATCGGCTATTCGCTTCTCAATTCTGCATTGCCAAGCGGGCGTACAATGAACTGTTCGTGTAGCTTTATTATTATTATTATTATTTATCAGGAACAATTTACATTGTGTTTGATATATTACTAAATTTACATACACAATTATATTTAATATAGATTCCTAAATGAACATGCAGCATATACAATAAAGAAACACAAGTACTAGAAAAATCAGAATATTAAATTACAGTTCGTCTATTGAATATAGATTTCTATCCAACAGAAATGCTCTGAGCTTAGCCTTAAAAGAGCCAGTGTTTAAGAGAATCTTTAAATCCGCTGGCAGTCTATTAAATATTTGTACAGCTTGGTAATGAGGGCTATGCTTTACAATGTTAAAATTAGGAACAACTTTATTTTTGATGTCCTTTCTACGAGTGTTTTCTCTGACTTTTCTTTCTTCTTCAGACTCATATTTATGGATATATTTTTCAAAATTAACTAACAACACAAGTATGTATAAGCTGGGCAATGTTAGAATATTTAAACTAAATTAAATATTGATGCTACATGCCCTAAATTAAATATTGATTTAGGGCATGTCCTGTATATCGACGATAAGCGCCGAGCTTTAGGTCTTGTTTTATTATACGCGACAGAGTCCTAGCGGGGCATTTCTAGCGAGCATTTCTCACTATAAGATTGCTTGTTTCCTAACAGCCTTTGTAGTTCTAATAGCACGCGGTCGCTTCCATCTTTTGTGTTCTTCAACAGAGGAAGTGTTGGTAGTATATCTGTCGATAGTACGATACACGAACATACGGCTGATACCAAGTTTTTGAAGTGTCTTGAATATGACCGACGGCTCCATACCCACTTTGTGCAAGGCAATCACTGCAATCCCTATTTTCTTTAACACTCCATTCCATGTTCTAATTTGATAATAAACATGAAAAATATATGTAATACGGCGAGAAATCGAAAGAAGTTTTTAATATAATAAACGCGTTCCAAATTCAAAGGTGTCTATTTACCAGTGTTAATGATAAATCTATTCAATAATATGCCAGTGTCCAATGCAATTTTGTATTTTACGGTCGCCATTACGGTTTGGCAAAAAGAAAAACTAACACTTGCGGTTTAGTTAATAATTTAGATTTTAGAATAAAGGATTAGATTATTCGATATATGGACATCCTTATTCATTAAATAAAATCCATCCAACCGGTGCTTTGTGGATATTTCGGGATATCGGGTATCATGTGCGTTTATAGAATATATATTTGGCGTAAAAAAATAACCCTGTGTTTGCTATCGCGCGGTCGATTCAATTACATAATATATGATAATAAAAAAATATAGCTATATATACATACTGTCTATCTATATATACGTCAGTTTCTGTGTTCGTTCAAGAGCTTTGTCAAAATCTCTCGAGTTAATAGCTATTTATAAATATCCGTAACATTATATATTGCATTATATCATATCTGATTATACAAATTATGATATTAATGTATTATAATCAAGTTGATTAACCATAATAACTTTTATCTATCTATGGTTCTGTTCCTGATAATAATTTCTTCAATGTCAATTATTATTAAAGTGTGACTAAATCATATAATTGGCTTATTGTTTTATCTGATTGTTTACAAAAATCATATTGGAACAGATATGACGCTGAGACCTCCCGGTCAGATTGTGTTTCACCATTACAATCCTGAATCGGTCAGTGGTGACGAGGTATGCAGTGACTCAGTATGAGTGTGAGTCAACACGAAAGTAGAATATCCGTCTCCATTACTAGAAAAAAATTTAGTCAAGTTGCGCAATCCGTGTTACAATATGGTATAATGTCAGGAACTCTAGAAATCAGCGAGTACGTATGAGAAGAACTATGAATGTTGATGAAGCGAGCGAGGTGTATAAGGACCGCGAAGGACCTGCCGTGAAGATAAAGGTAGATACATATATATATATATTGGGATTTTTTTAATCTGTTGGATATCTTTGATCTGTTTTACTTATCTTCACCAAGAAACCAAAGAGAAGGTTGCTCGCAATTCCGTATGCGCTTCGCCCATTATTACAATGAGAATTTCGAAGGCATGCACATAGCACATATTTTTTCTAGTTCTTATGAGTCGTAAAATGCAAGGTTTCAAATTCCTGGAACTCCCTACCAAAACCTCTGGCTTTTTTGGAAGGGAATTAATATATCAATCAGTCATTCGTGCAGTTTCTTCTTTTATGTGAGCTTCTGGTGTTAGTAAATATTTATTGTTCTTACATACACACTTTATAATATTGATAGAGAACCAATCTAATCTAAGACAAAACATGGTTAATTGCTCTCAAAGGTTGTAGAAGCTAATCCTCGAAGTGCCTACGTTTAATGTGTTTTCAAAGACAACCAATTCAGATATCAAATGCGCGAGAGGCGGTACTACTATTTTCAAGTTTATATTTTTATGTGTAAGTATAATACTGAACGTAGTACCGTAATGAAACTACAACTATTTCAAGAAAGTAAATATATTATAGAAAAACTATTTTCTCGCTGGAGACGCGTAGTCATCGTGCCCTTGTATAAAGGCAAGGGTACGAAAACCGTAGGACTGGACTGTGCCAACTATTTGGCCATCAGTTTGATTAGTTTAGCAGCTAAAGTGTATGGAAAAATCATTGAAAGTAGAATGAAAAATCCGATGGAATGATTTGGGAAGCACAGGGTGAATTTCGAAGCGGCAGAGGATGTAGGGATCAAGTTTTTTCACTCCGAAATATCCTGGAGTAGCATCTGGCTATGGACCAGAAGGTTTTCTGTGATTTTATGGACCCTGTGAAAGCATTTGATAGAGTCCTGCGAAAGAATCTCTGGAACATTTTTCCCAGATATGGGGTTGACAGTGATCTGTTCCGTGCTGTGCAATCCACGTATGAGGATTGTACCGCGTGTGTGTTTCGTAAATATTGTCTACCCGGCACGGCAGCCTTAAGCCTTAATATTGACTGACATTGGTGTCAGACAGGGATGCGTACTGTCGGCTCGGCTATTCATCCTGTATCTGGACAGTTTTCCTCCGAGAATAAGAAATATGAATGTGGGAATGCGAATGAGTGACTCAGTTATCAAATGCCTGCTTTATGCAGACGACGGGGTATTAATAGCAGTATCACCATCCGAACTACAAACACTAGTTATAATAATGAAAGGTGATTGTATGAAAAAAGGCTTACAATTGAATGCGAAGAAAACCAATATAATGATGTATGGTATTTGAAAGAGAGACAACCAGAACGAACACTAGGATTACGGTTGATGATGTAGTTTTGGAGCAAGTGGATGAGATTGTATATCTTGTAAGCGCTTTTAGCAGCGATGGAAGGTATACCGCTGATGTGGAGAGACGAGTGAGTGCAGGGAACAGCGCGAATGGAGCGTTGGGTAAACTTCTAGGCAGCCGAAATCTAAGCAAGAAGGCACAGCTCGCTGTACACAACGTGGTGCTAATCCCAACGCTAATTTATGGAAGTGAACCATGAAAGTAGAAAAATGCGGATGAAATGATAGAATTGGGCAAAATTTGTGGTGTTAGGCTTGCTGACCGCGTTTTTAATGATTACGTTAAGAAAGATAGTTGCTCTGAAAGAGTGTTGGTGTTAAGATAAGTAAAGGCAATCTCCGTTGGTTCGGACATGTAGAAAGAATGCAGGATGAGAGAATTACGAAACAGATAAATTCGAATCCAAACAATTCGAAAGCGGAAGGATGTAGGAGCCAAGGAAAACCAAGACTAACCTACCATGACCGAATTGGTCGTGTTTTATAAGAAGGTGATATCATGAGTCCTAGAAACCGTCGAGCGTGCATGAAAAGAGCTATGAATGTTAAAGAAGCGAGTGAAGTCTGTAACGACTGCGTCTTATGGCGCTCGGTTCTCTCTGCCTACCCCGCAACTATTTTATCCGTTTAGTCAGTGCGTATATGTATATTATGAATTGATCATAGAATACGTTCAAACATATCTGAAGATTCATGTCGTACACTTATTGACACACTAACCTGAACTAAAAACTGAGGAGATTATACACACGTTTTACATTAACCCAATTATATAACAATACTTATGCTTCACTAAAAATAATGTTTACTCATCTCCTCTCCATGCCATATGTTTAGGCGCCAATAATATCTCGGAGTTTTGCACCTGCGTCCGTCCTGCTCGCACGTGCCTATCCAGCTGCTGCTCTAGAACAGATGCGTTTTTAAAAGGAAAGCACATATTTTTTCTCAGTTCTTCGTAAAGGTCATGATGTTTATGATACTCATTTCCAGAACTAACTGCGTCAGGCACCTACATTTCATAAACTTCTGAATTTCAAATATCTTGAGATTAATAGTGTATTCAATTCACCATCTGAACAATGTCTTTTGTTCGTACAGTAAAGATAAAGCACATCTAAAAGATTCAGCAGTGATTCGACACGATGAGTTTGAGGAGATATTAAGTTAAGGATTAAAGGTTGTCTGCTCTACTGATGATCTCACCAGTCGTCAATCTTGACAATGCAAGGGACCGGTCGCGCGGGGTTGCGGTACGGGACGGGACGGGCCGGGGACTCCGCACAGCAGGGTTTTGTGCGATTCACGACGCATGCCGCGAGCCCCGCTCAGTGTACGACCGTTGGCCGCTGCAGGCGCGGCGCGCGCGCTCATCTCAACCGCGAACTTCAACATTCCTTTACTTACCGACCCAAAATGTAGTTTGGTGTATGTGATGAGAGAAAGTTCAAAGTGTAATTGTGAATCATCAAAAAGTGGATTACTTCTGTAATCGTTACACGCTACGGTCCAAAGAACAATGCTGTGGGAAAAAATAACGTACAGCTGGCATCGACGGTCGTTCCCAGCTACCTACCTAACCTCTCTCCCCCCTCGGGCCGGGTGCCGGGTTCAATGCGCCTCTCCGAGTTTATTCATCGTTTGTGGGAAAAGTTGACCCCCTTTTTAAATATTTATTGTTAACGAATTCACACGAATCAACTTGTAGTGACTACAGCATCATTAACCAATGAATTCTCTTGCTTCCTAAAATGTGACTGACATTTCTGTAATCATCGAATGAATTTACCTGTTTGATAAAACTGGCGCCTACGTACTCGCTGAAATCTCTGATAAAACGATGTTTTTTGTACGCAAGACTTCAAGGTTGTAGCATTTTGCAGAAGTACCCAATTTATTTATTTTGAGCTTTGTCATATTTGCTGAGTTTCAACATCGTCGAAATTATTATCTTATTGTACAGCGAACTGTGTGCGTCTAATGTCAGCTGAGGACAATACTTACTTTAGTATTGGGCAACGTGCGCTCCATAAAATTATACTCATGAATGAGGTTCACTTGTGAAATATACGTTACAAATCTAAACGCGTTGGATACAGTGTATGTGATGTCGGGCAGTGCAGTGAATTATATGATCAGTGCGTGAAGTGGGCATCGAAGCCGGCTCCTGATACGGATTGCAAAATGGGGAACCAAGGGTCGTCACCGCACGAGCCGTTGGATCGCGCACAGACGGCGCAGAATGCCGATCTCAAAATGGTTCGTCGCTCATTTGATTATGTTTAATTGGTATTCAACACTTCGAGTCAGTCTACTAGCCTACGTCAATAAGTTGTTATGTGTGGAGTTGCGAATAAAATTTGCAATCATTATTAACATCGTTGCCATACAATGGACAATGGATCAAATCAGTACCTATAATCTTGAAGCAAGCTGACCACTCGATTGCAACGTGCGATATTGGATTTGAATTAGCGAAGGCAATCGTACTTGTGGTATCTATGTGGCATATTCAACGTTGTGAAGTTACTCTACTAACTTATTAAAGTAGGACTAAAGTATGTTCTCAACCCTAATTAGGAAACACTCTTACCACTTACAAAAAGAGGGTTTAGTTATTACTTACTTGATTACATTTTCCGTTGTTTTTAAAATGTTGATTCAATTTTTATCAGCAGACATAGGTACCAGTTTAGTGAAACCGGTTTCGTATTAGACGCTATTAGTTTCGTTTACTTCGGGCACAGGCCTAGCAACAGTCGCAATAAGTATATAAAATGGCTCGTGATTATACGTGTTAATAGGATGTAGGATGTGTATACGTGTGTAGGATTTTTTTGGAATATTAAAAAGTCCTTTGAGAGAGTTGTTTTGCGATTTCTCAATGAGCTGCACAGAAATACGTAGATACATATATTTCTGTGCAACTTGCAAATATGAATGATTCTTCTTTCTTACACATGTTAAAATTATGTATGAGATAAGCGATGTACAGTTTCGCGGTCATCTGGAGAGCAAGGCTAAGTTGACGTCCAAGAAGATTGGCGTGATCAATAGAGCTAAACAATACTTTACATCTAAACATCGCCTTTAACTTTATAAGGCCCAGCGCCTTATATGGAATACTGTTCACAATATTGGGCCGGTGCTACAATATTTGCTTACTCCATTTGATCGCGTACAATGTAGTTCGAATCGGTGACCCAGTGATCTTCACTCGGCTGAACTCGCTTTGTACACGAAGAAACGTTGCTTCTCTTTGTGTACCTACCGTGTAAATTGTATCATGGGGAGTGTTCGGAGGCAGTCGCCAAATTAAATTTCACCGTCACCATCTTGATGAGAGGCAATCCGCTACAGTACGCTTTTTGAGGCATTTTCTACCACGTACGGTGAAATTGTGGAATAAATTACCCTCAGCGGTGTTCCCGAACAAATACGATATGGGTGCCTTCAAGAAAAGAGCCTGTGTTTCCCTAAAAAGGCTGGCAACGGATCAGTCACCCTTTGGTGTTGCTGATGTCTATGTGAGGTGGTGACCACTTACCATCAGGTGACCTACATGCTCGTTTGACCTCCTAATATAAAAAAAAAATGCCTCAATGTTTTCGTAACAGTAATTTTGATCAGACCTATCTATTTGTGTGGCCGAAGCTTATTGTCATGGTAGTCAGCGTCAATGTTTAAATCGTAAATATTATAGCATAATTATGTATCTTAGAGTTAGACGCCTAAATTAGTATAACGTAGCATATTTACACTTGCAATCAACTAATTAGAAGCTTACTGGTAACCTATTTCACAAGGGACTTGGCGTGACCATTAGTATGTATTTCAATTTTTAATTTTTATAGTGTGTTCACAAAATCTGTACGATTTTATTAAAATTGTATGGATTACGAACTATACACGACATAGAATAAGATGAACAGATCTATGGATTATTGCACAAAAGTTTATTCCAAAAAACTATATTTAAAGATAGTTTCTTGACAAATTACTTGCAACATGATCACTATTGTCTAAGAAATTTTAGACTTTTCAGATAAGTTTTCATAGGACACACTCACGCTACGGGTTGTGTAACATACCGATATATTTTTTACCATTTGATCGGCTATAGGTAATCCTTTGAGGCTCAAGTCATCATCAAGTGTGAACTTGTTCAAGATGTCATCATTAATGACGAGCTCGGTGGCGCAGTGGCGGAACGCGCTGTTACGCCACTTTGACACCAACGCTCGTGGGTTCGATTCCCACACAGTACAAACATTTGTGTGCATGAACATGTCTGTTTGTATTGGTCTGGGTATTTTCTATGTATAATAAGTATGTATTTACAAAAAAAAATGTATTTACGTATGTATGTTTATCAGTTGTCTAGTACCCATAATACAAGCTTCGCTTACTTTGGGGCTAGGTGGCGCTGTGTAATTTGTCCGTCAATATTTATATTAATCCGGAAACAGTCTTCTAGCAGTCTTCATTACGGGTCCTGGTTGTGTGTGCCCAGCAGCACAGAGGGACTCCCGATAATCTCGACAATGTAATTTATTTACAAAGAAATCTGTTCACTGAAAATCGCAATAGTAGGTGCATATACAATAACCTGAACTACTATTTATTTATACCAACATAACATAATATATGCAGTGGACCCGACATTGTATTAAAAATATCGGGCATACTTCACATCATACAGTATCTAAAAATACTGGCCTGGCTCACTCTCCGTATAAATAATCTTGAAAGCTATATCTATTGTATTTAGGAACTGTAAATTGATGGCATCGCATCCACATTATAGTCACAGGCATTACATTCAGCTGATGTAAGTGGGATGATACACCCGCGAAAAATACGCCGAACGTGCAATGATCTTTACATTACACGACAGTGTTATGTTATGGTTATGGAGCACGTACGTGCATACGTCTACAGGGCGTACACGTACACGCACACACAGAAAACCCACACACACACTATAAAGAGAGGTAGGGCGCATCAAAGCAGCCCGTCTGGGGAAGTACTTCCACCTCACAGAAAACCACAGCCAAATATCAACTCCCTAGAGTTGTTGTGTTCCTGTGTGTGAGTGAGGTCACCAGTAAGCTCCTAAGGAGTTGCTGTGTAAACAGCAAAGGAGGCATCGCGCGAGTGACACTTAATATATTACAAGTGTTAATAGGCTACGGTAACTGCTTTACATCAGGCGGGCCATAGGCTACGGTAACTGCTTTACATCAGGCGGGCCGTATGTTTGAATGCCTCCCGACGAAGTATAAAAAAAACACACACACCCACTTAATTCGCGTAATTTTCGCTAGTGTGTTTTTTACGCCATACAAATGATGTAAGTTTCTGGACCCTGGCCTCTTTTAATAATAGACAACCAATTATGAAATTCGAAAATGAAAGTCTCTGGAAACATGATACTTTTTAAATTGCGAAATTGTGATGTTTTTCATTGTGACGTCATTATGAAAATTGTGTGTCAGATTACATTATATATTAGTAGTATTATAATTTAACTATATGAAGAAAATTTTCACTCTATGATTTTTTTTATTTTTTACTGCGGTTTAAATCTGACTTACACGTAACTTCAAATAGGTATTTGACGATGAAGCCTCACGACTCGTAGCCCTGTGCTGCATGGTTCACTGATTTCAGATGTGGACGCAATTATCTCCATGATCGCACGTCAAGGTCGAACAGTGACTGCGGTTACCGAATCTAATGTTAATACCGTACGTCAATTAATTTAGGCTGACAAAAAATACTTGTCAGCAATTCGTCCTGTATTTGAACATTGGAATGAGTCGAGTTCATCTGAAGGTACGAAAGCTTTGCACTTGATGATACTACGTGCTGTGGCAGAAGACTATGGCGAGAAGATCGGTGTCGTAAAATTATGTTACAACAATTGCTTCGCCAGAGACTTACAAATGGTTCGCGAAACGTCCTCGAAGTTCCTCGAAGGAATATCGTCCTAACCATAATAACGCACATTCTGCCAAGGTAACTGAAGCGTATTCGATTAAAGGGTTCTGATAACGTACCCGCTATGCAGATTAGAGTCTCAGAGGCGACTCGTAACTTTCTTTTATGAGTGTTCACAAAAAAAGGGAGACAATGTCTTGGTTACCAAATATTGAAATCTTATAGAAAATTCATTCGCCGGTCTTTTTGTACACTGTATAGCATTTCAACACAAAGTACGCAATCCTTTTTCTATTTTTTTTAATAATTATTAACAATAATACTTTACATAAAATTGCAAAAATGTCGTATTCACATCCCGACAAGTACAGACGAGCTGTCGACGTTTGTTGGTATAAAATCCCCAACTTCCTCTTCTTAGCGTTATCCTGTTCCCTAATCCACTAGGATTGGCGGGGTCTGGTACCTGTGCCTAACGATTTGTCTGATAATTTGGATGTTTTTAAGATAGGTAGACGGCATCAAAGTAGCCCATCTGCGGAAGTACCTCGACCTCACAGAAAACCACAGCCAAATAACAGCGCTGGAGGGTTGTTGTGTTCCTGCGTGTGAGTGAGGTCACCAGTAAATTTCCTAAGGAGTTGCTGTGTTAGACGCAGAGGTGGCATCGCGCGGGTGATAATGTATTACAAGAGTTCCTAGGCTTTGATAACCGCTATACATCAGGTGGGGTGTATACTTGTATGCCTCCCGACGTTGTATAAAAAAAAGAAACTAATCCTTGTCTTGTCACCCACTTCATCGGGACCATGTAACATAGTGTAGGAGCGGCGCTCCATATTATAGCCTAATTTTTCATACTAAATCTACTGTTTCACGTGCCGGGCCGTGACAATGTTTCTCTTTCGCACTCATAAAATGCAGTGCTAGTCATTGTACTGAACTTTGTTTCATAGGAGTGCAATCTCTGGCACTCCGCTCGATACTACTGGACACCAAATCTATGCTAAAGAACAGTTTTAACTTTCGTAAACTGCTATTATGAGTGTATGGGGTTATAAAATATGTAATTAGGTGTGTTCTTAATTATGTTATGTAGATTAAAAATACATTTTTATTAGGTAATTATCGTGGATGTGCACTGTACCAACGCTCATTAAGATTTTTATTTCCTCAAATGAAAAACAAAAAGTTCACGTTTTACGAGTCCTGAGTCGACGATGAATGCGTTCCACGAAGCCACTGAAGAGGTCCCTCGGGAAGACAGTTCCAATTGTTTTTTAGAGTAGATATTTCCAGAAAATGTATGAATTGTACGGGCGTGTATTTAAAAAAAAAAAAGAAATATCTATCCGTGTAATTATTTGGTCTTATTTATCAGAATCCAGAAACATGTTAGTATCATCGAAGTACCGATGCTAATGTTACGTAACTATACTAAATAATACATTACATGCGACAGAAAGACACGTCCGTGATCTTATAAGGATATAAAACTACAATACCTACTGCAATAAGGCACTGACTGCTCAGCTCAGTAAATCGGGCTGATCAATTTAAGCGGTCGATTTCGCTATGGCCTTGATTTGAACAAAGAAACTACGACCCTTCTACTGTATTTCCTTTTACTCGCCGGTAGTTACAGTCATTTCAATACCTCATGTTCGTAAATCATTGTAATGATTGTAACATCTCTAATTCTAAACACATGCTACATAGTTATTATATGAGGAATTCAATGGCAAAAAAACGAGCATGAAAGTCTAGTTGGTCAAAAGCAATGTTCATTGCAACTTGTCTATGGATGACTTTATTTATAGGGTTCCTCCGACACTCTGAGCTGTCGGTATCGATAGTTGTCGATAGATGACAATCATGAATCCGTGGACTTTGGGTGGCTTCACACTGATCTATCGTCTGCAACTTTACTGAGCACCTGAGCAACGTTGCTTAGTATGTTCTAATGCAACCTCACACTAAAAGCGGGGGCGGTCCGTATTTTAGGTAGGTATATTATAATTTAAACTCCGGAGTCGATGGTTTAATATATTACGTACGTTTTCGTCTATGTTATGTAGACACATCGACCACACACCAACATGAATGTAGTACAATCTACTTACATTGGCTAGTGCTTACATAAATAAAATATATAAACGACATAGCTCTATCCGCTTGCAAAGTATAAACTTTGCCCAATCACCATTGTCAGCTAAATCATTCCTTGGTACAAGGTAACGAAACTACAAGACATGAGATCGAATGAACTACGAGTATCATCACAATGCCTACCTACTTCAGTCATAAGAACATTTTTGCATAATATCTTTGTTAGGTTAGAAATGGACACATAGCTGTAGAATATTGCGAACCTCTGAGAACTGAAAGATTCAGAAATGATCTTTTACAAAATGAGGTTACTTGTGACTTCACTCACACGCAGGAACACAACAAGTTTTCTTGTTGCTTCTGCTATTGGTATTATCTATCGACAAAAAGTCTTGCTTGGTTCATATTTTATGTATTACACCGAAAGTTTGGAATTTTGCCTCGAGTATGAGGAAACAAAATTTCTTTGAGATATTAGAGTTCTCGTCGCACTAATAGAACAGGAACAATTTAGTCGTGATAAGGGAGTGCTGGCATTCCTCAGCTCCATCTACTTTAGCGTTGTGCATCTGATTCTTCGAAAATATATGATCGAATTAGAATTAGTCATAAGTTTTATCCCGCATTCTTTCTACAAGTACGATCCAACGGAGCTTGCTTTACAACTACACATTCATGCAGACCAACTCTTTCTAACATCCTCGTTGTGTACGCTGTGTGCAAACGCTACCCCTCTATTAATTATGTGGTTACGCCAGACATTTTGCGCAACGTTCGCATATCTACTTCCTTTATTTTACTTTTATGTTATCAATGCCATACCCACCTCTCGCATTTATACGTTAGCGTCGGTATCAGCACCACTAAATTAGTATCGGGAACAGCAGAGCGTGATGGATGATATACATGGTGACTTTTTCAAGTGTGCGTGGATGGCTCAATCTTTGTTTACTGTATATGAATATATGGAATATTGTTGTATTGTAGACTGTTTATGCACAATTTCAAGTAAATTGCGCATACACGATTACATCGGAATTATTTTTACTCTTAAATACGTTTTTTTATACTTAATTTTTCTATCTATAACTTCACGCCAAATCCCTTGCGGGGTAGGCAGAGAGAACCGAGCGCCACGTGACTTGATCCTTACATATCTCACTCGCTTCTTTAACATTCATTGCTCTTCTCATGCACGCTCGCCGGGTTCTAGGGCTCCTGACATCACCTTCTGATAGAACACGGCCAATTTGGTCATGGTAGGTAAGTCTTGGCCTTCTCCGGCTCCTACATTCTTCCACTTTTGCATTGTATATCTGTATATATATATACTTATTTTTGGTAAGTATATATTTGTATTGTGAAGTATTAATTTCTTCAATTACATCTGCCGGAGAAAATAAAATGCAATTGAATGATGCAAAATGACAGACACAACATACACTTATAACATTTTCGATAAAAAATATTTTTCATTTTTGTTTTTACGCTACGTTAATATCCAAGTTACATAAATAAACCTTTATAAGTTACCTTTATAAATATTTTCAATTTAATTCTACCGATTCCATGACGATTTGATTAACGGTGTAACTGGAATTATTGACACTGGTAGCCACACTTCTGAACATCAAAATGTGGACAAAATCACAATACAGTGTTTATGATAATGAATACAATGAAATTTCTTTATCTATTCAAGTCTTTAAAATGATGAGTATACCATAAACAATTATTTCTCCAGTCGGTTGTGTTCATCGTTTTTTAGGGTTTCGTAGCCAAAGGGTAAAACGGACCCTATTACTGAGACTCCGCTTTCCGTCCGTCCGTCCGTCTGTCACCAGGCTGTATCTCATGAACCGTGATAGTTAGACAGTTGAAATTTTCACAGATGATGCATTTCTGTTGCCGTTGTATAACAACAAATACTAAAAAACAGAATAAATAAATATTTAAGGGGGCTCCCATACAACAAGCGTGATTTTTTTGCTCGTTATACGGCAACAGGTTGAAATAATCACAGAATATTTAGTTATATATTCACTTTAAAAATAAATAATTAAATTAAAATAAAACAAATATTTAAGGGAGCCTCCCATACAACAAACATGATTTTTTTGACGTTTTATACATAATGGTACGGAACCCTTCGTGAGCGAGTTCTACTCCCACTCCGGTTTTTTTTAGATACTTATCTATAAAGAACTCTTATTAGTGTTAGCTATTATATTTAAATGTATTTCTAGGCTATCGATACTTCAATACAGACATTACTACAAGACTTTATCCCAAAAATACTTGTTATCTCTGGATAGAAACACGTTTTACTACTGATCGACAGGCACATTTACACGCGGCGATGTTCATCCTTGAGCTAACGGAGTGACGGTTCATACTTAGTAAACTGCGCTTTATAGCTTGCTTATGTTTACTCTAAGATTCTAGTCCATTACACAGCGCATCTATTAAATGAGCCTGGTAAACTGTGAAATTGCTATTTAATATTATATTTTTTACTAGCTGTGCCCGCGACTTTGTCCGCGCGGAATTTAACAAATAAGTTATTGTTCAGTTATAATTTTATTTATTTGATTTGATTATAAGTACCTCAATAAGCAGAATAAAATAGCGAACAGCAAAATAATAATAGATATGTATTATGTACTTCGTCCGCGTGGAATAGTTATTTTTTTCTCATTTATTTATATTAATAAAAATAAATAAATTTTCTAAAATAAAAGTAGCCCAAGTTATTCCTTATTACATCAGCTATCTGCCAGTGAAAGTCCCGTCAAAATAGGTCCAGCCGTTTCAGAGACTAGCGGGAACAAACAGACAGACAGACAAAAATTGTAAAAAAAATCATTTTGGTATATGTACCCGTGTATACTTCCATATGCATTTAGTAAAAAGCGGTTATTTTAATATTACAAACAGACCCAATTTTATTTATCTGTATAGATTTCACGGGTTTTAATCCCGGTCATTTGATAGGCGTGCACAGGGATATGAATCCAACGCGTAAAGGCCCCTTCGTAAAGAATGATGTAATGTATACCCGCCGTGACCTGCTTCAGGGGATATTAATGGGATAATATACCCATGAGCAGGTCACGGCAGGTATTGGTACTATTGGAAATATGTCGGTAAAAAGCGAGCTATTAAAATAAGATCTGAAGGTTTTATTAGAACTGGGCTATTGCATAAGAGGGGCGGACTCCTACCATAACATATTATATTTATTATTAAGGTTCTCAATTAATATATAATATTGGGCTGTATAAGTACTTTATAATACTATTAGTTTAAGGCGTCGTCATTAAGATTTACAGAATATAAAATATACTACAAGACTTTAGGAGAGTACAGCTAAGAGGAAATCGCGCTTGACATTCGAACTGCGATTGTAACTCTTATTACTTACTGCATAAGAACGGCACAAAAGGTCAGTGTCAAGCTTGTAGCGCACTTAGCTGCACAATATGCGGCCTTATCGCTAAGGCAATTGCTCTTAAATTGAGGACCCTTCGAAAGGGTTTTTTTTATACAGCGTCGGGAGGCATACAAGCATACGGCTCACCCGATGTAAAGTGGTTACCGTAGCCTACGAACACTTGTAATACAGGAAGTAACATTCGCGCTTTGCCACCCCTGTCCATTACCATAGCAACTTTCTAATAGGTTACTGGTAACCTCACTCACTCGGAGTAACACAACAAGTATGTTGTTAGTTGTCAACGCTTTTCTGTGAGGTACTTCCCTCGTCGGGTTGCTTTGATGCGTACCTTACCTCTCTTAAATACATCTAGGTACCAAGACAAACAGACATGTTTATGCACACAAATGTTTGCCTTGCGTGGTAATCGAACCCACAACCGTCGGTATTGAAGTAACAAATGAACAATTTAACTTCATAATAAATTCGACGTATTTTGCTGTGTTAGCAGCTGAGGTGGCATCGCGCAAATGATACTTAACGTGTTGCAAGCGTTCATAGCCTACGGTCACCACTTTAATAAGGTGGACCATATACTTGTATGCCTACCAACGTTATATATAAAAAAAAATGTTTACGGACTATGATTGTCATAATAGTGGCGCTGTTATAGTAACTACTAAAATGGTTAATAACCACTAATCTTAATGGTGTTAGTAGTCCCTTTACAGTATCCACTTTTATTGATTCAATTGCCCACTTATCTCTCTGTTCGGTGAACACTAAACCAACCCCCTGTCATTTTTATTGCATACCCTACACCATCACATTCAAGCCAGCATAAGCAAGTTCTAGTGGCCGGCTGTCGGGTTATGAAGAGTTCCATATGGCACGGTGGCGGATGAAGTGTCATATGTTATCAATATTCCCAGGATCTATATTATGGTCTTTTGCATCAACATTGAGCGAATAATAATATACATTGACGATCTCCGTGGCATATACAAATAAAATAATAATAGAAAAAATAAAAACTTAGAAATTAAATAGTGAAGGGTTATTTATACTCATTCCTTGAGGCATATTTTCACAACAGACTATAATTTGTATGTTACTTATAGCAGTGTTGTCAAAAGTCATCTTGTACTCTGTTATATCTGTTGCCTTGAAAAGATTACTTTTAGCAATAAGGCCGCCTTGTTGCATAATACGTATTTATGTTTTACTATTTGTAAGAAGTATTTTATACAAAATTTTCTCTAACAACTATTATGCAAATGAAGCTTATTCTATTCTATCTTATTCGAAGACCAACGAAATAAACAATTAATAAAACACGGCACGGTTTATTTACCTACCGCGTTTAATTAATATAATTCAAATAATTCCTATTTAGTGTTACTTACGTCCGTCCCGGCTTCGCACGCGTAATCTGTAGGGTAAGCACGAACATATTAGAAACTCGTATCGTAATCGTAACGAGTCCTCGATAGTATTACGCAGCATCACGTTAGTACGTAGCACGAAGCACCTTCGTCGTCCTATCGTATCCTCGATAGCATTTCGATACTACGTAAAGCGGGAACGAACAAATTGAGTGAACGATTCGTTCTGAAAATAGATGAAGTTGTTCTTGTAATTTTTATCTTAAGTATTCTATGAAATATTCGAGTGAATTATGTACAAAAACTTTGAAATATGAATATTCTTTTTGTATTAACATTTTAAATTGTATTAATATTTGAAAAAATATAAATTATGTTTTAATTTGAAAAACATAAACAGCTGGATTACTTTTATTCCTGAACGGCTTCTTGATATTCTGTCTCGGAGACTCGACAAAAGAGAAATGTCACAAGCTTTGTTTATTTATATATCGTATAAATAATCAAAGGTCGCGAGGTATGCATTTAATAGTCTCAACTCAACAATTTCAAGTGCTCGCATAGTATAATATATAAAAAGTCATCAATTGATTTCGTTCATGTCGCACATACCTTATCAGTATTTTTTTGATTGTTTTTGTGACGAAGTGTGAACTCAGTTTTTGTTTTAATTTATTTCGTTTTTTGGGTCAAGGTTGGAAGCTCCTTTAAAAACAACACGATATGCATTAGGCAAATATTTATAGGGCTGCTAGTGGCACTGGTGGAGGGCTGGTTGTTATCTTTGAAGGCAAAACTATTTTTAAATTCAATTTCTATCAGATCTAGCAGTTTTGTTGATTTCCTTTGTTAGCCCTGCGACTTACTTCTGTGTAACATAATCAATAAATAAAAATAACGGTAGGTACTTTGTTCATGTACTGGGTGTTCAATAAGTATTGTAGTAAGATAATAAAATAACACAATAAACTACGTAAAACTCTAGGTAAATGTTGCATTTTATGTAAAGTATTAGTCTACTAATGTTTTCAAGCGAAATTAGTATTTCGCTTTCGTTTTTGGTAGTCCAAAAACACTGAAAATAATAGTCAAATACTATGTTTACATAATTACGCAAGTTGTTTCATCCACAATTTTTACGTGAATAAATATTCGTAAGTTTCGATAGCCAGCCTTCGAGATTCTCGATACCGTACGTCAAAACGAAGTTCGTGTTTCCAAATTTAATACAATTGTGTCAAGATACGTACACGTTACGATACGAACTCGATACGAAAGTACTCGTGCTTCAAAATTTAGTTACTTTTACGTCCGATAGAGGCGCTGCTCAATTTTCATACAAATTATATACGATGACGATACGAATATTTTTTCGCAAAAGATTCGTGCTTGCCCTACCGATCGCTACCAAACTTCAGATGATCACCTGCTAGGCTAATCTAAAGATTGCCTCAAAAATTCATCAAAATCAATCCAGCCGTTTTAGAGTCCATACGGAACACACACACACACACATTCATTTTTATATATAAGAAGAAGAGGATATAACAACACGTAGGATATTTTTTAATTGGGTGTATTGAACGATCTTTGAAACGCCGTCGCTCAGTGTTCCAGTATTTACATCGCGACCAACATAACTTGGCAGTCGTTGATGTCGCTATTGTCTTCGTTTAAATGTCAAATCGCTGTTCATTTACATTCGTTCTAAATTTGTCCGCCTGCCAATTTGTAGTTGCTACAATGTATATAGGGAACAAAATTCGACTACGACATAACGGACTGAAAACGTATAAACAAGACTTCGATATACGTATATTTTTTATTACAGATAATAATCAATGGAAAATATA
The DNA here is from genome assembly GCA_947507595.1 of Pyralis farinalis. Taxonomy (NCBI): domain Eukaryota; kingdom Metazoa; phylum Arthropoda; class Insecta; order Lepidoptera; family Pyralidae; genus Pyralis; species Pyralis farinalis. The sequence goes on along the minus strand of OX382271.1, from coordinate 18,569,638 downwards.
ATGTAAAGACTACATATATGAGTAGATTATGATTAAAATATATGTTTGTTTTGTTGAGCCGCAGTCGCATGAATTATTTATGATGTATTCCTGTCTGATTATAATACGTTACATATTTAGAGTGGATGATGTACTTTGAAAAATGAATATTCTTTTTGTATTAATATTTGAAAAAGATATAAATTATCTTTTGATTTGAAAAACATAGACAGCTGGATTATTTTTATTTCTGAACGGCTTCTAGACATTATGTCTCGGAGACTCGGACAGAGAACTGTCGCAAACTTTGATTATTTATATGACATATAAATATTCGAAGGTCGCAAGGTTGCATACCTTATTTTTATAGTCTCAAGTGTTCTCAAGAATTTCAAGTGCTCGTCCTAAGTATAATATAGAAAAACTCATCAATTGCTTTCGTTCATGTCGCACATACCTTATCAGCATTTTTTGTTTGTTATTGTGACAGAGTGTCGTCGTTTTATTGCGTCAAAGGAGCTCCCTTTAAAAACAACACGAAATGTAGTAGGCTAATATCAATAGGGCTGCTAGTAGCACTGGTGGAGGGTTGGTGGTTATTTTTGAAGGCAAAATTATTTTTAAATTCAGTTTCTGTCTGATCTAGTATTTTTGTGGCTTTTCTTTGTTAGCCCTGCGGCTTATTTCTTTGTAATATAATCAATAAATAAAAATAACGGCAGGTACTTTAGTACAAATACATTTTTTTTTTCAATGATACATGTCTGTTTGTCTTGGTCTGGATGTTTTAAGAGAGGTAGGGCGCATCAAAGCAGCCCGTTTGGGGAAGTACCTCCACCTCACAGAAAACCGCAGCCAAATAACAACTTTCTAGAGAGTTGTTGTGTTCCTGCGTGTGAGTGAGGTCACCAGTAAGCTCCTAAGGAGTTGTTGTGTTATCAGCAGAGGAGGCGTCGCGCGAGTGATACTACAAGCGTTAATAGGTTGCGGTAACCGCTTTACATCATGTGGGCTGTATGCTTGTATTCCTTCATACGTTGTATACAAAAAAAAACCAGTTGAGAATGCGCAAACTTGCATTGCCAGAGGAACACCTGGCTCGTCAATTATATAATTCAATATTTTTTTTTTAGTTTGTCGGCCATTTTAACCATGTTCCTTAAGAGATAGAAACGGTGTTCCTGAACATTCCTATCCTACTTTTTTATGCTGAATCCGAATCTGAAGTCAAAATACGAATATTCGAAAAAAAAAGCGACAGACAAACGCACAGACAAACATATAGAATTCATATAGGAACGGTGTTCCTCAATATATACCTCATTTTCATTAGTCGGTGACAAAATTGTTCTACTCAAATGTATTCCATGTTTATTGTTCCACTAGATTTTTGTAGTGTTATCCTTATTTGCGAAGAGTTAATTAAATGTTTCAACAATATATACCGGATAAGTTTCAGTTTTACCCTTTACCACAGTTACTGACTTTATTGTATATTTTTTATTTTAGATAATATCCCATCTAGTTTTAAATTTGTTGTGTGACCTTGGTAGTAATTTACAATTAACCTCTGTTTAGATAGCACTGTTTTGTTTTTATACCATTCGAATCTTAGCTTCCGCTTTGTTTTACAGGATTTTTTAAATTTTACGAGTATGATCCGTATAGATTTTGTGTCGTCATTTGCCACTATAATTCTAATCAAAATTTGCATTAAGTGTCATGAATTAAATTAAAAAGGGAATTTAAGCTCGTTTCTATGTACAGCTAAGAGCAGATCACGTTTAACACTCGAACTGCAATTGTAACTCTTATCACAAACGGAATAAGAACGGTACAAAGGTCAAAGTGTAAAGCTTGAGCTGTACACGTCTTCCCATGCAAGGCTTGGTTACTTACATTTTTCAATTGCTGTTATTTACTTACACATGCTGCTTCCTATAAACCAATAGGTCTAGGATTTTTTTTACCTCTTTTTTTATATACTACGTCGGGAGGCATACAAGCATACGGCCCAACTGACATAAAGCGGGTACCGTAGCCTATTAACGCTTGCGATTTATTAAGTATCACTCGCGCGATGCCCCCTCTGCTGCTTACACAGCAACTCCTTGGGAGCTTACTGGTGATATAACTCACACGCAGGAACACAACAACCCTCTAGGGAGTTGTTGCTTTTATGTGCCCCACTTCTCTTACAAACTTGTAAAAGTTTTAACCATATACCTAGATAAAGTTATTTTCTACATGGCTAAACAATATTTACAATGCAAAAGCAATATTTACTATTTCTACAGTTGATTACGTATTCGAGCAGAGTACCTATATGAATTCCTTAGTAGGCCTAGATATAAACCAGGTTAAATCGATACCATATTGATCAGAAGTAATTCACTTTGCCGTATCGCAAATATACTATACATACCTACTCTCCTATCGATTCTATAATTTCTAGGTAGGTCTATCTATTTATAACTTCACGCCAAATCCCTGACAGGGTAGGCAGGGAGAACCGAGCGCTACGCGACTCAATCCTTACATACCTCACTCGCTTCTTCAACATTCATTGCTCTTTTCATGCACGCTCGCCGGTTTCTAGGGCTCCTGACATCACCTTCTGATAGAACACGACCAATTTGATCATGGTAGGTAAGTCTTGGCCTTCCTCGGCTCCTACATCCTTCCACTTTTGCATCTAGGTAGGTAAGACTTGAAATTCCTTGTAGAATCCATAATCTACCTTCATATGTTTATAAACTGTAAAACGTTGGCTATTTGAGTGCTTGTTTTATGATGTTTCTAACTAGCACAGCTTTATTTATAAACTAGCTACATCCCGTGCCTTCGACCGCGCGTATCCTGTAGGAACCGCTTTTTCTACTTTCTTTCTTTTCCTTGTCTTCTATGAGTCGTATCGTGATGTTGAATACCCTGTAACCTTCGTCAAGAGACGGGCTATCAAATGCAAGCAAGTTCAATGCAAGTTCTGTCAAAGCCTTATTATTTTAATTTTGGAATACTGGCCAGAAATACTTTGACTTATTATAAAAATAGGACGTTCCCGCTTGCCGAAAACAAAAAATAAATTCATTTTCAAATATGGAGTTGTCGAAGTAAGAAGATAACGGTTATGGCGTTGCGCCGCTGTGGTTACACGCGCCATAAGAGATTTCCAACATTCTACAAAAATTGAAAATAACACTACGGTTTATTTATCGCACTATCAAACGATATACGAAATATTCAAGCTTCGAAAATCGTAATAGAAGCGGCCGACCACGCACAGTTGGGACACCAGCGGTCATCAAAGCGGTGAAGGCGTGAATCCCAACGCGCGCGGCGGCGGCAGTGAAAGAAATTATTATATAATTATTATTTTAATATTGTTTATAAACCTAATTGGCATTTTGTTTTTATTAATAACGCTGAATTTAAGACCAATTCCAAAAAAACGCTCAATACAGGCACTGAAGGATCATATTTTAGTTTTTTTGAAACATATCTTGTATTTATTATCTATGTACAAGTAACTATAATTTAAATTTTTTTTTTTCGCATGGTACGCCTATGAAGTTTACTTGAACGTTAATCTTATCTGTTTAAATTGCAATACATTTCCTGTTTGAAGCTTCTTGCTTGCCTCTCGCGATTCTTCCTGGGTGATAGCTGAAAACCAGTGACTTGCGTTAACGCAAGTAATTCACTGAGCTGTAGGCCCTTTCGTTTCTCTGCGACACACACGATGTTACACCAATTACCTTATATTCGTATATACATCATGTCTATGTTAATTGTGTATTTGTGTCGGTATGTATATGTTACCTGTGTATGTTTTATCTGTCTATATGCCAATCAAGTATTCCTTTGTAGTTCGTTCGTTTAGTAGTGTAGTTCCAAAACTTATTAATTTAATGCAGTGATAATGTGCCGACACAGTTCTTCACTTCATATTGTAATGTTCCTTATTGTTATCCTGTTGTACTGTATTCTTTCATTGTGTGTGTTTTTGTGAAATGAATAAAGTGTTATCTATCAATCTATCTAATTATTGCTTATTGTGCCCACTTATAGCAATAATCAAAATTATGACTAATTGTACATAAATAATAAAATAAAAATAGGTAAAAAAACTTTTTAAGTTAAACGGTTTTATGTTAAACATACATTGCAATGTTTAAGATAAATGTACTAAAAACCAAAAAATAATAAAATAGATACAGTCGTGGAATTATAAACATATGCATAGACTAGACTAAAATAAAAATAGGTAAAAAAACTTTTTAAGTTAAACGGTTTTATGTTAAACATACATTGGAATGTTTAAGATAAATGTACTAAAAACCAAAAAATAATAAAATAGATACAGTCGTGGAATTATAAACATATGCATAGACTAGACTAAAATAAAACCGTGGGGCACGTCAATTGTCTACAATCGTTGATTAAAATGTTTGTTTTGTAATGTTACACTATAATTAGGCAGTTGTTCAACCGACAACGATGGACGTGTGATAAGTAGGGCTAGAATGTGGAAACAAGCTAGCAAGCTCGATTATAAGCGAGTTTTAGGGTTTCATAGTGGTGAGCGAGTAGTACTTTTATCATATGTTTTGTCGATTAAAGACAAACTACGAGCAGTGAAACGATTCCTCGCCAGCCAGCAGTGTGAATGTCCAACGATAAACTAGTTGAAACATCTCTTTTATTTACATGGAGTGTATAACTATTGGAATTTCCATGAGCAAGAAAATAGTAAGTAATTTCCTCACCGTCTGCGGGCCAACTGCCTAACGACGAATTAAACGATTCTTCTATCGCACATTAAGTCGATAATTTGTAGACAATTGACGTGCCCCACGGTTTTATTTTAGTCTAGTCTATGCATATGTTTATAATTCCACGACTGTATCTATTTTATTATTTTTTGGTTTTTAGTACATTTATCTTAAACATTCCAATGTATGTTTAACATAAAACCGTTTAACTTAAAAAGTTTTTTTACCTATTTTTATTTTAGTCTAGTCTATGCATATGTTTATAATTCCACGACTGTATCTATTTTATTATTTTTTGGTTTTTAGTACATTTATCTTAAACATTGCAATGTATGTTTAACATAAAACCGTTTAACTTAAAAAGTTTTTTTACCTATTTTTATTTTCTAGTTTTTAGTTTTTATTTCGCATTCTGTTTAATTCATTTAGTGCTTCATTATTGCAAGGTTTCTTGCCCGTTAGTTTATTGCAGTCCAACTCCTCTATACGTAGTCCCTGCAAAGATCTTACTCTACTAAGAGCCACGTAGGCTTGACCTTCTTCAAACAGTTTCGCACCTAAGTATACGACTGCGTGATCCACAGTGCTGCCCTGCATTTTATGTATTGTAGAAGCCCATGATAGTATTAAAGGCAACATTCTTCTTTCAGCCGTCCCGTAATTGTACTCAGCTGGAAACTGTATGGCTTTCGGGTGTATAAGATGTACTCCGTCTCTTGCGAAATCAATTCGGACGGAAGGTACATCTGTTGCATACATCTGAGTTCGACGAAATTGAGGCCAAACGATTTCGTTGATGTAGCCTATAGCGCTATTTACTAATCCCTTTGAAACGTCAATATTGGACCGTAGCATGACTTTTGCCCCCACAAATATTTCCAGTTCCGCTGGTAAACCCCCAGTTTTGTTGATATCAGCTGGTATTATAGTAGCTATATCCACATTGTCTGCATTTCGTGTGGCGTGTACTAGCTGATCCTGCGCTTTTATTTTGTAAATGCGAGCACCATTATTTCTGTACAAATTCAATACAGCAGAGTTGTGGTCGTTAACTTGTTGATTTGTGGGATATACCCTTAACGCTTTGTCTATTGCAAACTCATCACTCGTGTCTTGAAGAAGTCTTCCCATTAAAATACTAAAATGTTGGGTTGTCCTTCACTTTCTTTAGCTCGTTTTGCTTTATACTTTTCTTTCGCTTTTTGAAGCCTTCGTTTACGTTGTGTTGCAGTTTCTGTTTTATTTGTGTTTGTATTTTTTATATTTTTTTTCACCATTTTGTTCCCACGAGTAATGGACATTTAAACGGTCGACCCCCCCAGAGGTCCAATAAAGGGGCAAGGCTATGTACAAAAAGATGCGCCTGAGTCTTGAGGGGAAAACGCTAACGACATATCATTTTTATCCACCCTAATGCCATACAGTTCTCGGCGCGTTTTAACCTTTCACCTTAACTTGGGTGGTGTACCGCTAACGACGTATCATTTTTAGCCACCCTAACGCCACACAGTCCTCAACACGATACCAAATCTTGACTTGGGTGGTGGATTCAGGCTGGATTAATCAGATACCTAAATTACAGATTCAATTTCTAAATTTAAATCTTATTATTATACGCCATTTAGTGGCTGCGCCCATCTTAAATATTGAGGTTGTATAGTGCACTGTATTCTTCTTGTCAAGCCCTTTTATTTGATACCCATATTGGTGGGATTGATAAAAAATTGTTATCAGCCATTTGGTAGCGGCGGGCATCTTAGATTTCAATTTTGCATAGTAAATTGTATTCTACTTGTTGAGACCTTTCATTTGATACCCATGTTGATGGGATTGATAAAACCTAAGTTTTCCGCCATTTTGTAGAGGCCGCCATCTTGTATTTTAATTTTATATAGTACATTGTATTCTACTGGTTGAGCACTTTCATTTGATACCCATATTGATTGGATTGATAAAACCTACGTTATCCGCCATTTTGTAGCGGCCGCCATCTTGGATTTCAATTTTTTATAGTATATTGTATTCTGCTTGTTGAGCCCTTTCATTTGATACCCATATTGATGGGATTGATAAAACCTACGTTATCCGCCATTTTGTAGCGGCCGCCATCTTGGATTTCAATTTTTTATAGTATATTGTATTCTGCTTGTTGAGCCCTTTCATTTGATACCCATATTGATGGAATTAATAAAACATAAATTATCCGCCATTTTGTAGCGGCGGCCATCTTGAATTTATAATGATAATGAATAAACATAATTGTATTGTCACCAAAATCCAAAGTGTATACAAAATTTCAAATTAATCGGTTGACAGGAAGAGGGTGAAATTTGAATTACTAAATTTGACCCAAGAATAAATAATAAATAAAACAAACGGGGTGAGCTAAATAAAACCGTTTAAAAACAGAATATGTCTCAAAAAACATGAATATAGGTGTTAGGTGCCTGTATTGAGCGTTATTTGGAATTGGTCTTAAATTCGGCGTTATTAATAAAAACAAAATGAGGGCGCCACTTAGCTTTATGCCCCCTCTTAACTGACGTTGTTTAGCTGTTTCACTTGTCGTTCATGAATGATGACAGATGCATGACCGATGCTTTTGAAAACAATCGGGAGCCGGAAGCTTTCATCGCGAAGGCATATTCCGATAAACATCAATTTAGACGTTTCATTTTCGGTCATTTATCGATGAAGCATCAAAAATGAAAGCAAAAATCTATTGTCTAATTTCGGAGAAATCCCTTCGAAGAAATGTTACTCCTCACTATATAATTAAATTTCTTAGCGAACCCCGGGCCCCGAAGCGAAAGCGATCGGGATTAACGATCGGGTGATGATGATTAAATTTATTCTAGGTTATGGCTTGACGTGGTGTAGCCTTATGTTTCAAATCGCTGTCTAAAGAAAAGATAAATAACGTAGATATATATATCTTTACATTAACAAACTTAGTAGATACGTATTTTACTACACGCGGCATAACTAAAACCACTCTGTAATCTTATCAGTTATCATATCATAGTACCTAATATCACAGACGTGTTCCAGCTCCAACGAACAAATATCATGTGCTAGTATTATTATGTGAGGTGACGAGAACACGCAGACCACAGTGCATTCCAAATATTTTTTATTGTGTTCCAGTATCTAATCTGTATGTAATCATTCATTAATTAGTATTTAAAAAGAGGTCGTGAAGTATAACAGGTATTAATTATACAGAGTAGGTATGTTTTTGTAACGTTTGTTAAATATCAGAAGTCATAGGATCTGTATACTTAGCAGATAGGCTTATTTGCTGTTTTTACTCGTTTTATGGCAGAATTCAATGCTAATGACAAAGGAACGAGAACAAGTCTCAAGTCAGACCGCACATGGAGTACTGTAGTCACCTTGCACTTTGCACAGGGTGCAACTGGATACGAGCTAGGCCTTGTAATTCAAAGATAAGATGTGAGAATTGTCGACGATCCTAAGCTTACACACATTATTGAGCCCTTAAAGGGAGATTCTGTCTCCCTTTGTGTGCTCTATCGATTGTTAAACGGGTTGGATTCTGAACAATCGTTCGATATGATGCCGACAGCTTCTTTTTACAACCGTACCGCTCGCCTACGATGAGTTGACCCTCACACACTGGAACCACAATTGTTCCATAGTGTGCAGTCCCAGAGAAATTCTTTTCTGAGAGCTCTCCAAGTTGTGGATAGAACTCCCAGCCAAAAAGGCTTGTGCAAAAGTGAAGAGGTTTTTAGAGGGTCTGCAATGCATCAGTAACACCCCTGGTATGGCAAATGCACATAGGCTGCGGCAACTGTTTACCATCAAGCTGGCCATATGCTCGTTTGCCACCTTAGTGGTATAAAAAATGTGGAATTCTCCAGTAGATGTTAGTATGGCTTCAACTGTAAACTCCTTAAAGCCATTTGTTTTATTTAATGCTAGCTGACACGGCAATTCTTCCATATATATATTTTTTCTAATTATTTATTTTTATGATTTTTTAATGAAATAAACTTTACGACCTTTTTTCATACCTACCAAATATACATTAAAAAAATCATAAAAATCGGTCGTGCCGTTTCGGAGGAGAACAACCACAAACACCATGGCACGAGATTTATATATATCTAGTATATATACCATTAATTACATCAAAAGTTTTTGACAGAATTTATGACCTATAAGTTCTGTCAAAAACTTTTGATGTAATTAATGATACACTTATTGATAATTATGTAAAAGGTGTATATATATGAAATGAAAGGTAATTAAATGTACAATAAAATTTTATTTACATTTATTCGAGATGCCCTCCTCCATTTTGAATACATGCCCTTAATCGACGAGGCCAGTCATCGATCGCAGCACGCACCACATTTATATCTATTTCTGCCGCTGCTTTAACCAGAGATGCTCGGAGAGACTTCAAATCCTGATGAGGTTTAGCGCAGACTTTCTCCTCCAAATGTTGCCATATCTTGTAGTCCAGTGGGTTTAAATCTGAACTGGAAGAGGGCCAGTCTTCATGCCCGATGAAGTCAATTCCACGGGCCGTCAAGCAGTTTTGACTGTTTCGTGCCTTATGAGCTGGTGCAGAGTCCTGTTGGAATATCTAGTGTCTGTTTTTGAACATTGTTTGACAAAGAGGTTCTACTATGTTTGTTGGACGGTATTTTGGTAAAGCACGACACTGGTTTTCACAGAAATACACCTCAGGCTTGAATACGAGACTCCAAGCTAAACCATGATTGATGAAGGATAATGCCCTCGCTGGACCCTCGGAATACGCAAATGGCAAATACTTTTTCATCCGAAAACAAAATATCGCGGTATTTTTTCCCGCGTACCGCCGTAACAAAGCGCGGGATCTTACGTCCTAATTTTTTACAAACGCTTGTTCAAAAAATGGCGGGTTTTTTACGATAAGCTCGTAGTCCCAGGTCTTCATTTAACAACACGCTTTTTTTTTTGTTTACGCACGGGATTTGTTTGGATAGGGCACCAGCGGTCATCAAAGCATCACTGCTTTCATGACCTCTGATGTCCTAAGCATCAAACTGTGCGAGGTCGGCCGCTCCTCTTACGATCTTCGAAGCTTGAATCTTTAGTATATCGTTTGATAGTGCAATAAATAAACCGTACTGTGTTCTCTTAGATTTTCGCGATAGTTACACATTGAATTAAACCATTTTTAACGGAAGTATCGCGTATTTTATTTATTTTGTTGAACCTGACGTTTCGAATGCTTTGCAGCATCCGTGGTCACATGAAGACTAGGAGAAGTCATCCTCCTTAATTCTATTATTTATTATATTAATTCTATTTTTGTCTTAACATTGGCGTCTTTTAGTACAGCCATTTCTACTCGCAACGGCACTTCAAATACTTTTCAAGTCATACTAACCTCACCTAAACATACTGCTCCTTGTCGATTAGAAAAAGCTTAGACGAAGCCGCGGCTAGCTTATTTGCCATGTAGCATAGTATTAAAGCTACGTATTATGCCCGGCATGAAATGTGTTACTGATAGGTAGGGGCGCATCAAAGCAGCCCGTCTGGGGTAGTACCTCCACCTCACAGAAAACCGCAGCCAAATAACAGCTCCCTAGAGGGTTGTTGTGTTCCTGCGTGTGAGTGAGGTCACCAGTAAGCTCCTAAGGAGTTGCTGTGTAAGCAGCAGAGGAGGCATCGCGCGAGTGATGCTTAAAATATTACAAGTGTTAATAGGCTACGATAACTGCTTTACATCAGGTGGGCCGTATGCTTGAATGCCTCCCGATGTTGTAAAAAAAAAATAGGTAACTCTATCTATGACATATTTTAACACCATTCCTACACATCTTGAAACTATCCCTATCCCAATACATCCCAAAACTGTTCGTAATATATCCTAAAACTATTCTGAATACTCCAAAATATACTTTTTGGATAGAAAATATATATGCAAGAAGGCATATTTTTTATCTCCCATCTAACAAACAACTTACTACTGCCAGCGAACTTAAATTAAGTTCGCTGACTACTGCACAAGTAACAAATCAATGCCATTGTCCAGAACACTACTGGGAATTACAATCCATAGATAAAATAAACATCGGCAATAGTATATTGTGCAACTAGTGCGATAAGTTGTCACAACATCGCATGAGTTGCAGAAACATTTACTTGTCGCACTCAAATGGAGTGAAGGAAAATCTGCGTGCGCCAAGTTTACTTGTCGCACTCAAATGGAGTGTGGTTTACTCAAAACTCATGTTGTAATATTAAAATGCCAATAGCGACTTATCACCCGTAACAATGGGCGCGGGCCAGATGTTATTTAATAATAATAATATATATTGACAGATTTTTTTTACATAAATTCTGAAATTGATTTAGTTCCCACACTAGGCTAAGCCTGTCCTGTGGGCAACTTTACAGCTTGATTTGTCGTGAAATAAGGTACTAAATCTTAAGGCACTTAAACTACATTTATCCCGCATTAGTAATAAAAAAATATATTTTAAAAGCATGTTAGAAAAGGGAGCGCAATTTCTTTGTGTATTTATGATACAATAAATTTCTATTTACCTAGTGTAATATGATTTATCATTATTTCAGAAGTCGTCAGTTCGAAGTTCCCTGCGACGGGCGCGCGCGGGCGCCGCGCTGTCGCCTCCGCGCGCCGGCATGGAGCGCCTGCGCCGCTCATTCCGCGAGTCGTTCCGCCGCCGCAAGGGCTCGCCGCCCGAGTCGGCCCGCCCGCACCAGTGGCACGCCGACGAGGCGGCCGTGCGAGCTGGGACATGCACCTTCCCCGTCAAGTACCTCGGGTGCGTCGAGGTCTTCGAGTCGAGGGGTATGCAGGTCTGCGAGGAGGCGATTAAAGTATTGAGGGTGAGACTACAAGTTTTTTTAACTTATATTGTGATAAGATCCTTACCAGACACTGGTTATTTTTAACTTAATAGCTATTTTAAGTTAAAAATAGCTATTTACCACATTTTTGTAAATAATTACTGAAAAAAATCTAGTCGCTTCATGTAAAAATCAGTGTCTTCGCCATATCCTTAGGCTTAGGCGGCGGACCCCGCCAATCCTAATGGATTAGGAAACGGGATAACGCACAGAAGAAGAATATTACTGGAAAAAAATAGGGCCCGTTTGATTTGAAGCGGTTGATTTACCCTATAGATGTATGCAACACAATTAGTATCATAATTCGAGCGTTGCCATCACCGCCGATAACGCGATCTCCTGAGCTGTATCCTTTTCGAAGTTACTAAATGAGACCGCAGCCAAATGAATGACTAACCCATTTGGTTGCGGTTTTATGCAAAGTGGAAGAGGTACACACAGCGACACCTCAAGCTAGACTGTTTGACCTTTGTACCATTATGCGCACGCAATAAGAGTAAAAATCGGCCAAGTGCGAGTCGGACTCGCACATGAAGGGTTCCGTACCATTATCGATAAAAACGGCAAAAAAATCACGTTTGTTGTATGGGAGCCCCTTTAAATATTTATTTTATCTATTTTTTAGTATTTGTTATTATAGCGGCAATAGAAATACATCATCTGTGAAAATTTCAATTGTCTAACTATCACGGTTCATCAGATACAGCCTGATGACAGACGGACGGACGGACAGCGGAGCCTCAGTAATAGGGTTCCGTTTTACCCTTTGGGTACGGAACCCTAAAAATGGTGCTGCAAGTTCTAACATGATGTGTACACATACAGCTTCTTAAGCAAGATATACAATACCTCCTGTTCTACCCAACTATCGCAGATGCAAAACAAAAATAAGAAGTCCATATTTGAAAATGTATGTAGCCTATTCTGGTAAAAGTATCCTTGCCGTGCTTGCTTGCGAAGCGCCACGTCGTCTAAAAGTTTGAAACTTAGATATTTATTTATGTAACAAATATGTGGATAGCTATGAACTGTTGGTCGAACCAAAAGACATTGCTTTATTCATTGATCTATGTATAATTATTGAGTAGTGATAGCCTAGTGGATAAAGAACAGGCCAATTAACAAACTGGTCCCCGGTTCGATCCTGGCATGTACCACTAAATTCGTGTCTTCGAATAGTGATAATTACAAATAATGTACATAAACATTATATAAACATATTCGTAACTATCACTAGCCCAGTGGTAAAGAAAAACATCGTGAGGAAACCCACAAGTCTAAGCAATTATATTTTGGAAGACGTATGGATCATAGACAGGTCTGATTTCACCTCTGGGTTGTAGAGGTCTGACGGCAGTCGTTCCAATTAAAAATCCGTATCTTCACCAAATCTTCAGGCTTGGAAGAAAATTATAATAAATCGTTAAGAAGAAAATATTTTTTTTATTTTTATACTACGTAGGGAGACATACAAGAATGCGGCTCGCCTGTTGTAAAGCGGACACCGTAGCCTATTAACGCTTGCGATATATTAATTATCACTCGCGCGATGCCTCCTCTGCTGCTTACACTGCAACGCTTTAGGAGCTTACTGGTGACCTCACTCACACACAGGAACACAACAACCCTCTAGGGTGTTGTTAGTTGGCTGCGGTTTTCTGTGAGGTGGAGGTTCTTCCGCAGACGGGCTGCTTTGACGCGCCCTACCTCTCTTAAATACATACAATACAGTAGTACATCTATAACTGTGGAACAGACATCGAAAAAATATTTTCGTAGATTAAAGTGATCAACAGAATTAACAATTTGTATCTTTCCACTCAATACCTTCATTGTTAGGGGTTTGCAACGGCTACCTATAAATTAGAATCGAGCGAGCGACGTCGTTAGCGATGTGTATAAGTTATAAATAACCTGTGTTACGTCAACCTGTATGATAACGATTTTTATTGTATCAGTATTAACATTTACTTTTAAAACATTTTAAATTGAATATTTGCTTCTATAGCCTTGTAACATCCATGCAAAGCGAGTCGTATTGCCTCATAACGCAATAAGGGTTCTTAACGCAATAATTCTTATGTACGTCGAATCTTTAAATTCCAGTCAAAGGTTTAAATCAAAGAATACCTTTTATTCTAATTTTACTTTGTTGATATGCATCAAATCATCGTTACTCTTGTTTTCGACGGAGATCACAATTTGTTTCTGTTTGTACCTACAGCTAAAAGCAGATCACGCTTAACACTCAAAGTACGATTGTAACTCTTATTACGAACGGCATAAGAACGGTACAAAGGTCAAAGTGTAAAGCTTGAGCTGCACTTATCTGCACAAAACTATGGTAACAATATCGAAAACAATAGTAACGAACTCTTTGATGCAACAATTTGACAAATTAACAGCGACGAGGTCCAAATATTCAATAATATATTAAACAACGAATATATTAAAATCGTCAATGATTACATTATTTATACTTATATTATAAAGAGGTAAATTTTGTACGTTTTGGATTATGATGATTTGGATGCAGTGGTAAACTCTAGAAGTACTGATCTTATATTTTGTGCAGGAGCAGTAGCTCAATGCCGGAAATCTCAATTACCCAGCGAGATGTCCGGCGGGCGTTGCTCTCCCTCGACATTCAAAAGTCGAGTGGGCCAGATGGCATACCAGCAGTGGTGCTAAAACTGTGTGCTCCTGAGTTGTGTTCTGTGCTAACGCACCTTTTCGTGCTTTCCTTCTCCACTGGGCAAGTCCCGTCTTCGTGGAAGACCGCTAATGTGCACCCGGTGAGAAAGGGCGATAGATCAGATCTGTCAAATTACAGGCCTATTTCCATAACCTTTCTTCTCTCCAAGGTGATGGAGCGTGTGATAAATACACGACTCCTGGCATACCTAGAGGATCACGATTTAATCAGCGACCGTTAATACGGCTTTCGCCACGGTCGTTCGACTGGTGATCTTCTAGTGTATCTTACACACCGCTGGACTCCGGCGATTGAGAGTCAAGGTGAGGTATTGGCTGTTAGCCTAGATCGGGTTTAGCTAAGAGAATGTCAAGCTGACGTCCAAAAAACTGTGTGCTCAACAGAGCTAAACAGTACTACAGTTCGGAAAGACTTATGTTATATAAGCCAATACCAGCTAGGACCTTGTAACTCGGTGCAGAGACAGGCTGTGAGATACGTCGATGATCCTAAACTCACACACGGTATTGAGCCCTTGAGTTTGAGAAGAGATTTTGCCTCCCTTTGCGTGTTCTACCTATTGTATAACGGGGTTGTGTTCTGAGGAGTTGTTCGACATTATGCCAACAGCTTCGTTTTACAGTCGCACAGCTCGTCGACGGCTGGGCGTTCATCCTCATACACTGGGACCGCATTGGTCGCTGAGATTTTCCCAATGGATTACAGTATGGGGTTCTTCAAGAAAGGTGTGAAGAGGTTCTTACAGGGTCGGCAACGCAAGAGTGGCACCCCTGGCGTTGCAAGTGTCCATAGGTTTTCCACCTTAGTGCCACCACCAAAAATCTTCTGAAATTTATTTCTACAATAGCTACATTACGTCTTCTAAGTCTGTTTATAATTATTTAAAACATGGAAATCAGAGTTTTAGGCAAGCGGAACAGTGAGCAGCTGCTAATAATATCTTATTTGTATTTTGCTTTTCCTTCCGTTTGCATATTATATTAAACTTCCATCGTGCAGCTAATAGCTATTACAGCAATGATTATGGTAATAAAATAAATAAAAGAACAGTCAATTGCATACATTCTTTTGATAGGTACCTTATGTTCTTTAATTTATAAATTGTTAGCATTCCTCAGAAAAAGCAACTGCATGACTTTTTTTTTTGGATATGCGGGATACGAAAATATAAAAACGATCGTAGGTTAAACCCTCTGAGTATATTACCTCCTCCTGTAGTACGGAAACTGTATACTTAAGATACTAATTCAAAGAGAAGTTTCTGTCACAGAACCGAAATTTGGGATATGCAAACGGGTTTACGAAAGGGAACGAGATGTGTGGATTAAGTCTTTTCTTTCAGATGTACGGCGGGGAAAGCCTTGGTAAAACATCAAAAGGTTTTCTGCGCATTTGTTGACTTCGAAAAGGCTTATGACAGTGTAGCGAGAGACGAACTTTGATCTACGCTCTCCATGCATGTGGTGGATGAAGTTTTGATAGGGGCACCCGAATCCTTATATAATAAGATTTAAAGGATTATAATATTTATTATACATTATACTCAGTGTTGACAAGCAAAACATATCGAGCAAATTTCCCCTTGCTATCATTCAGGGTTATACATGGGTATAGCAAACGAAGCATGAAAATGGAGTGAACGCCGTAGAAATGAAAGCGCTGATTTATTATCTGTGGAGGTAGATGATGTATAAAGTAAGTAATAACACTATACGAGAACAATGTAGAATGAAACATGATGTAATATGTCAATAATTGTAAAGGGTATGTTGAGATGGTTTGAACATTTTAAAAATATTTCATCTATCTATAACTTCACGCCAAATCCCTTACGGGGTAGGCAGAGAGGACCGAGCGCCACGTGACTCGATCCTTACATACCTCACTCGCTTCTTTAATATTCATTGCTATTAAAATATTTCGTAATATTTAATAAACGTGCAAGAATGATTGGAGATATCGGTAAGGCCTAGACGCATACAAGTTGATGTGTCGAAATAAATCCATATCAAAAGCACCCGAAACCGACGAGCACGCATGAAGAGAGTGATGAACGTCATACGTAACTGACGGAGAGACACGCAAACGATAGGGTTCGCTTTTACCTTTTTTGAAAATTTTACAAACAATGCGTTTTATATTTAACTAGCTGACCCGGCAAACGTTTTGCCATACTTTTAGGCAACTTTTTAAATTTTTCTCTTCGTAAGAACCATCCTCGTACTTCAAGGAATATTCTAAAAAAAGAATTAGCGAAATCGGTTCAGCTGCTCTCGAGATTTGCGCTTAGCAACACATTTAGCGATTCATTTTTATATTATAGATGACAGTTTTCAACATGCCGTATCTTATTCTTTTATTTAGAGTGTATACATAAAAATGGTATATAGATCAAGTAATGTAAAACGTGCGTTATGCAAAGAATAATCTTCGATCACTAATACCGCTGGAGCTCTAACTCTCTTTCTCCAAAGCCTCCTTTGCTGTCAGGGTTTTCCAGAGCAGATGAGGCTGGCTTTGGTCCTAAAATTAACCGGTCAGCCACTGACATTGCTGATTCCATAAATAAATAATTAATTTCAGAAAAATATTGAATTTCAGAATTCCCGCCGGCGTCCTGTCCGTGCCGTTCTGCACGTCAGCGGGGATGGCTTGCGGGTTGTCGAGGAGGAGACCAAGGGACTCATCGTCGACCAGACCATTGAGAAGGTGTCTTTTTGCGCACCCGATAGAAACCATGAGAGAGGTTTCAGGTTGGTACCTGTATAATATTGCAGCGTAAAACAGTAGGCATTTTATAACCCTTTATTTTTAAACAACCATATATGGTTAACTTTCAATAGTAATGAATCTATATATCTTCACGCCAGCTCTCTTGCGGGGTAGGCAGAGTGGGTCAAGTGTCATAATATGCGCTTCGTTGGCTTCTTGAATATCCATAGATCATATTTCAATAATTAATATTGTACATATTTTGACTACTTCTTAACTTTCCAAGTTTATATGAGACTAATCGAAAGTCAAACACACAAGACACCTTTCGAATAAATAAAATCGGTTCACAATTGGCAATCATATCATTGTAACATACATACACAAAACATACCGAGCTAATTGATAACCTCCTCCTTTTTAAAGTTAGTAAAATGCATGTTTCTATTAACTTGCAACTTTTCCCATTATTGTCAGTTATTTGCAGTAAGAACTTTTTCTGCGCAGTCTTCATTTGTGCGCGTAAACAGATGTAAGTTACCATATCGTGGTTGAGTATTATCATGTATTATCCATCAGTCAGTAAAGCCAGGTCTGCGAATGAATCAATTCTTAATCATATTTATATATATAGTGTCTACATCTGAAATTCTCATATCTCGGCGGGAGGTATAATGTGGCGGCGCACGTGTAACCTTTTTTATCATTGCATTACTATCTCTGTAACTTTGTCTCTGTCTCTAATGTTTGTTTGTATAACTAGTAATGTATTTGGTTGGTTATGATTTTGGTAGACACTTTTTGTAGAAGAAACTAACTGTTTAAGCTCGAAAAACACATTTTTCTTCTTAATTTAAGTATGTAATAAGATAAAAATCATTTATTATTATTTATAGACACGTCTTACATTTTTTGAAATATAATCTTTCTTTTTTTTAAACTGCTAGTATTTCAGAAATTACCATTGGCGAAAAAGAAATGCCGGAAGAAACTTGCCAATATAAGTCTCTCTTCAAATTGACAATTAAATATTACAATAAATTCACGTCAGCGTATTGGTACAATAATGATGCCAATTGATAGAATTATAGATGATTAAGAAAAGGTTTTCTGTGCTGAATTATTTCCAGACTTCTTTGTCAGTTACATATTCTATAATGCGCCTTTTTACAGATAGTAATTTTGATGTGCTTTTAGAATACATTGTCAGAAAAGGACAGAACTGTTTCCATCAATTTATTATAGAATCGAATACAATTTACAAGAAAAGATCTACCAGTCCTAGCAAGCCGATGTACCGGATTAATCAACATATTTCTTATGTTGGAAGGAAATCCCATTCTCTTTTCAACATAGTAACTGCTGCTTAGTTCCTCTTTATCCCTAGTATATTTATTGTATTAAATGTGACGTGTGTCCGCCCCATAGCTACATCTGTCGCGATGGCACGACTCGGCGCTGGATGTGCCACGGGTTCCTGGCGTCGCGAGACAGCGGCGAGCGACTGTCGCACGCGGTGGGCTGTGCCTTCGCCGCCTGCCTGGAACGCAAGCAGCGCCGGGACAAGGAGTGTGCCGTCTCCATGAGCATCGACGCCGCTAGCCACGCCTTTACTCGTCAGGGATCATTCCGCAAGTCTTGTGAGTAATTTGTTTGTAATGGGCGGTTTCGGATTAGCATATATATTCTGCGCGTGTAAGCTCGTTTGTGTCCGCGCGTACGTATAAGTGCGCATTTTTGTCACATACACATCTCGTACGAGCATTGCGCTCCTATAAGTTCGTATAAGCGCAAGCCGAGAAGTTCGCCTGCTCGCGTCTTTTCGCCTTTGTAGGCGGCGAGAAATAAGTCCTAAAAAGCAATATTACTTCGTGGGAATTAATTTTGCTACTGACCCATTGTTTAGAACTAATAGATAAGAATGAGCACGTACACGCGAGTTTGATTTTTTGATGAGCGAAATGTAATGGCTGTGTAAACGCGTATGCTAAAACGAACGTAAAACGCACAGAAAACATACTAATCTGAATCCGTTAATACTAACTATTGATATATAATGTCATGCTTCGTTTCCAAAAACATGATTGACGGTTTCTTGAACTCGGACGTCTAAACACTGAATAAATACTAGTGGGTCATATACGTAACCTTACACAAACGCCTGGAGTGTTGATGTTGAAAGAAACTAATGCAATGGAAATTAAACTATTATAGCAAACGAAAGTTCAAAAGACACGCTTACTGCCCAAGAGCTTACTGAGTTAAGTGAAACGGGCCCACACTATGAGGACTTACACTAGTATAAGAATATATGTAGTAAAAGAAATAACACTAGTACAAACTAATTTTTGGATGCGCGTGACCAACTGAAAGGAGAGGTCGGATTCTACGGGATTGCAATCATTAACCTTAAAAATGGAAAGAAGTAAAAGAGGCTATTGCTATCCGTTGAAAACCGATTCTCGTTTTTAAAAAAGTTAAAAATTCTATTTTTCTTCCGTAAGTAAGTAAGGATTGTCACTAACAAATGTGCAAAATATCCACAAATTATCGTAGAAGAAAGAAATGTACCTGTTTTAAAATGATCAGGGAAAAATCAAACAGTTTTTTCTATACTACGTTGGAAGACACACAAGCATACGGCCTATCTGACGTAAAACTCCCCAGGAAACTTACTGGGAACTTTGCTAAACCAACAAGTCTCCAAGGAGTATTTTTTTTGTCTGTGAGGTAGTTCCATCAGGTAAGTCAAAGTTAAAGTCAAAATCTTTTTATTCCGTAAAAATGGCTACATTTGTTTGGAATCGTCACAATTTTTTTCCCTACCGTGCAGTTCATGACTAGGTGAGCACTGATAAAAATACTGCCAAAAAACTCAGGCATCCCTCTTTTGGTATCCAAACAAATTTACATAATTTATTAATTACATTATAATTGGATCGACTCAATCCCAGGCATTCTTATCATTAATATAGTCAGATACTTTAATATGCCCTGCTACACAATTTGGCTTTAATAGTACTTTTAAACTTGTTTATTGACAATTCTCTTATATTGCTGGGAAGTTTGTTATAGAACCGTATACATTGCCCCATAAAAGAATTACTTATTTTGTGGAGACGGCTTGCATGTAACACAAGATTATGCTTATATCTAGTATTTATGTTATGAGTATCACTCTTTTTACAAAATGAGTCTATGTTTTTATGGACATACAAAAGATTTTCATAGATATATTGCGATGCGACTGTTAGAATATTTATTTCTTTGAATTTTTCTCTAAGGCTCTCACGGGGACCAAGTTTGTAGATAGCTCTTATGGCTCTCTTTTGCAATAAAAAGATGGTGTTAATGTCCGCGGAGTTACCCCAAAGAAGAATTCCGTATGACATAATACTATGAAAGTAGCTGAAATAAACTATTCTAGCCGTATCAACATCAGTGAGCCGTCTAATAGTTTTCACTGCATAGGCTGCAGAACTTAGTTTTCCTGATAATTTTTCAATTTGTGGGCCCCATTGTAGTTTGGAGTCAATTGTAAAGAGGTACTTCCATCCAGTCGTGATGTTTTGATGCATCCTACATCTCTTAAAATATGTTGCAAACGCTTCGTCAAATTTCCACTCAGCCGATGCCGACCTTGGGGAAACTTTGATAAATTGCCTATTAACGAACCTAATCAACCGTCAATTGTTTTTGTCTGTTCAGTTTTTATCAATACTCTATCATCACGAGTGTAATTGTATACACTTTTTATGTAGTTGCTAAATTATTGGGGTTCCCGTGTTCTATCGCTATTACCCTGTTGTATCTCCGTCCGTAGGCCACAGGCGTGTAGATCTCACTGAATGGCTTCACTGAATTGTAGATATTTTATGTAGAAATATTAGAGAATGAATGAATTTCTAATTAAATATTCAGTGTTTTATGTACTTGAATACGACAGCGCATTTAAAAGGTTTTTTATGCCTATGTAGGTATATTAGATGTCAATATTTTAAACTAATTGAGTAAAGAAGTTTTAGTGCGTTAGGGAATCATAATAACTGTGAATTTTTACGATGCGCACGCAGACCGACATCTAAAATCGACACCATGATGTTGGTTATGGTTTTGTATTACAAACGTAGAGTACCTACCGGCAGACAAGATGAATTTTTAAACCCTAGTAAAGTCAGAGCCCGTTCGCTCTTGTCCATTTTTCCTCTACCGTTTAATCAGTGTGTACTAGTGAGCTGTGACAAATTGTGTCACTATGACAATATATTCGGTGATTGCTGTATTTTAAAATTGCAAGTTGTAGTTAGGCAGCTTTCGTCGAGTTGTTTGTCAGCATGAACCAGGTGCGAGTGCAACGACGCTCTTTTAGGATCTTGCAATTTTTTTTATGATCTTATATTGAAACAAACAAACGTGTACGTATTGGTTTGATCCTAGTTAAAAAGCTATTATGAATCAGTATGTTCTAAATTTATTGTTTAAATATGAAGTGTGATAGACAGCAGAATGACTGCAACACGGTTCCATGAGTACAAACCCAAAAAACGGTCATTATTAAACGTCTATTGTACCGGCAGACGTATTATAAAATCATTTTCGTTTACATTTAAAGAAAAAATATGTCGAATTGGGACCGCCCTCATCATAGAATAATTGAAATCTAGCAGATTTATTGGAAATATGAGGTAATATATTCAAATAACCATATGTTAGTAAATAAGGCCACTAATACAAGACCACTTCGAGATTTTGTATTCTCGTTATCCTAAAACTTGGCAAGTCGGTTAGTTCACATGACATTAATGAGTCTCTCTGATGAGATCGGAGACAGCCATAGGAAGCTCTCATAAATAATTTTGATCAAAAATTTTGATTCACCTCTAGTTGGTACTCATTTAACTTAGTGGGATAATTTGAAAATGCAGCGTCAATACTATGATGTGTATATGAATGTCTATGTTTGTATAAAACAATAAATAGTTGTGAGCAATCCCACCCAACATGTAAAAATATGTTGTAATTATGTTGTGTTATACGCTGAAAATAGATTATTATACGATAATATTCTGTTACTTTTTTGGGACTTTTGTTACCAACTTTTATGATTAAATTATTGAGCTGATATTTGTTTATTGATTATTTGAGAATTATACAACGGACGCGTTCGTTCGTTCTAATAGTTTTTATTTAATATTTCTCGCTCACAACATCAACATTGGTGGTAATAACTATCATATGTCACTCGTAGCTTACCATCTAATACACTAAGACTAACGTGACTTATTGTTGTGTGCGACTTCAGGCGTAATCAGCCGACGTGTTTCGGAGGC
Organism: Pyralis farinalis; assembly: GCA_947507595.1. Classification (NCBI taxonomy): domain Eukaryota; kingdom Metazoa; phylum Arthropoda; class Insecta; order Lepidoptera; family Pyralidae; genus Pyralis; species Pyralis farinalis. The sequence goes on along the minus strand of OX382271.1, from coordinate 18,547,223 downwards.
GGATGTTTCGGTGTCCCCGATGCCGGCGGCGCCGACGCCGGCCGCCGTGGTGGTGCCGACGCCGCGCACCTCGGCGCACAATCCGTTCGCGGTAGAGCGGCCTCATGCTGCGCCGCATCTGCTTGAGCGGCAGGGCTCCTTCCGCGGATTCGCACACCTCAACAACAGGTACTAATTATCACCTCCAAGTTATTATTCTACTAGCTGTTCTCCACTTAGCAGCAGCGTTTTAAGTCTTACACTGAAACCCTATATATTTAAGGATAAAAATAAAGTTTTAATAAAGAACATGTTTTAATTGTTTGCTAAATTTATTGAATTATCTGTTTGTAAAACGCCGAGAATTCAAGGATATTATCGATTTATAAAAACTATAAAATGTGTGCAAATCATTTATTTAGAAATATATGTAATTCCTACTTAAACTAATGTACTGTATGTTTAAGTAGGAATTACATATATTTCTAAATAAATATTAAGACAGAGCCACAAATTTTTTATGAGTACGTTGGTTTCGAGCCAGGTTTGGGTAGTTCGTGCTTTCGGTTTAGGGTAGGTGTAGTCTTGCTTGAAAGTTCACGATACATTTTTAAAAAGTGTATTGCTGAGAGGTTTCACAACGCGACCCAAGACAGTCTCTTGATATATTTTGGTACACTGAAGTCTTCACTCCTATTTCACAAAAATGAAGCTTTGTGACTCCTTGATAAGACACCCTCCACCAAACTATTACAGACGCAGGATGATGACCACGTTGTACCTTTCTTAATCTTCATTTCTTGTGAAAAGATTTTTGTTTCCTAATTAAGTTTGTAGTCGATGGTACGATATACTAACATACGGCTGATACCAAGCTTTTGAAGTGTCTTGAATATGACCGACGGCTCCATACCCACTTTGTGCAAGGCCAACCACTGCAATTCTATTTCCTTTAACACCCATAACATTTCATTCCATAAAAAAGTTGAAAAAAAGAAAAAGTTCTATGTAATAGTATTTATGGTTAGACTAGTTATATATTACATCGAGACGAACGTCAATATTATGATATACATGCCTCGGGTGTGAATTAAGCTAAAGTCGCATCTGTATTATATGAAGCTCGTACTAACAAATATTTTTGTGTATTTCAGTTCTCCGTTCAAGCGGCAGATGTCGCTCCGCATTAGCGAGCTGCCGTCGAACTTGGAGCGGCAGCGCGCCGGGCTGGGCTCGCCCACGCGCTCCACTGGCCAGGCCAGCCCGCGGCTGGACCTTGTGCCACTCGAGGTTACACGCTTTTTGTATTAATACCATTGATATACATACAAAAATACTTTCTAGCTTTTATACATCTGTATTAAGTGTACTATTGAACCGATTTTCATCGAGAATAGCGGGGTACCATTCCGGTTGTGACAAATTTCTGATACTTGTGTTAACAAATATTGAAACAGGTCCATACGTTCCTGAGCTACGATTCGCAGACAGACTTTAACAACAAACACATCATGACACCTCTTTGTTAAAAGAAAATTGTACGTTCATAGGCAGTCTAGTGACCACCATACAGACTTTTCATTGCTTTTAAATAACATAAGGCGCATTTTTCTTTTCCTATGTTCACTAAGTAAGGAGTGAACTTTATAGCTCTTGCGGACTGCAGTAATCTCACCTCATATGTCCATCCCCTCATGTCCGTGAATGTGTTCTTGTGAGTAGTTTGTTATGCGATATGTCGCAGGTAATATAAAAAAATACATTTCTGTACAGCCAAAGTACACACACAACATCTGAGAGATTATGACGTATCTCGGTTGACAATTCAGGGCCTTTGTCAACTATTTAATTACGTTGTGATAATATAACAATCTCTTTCATCGTCAACCAAGAACAAGCAAAACACGTGGGCTTTCCAGTAAATGATAAATAGTGGTCGTATTTACACCACGACCATATATAATTATCCAGCTGTGCCGAATACTCCACGCTCTTCGTCGATATGAAAATGTCTATGTTATATGCTTACACCCGTATCTTTCTGACAGACGTCAGCCGCGGATCCGGCAGCCGCGTCGGTTACGGAAGAGACGGAGGGAGAGGCGGACCCGGTGGCGGAGATGTGCCAGAAGCTATCGCTTGGACTGCGCGCGCTGGCTGAGGAGCCCGTGTTGGCTCCGCTACCGGTCGCCGCCGCGCTTCCACATCCCGACGCGTGGCTGGGCCGCGTGGCGCGCGCGCCCACGCTCGCCGTCGCCGGTCGCGCCAACTCTTACGCCGGACACTCGGTGCATAAGCCGCCGCGAGCCTCCACCAACCCTTTTCTCGCGCCCGCTCCCACCCCCGCGCACATGTAGACTGCAAAGCACAGCACATGAGTATCGCTCTAACTATTATTGATTAAAATGGTCTAAATTGAAGAAAAACAATCTTACATATTCGGTGAATCCTCTTATTATAATAGTAAGTTCTAAACGCGAAAAATCTATAAAAAATTTTCATCATGGGTTGTTTGCACGAAGTACAAGACTTCGTTTCTATACCGGAGGCGTCTACCAATCGAGTGAGAACTGGTTCAAAAATATTAATAGCTTTAACACCGCTTGTTGAGGAATACTGTACTGTGTGTACGGCATTTAGTACCGTAAATAAACTGAATACCAACTGAAAACAATGGAATGAATATCGACGATCGAATAGGCAACTTCGAATGCACTAAATTGATTTGCGTCTATATGTAGGTCGATAGGTAGGCAGACCTGGGGTAAACAATGACTTATACCTACAGAGCTAAAATGTGTGCAAAAGAAGATTTTTTTTGCGATTGCGGACATGCTTGCTATGGAAGCTATTTGTTGTCATTTCTGTTCTCTCTCTGTTCTGAATTTGCTTGTGAAGAGGATTGCGTTATGTTACGCGTTGTATCTATCACTATAGGAAAACGTGATCTAATAATCTCAATTTACGATCTTCGATTTTGATGCGCTATGGCCTGATTCCTGCCACGTGAGGATTTTCTCCCTGTGACGACCTACGTAGTTCTATCGCTTGCTGTGCGATAAACCAAACGTTCAGTGATTAGATTCGAGCTATTTGGAATAATATTTCGAATATTATAAGACGAAGTAGTGCGTCGAATACTCTCGCTTTTATTCAGTCCTTTAACATGAGATTTGTATTACGCGTTTATCCTAAATGTCGTCTAAATTAGCAACGAAGGGAAAGTGTGTCATGTTGTAAAATTTAATGATACGTAAATGAAAATCATACTGCATTTGCCTTATCTGTTCTTTGAAAAGAGTTGCTATATTTCAATAAGCTTTATTTTTTTTTATTTGCATAATCGATGTTGTTTCTATAGTACAAGTTGTCCCTTAGTAGAAACAATATACATGGATAAATGAAAGCCGCTCATTGAAGTGGAACCCGCTTGATGTTGATATTAAATGCTATTTGAAAGTAATAATTGTTAGGTAAACGATGAGACGCCAGGCTTCTTAGCACTGTGTTTCTGAAAAGATATATCAAGTTAAGAAGGGTATTTTTTTACAATACGCATAATATTTTCGAAATCTTTAATAAAAATGGTCGCATTAGTAGTAGTAGTTGTCCATCAGCCGGGTACTTCGTGACATTGATTTTTTTTTGCAATTTCAATGTCGGTCCCTTATTAGAAGTTAATCCTTTTTAATGAGTAGAATGATCCTTAACGGCTTGATATTATTACGCTTTATGATACATTCATATTTGTTATTGATTTGTATGAAATCTGTGATCGAAGAATTCCTTACACGAAATCATAAGGAAATCTAATGCCTATAATCAGCATATAAAATATATTTACTTGTCTATTCCTAGGAAATCTATATATTTCTTAAACAGCAATCGAAAATATGTTAATATTCGGTATGTTGGTAGATTACAGCGGTGTAAGCGGACCGTGGGCGCCGAGAAAAAAACTCACTCACTGTAGCAATGTTAGGATACCTTTAGACACTATAGACAGTGGGCCTCCGTTGCCTTTAAGCTTTTGATTACCATTGTTCCTTTTACTCCAAATTATAATTTGAAACACATGTGTACAACAGTAATCATTTGAACTAACATTTTTATAACATTATACGTTTGTTTCACATTTTGTAGTACTATTTAGCAATTGCATACATTTACCTAGAAAATGCTTACATTTATTGAGCAACGCATGTAAGAACGAACCTTTGATAAATTATTTTACGGAAAATGGTATGTATGCATTTTTGGCTCAAACAAAAAAATGAGCGGTCACTTCTAGGCTAATCTCAATTTATAGCGATTTGTTAGAAGCTGTTGTCCGCGACGCAGTGGACGCGGAATTAGCTTTTAAATTTTACACACGAATCCTAAAGTTTCGGTATAAAAAGTAACCTATGTGTTTAATAGAACATGCTCTACCAATTGCGTAAGCCTGCAACGAACGAGAACCCTACTATTTCCTCCTCACTTACTGAAAGCGGCAGCTTGTGGCGGGTGTTATTATATTTACTATTCATTATAAACCTGGTAAGTTACTCGTGACTTTGTATATTAGACATCTTTATACCGGTCCCTCGCCAACGTTCTCTTTCCCATCGGACACTTTGGTTGGCTGGTAGAAATCTGTTCCAGAGATAAGCTCTTACACTAAGAAGTGTTTGAGTTAATTTTGTTTCTTTTATTCATCTTGGTTCATCAATGGTTATTCATTTTTCTATTCTCCTTACTCAAATTGAGCGTATTGACAACGACCGACTTTGTTCACGTTTTTCACGGCAAAATTGTGGTCCCGTTAAAGTATAATGTGAATTTTATTATCAGGAGCAATGCTTATTTTACCTATATCTGTGTTACCATATTATCGGGATTTGGCATAAATTAGATTAAATTAATTGATCTACTACTTGTACCGACAGAACGTTGACGATTCAATTAACAATTGTTGAAAACTATCGTTGTTGGGTTCAAGATAGTCAAAATATATTTATTGAATACAGATTGTACTTAAGAATCCATCAGACGAGATATTGCTCGCAACGTCCAGAGAAGGGCGAGATAGAACGTTATTCTCTGTAAAGGAGATAACAATTGACGAAAATTACAAGTATGATTATATGCTTCTGTTTCTTTGTTGCGATTGGATATCAAATGTTGACAAATGTTATCATGTACGTACACTGCAGAGGATATAGTTAAGTCAATATAATTATAGTACTTAATTGTTAAGTCTGCGCACTGTGCTATTGGGTTCGTACACATATAAATTATATCTCCTATTTATGCATAATACGTCAGTGTACTAAATACTACGAATAATAAACATTGACCATAACTAAATAAATATCGATTATTAAAAAGCCTTTAACGCACATGTACTTAATCGTAATGTAATAATAACGCACATCAATAAGCTACATGTTCTGCACTTGTCCGTTATTATAAGCCACCGCATATAGTGGCCAACATTTCGTGGATACATTTATTAACAGCACTAACGCTTTTCCCTATTTATTGTTCGTAGATTAATTGTCGTGTTAATATTCGTCCATGCAGTATTAAATTTGAACGAGCGGTCTGTCCATGCGATTTGTACAAGTAAAAACAATGCAGTATTTTGTTATTACGTAATATATATTATAGGATTATGGATATATTTGCTGTTTTGTATATATTTGTAAATTTGTAGGATATTTACCACTTGTCGTAAAGTGAATCTTGTGTTTATTTTTTGTACTTTTTTATTAAATATATTCGAATATCTGTGGATAATGAATCGAAAAAGCAGTAATATAATTTGTTAGGTAATGTGAACAGTGAAATTGGTGTACTTATGTGTTATTGAGTTCTTTAATTAATCTTATTACTTAAAAATAGGCTTTTCTATTGTTGTTTTTTTTTCTATTTCTGTTTTGTTTACACTGGTGTTCATAAGTACGCTACTTATTGGCAGTAGATAATAAAAGGACGTTAAGATTACGAACACTGGCGTCATTATCCTCGCCTTTTTTATTTTTATACGATTGCGGTTTTGTTTTTGGTCTCCATTCTATCTTTAATGAAAATCTTTGCAATATTATGTTTTATCTCGCATCTATACATTCCACGCCGATTTGAAACTAACCTAACATTAGTAGTAGCAATGTTGGACAAACGCATATCACTAGCTAGCCTTTCATAAATTATGAATGCACGTTGTACTTACGATTTGTAACTTTATACTAATTAGTACTTAATTGTATGTATATCTTAGAAAAAAACATTAAATCTCAAATTTACAATAAACTACTAACAAAGTTATTGTTGATTGAACAGTTTACACGCTTTGACATGTAAAGAATATAGCAACACAGTTGACTTGCTGTTTGTGACTATGTACTAGTTAGTATGTAATTGTATGTGTATCTTAGAAAACATATTAGCGATCAAATATAAAATAAATACAAATTAACTTATAGTTTTTGAACATTTGAATGTCTCTGACATCTAAAAAATATATGAATACAGACAACCAATTGATAAAAAAAAAAATTAATACACCTATTTTTATACTTATTTAAAAGTTCACTAATATACCACACCATGACAAAAAACGCAAAATTTTTCTAAAAATTGCTTTATAAGGCTTCGTTTCCACCGGCATTCATAAATTTGACATTTTACTTTGTAGCTAACATTTACATTGAACACTTATTATATGTTATCACAGTAGAGATTTAAGCAGTAGGACAATTTCATACACACGTTCGAAATATACGTATAGTACTCATACAGATAAGCGCCACTACTTGTGCCGAAGTATGGGCACAGTCAAATCTGAAATCAGACGCCACCGGCCCTTTGAAACGACTAGTGACGTTGTATTGCTATGTCTTCTGTACTCAGTATTCGCGATCCTAATTGGTGACGCAGTCTAAACTGAGCGATCGATAAGTATTAGTCAGTAGGCCTATAACGCACTTAAAATTGCTTTATTTTTATGTGTACTAGTTGACCTAGTTTATGTCTCTACTGTGGTGCTGTTCTGTTTAGCTGTGGAATGATTAATATTCCAGTATGTCAGATCTTAATGTCAGGTGTCATTAGTGTGCCACGCATTTAGAGCGTGTGAAAAGAATTGATTCCAGTAACAATAAACCTCGCTCAACATTGTATTGTCTCCTAAATTATGATATATTCACATTATCTGCATGAATATTGTAATAATTAGGTTTATGAAAGAAAGCTGTAGTGACGCATGCTTGAATTCAGCAATAAAATATTATATAGATGATATAAGAACAGCACAGTTTTGTTTAGTGAGCCCAATTGTTTCGCCCATATTCTGCTATGTCAATGTGATATTGTGAACTTATAGTAAGTGTTGTGGTTTTTATAATAAATGCACACAAATTTATAAAGCACTATTTTGTGGACTTATATGAAATTAATCACTGTTAAATAGAAATACATAAATTGTAGAACAATAGAGTAGTCATATTTTAAGCCAGTGTAATTATATGTAATTCAAAATATAAATAAAATAATATTTTCGTGTCAGGTCGTGGGCTTGTTAAATGAATTGTACTTAATGCAGCGCGTGGGAATCGTGTTGTTTGAAATTATTTGTTGGGTGTTATTGTATATTCTACGGTGATTTAATCATGTCGAGCATGTAAATATCAACGCAAATATGTAGATATTTTAGATGACGAGAGTTCAAATATTATGAAAAATAAATATTATGTTTAGTTGATATGTTCGTTGTTATTTTTCTCAACTGCAGAAAACCTGCTCAATGGCCCGATGCTTCTCCACGATATTGCGAAGTAAAAAACTTGACCCGTATATCCTCTACCGTTTCGAAATCCACCCTGTGCTCCCAAAGCATTCCATCGGACTTCACATTCATTTTCCTCTCAATATTTTTTCCACACACTTTAGCTGTTAAACTAATCTGTAGGGGCATTGACATTGCTTCGAAACACTATAACGAAAAAATATCCGTCAAATGTGTGAAATCCAAGACAAAAATTTTCGAATCCGTTTCGAATATGGCTTTTCGAAGCAATGGGAATACCCACACTGATCATCAAACTAATGGCCCTATAGTTGCCTGCCTTTATACAAGATCACGAATCGGTCTTGACCCTTCCGGCTTTCCAGCATAAATTGCTCAAAAACCAGGCGTCACTAACGTAGGTGTCATCTGGTTTGATCATCTCGGCTGTAACTACGAGTATACTGATTCCCGATGACTTTCCATTTTTCAAACTTCGTATCGACCATTACATCTCATACGAGGGGAGGTCCAAACGTCCATAGACTGCCGACATTAGTAAATCATTAGTATTTTACTAATTAGGCACTCATTGTTAGTATATAAGTCAAATTTCAACCCCGTAACTTCATTCGTTTACTAGTAATCACCCAATAAGTCAATCTGGTAGAAAACTGCAACTATGGAGCAAATCCAACATCGAGCTGTCATCAGGTTCCTGACTAAGTAAGGAAAAGCCGCTCGAACCATAATGAGTGAAATGGAAGCTGTTTATGGTTATGGTAAAACCATGATTTACAAGTGGTAGGGTTTAAATTTAAACAAGGAAGAGAATCAATTGAAGGCGATCCTTGCTCTGGACGACCAATTGAAGCCATCGTCATCGTGGAAAAAAATCGAATAACTTGTACTGGAAGAAAAAGCACTTGTCTGAATTAGTTGGAGTATCCAATATAATATAACCCTTTTGAGGATTCTCCACGATCACCTTAGCATCACAAAAGTCAGTGCAAAATGGATGCCAAGAATGCTCACGCCGCCTCAAAAGAAACAACCGAGTAGACGCGTCGAAGCACTTTTGGAGCTGTGTAGCGAGGAAACCATGCTAACTTCAGAACAAATAGTTACTGGAATACATGAAACGTGGGTTCATCACTTTGAACCTGAATCCAAACAAGAGTCGATGCAGTGGCACTAAAAGGGTACACCGCCCCCTAAGAAACTTAAACTGTCGGAATCGGCCGGAAAGTTGATGGCTACATTTTTTTTTGAGATTGTGAGGGGATTTTATTAATCGATTATAAAGAGAAAGGTACCAAAATAGGGAGTACTACGCTTCAATACTGAATCGGTTAAAAGAAGCTATCAAAGAAAAAAACAAGACAACGCGCCTGTTCACAAGAGTAACGTTCCTGCGACGAAGAGTTCGCCAAAAACCGGGATTTTTTTCAATTTCGTAGGGATATTGGCGCGTTAAGCGTATTTTATCGCTTTTACCATGATGAGTGCTCTGAATAACTGTTTTCCCTTATCCCACCCTCTCCTTTCCCTCATACAACCACACGTGCGGCAACTCCTATCACTGTCGCACTATTAAAAAGTGGAAGGCCATGCCGGCACAAGAGTTTCCCTCCTTCAAGCGAAGCGTGAAGAAGCATCTTGCGGGCCAGCATGGCTGCGTCAACTGATGCCGCTGCGATTTGGTGTGCTAAAATAAAAAAAAACATGTACGTCTCGGGACGCCCGACAGAAGTGATAATTTAAAGTAATCTACATATAATTAAAGCTGCCGTATGCGTGAGAGAAAGGGAAGCCAGACACACTGGCGCGCCGTAACGCTTTACGTAACGAAGCGGTTTACTCTCCCATAAGAAGTTATCACTTCAAAAAAATTTTTCACGCATGACTTTCATTATTGGTTTCATTTCTATCGACGGTATATTTCTTTCTTTTACTCTTTTATATTATCGCTTTGTTGCAAAGATGATACATAACCCAGCCACGCTTTCCTCTTTTTCCCACGGAGGATTCAACCTTCGCATTCCACCAGAATCTTTCAGTGATCTACATTTCTTTGCTCATCCACATGCTACTTTCGCGCTGTCCACCATTTCAGAATTTTCCAACATTTGTCTACATCTGCGGCGGCGGAATCGCGTTCGCAAGTCTTACTGACTGTACTTTTTCACATGATTTCTTTTACAATTTCCGAAAAGAATACGCACTCGCCAGTGCCTCCACTTAAAAAAGTCCACAAGCCGGCTCACCACCAGATAGTAGTCCGTTTCAAGTGTAGGACCTCTGAAGGCTCCAATTTCGGGACGGTACGGTAACCAATTTCGGGAGATGTCAACTTATGAAAATAATATCAGTCACAATTTTCTATTCATTCAGTCTTCATGTACAAATGTGAATATCCTTGTGATGGAATAATGTGTTCGACAAAAGGAGGTTTCGTTCCATATACATAGGTCTAAAAGTAACTTATACGCATTGTTCACTCTCTTATCTCCGTATGGACCAAGCAGCCTCGGTAACTGCTTCGCTTGGTACACACAATACTAAATTATAATCTTTCACACCAGAGGACAAGCGAGATGAAAGCATGACACCTGTATCCACCTCTCACATACCATGTGCCTATACGACACTCGGCTCTTCTCTACCCACTGTGATGAACGTTTCGTGGTGGGTGCGCCGCATGCATTTAAGCACATCGACGAGGGTAGGTCACTCGAGGCTTACTGTTAAAGTAGTTAACCATTCCACCACTCGTCTCGTCAACAAATGTTGTCCAAATGACTAATTCCTAAGCTTTAATTGAGCAGTCAGAAGCCGTTATACACGATTTCGCGAAACATTTCGCGGTCGTATACGACCACCCGGGTTTCGAAGGGTTTATCATCATTCAGAGTACACTTTTGAAGTGCTCGGTAGTGCAGTCGTGACTAACGCGACTTTGACACCAACGTTTGTGGGTTCGATTCCCACACAACACAAATATTTGGTGCATGGACATTGTCTATTTGTTTTGGTCTGGATGTTTATAGGTAGGGCGTATCAAAGCAGCCCGTCTGGGGAAGTACCTCCACCTCATAAGAAACCGCAGCCAAATAAGAACTCCCTAGTGTTGTTGTATTCCTGCGTGTGAATGAGGTCACCAGTAAGCCCCTAAGGAGTTATTGTGTTAGCAGAAGAGGAGGCATCGCGCGAGTGATACTTAATGTATTACAAGCGTTCATAGGCTGCGGTAACCGCTTTACATCAGATGGGCTGTATGCTTGAATGCCTTCCGAAGTTGCATAAATAAAAAACACTTATGCAGTTATTATTGTGACAGATGTTAAGCTGTAATACCTTATATCTTAAGAGAGGTAGGGCGCATCAAAGCAGCCCGAATGGGAAGTACCTCCACCTCACAGAAAACCGCAGCTAAATAACAACTCCCTAAAGGGTTATTGTGTTCCTGCGTGTGAGTGAGGTCACCAGTAAGCTCCCAAGGAGTTGCTTTGTAAGCAGCAGAGGAGGCATCGCGCAAGTGATACTCAATATATCGCAAGCATTAATAGGCTATGGTATCCGCTTTACATCAGGTGGGCCGTATGCTTATATGCCTCCCGACGTAGTATAAAAAAAATACGTCAATATCGGCACTGATTCACCATAAACTCACAAGTAGCTTCTTTTTACTCTATTTGCGTTTTGGACATGATTTGGCTGTCTCCTCTTGTATTACCAAGACGAACTATCGATATTTTTGATGACGATCAACATGTGAGAAGAGTTGTAATGAGATTAAATAAACATTTGATGAAATAAAAGCGTATATTTCTTTCCTGCGTCATTTTATTCATTTATACATGAATACATTAGTCAACGGCATAAACTTCGGTGCCTACGTACTACCTAAACAATGTATATATTGTCTGTAAATTATTCTATACAATACAGATCGGTGCCTAAAACATCCACTTGTAAGCCTAATTTATTAATAGGGGAGCATTATAGCTACAGAGACCAGTTAGTTACCAACAGAAAGTATCATTCCTTTTACATACCTATTCAATTCATACATTTCTAAATCTTCTACCATTTACAAATATAGAAAACTATGTTAGGATGATTTATTTTATTACAACAATACTTAATGGGATTTGTTATTTCTCAAGCTGATGAAAGCAGGATATAAGCACAATTACTATATGTACCCTGTAGATAAATAAGTATAGGGTTATGTTGAAACAGTCATACATCCAAAAGGTGCACATAATAATAATATAAGTATGGCTGTTTCAATTAATATCTCAGAGATCACTGAACTTTTTGGTAACTATTTCTAGAAATTAAAATTTTGCGGGTTGTCCCAATTTGTGGGTCCGATGAGACCAAATTGTCTCTTGAAAAATAGTAATATGATGTGTGATTTTTAGTACATTTTTATTTCAGCCCACTGTTTTGAACTAAGCTATGAACGTTACATGTAAATTTTTTTAGGTCAATTTGTATCATTGGTGTCTAAAAATCTTAAAACAGTGATAGTCTCGTAAACTATAGTCTACTTTTTAAAAGACAATATGGCCTTCTATTTAATATTTTCTTCTCTCCGTTTGAGACCCTAGAATATCTGAATGATAGTAATGATGACCAAATTCTTTCATTATTGATAGAAATAATGAAAGAATTTGGTCATGTTTTACGTCGTGAGTACGTAGGGTTTTCTAGTGATGCTTTACTACAAGAGAAGCAGTTTCTCACTCACACTATAACATTTATAAGAGTATCAAAGATAGCACAAAGACCACAGGATTTAATTTTTAATATCAACAAAACGAAACACAATTATTTACCTCATAAATTTACAGAATGTGAGACTAGGAATGTTATCTACAAATGCGTTTTCAATTTCAAGCAGCGCTTTTTCATTCTGCAACGGTTTTACATATTAGAACATTTTATTGAGAAAAATTAAAATTATTACAGGTCGCGGCACCTAACTTGAGCGATGACCGTTATTGTGCAGAAGTCAAAATAAGGTATCGTGAGGGAGTAAGAGGGCGCGGGACGGGCGGGCGTGGTAAAACAAATCGCAACAGACATTAAAATGGAAAATATAATAAAATTAGATAGTGTAATCAGTGATTTAAGTAAAATTCAAAAAAGAAAGCAGAGGCCACAAATACATCAATCGCAACAGTAGGAAGGATCTCCTCCAATGAAGGTGATAGTTCCAATTCGATTAGTGTTCAGAACACCTCGTAAAAAACGTTCTAGAGCTAATCCTGTGACCGATATCGATAATTTCGACCACGGAGTTAGTTATAAAGAGATGTATCCACAATTACACAAAATAAACAAAAGAAAAAAAACGGAAATTAGAGGAATATGCCAACTTCAAAGGTGCAGAATGAACTCTTCGACGAATTATCAAGGATTTAGGCTTTCGGTGGAAGAAGACTGATAACAACCGTAAAGTACTGATAGGGACTTCAAATATACGTTTACAAACGTATTGAATTTCTAAGATAAAAAAATATCGACTAGAGGGAAGGCCTATTGTGTACACGGATGAATCGTACGTAGATTCGTCGCACTCTACTCAAAAACCCTGGACGGTTGGTACTGCTAAGTCTCAAAAAACCAACTTCAAAAGAATAGCAAGTTGTAATTATCCATGCAGGATCTGAAGCAGGTTTTATATCTAACGCATATACTATACTTATAAATACTTTTAAAGCCGGTACAAAAACGAGCGACTACCACGACAATATGAATTATGAAAATTACGAGAAATGGCTCAGTACACAATTAATTCCCAACCTTCCACCCAATTCCATTGTGGTAGTAGATAATGCGTCGTACCATAATAAACAATGGGATCTCGCACCAACCTCAAACTCTAAAAAAGCGGACATGCAGGCTTGGCTTACGGAGAAAGGAATACAATATGACGCAAAATTACTAAAGCCCCTATTATACAGTTTGGTAAAAGCCAATAAGGAAAAATTTTAAACATTTTCCATTAATAAAATTCTAGCACAACACAATCCTCAAGTACTAAGACTACCTTCATACCACCCAGACCTAAATCCCATTGAAATGGGAAGGTCTACCATCAAGCAATATGTAGCAAGCAAAAATGTAAATTGGAACCTTACTTTTCTGAACTTACCTAAATGTACAGAGCTTATTAAAGCTCTATTAAGAAAAGTATTAATAATGGGTGCACGGGAGTGGGAAATTTTACGCAAAATAGTAAAGGATATCTAAGAATATGCAAAGAGTGACCACGTTTTAGACTTTGTAACGGAACAATTTATTTTTCGCCACGATGAAGACAATTCTGAAGATGATGACGATGGCAGTAGAAATGATAACAATGAACAAAGGAGCCCCGAGCCCTCAACGAGCAAAAGGTTTTGTACAAGCTTATGTCGAGACAGCGCCGTTGATAATATAATGGAAGGCGTATTACCATTATCAAATTCAAATGTATATTTTTTACACTAAAAATCTTCAAATGCACTTGTTTTATTTTATTGAATTAATTTGGTAGTCAAGCATCTTAGTAATCAAAATGAATCAATTTAGTACTCATTAATTATTATTTTAGTTTACACAATGGTTCAAAATACTACATTACGAAAAAAAATTGCTATCATTGACATGATTAATATTTTGCAGATAAATAATAGTTACGTGCGCGACCGTACCATGTGCAGCTGTCCCCCCCACTTCACTCATCGCTCAAGTTAGGTGTTGCGACTTAGCAGTACTTAGTACTAGCTGCAGCCCGCGACTTCGTTCGCGTGTATCCCGGTATCCCGTGAGAATCGTTTTATATTACATTCTTTCCTTTTCCTCGACTTCGAAGTCGTATCCTGATGTTGAACAGCCTATAAATTTCCTCAAGAAATTGGCATCATCATCAAATGAAAATAAAAAATTTCAAATCCGATTGGTAGTTCCAGAGTTTAACGCGTTCAAACAAATAAACTCTCCCGCTTTATATATTAGTATAGATTACATTTATAACGAATATAAATTAGACATAAAATATGACTAGTATGTTAGATACATGTGTACCGGAAGGTACAGTCACAATTGACGGAATATGTACTGGTGCGAAAATTCATAAGAAATAGCGCTAAGAAAAATTTCAATTATTCTCACGTCAGATATGAACCAATCCTTAAAATTAATTTTCCAAATTCCAGTGCTGGGGATTGTTCCCATGGTACATTTATTTTCCGGCGACATTAAATGGAAATTACAAATGAGTGTAAAATAATTCTAATTTTAATAAAAATATCACACTTTATATACGTCCTACAAACACAGTAAATAACAATCAATTAAATAAAAATACATTTGTTTCTTACAATTTCTCACAGCTAAAAATAATAAAAGCTAAAACATAACTGAGATCTTTAATAATATTAAAAACCATAATGTGTATATTATTTGTATACAAATTTCTTACAACATAATACTGTATATTTTTCTTATAATTATTTAATACTACTTATTACATCAAACCGATTCATGTCTTTCAATAATAGATTTTATGCAAAATAATAAATAATATGTTTCATTACAACAACAAATTATATTACTATAAAAAAATTTAATCCATAATTACATGCATATGCGGCTGCAACGTACTGGCTCACAAATACCTTAATCCACAAATATGCTAATATCGCAAAAGCGGTCTTTGATGTTCGTCTTTTTGTACGATCTTATACTATATGTCTGTTATTACGATCCAGCCACGATCCATGCAAAAATTAACGAATACGTAAAGAAATTATGGAGAATATGCTTCAGATTTTTTATAGTTGTCATTATATATTTCGCCTACTTTGTTTTCAACTAGAAATAAGGTTCATCCTGAATAATTATTAAAGATGCATGAATATATAGATTTTTTTTTAAATAGCTCACACGATCATATTTGTCGATACATTATTGAGGATTATGGAAACACGGTGTCGATTTTAGATAAAAAATAAATAAATAGCAGTCTATACACATACCACTCTTTAGTTTTTATACTTCAAGTAAATTGACACCAGGCTTCCAGAAAAACACACTTCCATATCTAGTTCTCATTTAATCTCTACCCTCTCTGTTATAGAGCTAGGAGGCAGGACCGTAGATAGGCCAACAAATAGAAGGGAACAGGTCCAAAGGTTACGGACACTTTTGCGTGTGGTTTTGGATCACATTTAATAGGCAGCTACTATCTGCAAAAGTTACTACTAAGGCAGTATTATTTACTATTTTGTATTTAAAATAGATTTATGAAAAATAAATGTAATTTTAATATCAAAAATTAAAAATAGAAAGAGAAAAGAGAATATGAGTTCAGGATTTGTGACGTAGTTAGGACGTTCCGTGCAAAAGTGGACGCAAGCTTAGAACAGGTTCCGGCCTCTTCGACTCCCGCCACCCCTCAAATTATCACGTTGACCTTCACTTGAAAATCAACTGTGTCACCTATCTCTCGCAGCTGTGCGTGTAGGTTCACTCCTTCTTGCCGTGTATAGAGTCGTGGCAACGCTGACAGACCCGCACGGGGCGCAGTGCACGCAGCCGACGCACGGGCGCCTCGTAGCGGGAACATCGCCCGCAGAATACAGCGCCACACTCGCGACAGTGGTGCCGCCGCTCCAGCGCAGTGAAACGAACCTGATACAAGTATATAAATAAATAATACGTAAATGCATTTTTTTTTGTAAATACACACTTATTATACATAGAAAATACCCAGACCAATACAAACAGACATGCTCCTGCACACAAATGTTTGTACTGTGTGGGAATCGAATCCAGCGTTGCGTCAAAGTAGCGTAACAGCGCGTTTCACCACTGCGCCACCGAGCTCGTCAAACAAACCGGTGTCGCCTTTACGACATATAAATACCTTGATAGTGCCGTAAAGGCGAAACCGGTAGGTAAAAATAATTATTAATAAAATTGTGAAGTGGAATCTGTACAAGTGCAAGTATTAACATTAACGAGATGTTAACAACTTCAAATCACCGGGGTAAAAAGTAGCCTTTTTGTCCCGGCGATATGTTCCTGTGGGAAAGTGTGGGATAGTAGCTGGTCAAAAGCACTTGATACGTGATAGCGAAATAAAACATCCATAATTAGGAAGATTCAAACGTCTCAACATCCAAACTATCCCACGGGAATATATCACCGGGATAAAAAAGTATCCTATGTGTTAATCCAGTACCTCATCTATCTATCTACCAAATTTCATCCAAATCCGTTCAGCCGCTCAGGCGTGAAAACGGAACAAACATCTAAACATCCATACTTTCACATTTATAATATTAGTCGGATTATTATTATACTATAACGCATTCACATACATCTATCAGGCAGGCAGTCAGAGTAACGGAGCGTCTTATGACACGGTCCTTACGCATAACTTCGCTGGTAGCTCTGTTTATGTACGCTCGCCGGCTCCTATGGCTCCTGACATCAGCTTCTGATAAAATACAAGTAATGTGCATTTGTTTCGTCATTCTTTCGTTTTACATTGTTTCTACATAGCCCGAACTTTTCTTATCATAATATTGACACTCTCTTTCTTACATCATCGTTGCAAATAATAATTCAAATAAAATGCGTATTGGTCATTGTTCAAACTATAGGGGACGCATCAGGGTATCATTGGCCACAGAGATTGAGCCATTCACTTCTCAATTGCATGTAGGCACTGTAACCGCTCATACTGTTATAATTTGCAATCAATTACCTGACACTGCGTGCAGTAAGGCGCGGTATCGTCTCTAATCCAGTGATCCGCTGGACCGCCCTTCGCGCCCGACGAACTAGACATGTCGGGCGCTGACCACCTGAATATCTAAAATAAAAAAAATAAAAATAAATGCGAAATCTTCAAAACAAACAATACATCAAACTAATATACCTACATAGTGCGATATGGCGTATCAGTGAGTAACAAAGTACGTACGTTAAACCACAGCCGGCATAAACTGTACGACAACGCGTGAATTTTCTTTTTATACAACGTCGGGAGGCATACATGCATACGATCCACCTGATATAAACCTGTTACCGTATGCATAATACAGGAAGTGTCACCCCTGTTGCTAACATAGCAATTCCTTAGGAACTTGATGGTAACCTCACTCACTTGCAGGAACACAACTACCCTCTGAGACATTGTCATTTAGTTGAGGTTTTCTATGAGCTGAAGATACTTTCTCAGTCGGATCGCCTTAATGCACTTTCTCGTTTAAGAATATCCAAACAAATACAAACAGACATGTTGATACATACAAATGTGTGTCCTGTGTGGTAATCGAACCTTGAGCCTTGGTGTTAGAGTAGCGTTGTTAATTACACTGATGGAGTAGTGTAATGAATAGTTAATTACACTGATGGAGTATTGACATGAATAGTGAGTGTAGTGTAGTGCACATGTTACCATACATTTTTTTTTTTTTTTATATTAGTTCAGCATAGTTTCCCCTCTTTGCCTGATGGTAAGCGAAAGAGGAGCCCAAATCGCAACTGCAACTGACAGCATACTACATCCCGCATCCTGTCAGTTGACGCTGCCATTCTGACCCGCAAAATGCTTCTTCACGCTTCGTTTGAAGGATCCCATATTGTAGGAAGGAGGGAACACATGTGCAGGCAAGGCGTTCCACTTTTTGATGGTACGACAAAGATAGGAGTTGCCGAACTTTTTGGAACGCGAATAGATATTCTCAACCGTGGAACTATGACATCGCAAGCCCGCACGTGTGGTTCTATGACGGAAGGGTGAGGGTGGGATAAGGGAAAACAGTTCTTCAGAGCACTCGCCATGGTAAAGGCGGTAAAATACGCTTAGACAGCCTATGTCCCTACGGAGTTGAAGAGGTTCTAGGCTTTTGGTGACCTCTTCGTCGTCAATTATGCGGATAGCCCGTCGCTGCAACCTATCGAGAGCCTCAAGAAGATACTGTGCGGAGCCGTCCCAAAGATGCGAGCAATACTCCACGCAGGCCCGAACTTGTGTCTTATAAAGCTGACAAAGTTGGTCCGGCGTGAAGAACCGGCGCACCCTGTTCAGGACTCCGAGCTTTCAAAAATGAACACAAATGCATATACACAGTCAAAACTGTGATATAGTGAGTCAGTGACTGACCCGTCCGCGTGCGTCCCCGACGGCCAGCCCGCGGCCGCTGCGCGCCGCCGCCACGGCGGTGACGGCGGCGGGGCACGCGTTGTCGCGCCTCTCGTAAGCTGTGTGCATCGTCAGCTTGCCGCGGAGCACCAGCCGACGCCTCCACACAATGTTGCACTCTGAAAAAGAGGATAGCCTCAATAATACGATGGAATCTCATGACGAATTTAATGTTCTTTTGCACATGCATTTCTCGCTGAAACCAACACGACATCGACGTAAACAATTGAACTAATTTAATACAGATAAGATTATTTTGATTGTTCACGTTGAATTCTGAAGTTCAGATAATTGTTTACAAGAATTGAATATAGTAGAAAAATTCTGGTAGTTTTCATGATTTTGTTGCTGGCATATAACTTATTTGAGTACATCGGTGAAATTGGTCTATATCTAAACCACTTCAAAATACTCTTTTCTACATCTTCTTTTAATCCACATTGTTTTCATATCACGATGCGGTGAAGTTTGTATGTCATTTCTTTAATATTTATTTTTATACCATTAATTTATAAAACAAGCGTACAGTCTGCTTGATAGTAAGTACTTGGCGTAGATTTATGTACATATTTATAATTATCGCTTGCTCGACAGTGAAGGAAAACATCGTGAGAAACACGCACGTTTGAGAAAACTTTTTTTTAAAAGACGTGTGACCTAATCTAAGAAAGACCTGGTTTTGCCTTGACTTAAGTAGCGAACATCACCAGTTATAATGAATTAAAAACTTGGATATCGCAAGGAAGAAGTGTTCTGTCAATGGATGAGTTTATTCATTTCGAACTCTTCCAATTTCGGAGATGTTAAGCCGGCGGTCGCGGTTATTCCCGATAGCAAATCCCAAAACGTGATTCCGACGCTAACTGACCCTGCGGAACACATTATTAAATAATTATATATCACAATAAAACTGAGTCAGTGCGCTTAGGGCAGTTTGAAAATCCTGGTATTTTGCCACCAAAGGAGCTCCATGCTTTAAACTTATTCTAGGAGCCCTGTATCCCAGCAGTCGGATGAGCATAGGTTAATGAAGTTGATGACGTCTACAACAATAGGCCTTCTTACGAGTTGTGTATGAACATACCCTTGTCGTGTTCCTTGGGCGGGTGTGTCGAGGCAGACACCACCACGAAGGAGTCCGTGAGGCTGGTGTCGGAGCGACTGGCGCGCAGCCCGCCTGCCGAGGTGCCCGCTTCCGCTGGCCCGCTCGCCGCTGGACCCGATGTTGGACTCGACTCGCCTATGCTGCCGCCGCCTGATGAACATTACTCATTGTATTGGTCATTTTTATTTTTTAGGCAACTAGTTTATGTAAAAAAAGGAAATTGTAACTTTAAATTACTTTAATATTCTATTATAATAAATATTGAATTATAAAAGAATTTAACTATAAGAAGTCTAAACAAATATTTGTTTTTTTATACATACCGAGTCACATACACAGTCACACAGCATGATATTAAATATATAATCCACTATCAGTATTTGATTCATAAGAGAGATGTAGTAACTCTGGAGGAGGCGCTCGAAATGGTATTAGAAGAGTAAAAATTTACAAATGTGTAATACAACAATCTAATCAGAGCTTTCGCAAAACTCCATATAACCAAAATATGACAATAATTCTAACTCTTACACCTAAAATTAATTACTGGTAAGAAATAATATAACTAGGTTCTACATTTATGCAATTGCATTAACAACCAACCGCGAAATATAAAATGTGAATAATGGTCTGCGCGATGTGTATACCCACAGTCGCCAAGCGATCAGGTTGCATACTGGTATTGTGTATACACAGAGAATAATAACTTTGACGAATCTACGTACATTATTAATAACATACAGCTGTTCATAACGTACGTGATAATAAGATTGTTATCTTTAATTCAATTAAATAAAAGATACGGAACTAATATTAGGTGGAGTGACACACAAGCATACGGCACACCTACGTTGCGTTGCTACTTTCACTGCTAACCCCATCCACAAAGTATATACTCCACTTACTTTTCCGATAGAGTGGATTTCCTTTAGACGATTTTCTCCTCAGCACGACGTTCCCTTGTTTTTGAAGTTTGTTCCGGCTTGTGCCCTTCTCCATTTCTAAATCCTTCTCGTTGTCGTACTCGTGCTTTGCTTCGTCGCACGAGTCCACGTCCTCCCTCTCTTCTCTTTCCATTCCCTGTTCTCTCTCCCCGATGCTCCCCGCCGGCTCCTCATCGCTACACACGTCTTTTTCGTCGTGTCTACGCGAGGACTCCTTGGCACTTGTTGTTTCACAGCCGTCTGATAAGGAACTTTCTGATGCTGATTTTGTTAAGCTTCCTGTTAAAAAAGGAGACTAGTGTAAGTATTTTTTTCACACCATGTCATGCACATCTTGCGGGTGGTGGCATACCACCCGCAAGATGTGCATGTCATGTGCAAACGATACCACAGTTTAAATTCGTGTATTGGAAGTCCTTTACTGACCAAATCGAACTTTTTAAAGGCAATAATATAATTAAATATTATTGCTTTCGCCAGAACCCAGGTGGGTGGGACAAACATGCAACATGGTTGCTTTTGACTCTATAGATGTTACAAAGTTATTCTCAACGGAAAATAGTTTCGGATACTTTTGGTAGTTAGTTCGGTCTGTGTTCAGGTCAAGGTTTGTAATAAGCTAACTAACAAGTTACCTTCGTTCTCTTGAGATAGACTCATTTGTTTGACTAGTTCCTCTACCCTCTTGATCGTGGCTTCCCTGTCCGGCTCAATGTCGTCTGGTTTTGTACCAATTTCAGATTTGGCCTCATTTTCAGACTTCAACTCTTCGCTATCTTGCACGGACAACTTGTGTTGATCTATATCCGGGGCTATGTCTACTGAACTCTCCGGCTCCACAGTAATGGCTTCTATACTTTCCTCTTGTTCTTCTACCGATTCAGCTATGTAATCTATCGACCACATCTGGAACAATATTATACAATACTGTCACTATCTTTGTGTATGTTAACCTAAATGGTAAACAAAGAATTATTTTATTCATTTCAATATAAAGCTTAAAATGTGCCTCTATCCGGTGTACTTATGCGAGCGGTCAAATTTTACATTAGCTTGTTACTCATGCGACACCGTCGCTGGGTCCCACCAGAGCGTTTGGCTGAAGGCTACCTGTCCCAGTGTTACGTAAATTGATTACCCGCACGACGCCGTCGCTGGAGCCGGTGACGATGACGTTGAGCGGGTCCCACTCGCGCGACTGGCTGAACGCGACGCACAGCGCCTGGTGCGACCTGTCGCGGCCGCCGCCCGTGTCCGCACCGCCCAGCAGCTCGCCGTTAATGGACCACGCGTGTAGCCAACTGCCGCTGCAAGTCGCGATGTCTCCCTGAAATATTCACCTTATATTGTATCGTGTAGTAATAATATAACTGACATTACTATTACAATAAGTAAAATGTCTCTAAAGGCGTATCTTTTTATATCCTAGCGTAAATTACTTTATTTCATGATAGTTTTACTAAATAAACACACGACGAATCCACACAAGTGTCTTATTAAGGATTGTACAACAAATCACAACGCCTTGTAAACTATCTTTAGAAATATATATACATAGAGCAGTATAACTAACATCTAATCTCATACCACAATTGGTCTAGTCCTCTAAATCCCACACAATGGCGTGTCCATCATCTGTATTACAATACTGTAGCAAAATTATCATTTTTTTAGGATGAGGTAGTAAATCGTCCGCTTTGAGATGGACGGCAACAGTCGCATAAATAATCCCCATTTCATCCGCACAAAGGACATTTGTCACACACCCCGCACACTGGCGTGGACGTTGTTAACGATTGACATGGTAGAATAATGAACAGAGTCTTACGGTGAGGTCGTCGACCGCCAGCGCGGAGACAGGTGGAGGTGGGCTGACGCGCGCGGGTGGCAGCAGCTGTCGCACAAATGATCCTCGCTCCACATCCCACACGATAGCGTGCCCATCGCGACTGCCGCTAACGACCAGGTTATAGGCGGCGCTGGCTGCTAGGCACGTGACCGCCTCTTCATGCCCGTAAAGACAGAGTTTCACGGCCAGCCTTCGCCGACGTGCCCAGTACTGCCACACGGTCACAACCTGCGCGCAACAAGCGATTTCATTGGTGAAGGTTCCATGCAATATATTTAGAACTAAAATGTAATGTACTATTTGATTTTCATATTATTATGATAAAATATTCGTGTGGTAATTATAAAGTAGATGTAGGTACTTATTTACATGGTAATACCACACGAAAAATAAATACAAGGGCCGTATGCTCGTTTGCCATCCGAAGTTATATATACATATACTACTAAAAATATAATGAAACAAACTATACAACGAGAGTGAACCTTCTATTATATCTTATACCTATATATACCTTATACTATATATATAAATGTATTATACATATTGAGTCGACAACTACAAAGAACATTTGACCATAATATTTATAACCATCTTAACATCATGGTTTGGATTGTTCTTGCTAAAGTTGGAAACAGAAATGGACCACTGCACCATGGTACGGTAAATATGTCAAAATAAGTACTGCCAATTGCAAAATAACAAAGGCTGTTATTTTAAATACACCATCGCATATATATATATACACTCGTAACCTACATGAAGGCTTTTATATATGAGCGATAAAAATATTTTATTTTCTATATGCAAGATTTATCTATAGTAATATATAAGTTTGATTGTTTGTTTGTTTGAAGATTAGCACAAACTCTGTAACTATCAATCGGGACTTGAAATATTATTTTCAATTTGATAGCCCTATTATAGAGGAATAAGGTTAGGTCATTCAACATTACGTTACGGCCGAGAAGAAAAAAATGAATTAAGGAAAAGCAGTTCCCAGGGATACCAGGATATGTGCCAATGTATTTGCAGAGTGCAACTAGTATTGTTATATCTCTATTAAATCAAGGGTCGATATTAGACGGCCATTTTTATTTTACAATAACAAGTAGTTCTACCGGTTGTACAACGGGTTGTGTTCTGAAGAATTGTTTGATATGGATACCGACAGCTACTTTTTATAACCGCACCCTCACATGATGGAACCGCAATGGTGTACTGTTCGATTCCAGAGAAGTTTTCTTCCGAGAACTCTCAAGTTGTGGAACGAGCTCCCAGCCGAAGTTTTGCCAAGGGACTACAGCATAGGGCTCTTCAAGAAAGGCGCGAAGAGGTTTTTAGAGGGCAACGCATGAGTGACACCCCTGGTGTTGCAAATGTCCATAGGCTACGGTGACAATTTACCATCAGGCAGGCCGTATGTTTGTTTGCCACCTTAGTGGTATAAAAAAAAGTGGAACTTACTGTACTAGTGCCGGCAGTGACGATAGTCTTCGCCGAGGGGCAGACACAGGCAACGATCTCGCCACAGGCCTGCGCAACAGTCTCGCACACAAACACCGCCTTATCATTGTCATAGTTGCCGATTCGTAGCGAATGATCCGCGAAGCCCCACGCTACGTACTTGTTGTACGACGGTGGCATCAGCACTTTGTTCTGTTCCACGGCTAATATCGCCTTGTCCGTGTAAAGGATTTGTCCGACCGGACCTTTCACCTCTGTGGACAATCATACATTACTTACAAAAGATAAAAAGTAATGAATGTTGAAAAAACAACGTTCCGTCTACTGACAGCAGTTACAAGGTTAGGCAAGGGTAGTATCCAAAATGAAACTAGATAGTTTTAAAGTGAAAAGACCATCTGTTTTTTATTTAATGTAAGGCAAATATTATGTTTATTTGTTTATTACTAGTACATATTTAGATAAACATAAAAATTTGTTTAACAAAACATATTATATTTAGAAACTATAAATAAACATTAATAACATCAAAGTTTTTCGATTAAACAAATCATAATAAACTTTCACATTTTTTAAACGATGGTATATCATTCTACAAATAGTTTAGCCATAATTTGACAACTGAAAAAACAATACAACAAAACTTTGAGAAATAGTAATCAATTCTCGCATATATTTATGAGGCATAAGAAACTAAACAAGTGACCCCAAGTCGTCGATTGACACGTTGACCGGAGTGACTCATGGTAAAGGAACTATCGACCGCCATCAATTCATTTTACCATCTGAATCTATGATTGATTGATAAAAATGACCCTCACCAGTCTAATTAAATTTAGAATTTCTAAATAGAATTTTAGAATTTACATAAATATTTTGAATTCATAGATTTTTTCTTTCTAAGACACTACGCGATGGTTGAAATTCGTTACGATGTATAAATAAATTCGTAAGGAATTTCAACCATCACCAATATCTGTAGTATCATCATGAATTGAAAGTGAAATGTAGTTCTGATGACGATATTATGGTATGATGTAATGATGAAGGCCACGGGAATTCCTCAATAGTTACCAAATCCTCAATTATCATCAAAGTAAGGTTATGGTTAACGCATCTAATTTGATTTAGATTGATATATTCTAAAAATAAAGGTTTACCATCCAGAATAAAAAATATCTTTGCTTTTTAGATCTGAATTAAGTTCTTTGTATAACAATTTATCAAAAAATTTACCTTTGACGGGTTGTAGAGATGGTCGTAAGTTCTCCAAATTGTGGAAAAATAGCTTCTCCGGTGGTGTGATGCCCTGGGACGGTATGATGTTGTTGGGGTCCAAGATGGTCGAACTCCGCTGGGACATCTTTTTACTGGGGTGCGCTTTCTTAAACAACTGCTTGGGTATCTGACCGAAGTTGTTTATAAAGCCGATTGTCGCGTTTTTCTTCAGTGGGTCGTCAATGCTGAAATAGTTATTTATGTAATTACTGATGTTAAAACAGGAATGTGGAATCGACCAATCGAATGAAGAGTTGCGGTTTTGCTGTGTTTATTCGTTATTGTCTTAATACGTAAATTACATATAGTTTCATACATAATTCTATCAACACTACATAACGAAGTAATTGGAGATCGCAGGCTATATAGAAACCGGTCCAATATTCACCACAAGTATCAATATGAGATGCGGAAATCGTTCAAGCAGTATTTTTAAATAATAGTAAAATTCTTCTACTATTCGGACCCAAGGTTCGGTATTAATTTAAAAAGAATGAAATAAACCCAAAATGTAAGAAATCAGTTCGCGATGCGATAAGGAATCGGCCCATCGATCAACAGGTCCCCGCTTCGAATCCTGGCATGTACCAGTTAATTCGTGTTTCCGGATATATGTACATACTTTGTAATTATACTAACTCGGCGGTGAAGGAAAACATCGGGAGGATACCCGTACGTACAAGAAATTATATTTTCGATAGACGTGTGACCTTACCTAAGAAAGGTCTGGTTTTCCCTTTGGGTTGTGGAGGTCTGACGGCAGTTGCTCCATTTCAAAATCAGTATCTTCGCCAAATCCTTAGGCTTAGGTAGCGGACCCTGCCAACCCTAATGGATTAGGAAACGAGATAATGCTATAAGAAGACTAGCGTCATCAAGTCATTCAAGAGAGGAAGGGCGCATCAAAGCATTATGTACCTCCTTAAGTACCTCCACCTCACAGAAAACCGCAGTCAAATAACAACTCCCTAGATAGTTGTTGTGTTCCTGCGTGTGAGTGAGGTCACCAGTAAGCTCCCAAGGAGTTGCTGTATAAACAGCAGAGGAGGCATCGCGCGAGTGATACTTAATATATCGTAAGCGTTAATAGGCTAGTGTATCCGCTTTACATCAGGTGGGCCGTATGCTTGTATGCCTCCCGACGTAATATAAAAAAAAAATAGCGTCATGAGAAAGCTTAAATTTATGACATTACTGCTGTAAAGTTGTGGAGGTATAGATATGGAGGCAAACTGTGTGGAGGACGTTGGAGGTGTCGACTGTGTGCTGGTGGGGCCGCTGGCATCCATAATTCAAGATAGCTAGCACATGCCGTGGGGTTAAAGGAAACTAGCGAACGAATCCTTACTTATAAATATCAACGTTGCCTTCGTAGAAGAGATGGTGGAAGACGTTACAGGCGTCGACTGCCGGCTGGCCCTGCTGCTTGTACCCGAACACGAGGTCGATCCAGTGGTGCAGTCGGTGGGATACGTAGTCGCATTCCAGGGCTGCGCGATGGACGCGGATGAACTCACGGGGAGATCCACGTGCCCACGCTGGTAACACCACATCGCCTAATGCCACCCCCGATTGTTTGGATCCTGCAAGTCACAAGGCCTGTTTAATATAATATAGATACTATGGGGTGTAAGTCGCTCACTATCGTTCAACAGCCAAAGCGAACCTTAACCGGACATGGTGCACTATACCGTTTGGCTCTGGAGAAATCACTTTCACCTTTTGACGAGCTCGGTGACACGTTCGTCGCAACGCTCGTGGGTTCGATTCCCATACGGGAGAAACATTTGTGTGGGCACATGAATATGTCTGTTTATCTTGGGCTGGATGTTTCTGAGAGGTAGGGCGTATCAAAGCAGCCCATCGGGGGTAGTACATCCACCGAAAACCCTCTCTCCTTGAAGGTTGTTGTATTCCTATTTGTGTCACTGAGTGAGGTCATCTGTAAGCTCCTAAGGAGTAGCTGTGTTAGCAGCAGAGTTAGCATCGCTCGAGTGATACTTAATGTGTTGCAAACGTTCATAGGCTACGGTAGCCGCTCTGTATAAGGTAGGCCCTAGGCTTGTATGCCTCCCGACGTTGTATAGAAAAAAACCTTGATTCTTGACGAGGTACAGTGACATTTAATGTGAACGGTATACGTGGAGAAATACATCTATCTAACGAGGCTTGGACATTTTATACATCGTAATTTACTGAAAAGCTATATTATATAATACCTAAATCGAAATTGTTAGAGTTGACCAAAAATTCTGGCAGATAAAAGAATTCCGGTATCAGTTCCTTGACATCGGCCATGTTGTGTCGTGACGCCGAGTTCCACGCTTCTTTCACTGAATGAAACATCCTGTAAATAAATTGATATTGCAATTACTGATGCATTTAATAAACGAAGGAAGTTCAATATGCTATTACTAAAATATGAATTTACAATACGATATAAACTCCATAAGTTCTGGACGAGTACATAACATAAAAGTGAGCGTGTCTAATAAATCGGTATCACTTAATTCTAATTTCCTTCATTTTAGCCACAGGACAGATGCTAGTGACATGTAGTGAGTAGCGAGACCACCAGTACAGAGTGCTTCAGAGAGCCTCGCCAAGCTAGGTCAAGTCGTCTTACGTGGGGCAAAGCAGAAACACATCAAGGCCCGCCCTTTCGGTTCATAAGGTGAATGTATTAAAATGTCCACTTATTCACAAGGCATGAAGTATTTCATACTATGGTAATTTACAATTATTTTTACTACATATTAATATTATGGTAATTATGATAAATGGACGTTTTAAATGTGTGGGCCTCGGCCTACTTTTTCAGGCATTTCGTAAGTCCATCCAGTAGACTATTGAAACACTGCCTGCCGGACTGTAATGTTCCAATTAAAATAGCATCTTTAGTACCTAATATCCGTTTAATTTCAAACATTTTCTCTTACAGTTCTCAATAGTCCCAATGTCTACTAACTTTCACGGGCATATCATTCTATTCTAATGATAATTCAGAGGCGGATATCGTCAGGTGTACTACATCGCATCAATTTTGACTAAAGGACCTCTACATGTTAGATCCATATCTCAGCATATGACCGGTAATCAACCCGTCAGCTTAGAAACCTCTTTAAAAATACCTTAAAAAATGCTTCGTTTTAATATTAAACGATACAACAAAGCGTTTAGCGCTGTACTGGTAGGCAGGATAAGGATCGTGCTATTTCAGCTTCCCTCGACTGCTTTAACATACATAAGAATAGTTTACCGATCAGCCAAATCAAAATGTCCTCCCTGAAGCCTCAGGAAGTGCTGTGTGAACGGCTCCATCCGCAGCAGGTACGAGCACACGATCATGGCGGATGAGTAGTGCGTGCCGTAGTGGTAGGGTGGAGTCTCACCGTGAGGATCGTCCCATTCCTATAACCATACACTCAATGTCTACATCATGACAATCTATTGTCGTAATACAGATTGAACGGAAAACCTGTTAACGCAACTCTGCTGCTTATCGAGTATGGTTATACCCTACCTATCTTTTCCAATATTTATAAATATGAGTTCCTTCTTTGAATTGAAATCAAATGAGTCAATTGGATATTTTAAAGTCAATCAGTACAGTACAGTTTGTCTAATATCATCTACAATCGTCTACATTTTTTTTATTATAATTAACATTCGAAGATATATAAAGCTGAAATTATTGTAGAAACAATCGTAGCCTCATTGAAATGTGAAAATAAACAGAATTGATAATATTCCAATGATTTATGTGTAAACGTTCTACCTTATATCTCTTCCGGAACTGGTCCAATCTGTCTGAACTTTGAGCGCCCATTGGTTTAGTGAGATCCCGGAAGGTAGCGGGGTCGGTAAGGTCCAGCTCGAGAGAGTCATAGTCGGCGAGTATCCAGGGAAACACTGGGTACTGCATCAGGTCGTTGTACGATCTTCCCGCTAGTGTGTTCAGGTGCATTAGATATTGAAAATTCGAAATTTCGCCTCTCTGGAATAAATATAGAATGAGGAAATAAAACATAATTTTGAAACCAGAGATAAATTGAGACATTTATATCTACATCTTATCAAAACATAACAATTTATCTTAAGTAGCATGGTATTTTCTCTACTTAAAGTGAAAATTTAGAATCCTACTGTTTGTACGAAGCTATTTTTCCCTCCTTTCGAGCATTAATACCTATACACATGTTGAACCTACAGTAGGTGTTAGTGTCGACTATCTAGCAGCACAATTATGTGTCCATCCGCCTCTACGCCCTCTGAGAGTTTCCGTGTAATGTAAACTTAAACAATGTATGGTGGAATTGTTCCTCTTGAAAAGCTCTAAAAAAGCTGCTATAGCGCATATTTTTCTTTAAGGTTTAATATTTATTATTTTTATGTTGAAAACAAATTTTGTCTTCTATATTTGTTAACATAGTATTAATTTGAGACATTGAGACCGAAATTAACTTTCAAACAATATAGTTTGTATGAATATCACAGGATAATAATAACTCGCGCAACAAAATCATATGATGTATCGCAGTGATAATGTCCACCGACACTTATATGCATCTGTTAAATGTTCGTCACGTGACGACTCAATCCATCCACCAAAATATATCCGTCAATACCTAAGTGTTACCTGTCCAGGCACGTCGCTAGTAACATTATAAAACTGAAATTTATATCTTTACTAATATCATTAGGTCCTTACCCATTACCATAAATTACAGTTTTAGAAATCACACATTAGAAATTTATCTAAGTATTGGCGATTAATGATGCACTTTTGCCATTTTTTTTTTAGTTTTGACGAGCTCGATGGCTCAGTCGTGAAAGACGCGACTTTGACACCAACGCTCGTGGGTTCGATTCCCACACAAGACAAACATTTGTGTGCATTAACATGTTTGTTTTTATTGGTCTGGATGTTTTAAGAGGGGAAGAACCTCCACCTCACAGAAAACCGCAGCATAATATCAACTCCCTAGAGGGTTGTTGTGTTCCTGCGTGTGAGTGAGGTCACCAGTAAGCACCTAAGGAGTTGCTGTGTAAGCAGCTGAGGAGGCATCGCGCAAGTGATATATGTTACAAGAATTAATAGGCTACGGTAACTGCTTTACATCAGGTAGACCGTATGCTTGTATGCCTCCTGACGATGTATATAAAAAAAAATCCATAGAGGTTCATTGATGCCACTGCGTCACTAAACGTCACAAAAATAAAAACGACCACTTTCAGACACGATTTCTAAATTTAAAATTAATGTTTTATTGATAATAATACTGATTTACTACCATTTACCTACATAACATTCGCATTATGTAAAAAAAATAAACGTAAGAAAGAACAAATAACTTCCTTATAAAAAAATCTACATTTAATTATTAAATGTGAATTGAAATTTGAAAATCTAAAATGAAAGATATTTACATAAACCAATATTCAAAATCCGCAATTTCATGAGGTAGGAAAATAAAGAAGAAAGTTTGTTTGAATCTTTGGAACAACTGAAGCTAAATTGTTTGTTGATTAACTACGATTTCTAAAAATGTAACCAATGCAGCTATGTCATCGTCGACATTCTTACCAGCCAGCGCTGCGTGACTGATGTGTCTCCGATGAGCGTGGCCAGTAGGCCGGCGGGCTGTTCGACCGCCACGCCTCGTTTCTGGCCCGCCACTGAGCCCGCTGCGCTGTCCGCCATACCCGTCGCCAACGCGGTGAACCGGCTGTACACCTACATACATGCTAGTGCTTTACATCACTGACTGACGAACTGGGATTAGGGTTTGCCGTCTACACTGATCATTTCATTACAGTGGAATGTAGAATAATTACCTTATTTCGTACTTTCCTTGGAAAAGCTAACAAGTAATTTCTGCCGTCACTAGAGAATACTTCCAATGCTATCGGCTGCAGAAGATATCTCCTTTTGTGAACTTCTCTAAAACATAAAATAATTAAAATTTAGATTATAATTTGTTTACTAGAAATGAGTAATGTAAAAATAAAAATGAAAAAGTGATATAAATATTTCCTGACAAATTTACATGACGTTAAAACTAGTGTCTATATAGTTAGCACAGTCAGTGATAATTACTACACACATCAAAAGTGTCTAGGGATCAACATATATTTTTGCAATAACTTTTCTCCTGATTGATATTAATTAAAATTTTCTTTAAGGATTCATCAAATAAAGTGTTTTCGTTTGTCTACAGTAACGATAAACCAAGTCACCTTTGCATTAATAAAGAAATTTGCCATTTTCATAATAAAGGGATTTTTGACATTTGAACCACTAACATTAAAGTTCGAAAAAAAGACTGAAATAACAGTTTTCTTTAAAATTTTATTGGGTAACTTAAACAATTAATAATCCGTGTTTCTACCGCGAACACTAACAACACAAGAACATCGGTTTGGCATACTCAAAATGAGTTCATCCAAATCACGCTGTGGAATGGCCG